>CM034155.1:182644870-183844870 GCA_019776745.2 Taxus chinensis
CAATCCTACAAGACCACAAGCGCGTGCAGCTACTCCAGTACAACTGTGAGAAATAGCCACAATACCAATCGAATCCGGACCAGGCTGCAAATAGTCCCCCAGTTCTCTTAATACCATGGATAAGAAATACAACCAAGAAACTTTGAACAACCTGATTTTAGCAGAAATCTTATTTAGACAAACCTTCATCCCAGGCATCTGGACCCAATCGACAGCAGTTCCTGTAGCCTTTAAAAGGAACTCTGCCAAGGTCTCCTCTGCAATAGACAGGAGTCTGCCAAGATAAACATTTCAGTTCTATCCATCAACCAGGATTACATTTCAAAACAGAAAAAGCTAAGTACATGAGCATAAAATCGAGAAATGGCACATACCCAGCGGGACTAGCATCCCTGAGGGGATGCTGAGGTGTAGGGTTATGTTGGTGCTGACCACTGGTCACCACAGACTCACAGCTTGTATCTGTGGTGGCCACTGATGCCTGCAAAATGGGAAAGGTTAATCACAACCCTGCAGAATACTATAACTGAATCAAATTCAAACACATGCTATAAATTCCATACATGCCAAAAGAAAAGAAACAACAATCCTCTTCACAATGTTTAGTGTCAATTATATCAGAATTTCACTAGTACTAATGAAAAGGCTATCTACAATTAGTTTCAATGTTCAGTCACAAATACCAAGTTGGAATGTATCTGTTATAGTTAAAACACAAATCCATAACATAACTGATTACATTGAGTAGATTCAGGAAGTTTCTTATGTTTTTACTTATATCAACAACTAACAGTTATGGCGTATCTTGGTAGCTGTCAGAATTCAATTTATAGTTTTCTAAAACTTTGGATTGACTATGTTAAAAGTTAAATTGTTCAACCTCTGGATCAACCAAGCCGTGGTCAGGGATTGGATAATAGAGATGAGTTGTGAAGAAATTAGGACACAATTTTGAATAATTGATCTCTTAATTCCATCATTGCTGATTCTCAAAAATGAAAACAGACTGCAGAACGCTGCAATTGTATCTTTGTGTTTTCTTGTTTGTAAAACACAAAGATTTTGTTTCAGTAATTGATCAAAACCCGTTCCCTCTTAAAGAAGCACCATACATCAGAAACACCATGCAAAATACTCTGATGTTATATGATCACCATCCTGAGAAACAGTAATGATCCTTGTTGAATCTACCACAAGAAAATAACAACCAAATGTAAATGGGCATTCTAGGAAGAGCTGGTTTAATAAACTTTTCAGACACAGGAAAGCAATGCTCATGCCTTACGCGTGACAAGCATTGTACTTTGTTTGAAAGATAATGGATTTGAATTTTTTCTCTAATCATTTCCAAAACCTTAGGAGGAACAATGTGTAAGGGCAGATCGCTACAACTCGAATCATTCTACTGGAAACACTGAATCCGTAAAGACCAAGCAGAGGTCTTGGGTCAGGTGCCTATTTTTATTTGATTTTATTTCAGGCTCTCTCAAGTGGATATCTAAGCCTCCAGGCGTAGAACAGGCGACAGTACGCATTTGATCTCAGATCATTAAAAATGCTAACAAATAACACAAATGGCATGAATGCTACCCAGAGTTTTAGTCCTTACATTCTGCAGCTGCTGTCTCATATATCCATTCTCGTAAACCAGCTGTGAAACTTGCTTCTGAAGGCGATCATTCTCCTCCATGAGCAACTTGTTCATGGCAGTCAGCTTCCTGTTAACCGTCTGAAGGCGTGACGCCTCCTTCCTCTGTTTCTCTCGACACCTATACGGCCACAAAAATAGGTCAATGAGATTTAAATACAAGTCCAAAAACCAAACTCTGTAACTGTACTGCAGATTCTAGCAATACTAAACAGGACTCGGAAATCCATCCGGGTACAATAGGCAAGTGTTACCCACAAAAGTACCAAAAAGAAATAAAACTCTCTTTCTGAAGTCTATAAAATATAGGGAATATCGCAAGGTAGGTATATCCTAACATTGTAGCTCAGAAACCCACAAACACGAATACCCATTTTTGCAGCAGTGCTGCCGAGTCCATGTCTGACCCAGACTTGCTATTCGAATCCCATCGAAGTAAAATTTCATAAAGCCCACATTTCTGCAATTATTAGCCTGAAACCAGACTTTAACCTACTTGAACTCGTTTTCTAAGCATACTGATGGAAGTATCACAAGGTGGGTATGCCCTAATACTGTCCTTCAGGTAACTACAATCCATTTCTGAAGCTTTGTGAAAAACTTTGGGCTGACCAGGTCAGGTCTACTGTTTAAATCTCATCAAAGGAAATTTGAAAAAAAACCTGCATTCCTACTTGGGTTCAGTATTCTCGGAATATGAGGGACGAACTCAAGATGGGTGCACCAAAACATTGTTGCTCAAAACATCTACAAATGCAAACGATCATATTAATTACCTGCGATTCTGAAACCACACTTTAATCTGCTTGGGCTCAATATTAGAGAGTATAGGACACTCCCTTATCAACTGCTGCCTTCTCAGGGAGCTAGGCTTCGGACACTCGCTGTAAACCCTCTCCAGAGCCTCTACCTGCTCAGAAGTATAACGCACATACTTGCTGGTATCCATAGAATTCTTGCCCTCCTTATTCATCATCCTTAAAACACCCACAACACAAAAAAAACAGCTAAAAACTCCTCCAAACTAATCTAAGCAGCTCTCACCATCCCTCCCCCACCCTGCACCAACAAAACCAAATAATGAAACGCATATCCTAGCAGTGGTTAAAAAAAGAAAACTCAAAAACCGCCAAATTTTTCACCACTTTTCACCTTGTGATGTCTTGTCCTCGGCCCCCTCCACAAAGAGAGCCGCCCTCCTCCCACATCACAAGATAAAGTGGTGGATTTAGCAGAATGCAGACTAAAATAGCTGTAAAAACACAGTGTCACTGCCTTCAGTTGGCACCACCATTAAAAACCCCACAGATACTGCAAACCGTTTGACAAAATGCCTCTACGAAAAATAAAACAACGTACTTGAAAACGTAATGCAGTGTAATGTAATGTGCGAGCGCAGTAAAAAAAATAAAAAATTTGGGTGGTTAAAAAAAGGCATGCGTTAGATGTACAGAGGGAGAGAAAAATAAATAAATATTATATATAAATGAAAAATACGGCATGGTATGTATGTGGTATCATGATTGATGTGGGCCATAGGAGCATGGCATGCACATCATGCCTGGCCTGCGCGTGCATGGATGAGGCCATGCGTAATTATTGCATTGCCATCACATGAGACGAGATGCCATGGTCATGGGATTTTTTTTGAGTTGAATAAAAAATGTGTAAGTATTTTATGGAATGGAATGGAATGGGATGGGATAAAACATTCTATTTTATTTTCTAATGTAGGGTTAATGATAGTTTAGCAGTAGTTATAATGATGATTTGGAGTTCCAACCAATAGTGGAAGTTTGCAAGGTAATGGGAAGGATTCTCTTTGCTTGCTTTGGTTTGGTTGTGACAAATATAGAGTTTGGCTTGTTTATGGAGTTGGTGTTTTTGTAGTTGGGAGACATCAAAATGTTTTCCGAGTTTAAAAATATTTTTCCATTTGGTTTATTAGTGAAGTTGTTTGGTTCATGTAGAACTCGCCAGGGATAAATTCTTGCCGAATGCAAAGTCTCATGATGTTCTGATCTGAAGAGTCAAACGGTTGAGGTTAGGTTGTGCCATAGGTGATTTTGACGACGTGGATGCCCATTACCCGCAACTGCTTTGTTGAAGGTGCTCGCTAATTTAATGTGTATGCTTAATCAGAATTGTAATTTCACTATATATTTAATCCAAAACATGGGCAGAGATGCCAAAAATCTATGTAAGTCGATGTTAATCTTTGTCTCTTGTGAAGTCTATAATATTTTTTTTAGATACCATATGAGTTAATGACCTAACAACCTAGCACACTTCTTGGGGTGCTAGTAACACCTTTTACACCATACACATCATTAAACTATAATTTCTTTGTAAAATATTTTTAAAGAGTTATAATATATTTTATACAAATTGACATAACTTATTTGGAATCTCCTAATTTTACTTGAAACATGAACTTAACCCTCATTTTTTGGTAGCATGCTACATTTAAATCTTAGTGAGAAATAATTTAATATGCTTAGAGTTTAAAATTTGTTCAGGGGGATTTAAAAAAATCTTTAAAAAATAAATGCAATGTTTTAAAAATAATGTAAAACTCATAAGAGTGAGAATTTATGTTGGGGCGATTTTGGTGAGTTGAAAATATACATTTTTGAGTTAATAAAGGATTTAAAAATAGTTGTGTTGTTGTATAAGGAAAATTATATTCGTGTTTTATGTAGCGTTTTTAAAATGTAGGGAGTTGTTTTGTAGATTGATCTTATTTGGATTTTTTTTCCATGTGAGTCGTTGTATTTAGTTAACTTTATGATTGTTGTATTATTTAATAATATAAGTATTTATTATTATTTTTAAAATATTGCATTGTCTCATTTGTAAAATTGTATTGTGTTTTGGTTTATTAGTTAGAGTTTCACAATTTGTATTTAATGGAGGTAGATAAAATATTTTCTTTCATTTTTTTAATGAAGGTTAATGATAGTTTAGGGAGAGTTATAATCATTTTTTGTTTTTATTAAGAGCTTTTATTTTTCCATATTTGTTTTTATTAAGAGCTTTTATCTTTCCATTTATATGTGGATGATAAACTAGATTAAACTTTAACGGAAATTTAGTAGAAGTTTGAAAGGGGGGAAGTAGTATATTTTTGTGTGTTTTGTTAGTTTGTGATAAAATTAGTATTTGCTTTTCCAATAGACTTGGTGTTTTTGATTTGGGAGTATTCAAAAGTTTTTTCAAGTTTAAAATCTATTTCTTAAAAGTTCAAAACTTTTAATGTAAACAGATAAAACATTCTCTTTTATTTTCTAATGCAGAGTTAGTGATAAATGAGCATGAGTTACAATGATGATTTGGAGTTAGGCTATTGTTATTTCATAACTTCCCCCCACCTTAAAAAATGATTGCATTCTCTAGTTAAGGACCCCTTATGGTTTACAAATTGGCAATTTGGATTAATTATCAGTTGGATTGAAGTATTGTTAAGTGGAGTTATTAATGATAGTGTTTATGATTGGATTAACTAGACTACATCATTACTTAACTTTTGTTCTAGTACTCGCACTTTGAAAAAATCTAGCACTTGCACTTTCTATGTGCGAGGACTCACACTTAGTTATCCTTTGCCTCGCACTCGCATTCTATATTTTTCTTGCACTCACATTTTATATTTCTCTCACACTCGCACTCTGAAAATTTAAACTTTGATTGAATAAAGTTTTGACTTTTCCTTGCAGGTCAAAGAGCGAGACCTCACACTTCCAAATGTGAGGACCCAATGAGCTAGTATCCAAATTTCTTTAAGTGCACGTAATAAAGACAAAAGGCCTCATAACTCAAGCTTCACAATAGGATGATTTGCGCGTCCAAGTGCGAGAAAAGTCAAAGGAAGTCAAAAGCAAGAAAATTCAAAATACACTTCAACGTCTCCAAAGGGCAAACCAATCCTTGTCATGCATGTGGCATCCTCATATTATATGTGGCATCCTACATATCATTCCAGCATGGATTTTTTATGTTATACACGTGGATTCCAAGTTCTAAAAAGTAAAAGCTAATTAAAGCTAACGACAGTGATTCATCCTAGTTTGCACAAGTGTAAGGCTCACCAATTCAAAAAGCATTGTTCTCTATAGGCGGAAAAACATCAAGTCACACATTATGCACCATTAATATGGAGCACACCGTTTTAAGAAAGATATTTCTTGGATTATAAAGGATATTGTGCCAACCAAGAACAACTTATTTAGAGCCTTCAATTTGCAAGATTGACAGTGAAAGTTGTATCTCCCTTACACCCATTTTAAGCAGATTACTTGGAAGAATCCATTACAATGTTTACAAGTAATTAATCTTCAACTATGGCAGGAGAACCAAGGCCTTCGAACGTGGACACATTCCTATACTCTTACTCAGACACTAGATTAATACGAGACACTGTATTTGATTCAGCCTCCTTCACGCCTCCTTAAACCATGAATTTTAACCCTATTTGATCGTCTTTTCAATAATTCAATGAGAAAGGTTGGACATTGATGTCATATATGAGGCAAAAATGTATTTAAATCAAGCATAGAGGTCCAGAGAGATTAGGGCCTTGAAGAGAATCAACCTCCATGTAATTGTGGTTAATCCCGAGGTATTTCCATGTCATGAATTACTATCTTTTCTCTTTGTTCAAGAAAAAGAAAAAAATTGGGCTTTATTTTCCAAGTTTGAATCAAATAGGATAGTTTTCTTCATTGGTCATGCATTTAAGGCCTATTACAAGTTGCTTGAGCCCATTGTTATCTACAACACAACCACGATTGAGTCCTAAATTGCCACAAAACATGTTAGAGTCATTTTACATAATTGGGCCAAGGACCCAATTGCCAACATGGATGACCCTCTTCTAAATGAAATCTTAATCTAGAGATTCAGATCAGGAATTCATATAGGTATGGCCTTAATGAATAGGTTGTATGATAACCCTTCAATCACCAAAATTGATGTATCATGGCTTCCTCTTCTCACCATGATCATAGATGAGGACAAGATCCCCTCTTTAGGGCAAGTTGTCACCTCTAATTTGTTCTCCCAATGAGCCAATTTTGTAGACCATAAGAAATCATTCCCCATGGCCTCATATTTGCTAGATGTAGATTGTGGTGTTCTTGAATGTCCAAAATTTTATGAACTATATTCCTCTTCACACCCTTCTGAGGAAAATGAAGTATATTCATACTTATACACCCATAGATTCAAGGCTCACATGAAGGGCATCTGCACCTTATTTTTACCCACGGTCTACAAGGAGATATATAAGACAACTATGCCTAGAGTTTCTGTTAATGTCTTGGCTTCAATCAGTCAAATAGGGGTTGTATTCTTCTACCCATATTATATTGTGATCATGATAGAAGGACTTCTCACACCCCCTTTACAACTTCCATACTATGTGCCTGAAAAACTAGCAGAACAAGAAGTTGCATATCAAATTTGTAATGGTATAGCAGGAAAATGCAAGGATATGAAGCTCGAGTATCGTCCTCCCATGTCAGTTACTGTTGGATGCAGGGAATTTAAGAGATGCCTTGATTTAAAAGAAGCAAAAGGCCACCAAAATTATTTCCATTTGCCCCAAAATCCTTTAAGTCAATATGAATCAAGAAAAAGAGTGGCCAAGCATTTAGAGTCACTTAATGGACAAATCAACATACCCTATGCACATGAGGTTAATGTTAATGACTGGATATGGATTACCTAAATAAATGACAACCTAATCTAGAAAAATATAAAGACAACAGGGGAAATTCCTCCACCAAGACGAACAATTAAAAAGGAGTTCACAAAGAGGAGGTCAACTGGTCATTCAAAGCCTTTAAGGAAATCCCAAACTCCCACAACTCCCCCTATATTTCATACATCTATAGAGGATATCCCAGATATTAATGAATTCATTCTTGAAAAAATTGAAGGTCTTACCTTGGTTATTTATGAATTAAATTCTTTAGACGAGGAAGAGGAACTTACCCAAGCAGAGCATACACAAGTGGAGGCTCAAACCCAACAAGTGTAAACAAATCCAATACAAGTTACCCCTAAAATCTCCACCTCTATTGAGCCTCAGTAAAACTAGGTGGAGTAGGCCATGATCGCCCATAGAGAATAACCAGATTGGGTGGCCTAAGAAGAACCCTTAATTAACATTGAATTCAATCCCAAAACAGGGACATTGAAGAGGGTAACTAAAAAGAGAATGTCTATACAGTAGGGCATTATTTGGCATGAGACATCAAAGGACCTCTTCTCTCTTACAAAGAAGAAGAAAGCTAAGTTTTCCCAAGTTTCCCAGTACGAAGAAGACCCAGTGTCCTACATAAGGGCCTCAACTTATTTAACAGCTAGATTGGTAAGAGGAGTACAAACTAGAAATAAAGAGCTTAAAACTCAAGCTAAGGTCTTTGTTCCTAAAGGCATTGTTTCAAATGTTGAAGAAGCTCTGTTGAGCTTATATGGTGTTCTAAAAGAAAGCATGGAGGCTAAAAACAAGGAACAAACCTACTCCAAGAAGACCAACACCATCATTGAAAGATGGGTGTTATTCAAAATATGCTAAGGATAATGGTCCAATCCATTGAAGAGGGAATTTTTAAAGACCCTACAATTGTAATAGTGGATGATATTGGCATATGTCAGACATATGCCAATTACACGGAGGAAAAACTAAGGGAATGGAATGATTAAATGGGAAATCTCCCACCTCAACTAGATGACATAATTTCAAGGGCAAATCAATATTTTCAGATGCATTAATTATAGGAGTCTTTAAGGAAAACTAGGAGTTGGTATCCACATAGGAGTTTGTTGTGTTACTTAATTAGTTTTTGGCTAGTTTTGAAAGGAACATAGCAAAGGAAAATGAATCAGAGGCTTCACATGTGATTGAGATTGTCTCTCAAACTAGAGAAAAGGCCCAAAAATTGATACATTGAAATAAATCACGGGGAAAGCAAAGGATACACAGAAGGCCTTACTAGACGGAGCTCCTGTGCTCTTTAGGAAGCCAATCATGGACCTAGTGAAGTTGGACAAAGATTACAAAATTTGCAAGGAGGCTTTCATTTCCATAGGAAAAAAAACAACTATAGCAAACCCCTCACAAGAGGACCCCACACATGCCTAATTGACTCAGGAGACATCTTCACATGTGGACCCAGTCCAGAAAGGGCCCATAATTAAGCAAGAACCGCAATGATGCCTTAAGTAGTTGTATTTTGTCTTAATAGCTTTTTCATTATAATTTTCTTAAATGAATCGGTTAGTATATTTCTTAAGTGACTAGTTGTTGGCATATTCCTTCAAATATTTTGTAATCATGGTTCAAGATGGGTGGTAAAACAAGGCCCGAAATTGTATAAGTATCTCTCTTCCATTCTAACAAAAGAGAGGTGAATTTTGTGATTAATAGATGCAAGCCAGTTCTAAATAATTAAATCAATTTGATATGGTCATGGTTTTTATTTCCTCTTCTGAGCTGCAAATTAATGTGTTGAGAATTCTTGATGTTTGAGTGTATCTTTCATTTCTTTCTTAGGTGATATTTTAGATTGTGTTGTGAAAAATTAAAATAAATTATCATAGCATGTTGTAGATTAAATTAGTCAGTTAAATGTGTAATTCAACAATTTGATTAATGAATCTATCTCTCAGTTTGGCTTAATTTTAAATTTCCTTTGAATCTCTACATTGGTGGCATTCAAATTTGATCCTAAACTATATTTGGTGCCCTTAGTTGACAAGGAAAGCATGTTATTTCCAACAACCAAGCATCAAACATTTAAAAAACGTTTATTTCAATACTTTTCTTTTCTCTCTGCCTTTTCATTCCCCATTTTGTTTCTTTGAGCAGTTCCCGTAGATTAAATTAGTTTAGAGAGATATTCTAAGTTAAGTCAGGTGATGAAATTGCAGGGAGTGGTGCTAGAAGGATTAATAATCTAGCAAACCCCTTCATTATTGGCTTAAATAACCAATACCTTGTAACTCATTCCTTGAATCACATCCCAAGTGATTATAAAATTAGAATGACATAAGAGCCTATCATTTCTCCCTGTGACTATGTCATTTCGGCCCACCAACAACTATGACAAAATTAATGTTTATTAATTTTCTTTAAAGCTGGTGTTTTTTTTGGGAGAATTCAAAATATCTTTCAGAATTTAGAATTTAAAAATATATTTCTTCAAAGTAATGTAAAGATAGCTAGTTGTATTAATATGAAAGTTAAACTATGAGGTATATATGAAGTTTTAGGTAACCAAAATACTCAAAATCTTATCTAGTTACTTACAACCTTCATCCCTTTCGAAGTGCATATGAAAATTTTAGTGTGGGATTTGAAACTTGGTCTTAAAACATGCATTTAAACTTCACTTGACCATCTTTTGGAAATCCCACATGAATTAAATTATAACTCATTCAAAATTCAAGGAGACTTCAATTTTCTTGATATTTACATTTAGCATTCAAAATGCTCAACATTTAAATCAATAAAAGATTTGAAAATATATTTTTTTAATTATGGAAAATAGTTTTGTGTTGTCTGTTAGAGAATTTACATTTGTGTGTATAGGGTATTTAAAACTCTTTTTGTGTTTCCCCCATTCACAAAATATCATTTTATGTTTTGCCCTCTTCTTTGTTCGAATTTATTTCTTTAAAGCCATAAATTCAAAGATAATTTGTAGTTGATATGGAGAAAAATTTTGTGGTAGGAGGGTGGGGAAGTGGATAAGTAAGATATGAAAATGTGGAGTTTCATTAGGTTTCTAAAATAAAGTAAACAAAAATTATATAATAAATATATTATATTGATTAATAATTTATTTTTTTCTTTAAAAATTTGTGGTTATTTGTGAATGACAATAATTTAGTTATATTAATGTATTTGGTTTGATTATTTTTGAAAAACAAATTTAAATTCTAATATGTGCTTCAGTACAGTTTTCGGTTAACTTTTCAAAGAAAAATAAAATCTTTTAAGTAATGGTTAAATGAAATTCAAATTTAAGATTGTAAGTAACATGTAACGATCAAATGGATGTCTAATTTAATGTTGTCATTAATTACTTATCCACAAAAATTATAGCCCTGACACCCCTCTCCCCTCCCTCGACTGTTATTGGAGGATGCCTATCGACATAATTATATTAATGTGAAATTGCACTATTTCATTGTAATTGATTAGGGAAGTCTTAGTTTTACTCAAAACTTCACGCAACCTTCATCTCTTTAAAAGAACCCACATTTGGTTAGACTAAGGAACATAAAAATATGAAAAGTACAGTATCAACTAAATTTTAGAGCAATAACGAGCAAAGGTCTACAAAACAAAAGCAACACAAGTAACAAAAAAATATTGATGAACCAACCTAAAAGTTGAGATCAGTTATCGTACAAGCTGCAAATAACAAAAAAAAAACTACATAACATAATCATCCTTCAAGAAAGAATTTGCATAACTATTGATTTCATTAATATTTTTATTTACTTATCTATAAGGTGCATTAGATAAACTTTGAGCTCTTTCAATTGCTTAGCCAAGTCTTCATTAGCAAGAACAATAGACTACATAACCTAATACATAGTTAAGAAGTGTAATAGAAAGTTAGAGTAAATTCTATGAGTTATAACAACCTAAGAAATAATATTGTTGTAGGAATATAAATAACATATATCTTTCCAAATACTTTTAAGGATTAAGTATCTGAAAGTTTGAGAGATCGCATTCTTAGATATATTTTCCTCAGAAGGGCATGTTTTAAGAAAGTTTAAAATAGAAATGCATGGGAAAATACTATTGAAGTTCAAGCCAGATACCTTTAATTGATTTACAGTTCAAGAAAGCATGTAAAAGTGTTTGTTTAGTTTTGTGGAAAAGGCAAAAAAAATTATCCTTAATGAATATAATCCTTTTATCTATAGGAATTTTCTATTGACATGGTCTCTTTGTAACCAAAAACAGAGTACTATGTTCATCGTTTGAGCATCAGATGTTGCTACAAATTAAGATCCAAATAAATAACATTTATATTTCATACTCAACTACTTCTAAATATGCATGATAGGAAAAGGTGAAGATAGGAATTTTTAAGGGGGCATTAATTCAAATGAGATCCATTCAGTCGTATCCAATATTTAATAGGGTTACATGGGACTACAAGTGACATTTTAATTAACATACTATCTTTGACTAACAAAGTGATGATGGAAATAATTTATTTGTCCTTTTTTTAACATTGAGCTAAAAATTACTTTTAGCATCAGTCAAGGAGAACATTCCATAGATTTTGGATGCCAAAGTTTTTTTTTGAAAGAATGAATTCCCTTGTTGAAAAAATTTAAACCACATAGTAGTTTTTCTATAGTTAAAAGTAGATTATCAAAAGTAATCAATTTATTCTACCATAACAAGGATTTCAAAAAGCTTAGGGCAAGTCTAAGATAGTTGTCATTTCAACAAAGAAGTTGATACACTTTCCACCACACCTTCCAAAAACTTCTAACACTAGGATCCTTTAATTTTAAATTATTGAAAGCATATCATAAATAACCTATTTCCATTTTCCCTTCATAGTAGTAAGCTAAAGATGATGTCCTAGAAGAATTTCTCATGGTTCATTCTTGCTTAGGGATCCAACCATCCACTTTGCAACAAGACATTTTCCTTGAGTCCAAGGATCAATGATACCTAACCCTCCCTTGTGTAACTTAGGTTATGTGCAAAGAGATCAAGAAACAATACATATGCATTTTCAATTTTCCTGCTTATCCCAAAGAAAACGGAAGGCCTTTTAAACCAACCTAAGATATTAGTTCATAGAAGACAACCAACATGAAGAGAAATAAGCGTAGGTAGCCTAAAATATGGTATTAACAACTTGAACTTTTCCCAATGAGGATAATAATTTCACCTCTAAGCTATATAACGAAATTCTTTTAACTTATTTAGGGACTTCAAATTTTATCTAGAACTTGAAGTTAAAACCATCATCTTTTCGAGAGTGTATGATTATTCGTATTGAATCCATTTTTTGTATAGTTAAGGTGTAAAAAATACTTTCCTCAACTTGGTGCCAAGGGCTGAGGGGTATTTACCATGCCAAATTCACATGGGGCACGATCTCGACCTTATCCCTTATCCCTTTTAGACCATCATCCTCACCATTTGACTACAACTTAAACTATATTTTAACTCTTAGTAGGGGATTTAAAAATCAAATATAAAATTTGTTAAATTTGTTTTCGAGGAGTTCAAAATCTTTTTGGGGAGTTGATAGTGTGTTCTACTGAAATTGACATAACTTATTTTTTTCCTTGAAAATTTAACTTAACCCTAGTTTCTTTGGCATCATGTTAAATTTAAATCTTAGTAAGGGATATTTTAAGACTCGTAGAGTTTAAAATCTATTTAGGGAGAATTCAAAATATCTTTAGAGAATTTAAATTATACTTCCAATGGTAAAAATAATTTAAAAATCATAAGTCTAAAGTTTAGTCAAGGGGGTTATGGTGCATTCAAAATATACATTTTGAAGCTTAAAAAACTCAATGCAACAATACATTAGTCTTAAGATTAAATAAAAAAATTTACAATAATTGTGTTCTCCTATAAGAATTGTGTAGGGTATTTAAAATTTATGGGCCTTGGTATCTATTTAACCCTTTTATTCTTGTATTCTTTCCTAAGTAATATAAATAATGTTTTCAATTTTAAAAACATCTTATTGTATTGTTCCATTTATAAAATTGCATTGCGCTTTGGCTTATTCCCAATGATTTGGTTTTTTAGTTTGAATTTCAAAATTTATATTTAATGGAAGTGGATATTATATTCCCTTATATTTTTTAATGCAAGGTTAATAATAGTTTAGAGAGAATTATAATGATAATTTGGAGTTAAAACGATCATTTGTCTCTACTGAGAGTATTTGTCTTTCCACTCATTTATTGGTAATAAGCAAATCTAAATTGTAATGAAAGTTTTTCATAAGTTTATAAGGTGGGAAGTATTCACTCTTCACATGTTTGGTTAGGCTATGATAAATTTAGTGTGTGTTTTTTCATAAAGTTGTTGTTATTGTTATGGGAGAGTTCAAAAAATTGTTTCTTCAAAATTTAGAACATTTAATGTGATATTAAGGTAGATGGTTGTATTGATGTGAAAATTAAATTATGAACTATATATAAAGTTGAGTTAACATATTTAAGAGACTTCAATATATATTTGAATATTGAACCTAACCCTCCATACCTTTAGAGGAGTATAGGAACATTGTATTTGGGATTTGAAACTTGGGGAGTTCAATTGGAAAGAACCCATACAATTTAATCTTAACAACTAATTCTAAATTTAAGGAGACTCGAGCTTACTTGATATTTGCATTCAACATTCAAAATATGTAAGATATAAATCTGAATAAAGGATATTAAAAATAATTTTTTAATTATTAAAAATGGTCTTGTGTTCTCCATAAGAGAATGTACATTTGTGTTTTTATGTAGGGTGTTTAAAAGTTTTATGGTGTTTTCCATGTTCACAAAATATCCTTATGCTTTGGCTTGTTCTTTGTTCCAATCCCTTTTTAACCATAAATTGAAAGATACTTTATAGTTGATGGGAGATAAATGTATGAGGATGGGGAAGTGGATAAGTAAGAGATGAAAATGTGAAGATTGATTAGGTTTCTAAAGGATAAAATAAGGTTAACTTGATTATATAGGGGAAGGGGACCAATAGTTGAGACTCCTAACTTTATGGACATGGAACATCACTAAAATAAGAGTTTTTCTTCCTAAAAAAGACTTATTCACATGGTTCATTAAGTCAATACATTGTAGAGGTGATTTTTGTGACTGTTTAAATGACAGGTACCCTTATCAATTACATTTTCTTACGAATTCTCCATTTTCCCTACACAGACCAATAGTTGTGACTAATATGCCTTATGAGTGCAATTAAAACATCAAAAAAATGATTTGGTGCCTAACAAAATACAAAAATCAATGCTTTGAAAACATTTAAGGGATTTATTATTGCATGCAACATGTTTAATGTCGCTACCACCACCAACCACCCACATTACATCAACGATAATTATGAAGTGATTTTCGTAATATGTCATTTAAAATTGCTTTACCTACTCCTTTGCACTAACTTTTGTTCCATTTTTACCTGATTATAGTTCATTCTAGAGGACCTGCAATTTTATTGTGGAGGTGTTGTTGGCAGTTCATTTTGGAGTGATAGGTGTTCTTTATAAATGGTGTGTTTTCACACTATCAATGAATTTAGATGTTTTTTTTTACACCTGAGAGTTCTCTGTTTATGTTGACTATTTTCTAGGTTCTCGTTTCTTTTCTAGCTTCAATATTTTCTTAGGATTATAACATTCTTTGCTCCATTTTTTGGAATACGCAAGGCATATTTGAGTTGTATGATTGGAATATAATGTTTGGAATGATCTATGTTATCTTAGAAATAAATATATTTGAAATGAAGTCTTTTATCTTAGGGATAAAACCCATTTCAGAATTACTTTCCATTCTTCTTTACACCCACTTTGTTTTTAGTTTGGAGCTATTGGTTCAAGCTGATTATAATCTTCAAATATGTTACATTAACTCAAATATTGTATTTTTTTCCATTTTAATCATTTATTTTTATAGATCTTGGTTTAAGGATGTTATTGCACATGTTCTAATTGAGAATTAAGGGCTATTTTGTTTCATTCTTGCATGACTTGTCTTTGAGATTATATAATGCATAAACTTTGAGGTGTGCACATTCTGTTAACCAAAAATGAAATAAAGACCCATATATCATATTTCTTTGTTGGGTTATTATAGTAGTTTGGTTTTCTGAAATATTGTGGGCATATTAGAGTTGCATGATTGATATAAAAGGTTTAAAATGAGGTATGTTATCTCTGGGATAAAATCCATAATCATTTTATGTTGTTGATACCACCAATTACCCACATTGCATCACCAATAATTGTGAAGCAAATGATGTAACATACTATTTTAGTATTACTTGACCTACTCCTCTGCATCAATTTTTGTTTGATTCTTATTTGATGTTGGTTCATCCTAGTGGTGTTAGTTTTATTTTAGTTGCATGATTAAAATAAAATGTTATAAATGAGGTATGTTAGCTTAGTTATGAAATCCATAACTATGAAGTAGTTGCCTTGTCATGCTATATTTGTATTTATTTACCTTCTATAAAGTGACTACCTTATCATATGTTGTCATGATAAATGTATAGCCTGAAAAATTAAAAAAATTCTACGAAAATTAAGCTCGCACTCAAAAATCCCTAAATCAGGTAATGTAAACCTGCCCTCCGGCCAATCTCTGACTATGTAAACCCCATCATGGCCAAGAGGGACGTGCTAACTATATTTTTAAAGTTTGTTTCATGTCAAGGTCACTTGGTGGGAAGAAATTCACGGGTTCATTGTAAACCACTTTGAAGGAATTGCTCCTGGAGGCCTAAAAAGGCCTATTTTCAGGACTTTGACACCTAATGAACATCCTTTGGAGATGAATAAAGAATATATAATGCATCCAATCAAAGTTTGAATAAGCTATAAAATCATTGGAGGTAGTTTAGGGAAGTTATACAAGGTGAGATAGGTTTAGGAACAAGTTGTGCAACATCGGGTTGCTTATAGCACAATGCAGGGAAATGAAGGAAGTAAAAAAGCTAGTGATCTTGTTCTAAATGGTTCAAGAGCCTCAGGTAATTTTGTGAAATGAAAAAATACTCATCATAAAGATAAGAAGTATAATTCACATTGCAATTTTTTTGGGAGATTCTGTCGTCCAAATTTTGAGATATTGGCCTGACAATGCAAGTGAAGATCTTCGATCCCAATGGAGATTCAAATGAGTATTCTAGGAGTTACAAAGGGATTTGAGACCTGATTAAAAAATAAAACTGAATGTAATTAAACCCTATACATGAACCATGTATTAAGTTAGACAAAAATGGAAGTTCCTCTCCGGTGGCAGTTTGACCTTTTGGGAACCACTTGTGAACATAATCAAAAAGTGGGGTAAATTTTGAATTTTAGGTAGTATTGTCTCTTGAAAGTGGCACTATTGGTTTCCTTGGGTATTTTACAGTTAAAAAAATAATGTTTTCCCATGAATCTCTTAGATAAGCTTCGAGGGTAAAGACTCACTCTCTGGGGTCTATTTTTGGTAGTTGTTGGTGAAGGCGAGCTTACTATAAGTGTCCAGGTCACACTTTCACACTTTGGATGAAATTTTTCACCATTTCAATTGATGAAAATGTGTATGGGATGAAATTTTTTTGACCCCATGGCAAGGAGAGATGGGAGATGATTTTTCGTCACTTAAGTGACAAACATGAGTGTTAGGAAGGTGTTGACAACTCACATACAATCTTGGCCCCACCCTCATGTTACAACACCCACATGGAACACCTTGAGATATTTATTGAACCTTTTCACCTAGTGAAAAATTTCACTAGGTGCAAAAAAGTGTGACCCCAAGGAGGATGAAGTGTTTGTGTCACTTAAACTCATAACTCGTGCACTAGGTAAATGTTAACCACCTCACAACTCAAAAACACCCCCCTTTATGATAAAATGAATCATGACACAACTTGAGAGCCTAATTTCACATTTTAACCTGGTGAAAAATTTCATCAGGTGAAAAAAATTATGACCCCTTGCAAGCTCGCTCTCTTCGGCACTTAAACTCATGACTTGTTCCCTAGGCTCAAGTTTTCCACTCACCATAATGCACAAGCTAGTCCCCCTCTTCATGTAATATTGACCCATGGAACATTTTTCAAGGATGATTACACATTTATACCATTTCACCACTTAATAAATGTGGTAAGGTGCAATGGAGGCTCTCGGATTCATTTGGAAAGTGTTAATCCTCTCTCAACCCGGGTTAGTGTGTGAATGTACAAACGGGTTAAAAGTGAGTCTAGCTTAACCATGGTTTGTAGTTGAATATTTAAATGATACTTAGCCATTATTGGATCCATTTTTAAAAAGATTCCTTCCCTCCATTTTTTATACACATGTTCATGCTCTAATTTTTCTAAGAAGCTCCATACCTGAAATGACAAATTTGATCACATCTTGCTCATTTTAACTCCATTTTCCCTCAAATTTTGTCTGAGCACTCCACTTGAAAACACTTTTAAGAATATCCAAGACTCATCCCCATTGATCCTACATTTTTTTTCACATCACCTACCTATTCATCTCCACCCAAATCTTTTTCCTTTTCATATTCTGAGAGATCTAGAGGAGAAAATCACCTAAAAATTGGAGCAAGAACTCATGGTGAAATTCATAATCCAACAAGACAATTTCCACTCCAATATGAAAAACAAAAGACCTTATTATATTTTTATTAAGTTTTCCTTTGTGCCTTACTAAAAATATCAAGTCTGATACCAAAGAAGCAAACATCCAAAACCTTTTGTACAAACCTCAAGTCTGGGACTCCAAAACTAGAAATTGGGAAACTGTGAAAAATTGGATAAATTTAGAAAGTATATGTGAGGTGTCACTTAATAAAAATATTAAGTCTTTGGATACCATCCAAATTTTTCATACACCCTCATGTCATCATTCCATCACTATTCTAGGAAACCATGAAGATCAAATACAATGGATATGAGCCCATTTCCACTTTGTCTATTGAGTATCCACTTATGGGAGACAATGATGTTACCCACCTAGATCTGGAAGAAATGATAAATTAGATGATGAATGAAGTAAGAGAACCCGTGGAAGAAAATATTGTTTCTAGTGGAATTTTTAGGGTAGGAGGTCATCCACTCTTAGTCCAGAGCACTGAGTTGGTCTTGGATTGTGAGGTGGACAAACTTGTGGATTTCTTGTCAATGATATGTGAATCTAAGTCCCTCTACTCAACTGGTGTAGCTTCCATGTATGCATGTGCATGAGAAAAGGTGGATTTCTATGGTGGCCTTTCGACCGGGAATCTAATAGGGACACTCCACTGACCCTCCAAAAAAGCTTATAGATACCTGCAACAAAGGAATTTTTCTATAGAGAGGGAAAGGGGAGTGAGAAATTAGATAGGAGAACTAATGTTGCAAGTAGAAAATAAAATTCGTACATAGATCAATTAGAAGTTTCATCACATGCATTAAAATTAGGAGGAAACAACTCTATGCGTAGCAACAAGACCAAATGGAATTTATGATTACAAAGTATCAATAAACCCCTTAGTCAAAAAAGGCTCAAAAATCCTTCTTATATTGATTTCATAACCCAAGTCTATACATAGTATGAGAATGGAGGAAAAATAGAGAGTGGGGGAAAGGAATAAAATTGTTATCTCCTTTGTTCTCTCAAGGTAGAATTCACTCTTGAGCTTACAAAATTCATAACCAACCCTTTGAGATGGGAATGGCTTTACAATTTATAGAATGAGACTCGACTCCTCATCTTCCTCATGACCCTCCATATGCCTTATTTCTAACTTTAGAATATTCATATTCTTACAAAATATTTAAGTCCCTTTTATAAAATCAAGGTGACTTAATTTACATTATGTTTCTAAAGTCACTTTTAGGTGACTTAAAGGCATATCAAAAGTGTAAACCCCAATGAAAAATTAGAACATCTGGAAAGGGAGAGAAATTTGGGGAAGAGGAGAAGAGAGAGAAGAGGAGAAGAGGATTGCCCCTAATGAAGTCTGATGATCCTCGTTGATGGAAATATCTGATGCGATGAAGTTCTGAATGTCCCAGTATGAAACTCCCAAATTAACTGCTCTTTGTTCCAAGTGTGACTTACTTTTTAGTAAATGCCCAGATGGGATGACTTACTATTTTTAGTAAGAGGTGATTCTTACTTCTTCTTGATCATCCTAATGTGATGAATTTATTCATTCAATCCTACGCACACTTGTCTTGGCTTTGACCAATTCTTGGGGTGAATTACTATTTTTAGTAGACACCCATATAGGGAACTTACTATTTTTAGTAAGTGGTCATTTATACTATTTTCTACTCTGAACACTCATTCTGGATTCCTCATGATCTTCAATGCCCGCTGAATTTCACCATAGCTGCTTTTGGTGATGACTTTCTAAACATAGTAAGTCTATATAGGAAAAATTACTATTTTTAGAAAGTGTGTTTCAAGTTCTTGATTTGTGATGGAACATAATTTTTTGGACTCTTCTTGTCATTATAATCACACCCTCCAAATTTCACATAGTTTTTCCCATTAGAATGCCTAGAAATAAATTTTGAACTTTTCACCTGACACTGGCTTCAAGCACGGAGCTACCAATTTAGCCATTAATGGAATTGGAGCTTGAAATTTTTAGGTCTAGTTTTTGTCTCCGTTTGCAATGAAAATAACTCCATTGTGATAAGTTTTTCATTTGGAACTCATGTGCAAGTTTTTAGCTCACTTCCATTGCCAGAATGATGGGAAATATGACGAATGTGAGTCGGTACACGAAGTGAGGATTTTTTTAAAAGAAAATAATTCAGAGCACCATTTGAACCCCCATTTTTTACATCATGATTGTATTGAAAAAAATGTGTAAGTATGTAGAAGATGACATCTTGATCCAACTTGTATTTTACAAGATATGAGAATTTTTTGATCGGGTGACTTCGTAGTTATCTGGCGAAATTTTTCCATTTTTCTCTTCATTCTTTGTTGTTTCAATCCATTATTATCTAATATTGTTGTGTTTTCATGGTGTGATTTTTGTGGCCATATATTTTCAAAAATGATGGATCTGGTGTCTGACAAGCTGCACAAAGCCATGGCAATGGTGGAAGCTGTGAAGGAGAAATGAGGGGGAAGAAACGGCTGTTCAGATTGTGAACTTTAATAAAAAATTCTGGCAACGAGAAGTGATTTCCCTTAGGGAAGCACCAAACATGGTTAGTAAGAGGAAACATGTGTCCTCGATCAAGGGGATTTACTTGAAAAAACACTAAAAGTGGGGGCTGGAGTTTGGATCCAAAGGAATCCCCATTTTATGTCCTTGATTTATTTGACCTTAGGGATGTGAGAGACATCAAATTCCATAGTGAGTCTTGGAGGACAACATGTGTCCTCGATCTGACAACAGGGAATTTGAGCTCTAAAAATTCACTTGGGGGATGAATTGTCAAATATGAAGGTCTTATGAGGGTCCCAGAGGTCACATGGGGGATGGGCACATTTTTATAATGTTGATGCACTTGACCTCAGGGATGTTAAGGACATAAAATCCCACCAGGATCCTGATGCTGACATGTGTCCTCCTGAAAATTGACTAACTCCCGAACTATCTCCAAGAGGGTAACTTGGAACGATGATAACTTGAGCTCCTGATGGAATTTATTGGTGAAATTTTATATGATCTTGATTGGAAATGGAATTTTGAATCCAATGGTGGGGGTATATGTATTTACTTCATCCATTTGTTCCTTAAAAAAGTGGAATTTTGATTTGGTACTCCACCTATGCCTAAGAAAAATCTACCTTTAGACCTAATGCGCCAAAGTGTTGTGAAAAATATGATTTCACCATATTTAGGTATTAGAATTATATTTTTTTCGATGTTTTGTTTTTACTCCTAACTCCATCTGGAGCTCCTGGAATCACCTTCTGAATCTTAGCAGTTGTTTTAGGCATGTGTACTGACGTAGGCTTGTGAACCCTAATTCTATTCAAACTGCCCCAACTTCTCAGACCTTCCAAACCTTCCAAAATGATTTCCATGATGTTATAAGGTCTTTAAATCACCTCCACATTTAATTTGGAACTTCCTTTTTGCTCCATGATGGTTGACTCTATTCCTGGGAAGGCCAGTGATAGCCCTTCCCGTGACTACCCAAAAACTATCTTTTCAAGAACTCCTAAAATCACCTAGGGGAATGATTTTACTTTCCTAAATCACCTAGGGGGATGAGACATTGTTTTCTAGGGGGTCACTGGAAAAAATGTGTAGACTTGGTGTTCCTGGGAATGATAGAACTTGAAAATTTTGGCACAGGGGTATAGTTGTCAGTGTTTGGAAATTGGCAATTTCCCTGTTGCACATTTGCACGACAATAACTAGCTCTAGCTTGGGGACATGACATGGACTGAGTGTAGTAAAGACATGACATGGAGAATCCAAAATCTCAATTTTAAACCATATAACTCATTGACCAATGCCTTATCCATTGGGCCCTATGGAGTCATGTACAACTTACAAGAGAGAGAGAGAGAGAGAGAAGAAGGAAACACACAGCAGATAAGAAGGAAACACACAACACACATGGAAAGTAAACGACACACACAATAGAAAGGAAACACACCTAAAAATCACCTATGGTATAGGGTAGGGTACAACCCACTTTCAGTGAAGCACTTTCCATTTCTATAAAGTTACCTTTGAGTGGGAAACACTGAGTGATGTTGTTCTACAAATCCATTGACCGGTTCGAGAAAGTAACCTCATCTCCTCAACTACTTATGAAAGCCATGTAATTCCATGATTTCTGTGTACTTGGTAGGAGTGATTCTACATGTGAGCTTCTTGATTCTTAGGACTTCACTTTGAAATTCCATTTCCTTCATGTTATTTTAAATTGCTTTGATAACACCAGTTGCCTTTCGGGTTTATCCACATAGTTGATTCTTCATTGAGCATCTCATCCCTTCCCCAAAGCTGTTTTTCATTCAAATTTCTTGAATATTCTGAATTACTTTCTTTCCTAGTTCTATGCTCATTAATATCTTCTTCCATGAGAAACCTTAGATTCTTCCTTTATCTCTATTCCATTCTGAGGCATTTGAGTACCAATGGGAGGATCGGAAGTAACCTCATACTTTTCTTGTATGACCATGGCACGATATAAGAGATCAAGAATCAACTTGGGGTCTTCTGTAACTTCCATTACATCCAATATTTCTTGCATGGAGTTATGCTTCATTGTTTCCTACAACTAATATTTGTATAGCCTTTGAAGAATACAACTCTACGCAACTATCTATAGGGATTACCTCATCATATTGGGAATCACTGAACTCTACCAATCCTTCATAAAAAAGAGCTTCATCTTCAGAGGTCTTGAAACTCCTTGCTTAAATTTATTCATCATGGAAAGAGTCTTCATCTTCAAATGGGAAAGAAAATATCTCCATTTTGTTATTGCATCCATCAACCATTAGCTCAAGAGTGGCATCATATTTTTCATCTTTCCTTATCTCAATATGGCCAACCTTCACATTGGTTAAGTCTTCCAAATCAGCTTCACACTTGTCTTGCATATTCATGGTTTGCATCAAGAGTTCAAGACTGAAGCTCGGGGTCCTTTGTTTCTTCTGTAGCTCTTAGAAGTTCTTGTATAGAGATTTATTTCAAGCCTTTCATGAGATCATCACAAGCTGATTTTTTCTCTCCATAGATGGCCTGAATAAGATCATCTTCATCCCTAAATGGGAATGAGAATAACTCCTCATCTTGGATAAGCATATAAGCTGATTTTTCTTCTTGAAAATCATCAAGAACCATCTCCTCTTCCTCATGGTTTGCATCATTTGGTAATTCAAGGCTTCCCTCTTGTAACTCGAATCTCTTCAATGCTTCTTCAAAGTCCAAATATCTTTGGGAAGGCATGTCTGGACCTATCAAGATGGGGATATCCTCTTCCTCCTCGGTTTCCATGAAGTGATTCATCTTCCTACTCCCTTGATAAAAGATGTTAGCTTTCGGACTTCCATACTTTCATACCGTGTACCTCATCTTCTTCTCGAGAAGAAATTTCTCCATGTCTCCCTTCACTGGTATGGTTTTGGATGACCAATTCATCTGAATTTTCCCTCCCAAGTCTCAGACAGAAAATTCTACTCAGCAACATTCTGAATGAGGCTGGGACGTTGGCTACCAAAACCATTATTGAAACTTTCTTATCTAGAAATTTTGCAAGAGCCATCTGTGCATCTTTGAACTTCCCTACAAGTGGGACCTCTTTTGACTCCAACGAGTAACAAGATCCACCAAGTGGAGTCATGGTGAGTTTGAGAGCTTTGACAACCTTCATGGACATGAAATTATCCAAAGAACCTGAATCTATTATGAAGTTGTTCAATACATATTCTCCAACAAGAAGGGAGACATAAAAAGGTTCAACTTTATCAGTCTTTGATGCACTCAAAGAAAGCATGTTATGTGAGGGAGGTGTAGGTGGGTTTGGTAGTATTCCTTTAGATGAGGAGCTACATTATTGGGTGTTAGAATACAATTCCTGATGTATTGAACAAACCTCTCGAACTATTTAGGATGGGTCTGCAAATATTCGGTTTCGGTAATTTGCACTTTGGCTTTGTTTGCATATTATATGAAGATCAAAGGGAGTAGATACAGACAAGGGGGGTGAAGGGACTCATTTTTGAGTCTAGATGGGCTTGGGAGAAGGATTAGATTTTTGAGGAGATGGAGGATATTTTGAAAGGCACACTAGGAGTTTTCAAGGTATTAGATTTTGTAGGAGAATATTTAGATTTAGAATTGGAAGAGGCATTGGAAGGAGTTACTTGGAATAGTGGGAGTCTTCTTACTTGCTACAGGATCAGGCTTCAACAATGCATACTCCATGGAAGATGGAAGTGGTGATCCTCGACTGAATATTTTGTTTTGTGGAGTCGCCATAGGAGGATCATCAACCTTATTTTTATTTTGCAATAGTGGAGGGAGATGCTTCTTTTCTTGGACTGAGAAGTGAGTGAATACCACACATGAGAAACTGGGTGCATCCTCTTCATCTTCTTCATCACCTCCAGAATACTCACAAAATCTGATTTTTCTATCATCCTCAAGTTCATCAATCTCTAGGAAATTTCCACCTTCACTTTTTTGTTCAAGATCTTCTTCACTTTCTTGAAATCTACAATTTACGCTCATAGGTGGGGCCTCCAAGATGAGCCTTTGGGGTACTCCTACAATCTGATTTTTTTTCTTCTTTGCAGAAGAAACTCATTCAAATAATTCCCTCTTCAAATGATGCCATCTCATTTGCCAACTTTGGAAACGATGGATTGGTTCTCTCATCTACAGGATGTTGGGATTTTCCCTTTGAGGGATTCCTGATATTTCTAGAGAGGATGGGATCATCATCAAGTTTAATGGCCATATTTTGAGCTTCTAAAAGATTCCTTAGTTGGGATCTTCATAGCAAAAACCCTACTTATGATGATTGATCATTGATGAAGAATCTCATGATATTGTTTTCATACAACGAATCTTCTTTCGGTATCCTGTGAAGCAACTGTTCAAAGCGAGCCACAAAGTCTCTCATGGTTTCACTTTCTCATTTCTTCATTTGAGCTAACTACACCAAGACGTTCTTACAGTATTTAGTTGATTTAAATATTTCCTTGAAGGAAGTCTTGATGTCATTCCAACCAGTGATGGATTGGTAAGGCAAGTAGGAGGTAGAACCATTCTGTTGATTTTTCTTGGAGGGACTCCACGAACAATCTTATAGCAACATCTTCATGTTAGAAACCAATGATTCCACATGATGTTGTGAAGGAAGTGATGTGTTCTTTAGGATGTTGTGTTTTTTCACCTTTGAACTTTGGCAAGTTCTTGTGGGAACTTTTTGGTAGATCATGGAGAGGGGGTTCAAGAGCAAGTGGGCATGTATTCCTTCCCCATGGAACAATGGGTTGAGGCATTTCTGCTTCTTTGGCCATCATTGTTTCTTCTTTTGCTTCACCCTTACTTCTATAAATTCTTCTTCAAACGCTTCTTCTTTTGGGAACTCAATGCATAATGGTGATGAAAAATGGGAGAATTTGAAGGGGGAGTATCAACAGGATTTTTGATAGTATTTCAGGTGAACTTCTCAAAGAGCCAGATGGAAGAGGAGGCTTGAGAGAAGAAGTATGGATTATCTTTAATTCATTCTTTTTGATTTTACAAAGCCTCGAAATTTGGAAACACCTCTTGACCTGTTCAACCTGGTGTATCTTCCTTCACCAGCTTTTGGAAATTATTGAAGTGGGAACATGAAAAGACACTATGAATATGAAAGGTCACGTACAAAGCTGATAGTGTATCTTTCAACAATGGATTTTCATGAAATCTCTTTTGTTTTTTCAATAAATTTTTTTTTAAATTTTGGGACCTTGTGGTCATATTTTTGGTGGAGATGTTGCTAAATCTACCCCACAGTGGGTGCCAAAAACTATTGGCGAGAAAATTTTTCAGGTGGAAAAACTTGTGGATTTATTGACAATGCTCTGGGAATCTAAGTCCCTCTACTTAACTGTGTGCAGCTACCATATATGCATGTGCATGAAAAGGTGGATTTTTGTGGTGGCCTTTCGATCAGGGATCCAATAAGGACACTCCACTGACCCTGTGAAAAAGCTTCCAGATACCTACAAGAGAGGACTTTTTCTATAGAGAGGGAAAGGGGAGTGAGAAATTAGATAGGAGAACTAATGTTGTAGGTAGAAAATCAGATTCCTGCATACATCAATTAGAAGTTTTATCACATGCATTAAAAATAAGAGGAAACAATTCTATGTGTAGTAACAAGATCAAATAGAATTTATGATTATAAAATATCAATAAACCCCTTAGTGAAAAAAGGCTTGAAACTCCTTCTTCTTGTATTGATTTCTTAAACCAAGTTGTACATAGTATGAGAATGGAGGAAAAATAGAGAGTGGGGGAAAGGATGAATTTGGCTATCTCCTTTGTTCTCTCAAGGTAGAATGCACTCTTGAGCTTACAAAATTAATGACCAACCCTTTGAAATGGGAATGGCTTTACAATTTATAGAGTAGACTTGACTCCTCATCTTCCTCATGACCCTCCATATGCCTTATTTATAACTTTAGACTATTCATATTCCTACAAGATATTTAAGTCCCTTTTATAAAATCAAGGTGACTTAATTTACATTATGTTTCTAAAGTCACTTTTAGGTGACTTAAAGGCATATCAAAAAGTGCAAACCCCAACGAAGAATTAGAACATTGGAAAGTGAGAGAAAGTTGGGGAGAAGAGGAGAGAGAAGAGAGAGAAGAAGGAGAATATGTTTCCCGATGAAGTTTGATGATCCTCGTTGATGGAAAGCTCCAAATGCAATGTGATGAATTTTTAATGTCCTTGCATACTATGAAACTCCCAAAAGCTCATGAACGATCTTTGAGTTGAGTGAACTATGAGTGAGTGTCTTTTGATGACCGTCCCACTAACTCCCTAGATGGGATGATATACTATTTTTAGTGAGAGGTGATTTTTGCTTCTTCTTGACCATCATGATGTGATGAAACTCCTTCATTCAATCCTGTGCACAATACCCTTGCCTTGATCACTTCTTGGGTTGACTTACTATTTTTAGTAAGCACCCATATAGGGGCCTTACTATTTTTATTAAGTGTTCATTTTCACTATTTTCTACTCCGGAAAATCATTTCTGGCTTCCTGGTGACCTTGGGTACACACTGCTTTCACCACAACTACTTTTGATGATGACTTTCAAAACATAGCAAGTCTGTATAGGAAAAATTACTATTTTTAGAAAGTGTGTTTCTAGTGCTCGATTTGTGATGGAACATATTTTTTAGACTCGTCTCATTCACATCCTCTGAATTTCACATAATTTTCCCACTAGAATGCCGGGAAATAAAATTTAAATTTTCCCCTAGCAGTGGCTTTGAGCACGAAGCTACCATGGCGGCCATTAATGGAGCTCAAAATTTGCAGGTCTAGTTTTTGTCTCCTCTTGCAATGAAAACAAATCCATCGTGATAGGTTTTTCATTTGGAGCTCATGTGCAAGTTTTTAGCTCGTTTCCATTGCCTAGAATGATGGGAAATCCAACGAAATGTGAGCTGGTGCACAAAGTGAGGATTTTGTTAGAAAAAATAATTCAGGGCACCCTTTAACCTATGGTTTATTACATCTTGATCACCTTGAAAAATGTGGAAGTCTACAGAAGATGAAACCTCGATCTGACTTGTATCTTTGAGATATGAGGATTTTTTGATCAGGTGACTTCACGGTTATCTAGCAAAAAATCTCCATTTTCTCTTCATTCTTCATTATTTCAATCCATTTTTCTATGATATTATTGTGTTTTCATGGTGTGGAGAGTTTGGTTGACCATGGACGGAGCTGGTTGGATCAGTAATGGCAGACCGGGTGTCTGGATAAGCAAGAACAAGGCCATGGCATGGTGAGAAGTTGTGAAGGAGAAATGAGGGGGAAGAAATGGCTAAGTGCCAGATTTGAATATTCAAAAAATTCTCATGCAAGGGTGGGGAAAATTTTTTCATGTTTGATGTCCCTGACCTCAGGGATGTGAGGGACATAAAATTCCACGGTGAGCAAGAGGACGACACGTGTCCTCGATCCAATGGCAGGGGATTTGCTTGAAAAAACACTAGAAGCACTGGGGGTTGAAATCCGGTCACATGGATGACCAAAGGACTCCCCATAGGATCTGGGCACATTTTCCCATGTATTTTGTCCATGAAATTAGGGATGTTAAGGACATAAAATTCCACAGTGGTCCTGGAGCTGACACGTGTCCTCGATCTGACGATAGGGAATTTGAGCTCCAAAAATGCACTTGGGGGCTGAACTGTCAAGTCTGAAGGTCACATGAGGGTCCCAGAGGTCACATGGGGGATGGGAGCATTTTTCCAAGGTTGATGTACTTGACCTCAGGGACGTCAGGGACATAAAATCCCTCCAGGCTCCTGGAGCTGACACGTGTCCTCCAGAAAATTGACTAACTCCTAAACTGTCTCCAAGAGGGTAACTTGGAATGATGATAACTTGAGCTCCCGATGGAATTTATTGGTGAAATTTTATATGATCCTGACTTGAAATGGAATTTTGAATCCAATGGTGGGGGTCTCATGTCTTGATTCATCCATTTGATCCCTAAAAAATCAGAATTGTGATTTGGTACTCCACTTATGCCTGAGAAAAACTACCTACAGACCTGATGCGCCAAAGTGTTATGAAAAATATGATTTCACCATCATGTAGGGATTGGAATACTCTTTCAAGATATGTTTTTTACTCCTAACTCCATCCATCTGGAGCTCCCAGAATCACCTTCTGAAGCTCAGTGGTTGTTTTGGCCTGTGTATTGACTAGGCCTGTGAACCCTAATTTTGGTGAAATTGCCCCAACTTCTCTGAGCCCTTCCAGAATCTTCCTAAATCATCTCCATGATTTCCCAAGACCTTTAAATCACCTCCACATCCACTTAGGCTCTTCTATTTCACTCCATGGGGTTGCTCCAGCCTTAGGAAGGCCAGTGATAGCCCTTCCCACAACTACATGTAGCTTTGCAAATGAACTCCTAAAATCACCTAGGGGGAATGAATGGACTTTCCTAAATCACCTAGGGGGATGAGATAACATTAATTGGGAGGTCACTTGGAATAAATGGATAGACTTAGGGTGTTTTAGAATGATAGGAATTGAAAATTTTGGCATAGGGGTATCGTTGTCGTGCTTGGAAATTGTCAATTTTCCTATTGCACATTTGCACGACAACAATTGTAAAAGGGTTTTCAACTCAACAACAACTCAAGAAAAATAACAGATTGTGGTTAGCTGCTGGTTGAAACCTGGGAGAAAACCATCAAGGCTTTTGAAATCACTATCAAGGAGTGAGTTTCACGAAGCTTACTCCTGTGCCATTATTTTACTGAGAAGAGTAATGGTCGAAGAACATACCAAGAACTTCTAGGACTGGGTGGCTGAGTTCATGCTGACAATCATGGAGGGAAATAAAATTGTATATTGAGGCCAAATCATCAATGCTGATCTCCACCACCAGCTGATGCAATTTTTCACCACTAAGAGATACACAATGACCTCCTATCTGGTGTATGCCCTTACATACACTAGATCATATAGAGGATTATCCATTGCTCAAAATTTTCCTTAGAGAGCTCTTACCTTTGAGAACTATAAGAAGATCACCTTCAAGGAAAGCAATGTCCATTTCTCATGAGTGAATGATGCATTCATTGTGCTCATCATCCAAATCCTTGAAGGAATTCTTGAAAGAAGAATATCTCCTCATGAAGTTGAGTTAATTGAGAAGTATGGGTGTCACTTCACACAGTTTCACACCTTCACATACATCAAGGTGAGTGCTTTTGACCTTTCTCATCTCAGGCTACCTAAGTACCCTAGTGACAAGATCATCATGGTAGAGCTCTAAAGGAAAATTTCTCAAGTGCATCTCAAGTGAAAGGGTTTGAAGAAGAAAGTAATCTCATTCCCTATCTCACTCGGTGTTTTCTCATGTAAGATTACAGCAGATGCCATAAATATCGAGACCTCCTTCACTACATTTCATCTATTTTCCTATGTTTATAGGCCCAACTTTGACATACGAAGAGATCCCAAGTCTTTCAATGTTCCTGGATTACATCACATTCCCAAATTGGAAGACTATTGGGCCAATTGTGTGGATGATATTAAATTTAGGGAAAGATACTACATGAGGATTACTATGGATGAGATGGAAACATTCATGTTTGATTGATTTTCTAGAGGAGTTCAAGAAGATGGTTCCGAGTTGTTTGAACCAAAGTACAAGGCAATGAAATCATCTCCCCTTCCTCCTCCCTCATGGAGTGTTCATGAAGGTGGAGATATCAAAGAACAGACCAAAGTGGTGATTCAATGATCGAAAGAGTGGTTCAAAATAAAGAAAGATTCTAATAAGGGAGAAAGCACCACTTCGACCCTACCTAGATAACTATCAAACTCATCATCTCTCAAGGAGTTTGAGAGAGCTACCAGTTCATCCCATTCTAAGAAAACATATAAGAGGAAGGCGATGGAAATCAAGATCAGCGAAGTCCAATATTCCACAGAGTCTCACAAGAAATATAAGGTCAGGGAGGAATATGTTGAAGAGGAGGAACAGGTTAAAAAATAAAAACAAATTGAGGAGTTGGAACAAGGAGAGATTGACCCCTCCTAATATCTCGTGCATCAAACAGAGCCAAGTGTCTCATCTAAGGTAGTTGAATCAGCTCACAATGAGCAATTATTGGTCCCACAATAGGCATGAGATTAATAACATCTTGTCCACACCATTGGATCCATTCCCATGGATCCATGACTTTCTGGGTAGAGAATGAAGAATGGTGCAACAAGTTGCAACACCAAACTTTGAGGCCATATCAAAGTACATGAAAACCAAGAAGTGAAGGAAAGCACAAAATACTTCAAGATTATACACTGAGGCTTCAAGAGCTCAATTTTTAAAATTTGTAAGACTCAAGGAGAACAAGCCTTTGGAAGAAATGACTCCTAGTGATAATGAGATAACCAGAGTCTCACTTGGCTAGGATACACATGAGGGTGATGCTCATATTTTCAAGGAGTCTTTGACTCAGATACTGGAGCAGAATGAAGAATACAAAAGAACCATAGATCAATTGGATGAACATGTGAGGACCTTTCCTTCATATGTATAATCATCCTTGGAACCAGGCTTATCATCCTTGCCTCTAGTTGAGGTGGTTTCCCCCATCAATAGCTTCGACCCGCAAGACCTCAAAGAAAGTCCAGGGATTCATAATGTAGGGGAGAGAAAATGACAAATGACTGGGGAAAATCATTGAAAAATGGAATGTTCTTTTTCCTGAGCTCCTCTCTTTGTTTTGCTTCATCTTAGACACCATCTCAAGAATCAAAGGCACTAGGGTGGAAATGGAACAAGAAAAGATGATATGGGATAGTGTTCTCCCACTGACCTCTAAAATGGGTATTCTTGACACCTCACTCTTGGTAAGAAAAAATGTGTTCATGGACCTAATTAAAAAATTGTCCCCTATTTGGTTCCACACCATAGTTGCAAGGTGCAAATGCATTGAAAGATGTTTTGACAGAGCTCAAGGAATGCAATAATAGTGCTCAAGGAATTCTTAAAGATATAAGAAAATGTGTAGAAGAGATTTGAGCCCCTCATATCAATGAAAACACATCCTTAGGAGAGCTCATGGATCCTTTTCAAGAAATAGTTTGGAGAGAGGCAAGAGATCCATTCTCTTTCAACAAAGACACCCTGGAGACACTCGCAATAATTTGTGGTTCTATTTAAAACATTTATCGAGATAAAAAAAGTCTGTTCACTGAGTGAAAGAAGCTAATTTACATTCTAGAGGCTTGGATCAACACATTGGAGTATGTGAGCATTCCTCGGTTAGAGAAGATCCCACAAAAAATTATTCATTTTTTCAGAGAGGTGAAAGGACTTGAGTTCAAGCCAATTGAATTTCAACATGAGGCATCAAAGGCTGAATCTTCATCATGGGAGTGGTCTTCATCAAGCAGTGGATCTACTTCATCCTTCTCCATTCTCTTTCTCCTTATTCTGTTCCCACTCTTCTTCTAATCCCTTCCTTCTAATTCTTCATTGTGTGTAATGATGAATTTTTGTCTTATTCATTAAAGTGACTATGTATATATGTCCAATGTAAAAGTCCATTTTATAATTATAAAAGGGGATTGATTTTGTCTTTCCTAATGGAATTTGAAAAGTCACTTGTAATGGGAATATGAAAAGTCATGTGGGGTGTAGATGAAGAGATGGATTGTAAAGTTATAAAAGGAGATGCCCTCCTCATTGTAAAGGCATGGTTTTTCTTGTTTAATAGCTCTCATTATCTTTCTAGGAACAAGTGCATTCATTTCCTCTATTCTCTTGTCTACTTCTGTTATATCTCCATCTCAACTTGTACTCCATGAACATGGTAAATTGTGCAACATGATGCAATAAAATTTTGTGTTTCTTGTTGATTGTTCCTCTTTCTTTGTGAATGGTTTCTTCTCATTAATGCAAGTGAAATGTTCATATGTTAATGCAATGAACTCATATATGCTATTTTTTGATTAAAATACCCCTCCTATTTCCCTCTCATATCTCTCTCACTAAGAAATTTACCTCCCTTGTATTCCATACAAGCAATTTCCATAGGTTTAGGGAAGTATTCTTGTGTGATCCCCGGTCTTCGAGCCACCATAGAAATTAGTTTAGATTATTTTCATTTCCTTGCTTTCAATAAATGGAGCTGCCCCATTCAAGCAGAGGGACCTAGTCCTAAAGTGTTGGTGAAATATCATAATTTGTCCTCCCAAAAAATTATTTCGTCAACATCATGCCATTTCATGTCACACCATCACAAAATTTAGATGTTTTATTTTACACTTGAGAATTTATTTGTTTGTGTTGACTATTTTTCTAGCCTATAAGAAACTTGTAAAGTGGAAATGGATCATCTAATAGAAATATTTTTCTCTTGAATTTCTATAGTGTTATAACTTTGTAAATATGGATTTAGTTTTACTACTTTTTGAATATTGGGGGCATATTTGAGGTTCATAATTGATATAAAACCCATATATGTGAAGTGAATTCCTTGTCATGCCATTTCTTTACCTCCTTTTCACCTACTTTCTTTTCATTCTTATCTTCTAGTGGTTCATTTTGGAGTTGCAACTACCTCATTTAATTACAAATACTATAATATTGTAAATACTATACATGTCATAATACACTGAAATATCTATCATGCTATAGTTTTGTACCCACTTTATTTTTGTTCTTATATGGCATTGGTACAATATGGAGCTAATGTTGTTTATTTTAAGTTGTGTGATTGAAACTCTTGTAAGTGTTTCCACTTTAATAGTTCCATCTTACAAATTTATGTTGGGATTTATAAGTTGAAACTACTAAAGTGGAAGAAGATCATGTAATATAGATCTATAATATGAAACTACTAAGTTGAAAAGAGAATCATGTAATAGAAATTTTCCTCATTGGAATGTAAAAGTTGAAACTGGTAAACTGGGAAGAGCTCATCTAATTTTAATCATAAATATGAAGAATTTTACATTACAAGAGAATTGTTGAATCAAAATAGACCTCACTTCTAACATTTAATTTTAACCATGAACCTCTTTCTATTTTCAGTTCATGGATTTATGTGATGTGTTTAAAATCTATAGCTTCACTAATTAAGAAACAAGTTATTAGATTTATATCATCTTACAATTCTTTACACTTTACTAGCTTATACTTATAGATCAATGCAAAGATGTTTCTGGTAAATGAAAATAGAACTCATTTTTAAAATTTTATTTTAATAATTTAACTCATTCCACTTTCAACTTATATGTCCTAGTGTAAACATGTCTTTTTTGCATTTTAATTGAGGAACACGTTAGTAGATGATAATTGAATGTTTTTTGTGTAAATTTCATAGAGTTTAGTGATGAGTACAATTGTGTTTAAATGTAAACAAATATGAAAATGGTTGATATTGGAGAATGAAAAAAAAAGTGGAGACAAGTTTCATATGATATTTGTATGACTTCATTAAGTTGATGATCCTTAAGATCGCCCTTTTTTTATATGGTTTCATGTGATAGGTTTAATTAAAATTGAAATTTTTGGTACTTATTAAGAAATAATGTTGTAATAATCATAAACATAACCATAATCATAAATATAAACATAAACATTGCATTGAAAATATACATTGAGAATTTTACATTGTATATTTGTTCTTTTTGATAAACTGAAAAAAAAACTTATGTTTTACTAAACCTTATAACATAATCCTATAACATCCAAGCTAGAAATAATGAGCAATGGATTGGATTCTCTGCATTCAATGAACTTGTATTTGAAGAAGGTTATCTGATGTTGGAATTTTTTGTCATGTTCATTGAAGAGGGAATCCCAAAAGGATTGTTGCATGTAGAAGAAGTAATTGGGAAAAACACATTTACCATATATTTTAAAATATGATGTACTTCAGGCATATGGTTTATTTTAATGCTTAAATGTCTTTTCCTCTCCAATTCCTTTTGGGTCTTCTCAAATTTTATTTCCCTTCTATCACACTCCTTTTTCTCATTTTCTTGCCTTTGCTAAAACTTTTACTGCTCCTTTCTCCACATTTTAATTTAATTTTTCAACTTCAATTGTTCCCTTATTTCCTTCTCATCATTCCTTGTGGCTTCCCTCTCCTCAATTTTTTGTCTCTTACTTTCCTTATTTTCTTCAATATCCTTTTTACGAGCCTCTTGTTCTAAAAACATTTTCATATTGATCTTATGTTAAAAAATGAAATTGTCCGCCCAACCTAAGTATGTTGTTTCCTTTTTTTTTTACAATTATCTCAAAAAGAAAATTAAGAAAAATTGATAATGATGATTTCATGCCCATTTAAGTTTGAATGCAATCTATATTTTCATTTGTGACTAGTACAAAATATTCATTTGCACCGAAAGATTATGTATCAACTACTATTTCATCTATTATTTTAATTGGACCCAAATATACATAGTGATGAAAAACATGATTTGGGAGAGATGGTGGTGGTGATGCCATTAACATTAACACGTATTCTTATATGGATTCAAAATTCATGCCAAGGTTGGTTACAACCTCCTTTACCAAATATGATCTGCTTACTTGGGTAGGAATACTTAAATCTTACTGGTAAAACTGAAAGTTACATCGTCAATTATTGGTGCTTGTTGAGTCTGGAAATCACTAGTTTCATGGATTCCATTAAATAATTGGGTGTGAACATCCTCTACATTTTTTTCCTCTTCTCCTTCATTGCAAATTTTGTTGCATCACCATAATAGCAGCTTAAATTTATTCATCATTAAATCCTACTAACCTTATGATATTTTCAACAACATTCACTTCGTCTTCTTCATCTTCTTATACATTTAATGCATGACTAGGCATTGTGTCATTTTTTAGTTCTTCAGGGTTGATAGGCCATATACATATCCTTCTAAAGATAGATTTAATTTTGTTAGGTATTAGTGTGATCTTGAATGTCAAGTTGCCTAAAGCGGCCAATTCTTGTTTGCTGACGTATAACCTATGATTTTTATTCATCCACAATTTATCTCAACATTGAAGTAGGCCTTAAAGGGAAAAAATATGCTTACATTAAATGGTCATAATTTTTGGCTCGTGTTTGATGGAAATGTAAATAATCCAATCCTTAAATTCCTCACCTCTTCTATTGCTATAAGTGTAATATGGGTTCTATAAACATCAAATATGAGAATATGTTGATTTGTAGGAAAAAATACAATTAATATAAATATAGTGAAATGATGCAACTAGTTCATAAATAAGTTTTTGATCATCCATGTGTAGGTCTGCGCAATAATACATGCTCGTAGTTCATGCCCTAAAATAAAATTCTACATATGAATTTTTGTTTTGAATAGGTAGAATCATAAGATAATGTGCCTAGCTATGTTGACACATGCTAATTTTTTTATCCATTCTCTACTCTTAGAAATGATCTACAACACACTCTTTGACCCTTATTTATAATCAATTGCATTACATAATTCCTTCTAGCTTCTAGTCTCGCTTCATCACAATTCCATATTTTGTGAGGTCCATATTGGTTTAGTTCATACATTTTTTTTTTCAAATTATAGTAAAAATCACCAACTATAGAGGGCCTAAGAATTAATACTAAATATTTGTGTAGTCCCTCTATTATTCTACTTAAATTAGGATGCCTAGTTTTAAATTCTGTACACCACGATTTTTTAGGAACTCCATCTATGAAAGGGGTGGCCCTAGTTTTGCATATGTGAGCAACCACCACTTCCATATGCAAGGTTTCAAGCCATGACCTATGTTGTCTGAGTCCTTGGCCTATTGCATGTGGTATTCTTCCTCTTTTTATGATAAAATAGTAGGTGGACCCCTTTTATTTTTTATTTTATCCCTTTCATCCAATTGTCCAAAGTGTTAGGTTCCATGCCCCACTTATTTAATATATAATTTATGGGGTAATCATGATCCCATACATCTCTAATAACACTACCCAGATCAAATTTCATCCACCATGTACTATTTTCATCCTTTTTTGTGGCAGCAATATTTCATCCCACTTGAATATTTGGTTGATTTTATATTGCATTAACATTTGTATCCTCTTAAAAAACTACTTCATTGATGATATAATCCAAAGTAACACATCTTTTCTTTGTTATTACACGAGGCCTTCTCCTAATAAATTGTGTTTTCCTCTTCCCATTCCTTATCCTGTAACTAAAAAAATGATGTGGTTTTTCTATTCATTCCTACTTAAAAAAATGTGCACACTTTAAATTTTATACAATGTATAAGCTCATATAAAATCTATGCAAGAATGTTCACTTCAAAGTTTTGTCATGTATACGTTCAAGAGAAAACTATGCAACATAGTCATTACTTCTTAATTAGAACATGTAAAAAAACATCCTTACATTGGAATTTATAAGAAGAAAATATAAAGTGGAAATATTTTCAAGGTTCAACTTAATATAACATATTCAAGACTACAATAAATGAGAAACACCATCTCTAGAATGAGAACAAAGTGGGTACAACGAAGAAAGAAAAGCTATATTGAAATTGTAGGATAATGTATTCATGTCACAATTGTGGATTTCATCCCCGAGATAACAAACCTCATTTGAAATTTTTTATTCCAATCATACAAATCAAATATGCCCCCAATATTCCATAAAACCAAACAAATAATGTAAGTAAATATGCCAGAAAAATTGTAGCACAAACAAAGAACTATTAGGTGCAAAAAACATCTAAATGTTGTGATGGTGTGAAAACATAAATGACATGATAATGCAGTCACTTCACACTTATGGGTTTCATCAATGTGATAACATACCTCATATCTAATATTTTATCTGAATCATGCAACTCAAACAAACTAGCAACACCTCTTAAATGAAACAACATTGAATACAAATGAAATGAAAATCAATGCAAAGGAGTAGATAAATAAATACTAAAATGATAAGTTATGGATTTTTCTTCAAAATTATTGGTTATGAAATGTGGATGGTTGGTGGTGGTAACGACATTAAGCATGTTGCATGCAACATTTAAGGCCCTTCAATGTTTTAAATACATTGTTTTTTATTTTTTCAAGGCACCAAGTTGCATATATGTTTTCGCTTGAAAAAAAATCCTTTCACTGGGATCTATAAGCCAAAACTAGTAAAGTGTAAATATTTTCAAGGTAAAATAAATCTAATATCTTGCTCCTCAACCAAAGAAACTACAAATTTAATGTAAATATCATAAATCTCTAAGTTGAAAATGGAAAGAGGTGCGTGATCAAAATAAAATGTTAGAATCGAGGTTTGTTTTGATTTAAGTAATATCTTCTAATGTAAAATTATTATCATCCATGATTAAAATTATATGATTTTTTACAAGTTTACTAGTTTCAAATTTTACATTCTAGAGTAAAATGTTTCTATTATGTGATTCTCTTTCCACTTGAGTAGTTTCAGCTTATAGATCTCTATTACATGATCTCCTTCCACTTTCGTAGTTCTAGCTTATAGATCTTAGTGCAATCATTGGGATTTGTAAGAAAAAACTACTAAAGTGGAAAGACTTGAAAGAGTTTTAATTGTGTAACTTAAAATAACCAATACATCCTCCACAATGTACACACAAAAAATAAAAATGAAAAGGAAGTGGATGCAAAATTAAGAACATTACAAATATTCCAGTGCATTATGGAATTTATTGTATTTACAATAAACCTTAAACCATTTTTACAATATTATAGCATTACAGAGCTTCTAGTGCATTATAACATATACAATAAACTTTAAATTGTATTTACAATACTAATAGCATTACAAAGATTTCAATGCATTATGGAATTAATGATATTTACAATAAACCTTAAATCATATTTATAATATTATAGCATTATAGAACTTCTAGTGTATTATTGGAATTTAATGCATTTATGTAGTAAACAATAAACTATATTTACAATATTACAACATTACATAGCTTCAATTGCAAAATGTTTATATTAGAACTTTAGTAGTTTTAGCTTTTATATCCCAGTGCAAGCATTGTGATTTATAAGTTGAAACTACTAATGTGGAAAGAGTTACAAGATTCATAAAAAATGTAATAAAATATTAAAAAATTGTAATAACTGATGACAAATATGGTAGCAAGAAAATTTACTAGAAACCAAGAAAATAGTATATTGGTGTTTACTTGCAATGGTGGATTTTGAATCTTTCTCTATAGAGATTCAACTCCAAATCTTAACAATTTATTATAAAATACAAAAAAAATGCTCAAAATGGGATGTTTTTATAGATAATTGATTTAAGATATGTGAACTTGCATTCTATTGACTCTCATATGTTGACTGTTGGAGTGTATAATATTAAGTGGGGTCACCTTTGGTGGGCCACCGCATATACACATCCATATTATAAGTTATTAATATAACTTATATATTTGGGTCCATTCCACATTAGTGTAGAAGAGTTAATTAATTAATTAATTTGAATTAATTGAAGAGTGAAACAATGCAACCAAATCACCCACCCTATATAATAGGGTGGTCTCTTTGAGATTGAAAATGATCATTATATGAAATATTCATTTGAGCATTTACAAGAGTATATTGTGGGGCCCGAGATAATGAATAGTGAATTCAAGATTGTCAAGAAGTGAATATTTACTAAGTGTGTTGGGTAAAAATGCAACATTCCCCATTTAATATAAAGGACAATGCTTTTACTACGATGGGATTTATTATCCTTAGGATTTCCTCACCTTATATTCTGTGTTGAATGTTTTTTACTTTTCACGTTTAGTAAATTTTTGGAAATTGGTAAAAGTTGAGGGTTTTGAAAGGACCCATATCATTGTACAATAAGACCTTAAGGATGGATAGAAAAATAAATCAATACAGAGAGGAAATCCCCAGAAAATGAAGGGAAAACATAAAAGAAAGATGAAAACAACATAAAAACTAAAAACAATTGCCAAAGGCACATAGTGAAAATATTATTTTTTCATTTAACAATTTTCTATTTGTCACTCCTATTAGGGCATTCTTTTTTTTTTTTGAGTGATTTGGAAGTCAAATCTCTGAGGAAGCCAAGATTCCGTCAGAGGGATTTTTAGTGGTGAAACTGGTATCAGTGCAGTCAACAGAACCTGGAATAAGTGTCAACCCCTGATCCACCATAATAACTCCACTAACAGCCACTGAATCTGATGGTATTGGAATGGAAACCTTATCTTCACTAACCTGTGAATTGGTAGCAGACTCAATGTCCTCATCAATAACTAAAATATTTTGGTGAGAATTCTTCCACCAAGAGACCTTTTCATTTTTAGGTTTCTGCTTGGCCATCTGACAAGCAGTCATGAGAGGCCCAATGCTAAAACACTTTCTACATATAAAGGGTAGTCCTTCTTAGTCAAGGGGCTATGACCAAACCCTATCATGCACTTTAAGATCAATAGAAGCCGGTAAATCAAGCGAAGTATCCAGATCCACAAAAATCCATGCAAAAGTGGTATGAGAAAAGGTATCTGTATTTGAGTCGATGGATAAAAAATTCCCCAAAGAATTTCCAATAGAAGATAAACTATCAGTTCCCCAAAATTACACTAGAAAATGGTGTAAATGAATCCAAAATGGCTTAACACTGAAGGATGCAGTGAGAGGATTAAAAGTCAGGAACCATGGTTTCATCAACAAATGATGATTCTAAAGTTCCCAGAGCTTTGAGAGCACAATATCCCTAACATATTCAGATCTGAAATCTACAATAAAGAAACCGCTTGTACAGGGTGAATATCAATCCTGCTAGACACTAGAGGGCACCTGTTTGAAGTGATCCACAAGTGTAGGAGTGGAAGACCAGACCAGAGTCCATTAAAATGGAAAATCAGTCCATTAAAGGAAAAAATTCATCAGCCTCTAGCACTGAATCCCCAAGAGAGACCAGGGGAGCAATTTTAACAGTAGAGAGGGGCTTAGAAATGGAAGCAACAACGTAGGATATTTTCCCAGTAGAGGGGGAAGTATACCTACCACTTCCATTACCACCTATAGGGGAAGGAGGGTCTAAAGGGGTCTGAGTAGGGACGCAAGCACCAACACCACCGCCGCCTAAAGATCTTATAACAACATTTCCACCAACGACCTAAGCACTAGCCAAAGAACCAATATCTAAGACAAGGAGCTGAGAGACAAAAACACCACCGCTAGGGTTTTCACCAAACCAGGGAAAAATTTGGGGAGGAGAAATTAGATCCCAAAAGAAGTTTAATTTTTTTTAGATAGACTAAAAGCTATGGATGGTAAATGATTTTATTATACCAAAGCTATGAACTGGAGTGGTTGAAGAATATTGTCTTTAAGTAGGCCATGGGGGTAGGCTTGGGTCCTTAATGTCCACTGAGCGATATGAATTTAGAGTACCCCACTATGTTCCACTTGGTTCATATGGAGAAGTTCGACCCCTACCTCAAGTTGTCCCCATGGGCACTTATTGAAATCATCCAATGAACTCAATGGGAATGAAACTTGGGTTAATGATTACAAACTACTTGTAACTCACCAATAGCCTAAGACCTTGAGTTCTTCACGTTCAATAAATTTGATAGTAATTTCCCTATGATACATTTGTGCATATCCCTTATATAATGTCGTGATTGACATTAATAATCAAGTAATTAAGTTGTTATTTATTTAGATTAATTTTTTTACTTGACCCTATCTTTTTTGAAATGACACCAAAGCTATTATAAGGTGTGTGTGTGTGTGTGTGTGTGTGTGTGTGTGTGTGTGTGTGTGTGTGTGTGTGTGTGTGTGTGTGTGTGTGTGTGTGTGTGTGTGTGTGTGTGTGTGTGTGTGTGTGTGTGTGTGTGTGTGTGTAGGTTTATAGGGGAAATTAAGTTTTAATAGATTGTGTAGGATTAATTCTGGGATAAAAAAATTGTTTAAAAGAAAAACTACAGTTACAAGTTCAAATCTAAAATTTAAATGCCCCTTTAAAAATTAGGCTACACAGTTAAACATAATAATAACATATTATTTTATATATTATTAAACTAAAAAATTCACATTTTATTTTTGTGGGAAAACTTGTAACTACCTATATGGAAGGATTTTTTTTGTTTTAACAAGATATTATTCTTGAAAATATTTACAAAGTTTTATATATTCAATTTTGTTTGTATCTGATCTTGACACAAGCTTGGCTCATCCTACATTTGGATGCCCTTGGAAAACCATTGTGAGAACCTTGTTCCCTCTTTATGGCATTGATCTATTTATGCAAGTAGTGTGTCCTTTAATCTCTACTTCATAAAAATAAAACTCACATTACTAAAATGTTGAGCTAAAGGATAATTCAAAAGCTAATATGCAAGCTAATAACAATTTTCATTGTCTATATACTATACATTGTTCCATTTGGCTATAGAATATAATTATATATTAACAAAAAGGTTGTGGTGTATGATTTAAATAATTTGACTAGATTAATTGCATTGTCAAGTTATAAAAACATTAGAGGCACAATGAGAACTATTCAAAATATGTCAAAGAGTGACAACAATAATGTTTGCAACTATCAAAAACTATAATTAGGTGTCTATATATATCTAAATAAATTTTAGACATTACAAATAAGTTGTTATGAATCTTTTATTTAGATTTTTTATATGGACATGCTTCCTCCATAGTCTAACTCAAAATAAATCTTACATGACATACATATAAACACTAATTTTTGGTAACTTGTCCTTTTGTAATGCCAAATTTGACTATGCTCCCTTGCTAAGAAAATTGCTCACCTTCAGAATCCAATACCCTTGTCTCTCTAGCTCTTCAACTTTATTATCTTTTTACTTTGCTTTGTCATCAATTATGATAATATTATTTAATCAAAGAAAATTTAAACCTATGATATTCCTGACACAACTTTTAGTTTTGGTATTCATCTCTCAGTTCAAAAATGTATGGAAGGGTCAGGATGTAAGGTTCAATATTGGCCCACATGTACATTCCCACCCCTTCACATTCACCAAATTTGATTTTGACTTCAAATCCTTCTCTAGGTCATTTCATCTTCCTAGAGTCAAATTTAATATAATATCTCACCTATGGAATAATATATAAACAAGTCATTATCATTTTATAACTCACCTATCATTCTTAAAAACTACTATTGTGAATATCATTCCAAAAGCACTCAAAGGGTTCCTAAATCTACTTAAATAAATTACACATCATCTAGAGTAGTACCTAATACAATTTTAAAGTAATCAACCATGTCAAATGTTCTAGCTTCCTCCATTTCCAAGCATGCAAAGGTCATACGACCATGTTTTAGCAAGAGTAAATTCACTCCAAGCATTACACAAGGTTTTCAATCAATAAAAGTTTATTCATATAGATGATGCACCCCACATCTCACTAATACCATAATGGGTAGATTCTATACTATGTAGTTATCCTGTGATCTTGGTGTCAAGAGACATGAGGAACCCCTAGGAGGTTGGTTGGTTATTCAAACTTGCACAAACACCTAGGAGAACTAGATGAGGCTTGATCTTGCAATGAGGGCATGTAGTGCAACACATGGATTGGTTCAAAATCTGGGAGTCTTACCACAAAGGGTAGTCTAGCCTCACCACATACACATGTTTTATCCTTTTGGTTTGCTAATGTTATGATGAAGGGTTTTGAAGGTTGTTAGGGTTTATGCTTTGATGCAGGTGATTATAGGTCATCCTAAAGACTATGTGAGTAAGAACAACATACAAAAAATATCATTTATAGAAAAATGAACCACACAAAAACTTGTTGGTATATACAATCAAAGGGTCCAAGAGCTTATAGTTCTAGGTGAGGACCATATAAATTATGTATGGACTATATAATAGTTATACGGGCATGTCCATGTTGGGTTTGCAGTTCTAGAACTTTTATTAAAGTATTTATAGTTCTAAATCAGCTTATTCCACCATCCTACACATCCATATCCTCTTTGTCATACAATGAAGAACTAAGTCTATCTCTCCTCTTGTGTGTTCAAGCAAGTAATTATCATTTATCAATTGATTAATCATTTCAAGTATGAATGCATTATTCTGATCGTGTAGGATTAATGTTGGAAGTTAATTACATCCTTTTTAATTTCTGGGTAATAATATTCTAAATCTAACTAAGATGCAAAAATTTGGTGAAATCGACTCTTGAATCAAATTTATTTCTCTAAAACTTCCACGTCGTCCCCTCTTTGATTTTAGTACATCATGGTTCCAAATATCATGGATCATTATTGACATTTATATCACATGTTCAAGGATTACCCCCCTTAACCTTCTCACTCTAATTAGCCTACACCCTCTGATAATATCTTACTAGTTCTTGTGAGTGTGCATATGATTTTATTGATATCTTTTCTCTTTCCTTGTTCACAGTCTTGACTAATTTTATATAAGGTGAGGGGTCTCGTGATATGGTTGATAGTCATGTTTTATCAAATGATGAAACACAACATTTTTCACATTTTTATAAGATAATATTGACAATATAGAAATTATTCTTTATACCACCCATGATAAACTCAAAAATACTATTGTATCTTCCAAAAGTAATCATAATACTCCTTTTTCATGTGATATTCATACATTATCCATATCCACATCAACAATGTCTATTTCATTGGGGGTATCTAATCCTCTTTTTCACAATATTTTCATGACTATTCTTATGACCACTATTATTCCTACATCTCCTATCTACACTCACAGTGCATCACATGATTCTTCTTTATTTTCATGCAAATGTGCAACATGAAAATTTACAATTTTCAAGCATGACAACAATACCCCTATGTCAAAATTTTTAAATTTTACCTTTCCAAGACACCCCAGGTTTACCTATCCTTAGCACCGGATTTAGCCACTCAGTCCAATGAACCCTAGTGGATGTCAAATCAGCCCCCTAGGTAAATTAGAAAAGTCAAGTTAATACACCTAGGTGATTTTAGGAGTTCTTGAAGAATGCTAGTTTTAGGTAGTTTTGGGAAGGGCTACCACTGGCCTTCTCGGGACTAGTACAACCTTGGAGCAGAGTAGAGGAGAAAAATACAACATGGAGATGAAATGAATATATAATAAAATCAAGGAAATGATATTGGAAGTTTTGGGGCAGATTCATCACAAACAGGGTTCTCAGGCCTAGGCAGTGCACAAGGCCAAAATAGCTATTGAGCTTTGGGAAGCGATTCCAGGAGCTCTAGAAGGATTTAAGAGCTAATAAAAACATCATTGGAAAGGGAATTTAGAGATCTACAAGATGGTGGAATAATATTCTTCACAACACCTAGGATAAATAGGTATATATCTATTTTTTCTCATGTTCAGTCATGGAGCCAGAACAAAAATATGATTTTTTAGGGCATAAATGGAAGAATAAAGAACCGAGACCCCAAAAATTGGATTAAAAAGATTTTTTCAGTCAATTAAATATAAAATTTCACCTTGAAACTCATCTGGGAGCTCAAGATATTATTGTTACAAGTTTTCCTCAAGGTAAACTTTCGACATTTAGTCAATTTTTGAAGTGGACACATGTCAACTCCAGGAGCCTGATGCATTTTGATGTCCCTTTCATCCCTTTAAGATAAGGGACATAGGGGATAGATATTATAATGAGGCCAACCTTATTTAGCCCCCTAATCACTCATAGAACCCTCTGCATCACCAGTTTATCCCCCAAGAGCTTGCTGAAGCCTATCCTCATAGTGCATAGATGACCGCCAAATGTCATCTCTAAGCATGATGTGCAACCCTCAAGCTCCCTAGCCCTAATGCTAAGTCACTTAGATCTTGACAAGTGTTAGCTCCAGGTGCGATGTGTAAACTAATGTCCCTTTCGTCCCTTTAGCTAAAGGGACATCAGGGATACAACATGTGCCCAACCCCTAGTATGTGTTTTTTGAATACTTTAAATCCATGACTTAATTTTTCTCCCTCCATTTCATCTCCCCACAACTGCACACCCTGCCGGAGTTCTGTCCATTTTTCTCCAGACATCTAAAAAACCATTGTTGCACTAAACCATATCCAAAAAATCCTTCACGTCATGAAAACACATAGATCTTAGAGGAAACATTGATCCAAGGAATGAGGAATGGAAGAGAAAAATGAAGATCTTCATTTGAAAACCCTCATTGTCGCGAGATGACAAAATAGATGTATCTTGCAAACTAGGGCATGAATCAAAGAACCAGTTGTTACTATGTTCAACATTCTTGAAGGCCATAAAACATCACCAACAAATCTCTGGTTTTTAGTAAGGGTTGTTTGTAGTGAAGAAATTTCCTTCTTAGCACAATGAAAACAAAAATCAAATTTCCTACCAAATCGATAATCGGTTTGAAGAGAAAATTCATCGACGAGATAAGAATAAAAAACCCACATAAAAAATGTAATTTTCATCTCAATCTAAGGCCGAAAAGGAAACCTACAATTTTCAAGCTCCATTAATGGCTTCTCTGTCCATAGCTGCCAGGTAAAAAAAATAAAAAATAAAAAATCTCATAAACCAGTGGTTGGGTAAGCCTGAAATTTCAAAGGGGCGATATTGGGAAAAAACCCATATCAGAAAACTTTGCTCCACCATGATCCAACCACCAAAATCACACTTACTAAAAATAGTAGTCCTTCTACATGGGAGATTTCTATTTTGGGTAAGCCACCATTTGAAGAAACTGCGAAGGAGGCAGTGAACACAGAGGAAAATATCATGGGTAAAAATCATTAGAACGGTCACCTCTGTCCAAAATTGAAACTTACTAAAAATGGTAAGTGGTCCCATAAGCACTTACTAAAAATTAAAAAATGGTTCAGAAGGCGAGAGGAACACAATGAGAAGAGGAGATCAAAGATGTCATATCCAATTGAGGTTTGACAGAGCTAAAACTTCACAATTACTAAAAATAGTAAGTTGTCTCATAAGAGCTTACTAAAAATAGTAAGTTGTTCTTGAGGAAGATTACACAAAGGGCACATGCTGAGAGTTGAACATTTAAGTTGGTAGTTGTAGTTGGGGACCAGAGAGAGAAAATTCTCGACACTTGCTAAAAATAGTTGTCTTTTCCAAATATAGTAGGTGTCAAGAAAAAATGAAGTTCAGATTCACAAGGGGCAAACCAATGTCATCTCTATCATCAGAGTATGTAAGAGTAGGTGACATTGAGGTCACTTACATGGATCTCAACGACATCTTTAGACACTCATTTCATGCCTCGATCAGTATGTGTGAGGTGGAATTCATAGTTAACACTGTCAGACTATTCATAGTGTGTTTCATCAGGATCATGTTCAAATCAACTAAGTAATGTGTCAGTGTTGTAGGGAGTCGGGGAAAGATTTGTTCCAAAGCTTTAGCCTCTTCAGAGGGCGTCTTCATGAGAAACACCCGTGGTTTCCAAAGGTTCCATTCAACGACATTTCTAAACATTTAGTTCACGGTTTTTATGGGTCATTTGGAGGTGGTTTCTTGCCTGAAGCTAAGGAACTTTCCCACATCAACCCATCCATAGCATAAGAAAATCATTCACCGCGAAGGGTTCAAAGGTATCAGCGTCAATCCGACAGATCTTTTCAGGAGTCAACATGAGAAAATTCTTCATTGACGTGATTCCTCCTTCTTTCTCTCTCTCTCTCTCCTCTCACTCCAACTTTCTCTCTCCTCAATATTCTAATTTCGTGTTGGGGGTTGCACTTTTGCATATGTCTTAATGTTTCTAATGTAATAAGTCACCTTTATGTTCTAAAAAGGGACTTAATGTTTTCCTAGGATGGCGAAGAGTCTTAAGTCATATCAAGACATACAAAAGGTCATTTGGGGATAGATGAAGAGCTTCTCCTCTTCTATAAATTGTAATGAGCTCCTCATTTGAGCTTCTTATGAAATTTCTTTTTAGTTGTTTTTGTGAATTCATCAGAGAGAGATATCCTTGTGAAAAGAAAGGAGATAGCAAATTCTTCCATTCTCCCATTCTCAAATTTCCTCTATTCTCATACTATATAAAGCTGTGGTTTTTCAAGCTAATAAAGGAAGAACTTTATGTGTTCCAAGGTATATGAATGTGTACGTCTTTGTACGTATGGTTTCCTCTAGCTAGTAGCGTTAAAATCATGTTGTTTTCTTCTTTAAAATGCATGTGTAAGATTTTCTAACTAGTGTTTGTAAGCGTATGATTTTCTACTCTTGCAGCATTAGTTCCCCTACCTCATATTCTCACTCCCTTTCCCACTCTCTTTTGACAAAGTCCTCTCTAGCAAGAGATTGCCAGTTTTTCCACAAGGTTAGTGGAGTGCCCATGTTGGATCCCTAGCCACAAGGCCAACCCAGATAAAACTCACTATACTCATGCATATAAATATGGAAGCTGTAATTTTTAAGTAAAGGGACTTCAATTCCTAGAGCGTTGGCAAGAAATCCACAAATTTTTCCACATGACAAATTTTCTCACCAACATTCATTTAACAAAAAAGATCTTGAATACCTTGTTCATACTTTGTAAGCTCAAATCCTACAACTACAATAAGGTTAATCTTATTATTATCATATTATGGATTCTACTCAACTACTTCATAACCCACTTATACCCAAAGTGGCTTCATACCCTTTACTTATTGGTTTTTATAACAACTAAGATACCTATCTATGATGATAAGGTTGATATTGAAGATCATATCCATAAATTTCATGTTGCTTTCTTGGACTATTATTTAAATGGATTTTTCCTTTGAGTCTCAAATATTTTTCCTTATAATGGTTTTATGATCTACCCATGTATTCCATAAGGACATTCACCCTTCTGGCTAATGAATTTTCACACAATCTTATAGCAATATTCATGAAAAAGTATCTTAATCTCAAATGGATATAATTAGATAAGAATCCAATGATCCCATTAACAATTATGTTATCCGATATAAGACCACACTTTCCAATATGATCAATTTGTTGGTTGGTAGTGAATTATAAAGTTTTTTACACAGATTTTCATTGTTCCTTTACAAGAATTGGTCATTTTTTACAAGTTTCATTAATTCAATCATATTTTTCATGAATGAATGAATAAGATAAAACATGTTTCTAACCATCCTAGCACTTGGACTCACAAGTTTTAAACCAAGGATACTTGTAAGAACAAGGCTACTAAAGACTAACTTGAAACTATGTTGGCATGAGTGAGATAGAGCGTTGTCATTGATGAAAAATATCATTAATAAAAAAGAGGATGATATATGAGTACTAGAGGATGTTTTTCATGATGGTGACATGGTCAATCAAGGTGGACATGGTGGAAAGAGCAGAAACAAAGATAATGGCTTGGCCTAGTAGGCCTATTCAAGAGACCTAGTCAACCTAGGTGATAGAGCATGGTGGATATATTTTCATGGTGGATCAAGCAGCATGGTAGAAACATAAAAAAAATGTTTATAGAGTGTTGAGACACTGAAATAGGCTTCAAATTTTAGGTACAAGTTGTGGACTCAGTTGCAGGTGCTCATTTAGACTCAGTCTAGGTGCTTGAAGACTAAATGAAGCATGAGAGTGAGTTGCAGTGCCATGAGATCTCATGGAAGCATACAAGGGTGTGAGATGTGTTGTATCAAGTGTTTTAGGTCCTTTTGGAGAGCTTGGGAGTAGATTCATGATTTTTTCCTACTTGGTCTAGGTTTAAGTAGACCTAAACTCAATGTTTAAGGGCCTATTAGAGCATGATAGTCACTTACAGGTGTGTGCGAGATATTTAGGAAACTCAAGAAGGTGTGTTATTTTTTTTCATCTTGTAGAGGCACTTAGAATAGGTTTCATGTTTGGTTGTAGTGTTAGTTCACTTTGTCATGTCCTAGAACATGTAAAATCCCAAGGCCTAGTCATGCAAGTCCTAGTGGTGGTGAAGATTTAGACCTATTTAAGCTAAGATGATGAGTGGAGATGTTAGAATAGGGTGTCATGGTGATGAGGGAAAAATGTGAGGTTTTCATGAAGAAGATTTTGCAAGACATGAAATCTAGACCAAAACAAGGTTCTTAAGAGCATGTTTTCGAGCTCGATATGGGAAATATTTTCTTGGATGACATGTGTAACCTTTGCATGGGCCCATGATCCTTTCAAGGATGATAAATCATGTAGATAATAATGTTTAAGAGTTGTAATGAAGTAAAATGAGGGGATATTCTTTATGAACGTTCATTAAGAAGGTAAGAAGGTTAAAACCCTCCAAAAACCCTAGTTTACTAGCGATTAAAGAAAAATTATTGGTTTGGGAATATAATGGATTAGATAATAAAATATTATGATTGGATGATGGATAAAACTCTTCCATATTTCAGATAGTGGTGGTTAGAGTTCATGACAGTGAGTGGAGCCCACTTAATTTTAATAGTTTCCAGGAAAAAAGATTTTGTTCTCAAGTTTTCCATTAGACCATATGACTAAATTGATGTTATTAGATATATGGGAGATATGATAAATGTTTGGAGTGATTTTAAATCTTGGTGAAGTGATCTTATGACATGTACATGTCAATCTTGGAAGACTAGTTTTTGGGCCAAAAGGCCAATTTTAGCAGGCTTGGTGAATGGAATTGCTTGTGTACTTGTGGGATTTGTGATGAAGACTAATAGAATTATAGGTGTTTTTAAAATATAATTATACATATTTCATGTTTTGGTTGAGATCTGATAATGTTATGAGAAGGAATGGTTGAGGTCACAAGTTGACCCAGTTTGACTGGTTCAAGGCAACAAGGTTTTGGTGAAAATATTAAAGTAGAAGGCCTATGTTTTGGATTATATGATGATGGATATATATTTTAGAGTTAATAGGGATGTATTTTATTCCTATTGAATGTATTTAGAGGTCTTAAATGTGTAATAAAGGGTGTAAACCAATTGAGTTTCCAAAACTGCTTCTTCGGAAGTTTAGTTTACTAAAGAGGTAAATTGGCTTCATTTGCATTGTTGGATGTTTCATGAGGTATAGAATTCTTGGATGTGTTATAAATTTCAATTTATTTCCAATGAGTTATTACATGGAATATTTAAGGTGTTTTGGTCTGATATTGAGCTTCATTGGTGAAGACTGGTTCTTGGAAGTACATGTTTGAGCATGAAATAGTCCCACCTTGGTGAAGTGATCTTATGTAACATGTACAATGTCTAATCTTGGCAAGTCCTAGTTTTTGGTGGCCAATATTCAGGGCAGTATTTGAGCTAAGATGCTTGAGTGGAGATGTTAGAATAGGGTGTCATGGCTTGTGTACTTGTGGGATTTGTGATGAAGACTAATAAAATTATAGGTGTTTTGATGAGGGAAAATATGAGGTTTTACATGAATTTCATGATTTTGCAAGACATGATATTCTAGACCATAATGTCAATGTTCTTAAGAGAATGGTTGATGTCAGCTCAAGTATGACCCAGATTTTCTTGGATGACATGTTGTTCAGGACAACAAGGTTTTGGTGAAAATATTAAAGTAGCATGGGCCTATGATCCTTTCAGGGATTATATAATGATGGTATATAATAATGTTTAAGAGTTGTAATAGGGAATGTAAAATTTTAGGGGCTATTGAATGTATGAAGAGGTCATTATGCTAGAATGTGTAATAAAGGGTGTAAGCCAATTGAAGGTAAGAAGGTCCAAAACTGCTTCTTCAAGAACCCTGGTTTAGTTTAGCTATTAAGAGGTAAATTCTTGGCTTCATCTGCATTGTAATGGAATGTTAGATCATAAAAGGTATTATTAATTGGATGATGAAATTGTGGCTTCAGATGTTATAAATCTTCACTTTATTTCTAGATGAATTGTTACATGGAATATTAGAGGTGTTTTGGTTTGACAGTGAGTTGAGCCCACTCAAATTTAATAGTTACCAGAAAGACTGGTTCTTGGAAGTACTCAAGTTTGAGCATTGAAATACCATCCCACTAGAGAGTGGGGTGTCTAAATTGATATAAATATTAGATGAATGATGGGAGAGGTTATGATATCATGTTTGGAGTTATTTTTATAATCTTGGTGAAGTGATCTTATGACATGTACATGTCAATCCTTTTTAGGATTGAAAAATCAATGTGAAGTGCTTGAAGGTCTTGATGAGCTCAGTGGAGAAGGATTTAGGCTTCTTGGCATAGTTGAATGGCAATTGCTTGTGTAGTTGTGGGATTTGTGATGCATTCTCGACTAATAAAATTATAGGTGTCCTTGAAATCATAATTTTACATATTTGATGTTTTAGGTGTGATATTTTATGTTTTTATGACCGAAATATGAGTCAAAGATAAAAGGAATGGTTGATGTCACAAGTTGGACCCATGTTTGACCTGGTTCATGGACAACAAGGTTTTGAATTGAGTCATGTATTAAAGTACATGAATGAGCCTATCGTTTTGGATTACTATAATGATGGATATATATTTTAGAGTTAATAGTGCGATGTATTTTATTAGGCGAGAGATTGAAATTACTCATCAGCGGTATTCAGAGGTCTTAAATGTGTAATAGATCTAGGAGAGTGTGAAAAGCCAATTGAGTTTCCAAATAGTGATTTGGAGATATTGTGCAGAGGGTTTAGTTTGACTAAATCAGGTCCATTGAAAGCTTCAATCTTGAGTGAATTAGGAGAAGGTGCATTCATGAGGTAGATAATATCACTTTCTTGAAAGGTGTGTGAGTTGAATTTGTGATGTTTATTTCTAATGAATTGTTAGCATTGAAAATACATTAAGATGTTTTGGTTTCATATTGAAGGTGGCTTCATTAGTGAAGACTGGTTATTGATCACCTTACCTGTTTTTTTAGCCATGAAATAATCCCAGGGCTAGAGTGCTATTTATATGGTCTCACTAAACTAAGGGTTGGTGACTATAAATAAAATGAATGATTGAGAGGTTATGGTGCTCATGTTAGTGATTTTTAGCTGGTATATTTCACATGTGTAAATTCTTTTGATTTGAGTGAACATAATCAATGTGAAGTGCTTGAAGGTCTTGATGAGCTCAGTGGAGAAGGATTTAGGCTTCTTGGCATAGTTGTGCAAGTTTAGTTGTCTTGGTGCATTCCCGACCTACATGGGTCCTTATCATGATTTTATATGATGTTTTAGGTGTAATTTTATGTTTTTATGACCGAAATCTTGGGTCATGTCTGACCTTGTTATGTTTTTGAATTGAGTCATGTATAAAAGTACATGTATGAGTTCATTTTTGAACTAGTTGAGAGAGAGAGGGAAAAGTGTGAGCTAGGTGAGAGAGTGAAAGTGGTTCGAGTAAATAAAAATAGATCTAAGGGAGTGTGAAAAATTATAAATAGTGATTTGGAGCTATTGTGCAAGGGTTTGTGACCAAATCAGTCCATAAAAGATCAATCTTGAGTGAATTAGGAGAAGGTGCATTTGAAGAGGGTTTGAAGGTGTGTGATTTGAATTTTTGATGTTTATTAGTTGTAGCATTGACAATACATTAGAGGTATTCATATGAAGGTGGTTGAGTTGGTTATTGATCACCTTAGGTGTTTTTAGCCTCCTTGTGGGGTTGGTGCCTCACTGAACTAGGGGTTGGTGCTATATTAAATTAGGGGTTGGTGCTCCTTGTGAAGTTGGTGATTCACTAAATTCTTTTGATTTGAGTAATATAATAAAAAATTTAGTAGTTTTTCTTCCCCTTGAGGGTTTCCTAATTATATCTTGTGTTCTTGTGTACTCTTTCATGGTTATGCTCTTGTGGATGGTTGTTACATATTGATCACATTAATGCATGGTTGAATGGTAAATGGTGTATGTAAGTCAATTTGAATTGTTTAAGGGTTTTTAAGGACGAATTCACCCCCACTCTCAGTCCATTATGCTTCCAAAAATTGGTATCATAGCAGGTCCTTTTGAATAAGTTTAATCACTTGGAAGGAGATCCTTTGAATTAGTAATATGACAAGTAGACATGTTCAAGATGAAGTAATTTCTCTTATCAGAATGAGAGCTTGTTTGAAACCCTTAGGGTTTTACATATGGAATTACATATTTGATATATGTTCACCATATCCATCAATTTTTAAGGTTAATGAAATGAAAAGAAGATAAGGAAGATCATGATTTGGTTTTAGGCCTTGTAGAATCAAGGAAAAAAGATGAAAAGTGTCAAATTGCTCAAACTGCCTTTCATAATCAAGATGAAAATCTAATTTGGCATACTGAAAGTGGGTTTTCTACTCATATTACTAGTGACAAAAGCAAATTCACCTCTTTAAAGAATAATGCATCATGATCTATTAGGTTTGGTGATAAAATTTCCATAAAAATTACAAGAAGGGGCTCTATGAGTTTGGATAATGGGAAGACCCTCACTAAGAATGTCCTATATGTTGAGGGACTAAAATACAACCTACTTAATGTAATTTAAATGTGCAAACAAGGGTATATCCTAAAATTTTATGATAAGGGATGCATAATTAGAAAAAGAGAAATAAGTAAGCTTGTTACCAAATCCAAGAGGATTGAAAATAACATATACATTTTGAATTGAAGGATTTCACAAATGTTGATTAGGAAGAAAACATAGATGAAAAAAGGATCCCTAGTAGAGGATAATTTTATGTTAGTAAGTGTCTTATTTCTTAGATGAGTAAAAAACAATCTTTAGTAGCTCCTTCCACATGTGAAGTTGAATATGTTATAGCTACACTATGTTGTGAACAAGTCTTATGGATGAGAAAAACACTAGAAGATTATAAGATGGAGTGTGATGGGTCTACCCCTATCTACTAAGATAGTACAAGTACTATTAGTGTTTCTAAAAATACTCTGTTGCATTAAAAAAACTAAGAACATTCCAATCAAATACCATTTTTTGAGAGATCAAGTGAGTGAGCAAAGGATCAAATTGGAACATGTATCCACCAAGGAAGAGATAGCTAACATTATAACAAAGCCACTTCCAAAACTAACATTTGCACACTTAAGGGAAATGTTATGAGTGATTTCTTACCCTGGAAGACATTAATAGATCAAGGACCTTAAAAGGGAGTAAGATAAATGAATAATCAAATCCAAGAAACCATGAAGAGTTGTAATAGTAGGAAATGAGGGGTGTAAGTGATATTCAAGTATGTTCATAAGTTGAAAGAGTCCACTAGGTGTATTTTTGTCCTTATTTCAAGGTTCAAATGCCTAAAAAGTTGTCTATGCATCATAAACCTTGTATAGACAAGTATGAAACAATGTTAGGGACTGTCAAGATCAGAACTAAGTCTCTTAGATGTTATCCACTTTATCAATCTTATGCATGGTCATTTGGAGTTTGTGGTATTGTGTTAAACAAGAGTGAAGGGTGATAAGAAGGGTTTACTATATCATCCATGTCTAGAATGGATAATCAAAAACTGATGAAGGAATGTGAAACTCTATAAGTACACCATGAGTTAAGATATGTCTCTTGAGTTCATAATTGTGTTGTAAGAATGTAAGTGTATTATCTGGATCTATATGCTGGGTTATTGGTTCTTGAGTCATGAGTGAGGTGTCACTAGAGTATTTTTGCATCTTAAGATAAGTATGGAAGAGCACTAACATGATTAGATATGTGGAAGTGGAAAAGTGACTTCTTCATGATTGAAAAACAAAGTTACAGGTTTGTATGTGGTCTTTTAGGTTGCAATGGTGTCTTGAACAAGGTTACTTAGAGTGTTGATGCTTTGAAAGGCTATAAAAGCATAAATATGGATATGCATCTTGATATAAGTCCAATGAGACTGTGTAGAGTCATATATCTAAGGTATGATATCTAAATGCATTCATGGAGTTGGTACAATGATTCAAATGTATGCATGTAGTGCTACAGGCTATGCATAAAGTATCACGAGGTTTAGTAGGATAGTTTATGTTGAGGGGGGGATTGTGTACTCTCAACCTCTAGAAGGTGAAGCTAAGAATGTTGTAGGACTATTATTATTATTGAGTTCTTGCAATTTGGATTGGATAATGCACTATATCATAATATTGCAGGTAGTTTTTCCTATAATGATGAGCTACAAGTGTGTGTGTGAGCATTGAGGTCTGTAGAGGAGTTTTTAAATAGGTGTATGAGAAGTTGGATTGAGTTTTAAGGCTACACTAGCCTAGATTAAGGCTATTTGCATCTTAATGAGTCTACAAAGCATGTACATAAATAAGGGTATTGTAGGTGGTTGTTGTGCACTAAGATGGTGTGCTATAGGACTGTGGAAGCTTCTCAAGGCAAGGGGAATTGGTTATGACCTTAAATAATGAGTTCTAGGTGTCTAGAAGGCCTAGTGAGACCAAATTATGGGTGCTTGTAACAACAATGACATGAGGAGTTAGTCATGTGTTGATCAACTGTGGTAGCAAGAAAGGAATACCAAAAGATACTAAAAATATGCTTCAGGGATATGATGATTGTTCCAATTCATATTCATGGCACATAAGTAAGGTAAGTAAGAAAATATTTGCATTTTTAGTTAGATTGAGAAGTTATGACCCTAGGGGGAGATATACAAATTTTTTTCATCTTATGTATGTACTTCCAAAACAAGAACAAGTTATTCTAAATTACTCTGAAGATTTGGTCTATGGATCTTAGCCCTAACAGTTGTTATAAACTAGTACATAGTGGAGATAGGTCTTTTGATGATGTTATTAGCCAAAGAACGATCTGAATAGGTGATAGAAATGATAGTTCATGCTCTAAATTATTGGTGGCATGATTGGATGCTTTGTGTTCCTCTTTCTAAGGAGTGCTACAATTATTTCAAGCTATGAAGAAGACAAAAATAGAGATTACTAATGAAAGATAGGTTTGTATGCTTATATGAAGACTTTGGTGATGTTTCCACTTAATAAGGAATCCAAAGAGTTGAAGAAAGATGAAGACCATGTGCTCAGGTATGATTTGTCATTAATGTAAAAAGGGGGAGAAGAACTAGGTGGTTTTTCATCAATGACAAAGGCACAAATTATTAGCATGAGTGAGATAGAGTGTTTTCATTGATGAAAAATCTCATTAATGACAAATAATATGATCTAGGAGTGCTAGAGGATATGTTTCATGATGGTGAATTGGCCAATCAAGGTGTGACACGGTGATAAGAGTGGAAATAATGAGAATGGCTTGGTCTAGTAGGCCTATTGAGGAGACCTAGTTAGCCTAGGTGATAAATCACGGTGTATAGAGTTGCATGAAGGATTGATGAGCATGGTAGAATAATGGAGAGAGTGATTAGAGAGTGTTGAGAAACTCACATGAGATTTAGAGTGTAAGTATTGGTTGTGGACTCAATTTTAGGTGTTCATCTAGACTTAGTTTAGGTGCTTAAAGACCTAATGAAGCATGAGAGTGAGTTGCAGGTCCATGAGCGCTCATGGAGGCATGCCAGGGTGTGAGGTATGTATTTCCAAGTGTGTTAGGTCCTTTTAGAGATCTTGTAAACAAAGTCATGATGTTTTCTTACTTGGACTAGGTCTACTTAAACCTAAACTCAGTGTTTTGAGGTTTATTGGAGCATGTTATTCACTTGTAGATGTGTGTGAGATCTTGAGGACACTCATGGAGGTATATTAGATTGTTTTCATCATGTAGAGGCACTTAGAAGAGGTTTTATACTTGGTTGTAGTGTTAGTCCAAATTTTTATGGCCTAGAACATAAAAATCCGCAAGGCCTAGTCATGCAAGTCATAGTGGTGGTGAAGATGCAAAAATATTTAAGAAAATATGACCATTGGAGATGTTATAAGAGGGTGAGATGGTGTTGTGGGAAAAAAATTAGGTTGTCATGATGAAGATTTTACAAGATATCAAGTTTAGACCAAAATAAGATTGTTAAGAGCATGTTTTCCAGCATGATATGGGAAATATTTACTTGGATGACATTTGTAACCTTTTCATGGGCCCTTGATCGTTTCAACGATGATGTAACATGGAGCTAAAAAGGTTTTAGAGTTGGAATGAGGTAAAATGAGGGGCTATTCTTTATGAATGATCGTTAAGAAGATTAGAAGGTCAAAACCCTAAAAAAACCCTAGTTTACTAGTGATGGAAGAAAATTTCTCGGTTTGGTTCCAAAATGGATTGAATCATAAAATGTGATGATTATATTATGGATAGGAATCTTCCATATTTTAGGTTATGGTGGTTAGAGTTCATGATAGTGAGTGGAACCCACTCATATTTTCTAGTTTTCAAGAAATAAGTTTCTATTCTCAACTTCTCCATTAGAACATATAGCTAAATTGACGTTATAAGATTTGTGGGAGATATTATACATGTTTGGATTGATTTAAGATCTTTTTGAAGTGATTTTATGACCTACAAAGGTCAATCTTGGAAGACTGGTTTTTGGGCCATATGGGTAGTTTTAATAGGCTTGATGAATGGAAGTGCTTGTGTACTTGTGGGATTTGTGATGAATAATAATGGTCTTGGAGGTGTTTTTTACATCTCATGTGACATGTTTCATGTTTTTTTAGCTCTAAGAGGGTGATGAGGATGCATGGTTAAGGTCATAAGTTGACCCAATTTGACTGGTTCAAGAGAGTAGGGTTTTGGTGAAATGATTGTAGTAGAAGGTATATGTTTTGGATTAGATGATTATGGATATCTAGTGGATAGTTAAGAGGAAATATTTTTTTCCTAGTGAATGTATTTATAGGTATTAAATGTGTCAACAACGGTATAAACCAATTGATTTTCCAAAAGTGCTTCCTAGGCAGTTTAGTTTGCTGAAGAGGATAATTGGCTTCATCTGAATTGTTGGATGTTTCATGAGGTATAAAATAATTGGATGTGTTCTACATGTCATTTTATTTCCAATGAATGGCTACATGGCATATTTGAGGTGTTTTTGTGTGATATTGAGCTTCATTGGTGAAAAATCCTACTTGAGAGTGATATAAAGAAAATGAATCATGTAGAGGTTATTGATCAAGTTGATGATGTTTCTATGGTATGTATGAAGCCTTTGGAGGCTTTACAAAGTAATTTTAAGTGCTTGAAGGTCTTGATGAGCTTGGTGGAGAAGGATTTAAGCTTCTTGGCCTAGTTGTGCAAGATTAGTTGTCTTGGTGCATTGCCGACCTACATGGGTCCTTATAATGATTTTATATGATGTTGTAGGTTTCATTTTATGTTGGTATTAACAAAATATTGGGGTCATGGCTGACATTGTTGTGTATTTTAATTGAGTCATGTATAAAAGTGCATGTATGAGCTCATTTTTTAACTAGTTGAGAGAGAGGGAAAAGTTCGAGGTAGGTGAGATAGTGAAAGTGGTTCAAGGACATCAAGACCAATTTTAGAGAGTGTGAAAATTTGTGAAGAGTGATATAGAGACAGTGTGCAAGGTTTTGTGATAAAATGAGTCCATGAAAGATCAAGCTTGAGAGAATTAGGAGATGGTGCATTGGAGAGGGTTTGAAGGTGTGCGACATGAATTTGTGATATCTATCAGCTGTAGCAGAAACAATACATCACAAGTATTCATCTAAAGGTGGTTGAGTTGGTGCTTGATTTTGAAAGGGTTTTTCATCAAAGTTTAGATAAGCCATGAGCATAATAATGAAGCTGATGAAGTTAGGAAATAAACGTGAAGAGTTGGATCAAGACGCGGATAAAGTAGGAAAGCCATGAGACAAGGAATAAAGACACATATAAAGGAAGAAGCTGTAGATAAAAGGAAAAAGTTGCGCATAAATAAAGAAATCCGTAGAAGTCCAGAAAGCTGCAGAATATAGGAAAAAGACACATTACACTCTAGGAAGCCATGGAAGCCTACATGATGCAACTGAATAAAGACACACCAAGCCAGAATGAGACAAAATCCAATAGAGGCGCAAGTTAAGAGTAGTGACTCTTTAATGTTATGATTTTTTGTATATTTATTGTAATTAATCCATTGTATAAGGGAACACCATAAGAAATGTATACGTGAGTGCCATTTTGAGAGGATTGATAGCATATGAGATGTATGAGAGAGAGAATGAAATGAATATGAATGCAAAAGAGACTAATGTACTGATTATTGAAATCTGAATAAAGAGTAATGTTTGGAGTGAATTATGTTATGTGTATTTACATTATTTTTGTTCACAAGTTAGAGTAGAGTGCTTTCTCCCACATATATCATTAATATAGTTTGAACTTCCTAAGTCTCACATTTTTTTTGGAACTTAGGTTTAAAATTTTGTGTCTAAGCCTAGGTCTTTATTGTTAGGTGGATGTCAAGAAAAATATCGCCACCAGGATATTGGAAACTTGCTTTAGAAGAAATTTAAGATTGGCAGGGAGTGCAAATTATGATTTTTGTTAAAGGAGAAGCCAAAATATTGAAATTTTCTTACGAAAGAAGTGGAATTATGAAGTTCTTGGGAGAATACAAAAAAGATTTTTTGTCACAGTTTCCTCATCTCCTATGGCCTTGCTTACTAGCACATGCTAAGATAATAGTGTGGTTAAGATTGCGTTTGAGATGACCTTCTGAGTGGATTGCAGATGGGACTGGATATACTAAATCATCTTGACAAACCTTGGACAAGATTTATTAGCTAATGGTAACAAACCACCTTAGATTCATACATAATTACTTGTGTCATACAAGGTTGGATGAGTTTTGACCACAAGAAAGATGAAGTACTAAGTGGAGCAAGGGGATGATTTCTTAAATTAGTTCTATTTTTAATTAAAATTTTAATGGTAGAGAAAGGCTTAATCAAAAGCACAGAGAAGTTTCTTTAGGGGAAAATCACCGCGGGATGGCACACGTGAAGGGGGATGATCCAGGAGACATGACTTATTAGAATTATGGGGTATTGGTTGGGGTGGCAGAAATAGGACGACATGGAGAAAAATAAAAATATAGGATTAGATAGTTGCTAAAGAGGGGATTAAGAAAATTAAGAAAAGTTAGTAATTTGAAAAGAGTAACTGAAATGAGGAGGATGGAAGCAAGAGCAAGCATAGACGTAGAAAAGAAAGAAGAAGAGAAAAATTTGGAAAAATAAAGGATCACACGAGAAGAAAGAGCGAAGAAAATTAATGAAAGGAAGGAAAAATTTAATAAGGTTAAGAAAGTAGAGAAGAAAATAGAGAAAGAAGAATCACCCACATCAAATGGAGGCCAACAATTATCTCACCTGGAAATAGAGGTAGACACAAAAATTCTAGCTATAATACCCGGTTCATACGGAGACCAACAAGGTTTTATCACCCCATGGAATCCTATGGTTTAATACAGTATAGAAATTCCAATTCAACAAGAAATAACAAGACAAGATATCCTAATGAGAGATTTACAATAGTTAGTATTTGATTTAGAACCAACCTTTTAAGAAGGTACTAGAAGTAGAAGGTTGGGGTGAAGAGGATTCTAGAACCCCATTAATGATTAAGGAAAAAGGTGAATAAGAAGAAGAAAAATTTATTGGAATGAAGGAATTAATTGAGGAATTCTAAGAGAGAAAATAAAAGTAGTATATAAGGAAGAGGGAGGAGAAGAAAATAGGGAGAAAAAAGAGGAAGAAAAGATAGAGACAATAAGGAAAGAAAGATGAAGAAGAAAATAAATGGGAAAAACAAGAAAAGGAGAAATAAAAATAAAATAAGAAGAGAGGGAGTGATGAGGGATTAGAAGAAAGATATAGATTAAGGAAAAATAAAGATAGGAAGGTAGTTATGGAAAATGATAGTTATGAAAATTCATTAACAAAAGACACTTCCCCTAGCCAACACATGAGCCCAAAGGAGATGACCCCCCAGAGTGTTTTCCATTCCATGTGCCACTTGAAACACCTATTCGTAAAATAGAAAAGGGAGAAAGATTGGAAGAAAGATATCACAAATTACAAGAAGAGAGTCAGAAAGAGACATGATATTGTGAGAGAATTTAGATAATTTTTAGGAGAGGTATATTTTGATATTGATTTGTTAAGAGACAAAGGACGAAATAGTGATTCAATAAAGTCCTAGATCCAATCGAGGAAGGTAAAACTAGTAAAGCAATAGGTAACTAATCCATCCCTAAATGCATTCTCAACCAGTCATAAGGATGGCACAACAGGTTAAAGTTACCAATGTTGTGATTCAGACACAAACGATGATGCAATGGAACACTTTGTTCTTATTATAGATTCTCTGGAGGAATAGAAACATCACAGATAACATTGTCAAACTAGGTGAATTCATCTAGCACTTTGAGGGAAGACATATTGAGATGGTATATGAAAGACGAATTACACAAAACAATAAAGAATAGGATACTATTGAAAAAGAATTCAGGATAAACTTCCACTTTCTAGAAGCCACATCAGAGGGGGTGAGAAAGATGAGAGACCTAGTGCAAGGAGATAAAGAGACATTTAAAGAGTTTAACCCATTGGTTTTAAAGCTACTACCAGGAAGCTAAAATAGCCCCTTATGGACAAACAAAGGATAGAATGGTTCACTTTAGGGATTCTTCCCTACATTTTAGGAACACTAGATGGAAAAAAATTCAAAACACTTGCAGATGTAATAGATATGGAAATCAAACTAGAGTCTCAGCCATAGAGGATAGAAAGAGAAACATCCCTAAGAATATAACTAGAAAGAGTATAGACTGTAGTTAACAAAATTAAAACTTCAACAAGAGATCCAAAAGAATGAAGGGCTTAGAATTAGCTCAGCTTTAAGGAGTCATTTAAAAAATATTTAGTGCACAGTATGTTATGTTAAAGGGCATATTATAATAGAATTTCCTCATTTGAGAGAGTGCAAAAAGAGTTGTCATGGTTAGACAACATTCATCACAAAGAGCATTCTTCCAGTAATATATCAACATCAGAAAGAACATGGTGTGGTATTTACAGATTTGTGGGACCAAACACACAGAGGATACATGTCCCTTACTAGAAGTGACACCTCCAACAAACCAATTTATGTATTACACCGTATGTGGTTTATATAACCATTATCATCACACTTTTCCCTCTGGAGAAGCTCTGGAAGATCTAAAATATTACAATACTAGAAGATCAATGGCCACAAGAAAGAATACAACACCCAACCCCCCCCCCCTATAGTGATAACAGATGATTACCACACCTCCACCACCTAAAGAACCAATAATAACTGCATCCCAGTACCCAACCCAGCAAGGAGAATAACCAAAGTTTAGAGGCGGCTATCAGGGAAAAAATTACAACCAAAATTATCAAGGATATAATGATGGAGAATACTGCAGAGGTTACAGATGAGGCTATAGGGGAGGCTATAGATGTGGCTATAGATGAGGATACAGTGGGAGCCATGATAATTACCAAGGAGGATTAGGTTATCAAGGTTACAATGATGGGGGTTCCTGCGGAGGATATAAAGATAATCAAGGAGGTGGATATCAAGATAGAAGACCAATAAACTATTATTATTGTGGTCAAGATGGACACCTAGCTAGGAACTACATAGAACTAGATCCTTATGGATTTTATCATGAAAAGGGACATGATGCATTCAGTTGTCCTAAAGAAGTGCAATTCTATAGGAGTGGGAGAACTAAGTCAAAAGATTTGGGAAAATATGGTCAGAAGCATGTACACCATATTACCAAAATTCCATGGGATGAGGAAACAACATCAAAAGATAAATCCGTAAGAGCATCAACGTCAAAAAGTAGAACATCAAAAGAAGATAAGAATGAAGAAGCCAAAGAAAGTTACTTGCCAAGAAAGGCAGCCAAAGAAGGAAAAAGTATTGAAAAGCTTTGATAAAGGTTAGCAGTAACTACCAAAAGTGCCATAAGAAATGAAGCCACACCCAAGAAGAAGAAAATAATTAGGTTACCACAAGAAGAAAATTATTCTAGTGAAGAAGAATGGAACCCTAAAGAAATTAGATCAGACCTCTATATGAAAGAGATTGAGAAAAGTAAGGCATTGGTAAGATACTTACAAGCCTTGAAAGAAAAGGAGAAAAATGGTTTTGTAGAAGAAGAGATCCTTGCTTTGAACGAAATAGCTAAATTGACAATTAAGCATGGTCTGGTGGACAAATTAAAGCAATTTAGCAAGTATTGGAACAAAGAAGAAAAGACTATGCATGTCCAAAGAATTGAAGTAAGACACAATAAGAAGAAAATAAATATATTATGAACACAATGCACATGGCGTAAATCTGCTATCTACTTGGACCCTGACATATTTGAGACCACCATGACAAGAGTATTATTAGACCTTGGCACGGATGTAAACATGATGTCCAAGACCACAGAGGATAGGTAGGCCTTTTTTGGAACCCACCAGGTACTTTATTGGTTTAGCAGATGGATCATCCAGGAAACTGCTAGGAGCACTAAAAAATGTGGAAGTAAATGTTATGGGTACAAAGAAGAGATTTAATTTTGAGGTCATAGAAAATGTAGCTTTGAATCCTTCGTATAATGTTATCCTAGCTTTGGAGTGGTTCATGGATTGCAACAACACACTCAACTTTGAAGAAGAAGTGAAAATCCAAGCATGCAGAATATGTGTACATATACCCTTACATGCAGGAATGAGTATTGCATGGGCGAAAGAGGTATGAAATGACCCTGAAGAAGAAGAATTTGATTATATTCAAGGGGTATATAGTTTAAACAAGTTTTCCAACATTGATAAGGAATTCGAGAAAAATTTAGAGGTTGAAATTTCGATCAAAAGTGAAGATAACAGTGATACTTCAAACAATGTTCTTAAAGCTTGAATACATGGATTTACTGAATCAAGGATAAGAAAACTACATTATGTAAGGAGTATCCCACCACGATTAATCACATTGGATAGTGATGCCATGGATATCGATTTAGACATTTTATCTTCCATGTATGATACATTTGAGGAAGATGAGGATTACTACTATGTAAAAGAACAATTGGAGTTGAAGAGGATAATGGATACTATTCTATAAAGAAGAGTTTGGACTCGAAGACAATGAAGTGTATTATCCTAAAAAAGAGAATTTTGAATACCTACCCATTACATGTATGTATAGGTTAAGCCATAGAGCATCCCACCAGACCCTACCGAATTATTCAGGATTTGGAGATCTAGAGGGGTACATTAAGATAATGGAGAGAATATTTCTGAATAAAAAGGAGAGGATGGAAGAATTATATTATACCCTAACTATAAATGCTCTAGGTTAGTGGGTTGCTCTCAAACCAAACATATCTCATTGGAATTCAGTGACTACATTGCTTAGAAAAATATATATGGAAAGTGACGGTTATTATGCAAAAATCCCCAAATATACTGGTGAAACTGAACCACAGAGACATATTCAGACTTATGATCGGCATTGGAAGATCTATGGGGAACATTCACCCTTGATATGGATACAATTGTTTTTATGGACATTAGGGCCCATACTACAGTCTTGGTATACACACCAATAGATTAGACACGAAACAAGGGATTGGAATTAGATTGTTAAGGACTTCTGTCATAACTTTAATTTTTGGGATACAAATCTAAACACATTACAAGCACTACATAAGATAAGGAGTTTCTTTTTCTTAAACAAAAAATAATCAAAAAAATAGTATTCAAGAGAAAAACAAGAAACTAAGGTGCTAGAACCACTAGTAAGTTTACACAAAACTCCAAAAATGGCATGATGTTTTGTAGTAAAAAAACAAGAGAAGGAAGAAAAACCAGAAAAATTGAGATACAAAACAATTGAAGGAGAAAAAGAAGTGGTAGAAACCAAAGAGTAGGGAGACCATTATTATTATTAGCCTTTGAAACTCAAGACTGAAAACATTGGTATAAATGGAGAGGAAAAAGTTGTAAAGATTGGGGATGGTCAGATGAGGAAGTGGCCAAGGTAGTAGAGTTACTACAAGAATTTGAGGAAATTTTTCCTAAGGATTTCAAGGATCTAAAAGGAATAAAATAGGAATTGGGAAAATGAAGATCCAGATTAAAGAATGCTTGAAACCCTTAAAGAAGAAACCTTACAGACTCAATCCAAATATCAAACTAAATGTGAAATCAGAACTAGACAAAATGTTGAATGTTGGAATTATCAAACGAGTAGAAGAAAAAAAATGGATAAGTCTAATGACTATCCAAAACAAGAAAACTAGAGAAATACATCTATGCATAGATTATAGGGAGTTAAAAAAAGTATGTGTTCATGATCCATTCCCCACACCTTTCACTGAAGAAGTCTTAGAGAATGTGGCAGAAAGAGAAGTGTATTATTTTACTAATGGTTTCTCTGGGTACCATCAGGTTATAATTGCAAATGAAGATCATCCAAAGACTAAATTTTCCACAGAATGAGGCTCATTTATGTACACTGTAATGGCTTTTGGTTTAAAGAACACACCAACAATTTTCAACATGATAATGATCAATACGTTTATAGAGTTCATCCATGATTTTTTGGAAGTATACTTAGATGAATGGAAAGTGTATGGATTGTTTAAAAATCATATCCAAGTGTTGAGGCTAATGTTTCAAAAGTGTAGAGCATCACAAATCTCCCTATATTTAAAGAAGTGTATATTATTAACACCATTTGGAACATTACTAGGAGACATCATATGTAAAGAAGGACCACTAATTGATCCAGTGAAGACTTGGGTGATTGTGAATTTACCACCACCTCAAATGCATAAAGAGGTGAGAACCATTTTGGGATACATTGGGTATCATTAGAAATTCATCAGAAATTATGTAGATATAAGTGCTCCGTTGGAAGAACTCCTAAAGAAGAGAACGAACAAGTAGATACAATGGACAAAGGAATGTGTAGATGCATTTGAAGTACTAAAAGATAAGATTTTACATGCACCTATCCTAATTTTTATGAATTGAAAGGTACCCTTTCATGTTCATGTGGATGCATTAGAAATTGCAATTGGTGTTGTATTAACTCAGCCGAGAGATAAGATGGACCACCCAATGGCTTTTTCCATGAGGAAATTAACAAAGGTAGAAAGAAACTACTCCACAACAGAGAGGGAAGCTTTAAACATGGTGTTATGATTTTAAAAAATACCACAAATATCTATTGGCCACTTCTTTTGTGTTTTATACTGACCATGACCCATTGAAGTATTTGCTAAACAAACCAATGTTGCAATGAAGGATTTGTAGATTGTTGATGTTATTCCAAGAGTTGATTTCATTGTGGCAGTCAAACCAGGCAAGTTGAATAATGGACTAGATTACTTATCAAGAATAGAGAATGGAGAGGATGAAGGTCCAATAGATGATGATTTCCCCAAAGTTCACCTATTTAGGATTGAAGTAATTCTAAAAGAATTAGGCGAGATAGCTCAGTTGCTTACTATAGGATAATTTCCAGCAGATTACACCAAACAACATAAGAGAAGTTTAGTAACCAGATATTTCCCATTCACTTTGATTCAAGGGAAACTATACAAAAAAAGGCATGATGAAATTTTGAGGAGAGTAGCGGTGGAACATGAGAGAAAAACCATTCTGACAGAAGCACATGAAGGAGTTGTAGGAGGACACAATGGTGGAGATCAGACAACAAGGAAGGTATTGATGGATGGGTTATGGTGGCCCACATTATTTAGAAACACACAAAAACATGTGAGAACCTATGACATCTACTAAATAGTAGGAAAAACCAATGCACAAGATGAAATGCCACTAAGACCTATGTTAACACTTGCACCATTTGAAAAATGGGCAATAGACTTCATTAGACCAATCAATCCAGCTATGAAACACTCTTAGGCCAGGTTCATCATCATAGGGATGAAATAATTGACAAGATGGGAAGAGGTGATTCGCACTAAAGATTGCACTACTAGGACTACAGCTAGGTTCCTCTATAAAAATATTATTTCAAGGTTTGGATGCCCATTAAGCATTACCAGTGATAAGGGGAAGCATTTTGCAAATGCTGCCATAGAATAATTGTTGAGCCAATTCATGTCAATCATAATAGGAGCACACCATACCATCCTTAAACAAACATAACATAGTTTTAGAGAAAGTTTTGACTATGATTTATTCACTCCAACAGTAAGACTAGGATTTGAGGATACCATCCGTTCTATGGGCATACCACACAACATACAAAAGGCTCACTACATACTCTCCCTTCCAATTGGTTTATGGATTAGAAGCCATGGTACCTTTAGAGTTTGTGCTCCCAAGATTAAGAGTTGCAATCACCTTCAGGATGAATTAGGATTTGTCATTGCATGAAAGAATGATTGAATTGGAGAGGCTAGATGAAAAAAGATTCATAGCTGCATATAATCAAATAGAAGAGAAAAGAAGGTAAAAGGCATGGCATGACCGCCACATAAAGAAGAAGGAATTTGATATGGGAGACAAGGTCCTTTTGTATGATAGTAAATGGAAACATCCCGGGAAGCTTAAGGTAAGATGGCTAAGACCTTACATTATCAAAGATATACTATCTTCGAGAGCTACAAAATTGGAAACATTGAAACATAAAAAGTTACTAGGCTTTATAAATGGAGCCAAAATAAAGAAGTATAATACTTGACATAAAAATAACTAAAAAATAAGAAAGAAAAATGGAAAAAATAAAATAAAATTGGCCTATCTGAAAAACAAAAATTTGGCGGGTAGGAAGAGGGGTAGGATGAAAACCTGCAAGGGAGACCTTACTCTAAGAAATATGAAAAAGGTAAAATAAAAAAAAACTAAGAACCCCGAAGGAAGAATACCCACACATTAAAGTGAAGGTAGAGCTGTAAAAGGAGCATAACCATGCAATCAATAAAAATAAAGAATGGAAATAAAACCATGGAGAGAAGGAATGAAACAATCCACACAAATAAGGAACGAAGGAAAAAATGAGAAAAATTTTCAAAACAAAGAAAGACATCAACATTAAAGAAAACTGTGGAAAGAAGGAATAAAGAAAACCATGGAAGGAAGAATTGAGGAAAATTCCGCGGCATGAAGGAAAGAAAGAAACCATGGAATACATAGCCGTGAAATGAACAAAGGGGTTTGAGAAAGCTGCGCAATGAAGGAGAAACCAAATGATAAAGGCATAGCCATAGGATGAAGAAAAAGCCATAGAATGAAGAAAAACACCAAACACGGAAAATACATGGGAAAAATCCGTGGCCAAAGAAAAAAAATTCTGCCAAAAAATACAATAAATGGGGTAGGCGAAAGGAGAACCTTATAAAAGGTGATGACATGGAATTCAATAAGACACAAAAAAGTAAATCAAGATAGTGAGCTATCTAGCAGCGTAAGGGCAAAAACGAAAACTATGGTAGAAATTAGGGAAAATTGTGAAGAAAAAATGGATACCCTAGTCAGGATCACACCAACAGAGCTCCCAAAACCAAAATTCCTGAAGCATTCCATGAAGGCATACAAACACAATCTAGAGGGCACATTTTCACACATTCCATATAAAGTCACACACACAAGGGATTTGCAGAAGTATATCCATTCACCCAGTTTGGAATATGATCACACGGTGCTCAAAGTGGAGAGAGCATTACTCTTAGAATAAGATCCTAATACAAAGGAGCTCGTATAAAAGAAGAATGCTAAAGTTATTAGCGAGTTAAAAATCGACACTTGGATTCACATTCCCTATTTTCTTAGGGCAGATTCTACAGTGTGAGTTATTATAAGTCGACTCCACAATCAAATGCTATATTTAGACCAACCATCCAGATCAACATAGAGGCAATGGCTAGGGTTATGAGACTATGGGAAAAAGGACACTCAAAAATTACTAAGAAGAAGATGGCATTGAACGATACGACCTTAACAATGGGAGCAAAAAAATCAAAGTGCGGGGTATGCATAACATATATCACCAATCATGCATTAAGGTATGCCACTAAAGCCATATGTCTAAAGATCTATCATAACCAATAGAGAGGATGGTGCCCACAAACTTAGCGCACAGTTAGCCCTAGATATGGTTGATTCACACTTAGAATACAATATCACTGAGTTATTAGCCACATAATTTCATGAGAATATAAGGAAGATAAAATAAGGAAAGCATACATTTTGCTATGGATCAATATTGATATGTTTAACTATGTATTTTACAAAAACCCTACCCCAAAAAATAGAAGAAGTAGAATGGTAGGAAGATAAACCAATAACGAAACAAATTTGGGAACATATGAACAATCTAGATGTCGTCACCCAAATTACATCATTATTAGGGTGGATAAATAAAATTAGGAAAATAATTGGCAATAAAGCAAGGGTTTCAAAGTAGATTATTGCAAAATATGAGGAGGTATACTTTATTGCTGACATCGATTACACTTTTATCCAGCCCACAACTCCACACACGAAATACATACCTCTATTACCTTATGAGGCTTCAAATGAACTATTTGCTACATCCATTGAAGCAATTAGAAATATTCCTGTGGATGCTAGAAAAGTTAAACTACCTAATTTTGATGAAGTGATTGAAGAAACATTTGAAGAATATAGGCATAAATTCTCCACACAATCTGAAAAGGCCGAATCAAGTAAATAATTTCCCAAAACATACAAATGAAAGAAAGGTCCTATTATAAAAAAACCTATCACCAAATGACATAAAGATTTAGTAGAAAAAACAAAGTTAAAAGAAGCCATGACCAACATAGAAAAAGAAGAAGAACAATCAGAAGACATAGAAGAAATTTCGGGGTTAGAAGAAAGAAGAAGATACTCCATCACCCATACACCCAAAAGAACAAGAAGCACTAAAGATTGCTGAAGAGGTAGAGCCATGGGTGGAAACACATTTAACAAAAATAATGTAGTCATTTTTGCACCCTTCACAGAACAGGAAAATCCCATTTGCACTGTCCTATCACCTAGTAGGCACTGGGCACTCACCCAAGGCACGCACAGGGGCCGAGTCTCTCCTTTGTGTGAGTTTTTTGAGAATGCATCATCTTAGAACATATAATCAAATGTAGGACAAAAAATAACTAAACCACATTTTAATGAACTTCAGAAAAGTTGTCATCTCATTGTATGTAGGTAAGAGATATAACAAGAACCACATGGAGATGATTCATTTAGAAAGGAAATGCATAAGTATTAAACATAGATGATTTACAAAAAAACATTATATTCATACTATCAAAGTTAATAACCCACATTACATCCCTTGAGGCCATAACAGATCCTCATATAATTATACAGAGCCAAATCATACATCAGAGCTACATTATACTCAACATCACACAAAGAAAAAAAATGAGAACCCATCCCCTTATGTGCTAAATGCTCACAGAGATCTCCTAAATCCTTACCGACAACATCCTCCATTCTATTTTCTGCAGGGCTTTGCCTCTCTTCAACTATATCCTTTTATTCTACCAGACGCTTGTATATATAGCCTTAGCACCCACTGCCATGACTTCCAGAAGTTACAGATCGGTTGCCAAGTGTCGAAGTGGTCCTCCATGGAAGCATGCCTTTCTAATCTAATCTCTCCATTCCTTGCAATGATGTATTTTGGAAACTTCCATTGAATTCCTAAAATATTCCCTTTTGATCCATGGTCGTCAGGCTGGCACCTTATCCATAAGGGTCATATTATTCTCGTGTGCTACCTGGGATGCCTAATGTGGCTAAGTACAAAACCCAATTTTCCTTGTATGCGCACACCTTTGTTTTGTAAAAACCTTCCAGAACCCTTTCCCTACGCACTTTCAACCCGTGCACCCTTCTTCAACTAGGTCCCATGTGCCCACGCGCCTTCTTGTACTTAGCTGATATTTTTGGGCCCAACAAATAACATATAGGTATTATAAAAAATGCATATCTCTAGGAGACATTTCCCAGTTAGCAACAAAATACAAGGCCAACACTGGAAGAGAACAAATGAAAATAGCTGAAGCAATAGTATACTAATTAGAGAAATTTGGATTCATACTTGAGGACATTATGAGGCTACTCCCAACTGAATTAATAAGGAGATACAAGAACAAATAGAAGCAGAAGATACAAGTTCCTGAAGGATCTTCAACAAGAAATATCAAAATTGAAGAACAAGACTGTCATGGAACAAATCAGGTTCAAAGGGGTTAAATAACTCATTGAGTTATTGATTAAACTAAGAAAGGAAAGGTAGGAAAAAGCATCAAAACTCATAGCTAAAGACTCAAAACATACAAAGGCAACAATAGAGGAAGAAAAAGGAAAATATTAGAAGAAGAAAAACAAAAAGCTGCAGATGAAGCCTAACAAAATAAAATAAAACAAGAAAAATAGATTGAGCAAGAAGAAAAAGAAAATGAGTTAGAAGCAACTAAAAATATCGCTGAGGAAGAACAAAAGAAAAATGCCTTAGAAGATTGCAGAGCAAAAGAAAAGAGAAGATGCAAAGAATTTTTTTTTTAGAAAAATAGAAAAAACAAAAAAGAAGAGGCAACACAAAAACGTGGAGAAGAAGTAGAAAAAAAAATAATAGGAGAAGAAGATAAAAGAAGAAAGGAAACAAAAAGACAAACTAGAAAAAGAGAAGATAGAGAAAAATAAGAAAGAGGAAATACTAAGAAAGGAAAAAGAAGAGAAAGAAAAGAAGGAAAAGGAAGAGAGGGAAAAAGAAGAGAAATAAAATAAGGAAAAGGAAGAGAGGGTAAAAGAAGAGAAGGAAAAGAAGGACAAAGAAGAACAAGAAATGAAGGAGAAGAAGAAGAAACCAAGAAGGAGAAAGAACACAAGGAGAAAAAGGAAAGAGAAAAGAAACAAGAAGAAGAAGAAGAATAAAAGAATAAGGAGGAAAAATAAAGACAAGAAAAAAAGATTCTATAATCAACCTCCTCTACAGAAACATCTACAAATATAGGTACAACACAAGCACCCTAAGACTCATTAGCAAAAATCAAACAAGCACTACAACAGAGGAAAAAGGAACACTTAATACAGTTGCAATAAGGGGTTGTGGAACAAATCAAAGAAGGATACAAGGTGCACTTAGATAAACTCTCCCCATTGCAAAAGACAACATGTGGACAGATACTAGAGTAAATTACCAAACAAGATTGGATGCAATGATATGTGGAGTTACAAGAAACCGTGCAGAAGATATTATCCTCCATTCAAGTAGAAAAGCCACATATCAACATAACTCCCAACCTCCAAGTGGAAGTGGCCACAACAAAAGAAGTGAATGACATTTTACAAGAACATAAAGTTAATCTTGAAGAAGAAAAGAAAACAATCCAAGATAATGCAATAGAAGATTACAAATAGTAAATTCTCAAAACCCAGAGTGTAGAAAATCAACAAAGAAGGATAAAAATGCAAACAACTGTAGCTAAGTTAGAGGTAGAATTATAAAATTCCACGACCTATTATACATATACCATTGGATGACCTAACAAATATTAGAAGGAAAAAGTGGAGCTAGAAAAGCTGGAACAACAAATTCATATAAATTCCACAATGTATGATATCAACAAAGACAAGGATGGTACACATAGAAGGGAGATAGCAAATTAATTGAAAACTATCAAACATATCAAAGGGCACATAATGAAAATATATTAGATATGCAAGAATGCAGCACACCACTAGATAGAGCTATGATTCAAATGCAACAAGAGCTACAAACCACCCACCACAGATGGAGTCAAGTACAGGAAAAATAAACACTATATGATATTATATAATTAATCTAGGAGAACACACAACTACAAGAGTGGATCAAGAAAATAGAGGCACATCTACAATTATGGTATATATTTGAGCAGAACATCATAACTCAAGTCACTAATTACATCCCTGCAGCCACACCATGAGAAGGAATATGAGGTAGGGTGTCCCACATACCTAGCTAGGTGAGTTGAGTGAAGGAACATTTCCTTATGCTAGATGTCTAAGTTCCTGGGTGGTTGATGCCTTTACCATCTCAAAATTGGCATCCCATAAATCTAGCTAGGTGAGTCAAGCGAGGGAATCCTTCCTTACACCAGAATTTCAATTTCTGGTGGTCGATGCCTACATAATATGTTTTTGAAGAATTTTTTTTGGAGGAAAGAACAAAGTTCTTCATCAATTTTGGTTGTCTCAAGGACGAGACAAAGTTTAAGTCGGGGGATGATGTTGACAGGGTTCTTCAATAAAGTTTGGATAAGCTATGAACATAAGAATGAATCCACCAAAGTTAGGAAATAACCGTAAAGAGATGGATCAAGACGCAGATAAATTAGGAAAGCCGCGAGACAAGGAACAAAGCTGTTGATAAAGGAAGAAGCTGCAGATAAAAGGAAAAATCTGTGCATTACTAAAGAAAGCCACAAAAGTCCAGAAAGCCACGTAATACAAGAAAAAGAAGCATTACACTCTAGGAAGTTGCAGAAGCCGACATGATGCCACATAATGAAGGGGAACCAAGCCAGAATGAGACAAAATTTGATAGAGGAACAAGTCAAGAGAAGTGAATTTTGGATGTTATGAAGTTTTGTATATTTATTGTAATTAATCCATTGTATAAGGGCGCGTCATAAGAAATGTATGTGTGAGTACTATTTTTGAGAGTATTGATAGCATCTGAGATGTATGAGAGAGAATGAAATGAATATGAATGTAAGAGAGACTAATGTACTGCTTATTGAAATATGAATAAAGAGTAATGTTTGGAGTGAATTTGTTAGTGCTCCATTAGTAAATAATAATTACGTGAAGTAATTATTATGTTGTAAGTATGTGTTAGTAAACTATTATTAGTTGTTATATAAAACAACAATAACAATTACATTTGGTTAGTGTGTTAGAAACAACTCACCTAATTTAGTGAGTTGTTATAGCTACTTCCTATTATTTAGGAAGTATATTTTCTATATTTGTATGTTTCGGAATAGAGAAATACAATGTGAAGAATATTATTCTATGTGTAATTAATTATCTAGTTTTTCCTGTAAATTCCTCTCCTGGTTCCTATTAGTGGTATCCGAGCAGGTTCTTCAAAATGGAAGAATGATTTTATTTGAATGGGGTAGTTGCATTCTTCTACGCCCTTGTTGATGAAAGATCAGTTGTCACAAGCGGTAGATAGTTTATATAGACTTATTGTGGAGATATTTGTAGGCTTGTATATTTCTCAGAGAAATAATATCATACTTTATCTGTTGTGTGCATTAGTTTTGGTTTGATCTTATTTGTGGCTTATTTGCATGTCCCTACTGGCCTGTGTGATTTTGAGAACATTTCTTTAACTCGAATCAACATCCATTGTTTGGTGACTCTCCTCAGAATCAACTGCGACAGCTCCATGAGATCGACCAATCAAAATTCATCAACTATTCACAATCCCTAGCAAATAAATGCATATTAAAAGTAGTACACAACTATCTGTGAATTTGTTTCCATGCCATTTAGGTTGACAGCGAATATCATCCCATGTGTTCACGACTCTATTCAAAGTTTTCATCAATTTTGTGCGCATAATTTTTTTTCCATTCCTTAACAAGAGGGAATCATTGAGGTCAACATTGCTCCAATTTTTTATCAGTGGTATTGCATTTGTTCCACATGCCATTATATCTCTGCTTCCTGTGGGATTACAACTTTTAAATCTTTGCATAGACTTGTCTGCAGATTTCACTATGTGGATGCTCTCTACCTTCTCCATCACTATATTTTAGATTTATCATCAATATTGTCTATGGCGTTTTCAATCCACCTCTAGTTCATCAGAACGAGCCCCAACTACATCAATCACATTTTTTCTATGCCCAAGCGTAACATTTTAACTGAGAAGCACTGGTCCAAAGAATTTCTTTTGAACACAATTCATACGTGTATCAACATGATGGGAGGATCCATCAAATTTTAACATTGAAGCTGTTCATAGTTTTCCATTTCATACATGTCACGAATCTCATGATAGTTGTCAGATGTTACATGCGAAGACACTTCTCCTGACATGCTCTTGGTGTTTGGAAATTTTAGGCTTGGAATTCCTATCTTTCATTTAACACCAGTCAGGTCAGCTGTGTTATGTGTTAGTCAAAAGTAATCTTACATTATTTTTACTCTGTTAGTAGTTAAGGATTTATTGTCTTACATATAATTTGAAGATTATTACTTTAATCTTAGGTATAGGTTGTAGTTTATCTATGATAAATGACTAGAGTCAAGAGTGAGAATATTAGTCTTATCATCATTTTGTCATTCTATTAAGTCATTTGCTTTTAATAGTATGGTCTCTTTAATCAATTTAGAGTATTACGTGTCATAATAGGGTTAATTTTTTATTCATTATATCTACTCATCATGGTCAAAGTGATTGTTATTGTCAATGCCAATGTTTTGTCGTGAAGGTCTTTCAGTGTCAAATTTTGTGAGTTGTCAAAAGTTGTAAAAATAAAAAAATTGTCTTACGGATGCATTTTCGGTGTTACTCGACATCTAAGTTATATGTGAGCTCCATGATCAAATTCAACTGAGCTAGCAACATGATACTGTAGGATGGAGGCAAATGGAGGTTGGAGGTCATTTAATGACCTCTCATCAGTCACCAATGATGGGGCTGCATAGATGATTTGGTGGAATTTTTTTTCATTTATGTGTTTTCTTTAGTTTGTAGTGTTCCATAAGTGGAAATTTCACATTGAGGGGGGAAACATGATCCAATGTTCCATTTCCATCATGTCAGCTTTTTCTATGTATGTACGAGCAATAGATTTCAGAAAAAATTTCTTTGTCATTCCCTGTAGTGGGATGTGATGAGGGCTAATAATAGTACTTGGCACATCATGATGTGGTTGTAGGTAAACCACTTGAAAACCTTCATTTTTGGTTTGTGGTAAACCAATTACAAAACCACCATTCTTGGTTGTTGGTAATCCATTCGCAAAACCATCACTTTGTGGTTTGTGGTAAACCGATTACAAAACCACCATTCTTAGTTTTTGGTCAACCATTTGCAAAACCATCCCTGAGGTTTGTGATCATCCTGTGAAAATCACCAGATCATGAGCAGGTGCAAGTACAAAGGTAGGTTTTCCCCATGTTCGCACTAAGGGGGGAATGTTAGGAAAGATAATTTATTAGTGCTCCATTAGTAAATAATAATTACGTGAAGTAATTATTATGTTGTAAGTATGTGTTAGTAAATTGTTATTAGTTGTTTATATAAAACAACTAATAACAATTTACTAACACATACTTACATCATAATAATTACTTCACGTAATTATTATTTACTAATGGAGAACTAATAAATTATATTTCCTAACATGTTATGTGTATTTACATTCTTTCTATTCACAAATTAGAGTAGAGTTCTTTTCCCGCGTACATCCCTAACATAGTTTGAACTTTCTAAGTCTCACATTGTTGTCAGGACTTATGGTCAACACTTGATCACCTTAGGGGGTTGTATCATCCTTGTGGGGTTGGTACCTCACCAAACTAGGGGTTGGTTCTCCTTGTAGGGTTAGTGATCCAATAAACTAGGGGTTCGTGCTCCTTGTGAAGTTGTTTCTTCACTAAATTCTTTTGATTTGAGTAATATAATAAAAAATTCAGTGTTTTTTCTTCCCCTTGAGGGTTTCCCACTTATATCTTGTGTTCTTGTGTACTCTTTCATGGTTATGCTCTTGTGGATGGTTGTTACATATTGATCACATTAATACATGGTTGAATGGTAAATGGTGTACATGTAAGTTAATATGATTTTTTATAGGGTTTTGAAGGATTGATTCACCCCCCTCTTAGTCCATTTTGCTTCCTAGACCTAAAACCACTATCAATGCAATGTATTAATCTAAAAAGATAAAATTATAAACTTCTCAACAATGGTTCTCTTGTTTACCATGTGCGCCACATAAAGTGCTTCAATAATTACTTGAGTGTAACCCTGTATCTCTCCCTCCATCGCTTTAGGTTGATATAATTGTACCTCATGGTAAGAGATTTTATGTTAATTCTCATTGTGATTACCAATGATATATTTTTCACTCAAATAGTAGTTTTTTTAAGCCTCGTCATGCTATATAAGACCTCATTCATTCTACTAAAATTGAGTATGAGAACAAAACTCAACCTAAGCCTACTAATGATGATGAAATTTTTTAAATACTTAGTGACCCACTTCTATAATATAATGCTACTAAATCTACCTTTGAGGTCTATAATGCATACCATGATCTCCCGCCTCCTCCATCTTATAGTAATACTTTTTGACACTATGATTGGTACTATTTTAAACATGTCCCCTTATCTGCTATTAATTTTCATAGTACTGATATGACACACGAGTTTTTTTCTAATACACTTTGCATTCCTACTTTGATCGATCAATGTCCTATGCAAAAAAATTTGGTTGATAGCATTACTCCCCATAATATGTGTAATTTTATGTTACTACACTCTCTTGGGTACACTAAGAAGTATGTTATCATTTATATTTAGACACATATTGGGTACGCTATCCTCCCTCTCATAGTTGGTCATGCTACCTTTAATCTCATGTTCTCAGTGGCCTATTCTCTTAAATCGTGTGACATGAGTCTATGTTGTTATTCGATTTGCACCTTAACAACTATATATTGTGTATTACATAAATGTGATGGGTTCATTAACAATAATCAAGTGGTTTGAATTAGGGTAATTCCATTCAAATCTCCTCCATCACTACAACTTGGCTCAACATATACGACCACTACTCTTATTACTAGTACATCTATAACTCTATTTTTCTTCTCTCATGTTATTCCTTGTTATATTTTCATGTATAGGTCTCCTAGTTGGTCATATAGATCACATACTACTTATTGTAGGAAAAATACTTCTAGATATTCAACTCTATCATCTTCTATGTGCATTACCTCTCATGAGTCTTCCTACTCTATCCCTTCTACGACACATACTACGGCTTATACATATATCATATATGAACATCCTTCATCTATTCTAACTCTTATGGAGATCACATCACCTCTACCCATTACGTGCGATGTACTACATCATGAGTCCCTTATCGAGTAAATCTTGTGTTATCCCCTTTCTTATACATAACTATTATGAAAACAGTTCCAAAACATTCAAATATGTGTAAAAATATAAAACCAGGACATGCTTATGATCTTGATTATTTATATTTTTACTTTATACATGTTGTTTGTGACATTGGTTTGGTAGATAGAATATATATTCTCTACACACATGCATTCACAAGGTATTTTGAGCTTGATGCAAGACACACACATGTTGATACATGATGATCAGATCCATCTTGGTTCCTTACACTAATCTTTTAGGGGCATCCCACCATGCTATATAGGTTCATTTGTTGTGTTATATGTTACTTTACACCTTCCACATCATGCTTTATTCTATACATAATGCTTATTCCTATCATTTGATCTAATATGGTTAGCACATGTCTCTTGCACAACACTAATTTATCTGGCTATGTTAGGTTTTTGTTGTTACTATTTTTTACACTTGATTCATATACTTTTGTCACTATGTATTTATAAAGATTCATTCCTTGGCTTCTTACTTACATGGTTTCACTTGATTGTCTTATTGGATTCATGCTATGATCATTTTATTTATATGACATGAGTTCCTTAATTGTCTTGTGAAACCATAGATGTCCCATATTTATAGATTCATGTCTATCTTGCATGAATACACTTATTTCATTTACTGTGGCACATTATTCCTCTTACTACAATTTTCTTGTGACACAATGGGTGTTTGGTGTTTAGGGTTCTATGCCTACATATTTCTATTTTTCTACATGTTATTTCCTACTTGACTCTAGACTATTTTTTCTATTGCTTTACTATTGTTTGCTTATGACACACTTAGCTTATACTATGATGATTACACTACTATTTTTACTCTGGATTATGACATGTTTGATTGCTAATTTTTTGTCTCTTCTATGGATTATGACATGTTTACTATGTTGTTTCTTTACTTGTCCTACTATGGAGTATAACATGATTTTTGGGGTGAGAAAATGGCTAAGTATAAGCTACGTATGAGAAGGTTGGAGACCATGCATAGGAGTGCATACATGAACCTTAGACAAGTAATGAGAGGTCATGAGGGAACACATAGACACGCGTGAGAGAAAGGAAGTAATATTTGTATGAAAATGTGTGGGCAGAAGGTAGAGACATCAAGGCATGGAGGTTTATACACACACAGAGATAGGTTTCAAGAGTTCGTTGAATTTCCAAAAAAGGATAAAAATAAGAAAAGTAGAGTTTGTGTATCAAGAAAGGCAAGTCAAGAAATAGATTTGGAAAGGATAAGGCACCGAAAACAGATAAAGAACATGTAAAGATGGAAAAAGATGACACATGGATAGAGATAAATATATGATCAAATCATGGATAAGATAAAGCTATTTATAACGCGAGTTGAATATTAAAGCAAGAGTTTGAAGGGATACAATCTATAGTTAGGAGGTCTACTATTATATTTAAAGCATGTAAATAGTAAAGGACAAGTTCCCATCGAGTATAAGTATGTATGCCGCATCTAATGTAGAGGGTGGCAGATAGATGTATGGATCATGTTCTGTGAAATAAGGGAGTCTGTATGAGGTGCATAAATTGGTGCTGAACATGTATGATAATGTTATTTCATTGTACTACTCATGTTTTTGTAATGGGTAACATTGTATGGGTTTCTAGGGTTAGGATAAGTGAACATTATGTACTTGGCATTCAACTCATGATACTAGCTATTTATGAATGAATGATCGAAGATATTTCTATTCTTAATTGTGTTTTCTTGTTTACTTTATCTTCTACCTTATGTTGCACATTAGTTTATTGATGAATACACATCTTGCATGAGAAAATAAAGAGGGACCTTGTAGTTACATGAAATTTGGGTGAGAGCTTGGACACTAGTCTGAGTGAAATGCCAGTGCACATGAATATTAGTTTTTGTAAATAAAAAGCTACATTTTTTGTTCCTTTTCTGGGACCTCTTTTCTTTTCTGTTCATCAAGATGTGCCATGCATATGGCATTCCGACTGTCACTAGATAATATTTAGTGGTGGGCACATGACGATCAAGATGAATTTTCTCAGAGATACAACACTAGACATGGTTTCAATATGCATAAATGGGTGGAAGATAATTTATATGATTTAGTGTACGATATATTTTTCAGTTTCTTCCTAATAGAGTTATATGAATGGTTAGCAGCTTATGCACATGATAAAGGTATTCAGCTAAAAAAGAAGTAAGTTTGGAGCCAAGATAAGTATCAGGCACTCTTCGATTTGGATGTACCATAGACGCATGTAGTAGACCATTGGTGGGAAGGTGTGTTATGGAATTACACTTTGAAGTATGTAATTTCAACGTATTCATTCCCTAAAGAAACATAGTTCAAAGTTTTACACGATCTAAGAGGATTGTACTTATGTGTGTTGCCGTTAGCAACCAAAATCTTAATGATTGAGATAGGAACAAAGAACTTACCTAAAATAGGGTAAAATCCCACTATGTGTAGGGGTAGGAATGAGTTTGGGAAGGATGGCAACGGTCCAAGAGGAAGAGTGTGATGCCTGGTTAAAACAACCCACTTGAGAACCATAAACAACCTAGGTTTAGTTAGAAAATTATGGAATAATTTTTTTTATAAGGAGTTAATGACCAAAGTCTCAAAGACAAATATATTCAACATATCACTTTTCCCATTATAATAATTACTAATTTCACATTATAGAGCAACAAGTGCAATCAGTCCACCCTAGATATAATCTCTCTAGGGATTAATTTAATTTCTGATTACATTGACATTTTAGCTAAATATTCCCTGATTGAAATTTTAGGGTTAAGGGACCCAAAAACAATTAAATACCCAAGTTATTTAATTTACACCAGATCAAAGACAAGATCAAGGTTCAATTATAGTGAGGAAAGGAATACATATTTAAAGTCAACAGAGTAAGGTCTCACTTACCCACTTCTAGAACTTGCTTAGGAGTGTCTACAACCAGGTTGCTAGGCAATAACTACCCCTAACAGATTTCAGAACAACTCAAATCCACAAGAACAAACTTCTCTTTTATTAACAATTCTTAGAGGTCACAAGGCCCAAAACTCAGGGCTAGAAGTTTCAGTTAGGTTTAGGGAGAAATTTACCCCAAACCCACTCTCTAATAGGCTCAGATTTTCAATAGGATTTTTCTCTTATGTAACACTTCCAAAGTTTCCCTAAACCATTCCCATTGGATAGGAAATTTTCTCACCTTTTCGGTGATATAAATAAGTCCTCCTAACTCCTTACAGAACTCAAGATATGAGAAGGTAGAGTTCTTAGGTCAAATTTTCCCCAAGGGGACACGTGTCAAGAGGAGGGGAAAGCACCTCCAACGGGTTAGCTGGTCGTGGGGCAGCTTGGGGAAAATTTCCCATTACACGGGCACAAATGAAAATTTTCTTCCATACCTCCACGGGTCCCTCGTGGACATGTGGCGGCCTCAGAGACAACGTCGGGGAAAAGGGAAGGGCAGAACAATGGAAGGATTGGGGCGCTTCGCCCAAGGAAGAGGAAAAACAAACCAGCGCTCCCGCACCTGCGGGTCTACTTGGGGATGCATGGATCTCTACGGTTACCCATAGGGAGCAAAGAGAAAGAGGGGCATAGAGCAGAGGGAGGATTTAGTGCATTGCGCCCGACGGAGGACAAAAGGGAGAAAGGGATGCGCGGGTCCACACGCCCGCGAAAGAAGAAAAGCCCGAGGTGGGGGCGGTGATGCGGGGTTGCGGGGAATCTTGTTGCAATTTCCTAAGGCCAAAAACCAAATACATTAAATGGGTCCTCCCTCCCCGCTACCACCCCAAGGTGCAACATGGCACCATCTCATTGGCTACAGGCCGGCGGGGCAAAACTGAAAATTTTTCCCAAAAAATTTCAAAAGGCTAAGGGCTAAAAGGGAAGCTGCACCTCCTCCGTAACCCCCAAGAGGACACATGGCACCCTATGATTGGCTACGGGATGGTGGAGAAAAAAGTGAAAATTTTCCTAAGTCACAATTTTTCCCAAAAATTTTCTAAGGCAAAATGACAGGAAAACTTTGGCTTGCGGGCCCGCCAGGGAAAATTTTCCCAAATTTTCCCGCCAAGGCACAAAAACTTCAAAGTGCCACAAATTTTTCTATGAAGCTCATTTTTGGGAAAACGAGGAATTTTTGGAAAGCTCTCGATGCCCTCTTTACATAGGAAACATAAATTTTACATTTTGATAAGTTTTTAAGGGTCAATTTTGCAAAAAGGGTCTGCAGGCTTATAAATAGCGAACTGGCAATTTTCAACTTCTCAATTTGGTTAAATTCGGTTTCCTCCTTCACTCAACATGTCAAACAAATATGGAGGATTGATCTAGGGAGGGTTTAGAGTGTTTTAGGAAAGTTAATTTGTTTAATTGATTCAAAATTGAATTTGTCCAACAAATGACAAAAAATGGTTGAGGAAGAGATTAAGCTCAATTTTGCAATGGTTCAAGATATTCTCTTAAATCTTTTTTGTCAATTGAGTACATTGCTAATATATCATGGTTAATTTTAAGGTTTCCAAGTTTATTGTTAAGTACTGGTCCAAACTGTGCATTTTTATTAAAATTAATTGCCAGTATAAGGTTTATGACAGAGATCTATTTCTTGAAGTTTGTTTATCAAATTCATCCTACCAATATGGCACTTCATTCCTAAACTAGTCCAATACATTCCGTTGTTTAGAAACAAACCATTTCAAATCTAAATTTCAATTTTGATTTCCACTCAAAAGATAACCAATACAATATAATTCCCTCATACGTATTTCTTGTTCTTTCATTTTCCAAAAAAATGATTCCAATCACAATTTAACATTCCAATTCACCCAACAATGAAATGAGAGATAAACTTGCAATCTTTATTAAATAAAAAAAAGATACATCTTTACCTATTCCATTCCTTGAATGCAACTACAGAGTTCTATTTCTTTCCAACAATAATACAAAATGTACATGTCTTTCACAATTCCAATATCTAACTTCATAATCAAGTTTCACACATCCTTCCTTCACAATTACATGATACAATTTCATCCACAACAAGTGGGAAAGGATTAAAATTAATGTGTCTCCACAAGGGACTATCAAATTTCAATTTTCTTTTGCTCCAGGATAGCAACATGCAACTTCCATTTCCTTCCAATTTGATCACAACAAAAGAGGGGGAAAGGTAACGGCCTCCACCCAACCAAGACATCCAATGAAAGGAGAAGCCTTCCTTCATCATTGGCCCCCGAGCCCCAACCAAGATACAATAAAAGGTGCAAATCAACCATGGCAACAAATGGCTTCCACAACACAACATTCTTTCACACACACATTTCTTTATGCAACACAATGTAACACGAAAACAAACAACAGCTCACAACTGCATTTAGAAACATTTCAAAGCAAAAATCAGGCTTGATCTTGTAAGCCAAAGGAGCAAGGACTATGGGGGAAGCTACTTATTCCTCCCAATTGGGTATTTTGCATCCACCTATAATCAAAATGCCAATATAACATAACATATCCCATAAACCTTATGCCTACCAACCCCTCCTTATGCCCCCCACAAATTTTCACTTATGCCCCCCCACAAGTAAGAAATGCAAGCTATTTCTTTTCCATGGTGGATCCCAAACCCACAACTCCCTCTACAAAACTCTAATGCCCATGGCATTCCCTTATGCCCCCCCACATGGATTCCCCGTAGCCTTCTCCTACACCTTCCCTAAGGTAGTCTACCCAACCAGCCAACAAAAGCAATAAAACATTCTCCATACACACAACATAACAAGAAAATAACAACAATAAAAGAAGGAATAAACTCCTACCTCTCCATGGAAGGATTTTATCCACATAACAAACTTTGAATGTCAAAAAAATACAGTCCCAAAATAGTAGTGCCAGAGTATCAAATGCTCTCCAATCTCCTCCAAATCAACAAGAGATCTAATCACAGAAAAAAATTCACCCCTAAGGATGAATGCAAAGAGGTTCAACAACCAAGAAACAATCTTCCCAAAGCTTCTCCAAAGTAAGAGTTCCAATCACAAGAAAAATGTGCCCAAGGAAGCATGCAAAAGGTTCAACAACCCAAAACAAGAAGAGAGTTTCCAATATATAGAAGAGGGAAAGAAGAGGATGATGTGGATCCATGTAGGATGCCACATCATACATCCTCACAATCAAACACAAAAGACAAACTCCAAAATCCAAGGCTCAATAAAGAGGTGGGTGAAGAATGACAAGTTACTTGCACACTCAAAAACAACCCACACCTCACGGGACAACCATTAATTTAAAAAATAAGAAAGTGCAATTAAAACATGCACAAAAAGAATAAAAATGCATTATAAAATTCACAAATCACATCCTTAAACATAAGTATGGTTGGTAACATAAATTTAGAGGCATGGGAAAAGTTTTACTTGTCCCACAAGCTTCAAAAAATAGCCCCCAAGGATAAATTCTAGTTTCCATGGAGGTAGAGTATTTCTTACTCTAAAATATGACCTACACAGACTCTTACACCTCTTACACATCCCTTACAAATTAATTATAAATAGCCAACAACTCTAATAATTACTTTCCATATCCCAATTCGATTTAATTAAACTTTAAACATATGATCTCTCACATTTATCCATCACAATTAATAAAATACACAACCCATGGTCACATGTAAAAATGATTCCCCGATGGGAATCTCTAACCAAACAACACACAACACAATAAAATAAGTTGCCATGGTGACCATGTTGAATTCACCTAGAATTGCATTTTGGTTGGTCTCCAATCCCCTGATGTTTGTTGTGATATTTTAAACCTACAAAACACAAATACCTCCTTCGGCCTTGTGGCCATATCAGAATGTTCAAAATGAATATATAACAAAATCACAAAATCATCTATACATATGAATCACAACAATCACCAAGGCAATCAACGAAATCATTTACAATTTATATCGACAAATATATCATCATCAAATAATTTTCCTTTTCTAGGTTTACTCATAATCTCTAAAATCACATGTCCGAATATCTTCCATTAAACATCCATGTCAATAGTATATCATCATCCACATGTGAGTGTCTCTAATAATAATCATGCATTATATATAATCAGATTCAACAATAATCCAGAATCTGACATCTAACACCATACTAAATCAAAAATATTAAAATGTTTGTCATAGTCTACAGTATCATGATCAGAAATAAAAGGTGCCAAAGGGAAGTGGGCACTACAAAGAGAGAGAAAGAGAAGAGATACCTCACAGATATAATGATGCATGTAGAAGGGTAGTTGAAGAGGTACTAAGAATGAAAGAAATGGGGCTAGGCGAAAGTGATGAGAACCTTGAAAAAGGTGAAGGACCACATGACCATGTCCTTCATATAATGGGGAAGTACAATAGAAGGACCCGTTTAGTATATGATGAAAATGAGTCTGATGAGAGAGTGAGAACCATTAGCACACATCTAACCCACCTTGGACCCCTATCCTTTGTGCTTGGTGTTCAAAATTCAAAAGTTTTTAAAGAGGATCATCATAGTGAAAATGAGAAATAAGTAATCGGGAATCACCATGTTGGGTTGGAGATATAAGCAGAAAATTTTTAGTATTAACACATGTGGCACAATAGATAAAGGTAATGCATATGTCGGTGCAACAAGATCACATAGCTAGACAATAGAGTTTATTTAGGAATAATCCCATAGATACAACAATAGAGAAAAATGTTAGCGCTCTCTTTAGTGGAAGTAATCCCATTAGGGGAATATAAGGGAAAATGGTTGCCACATAGTACGGTTCTACAATGAATGTGCAAACTAATTGTTCATTGGGACCACTGTTGGTTTCTATGATAGGAGGCTTGGGAGGCTGTGGTACTCCCCTAAGTGGAGGAAACCCTAGTGGAGGTTTGGGATCAATATATAGTCTACCTCAATGCAATATGAAATAAGGGATTAACCCACCACCAAAAAACCCCATCAGATCTTCTTCGATATGTCCCTTCACTTTCCAGAGTATTGAGGTGTTGATTATGCACTAGAGTATGTGCACATGTGTGAAATTTTGTGGAGTGCTAAAGGAATAAAAACCCTAGACAAAAAGGCTAGCCAGTTTACCACCACAATTTAAGGTCACACACATAGTTGGTATAGGAAGTATGATCCACACCAGAAAATAGTGGACTATGATGCATTACACACCTCTTTCTTGGTTGAATTCCACATACCAGAATTTGAAAAATAGAGTATTGACGTGCTAATAGAAATTAAACAGGGTCTGGATGAAAGCATTAGAGAGTATGATGCATGATTCAAGACTTTGTTGTCTACACTTTTATATGATATCCATCAGAGTCAACATGCACAATGGTTTGTAGGAGGATTGTTAATACATTTCTAAAGGGTGCTATCACACAAGACATTCACTGACCCATGCAAGGATTTGGAATCCACACTACATGTAGAAGTGGTTGGGAGTGTAGATACTGGAGCAAGTCCATTCCTTAAAGCTCAGATTATAGTCATGGATTCTCAGCTAGATAATTTATCTACTAACTTCACACATGATACCTGCAGTGGGATATGGTGCATATATTGTGACGTAGAGGGGCACATGAAATATATCTATCTACACAAGAGTGTGCATGTGCTACCCTCAACTTATGAGATATGTCATAAAAACCATGATGTATGAGGCTTCCTACTATTGCAACATGCCACACTAAATAAGGTATAAATGTATTACAAAATTTATGATGGATACACCCTCGAAAAATAAAATAGCTGATTGATTGACCATATCTATGAGGCCTATGAGACAAGGTTACGACAGGCTAGTAGAGAAAGTAGCTCCCAAGGATGTGAATGAGACAATGAGAGTAATAAATCCAGATATAATAATGGTGGAGGAAATCATGGTAATGAGGGATACTGAGGAGGATATTGTGGCAAAGGATATGGTAGTCGTAGAGGTAGATTCAGTCAAGGGATATGTTACATCTATGGGTCAATGGACCATTATTAGTGTCAATGTATGAAGAACCTGTCTTGCACATAATGTGGTAAGGGTCAAAACGTTAAGGATTGCTTGAACTTATACACCTATGTACAAAAATAAGAAGGATAATAACACAGTAATGGTTTGATGTAAGTGCGCTTGACAGGGGAAATGACAACCTAAGAATGTTGTGGATACAGAGAAACCATTATTGGTCACGATACACACCAAAGATTAATGTGTGCTAGAAAGGAAAAATAAATCCCCTCATCAAAAGGGAAGAAGTGGTCCCATCAACAAAATATCCAGATGATGGGAAGAAAAATGAGGTATAGCAAGATATAATGGCATCATTAGGGAGCTTTAGGGGGAGATACAACATCTTAAGGAACATGCATGCAAGATAGAATGTGAAAGGTATTTCAAGATATCTTAGAAGGATGTTGATGATCTTAGAGAGGTATGAACGATGCTCAAACAATAAAATATCATCCCTCTATTGGGAGAATGGTTGAGAGAAAAGGTATAGCATGCTACTATGAAAAGAGGGTTCCAAATCCTTCATGTAAATTTTCCACCCTAGGCTCATGAGTATGACAAAGAGATTACCCTGGATGCGGTTATAAACGGATGGTTGGTAAGTAACATTTTGATTGATACATGCATGTAATTCAATGTCCTCACTCTTTATGTTTGGGATCAAATGGGAAGACTGCAATTATATCCATCTTCAAGTGTGTTATATATGGTGAATAAGATGATGGCTATTCCTATTGATGTGTTGAAAGATACAAACATCATGATTTAAGTCGCAAAGTTCACTGGAGACTTTGAGGTACTAAAATTAGTAGAGGTAGACAAATTTCTTGTGCTACTTGGCTGAACATGTTGCTATGCAAATAATGTGGACTTGCACTTTAAAAAGTGGTCTGTTATTTTTGAGAATGGGTAGTAATCCCTATGGATGGCACTAATACCACACCTTACATCAAGCTAATAAGTAAAGAAGACATGAACCGGATCTATACTCATACATTACACAACCCAAAGAATGTTGAGTCATCTAAGGAGGGTGTGCTCCAGTGGGGAGATGCATAGTCCATTAACGACACTACTAGTGTGGCTTATGATGACTGGGATCATAAAACTTATGAGATGGTTGGTCACAAGTTTTGGGGAATAACAATAAGGGTGATAAGACTTCGACTAGTTAGGTGGTTAAGAAAGGTCAATTTTCCAAAATATACCAGGGAAGAGAAGCCTCATTCCTTCTTACGCGTGATGGAGGTGTAAATATGGAACAAAGGGGATATAAGAAATATGCTAGTTTACTCACTAAGGATACAACAACAGGTTGGTGGGCCGCATATAGAGATAGCTTGATGGGTTGGCACCATATAAGAATTACTTTTTTAACAAGGGTTTTTAGGGCTAACCTTCCTTCACTCATACATAGTTATGATGGGAAGACCTCTCCCTTGGCACACGTTGAAAATTACAAGAGAAATTAGATGTAAGACCAAGACATGTTACCACCATCATTGTGGGTGCACAAATTCTATTCTACACTATGCGGATGCATGAATGCATTGTATATACATGCATAGTTAAGGAAAGAGACCGCAAATTGGTGTAACTTAAATTTAGGTATCGTGAACACTTTTGGTTATTTTATACTAAACCCCATGTTAATGAATCTCTACAAATAATGAAGAGCATGAATTTAGGTGAAGACAATAAGGTAGAATATTTTGTTACTTAGTTACAAGTTGAGAATACTCTAGTTGAGTGCTCAAATGCTTGTGACTGGATGACTTCTGATGAACAAATCATGGGGTGCACATGGAATGAAAAGGATAAGGGAAAGTTCATATATCTCATTGATGGTGAAGAGGTTAAGGATTTGGACATATAACATGTAAAAGGTGAGCATGAGGTTGTAGTCACTACAAAATAACATGTGCATGCATACCATGTACCACTGAAGACCAAGAAGGTAAACATTGGGACTGAAGATTCACCACAGGAGGTGATAATTAGTGACTATTGGTATGAATGAGAGTTTGCAAAAGTAATCAAACTATTGCATGATTTTCAAGAGTGCTCATCCATCTTTGGGTGAGATGAATATAAAACTTACGGATGTCACGTGAACGGTTCGTAAGAGGCCTTACCAGATGAATCCTAATCTACACATCAGGGTGAAAGATGAAATTGAAAAAATGTTGAAAGTAGGAATTATTGATCCCATTAAAGAGTTAGAATGGATACGCCTAATGGTTATAAACATTACAAAGGATGGGAGGATAAGGATTTATGTGGACTATAGAGTTCAAATTCTTCATGCATGACTGATCCTTTCCCCCAAAAAAATCACTAAGGAGAGTGAGATATATTCCTTCATTGATGTATTTTTAGGGTATCATAAGGTGAGGATCACGCGTGAAGATTAGGAGAAGATAACGTTTGCAAATAGATGGGGATGATTTTGTAACATCCTCATTTTAGACAATAGAACAAGTCAATTTTTTTTTTGATAATTGCATACTGGTTCTAAATACATAATTTAGAACTCACAATTCAAATAACCATTTATATAACAGACAACCATATGCAGCTGTAATGACTCGGAATACCTCCGATCTATTCATTCCATGACTCGGTAATCTACCGATCTATTCATGAGTAAAAAGAGTTAGTGTTTTTATTTAACACAATACTCTGGCGGTTCTCTTCCCTAATCTGGGATTCAGAATGCTCTGTCCAAGGAATCTAACTGAATAACTGTTACCATTATTCATCGGCATCTCATCCCTTAGACTAGGTGAATTAGGACAACGCAATCAGCAGCTTGCGATACTTTGGCCAAAGATTTGAAACATACTGTTCATGTCTCGTATTCCTTAACGGCATACTCGTCAATCTGGAATACGTCCTTCACCCCATTCATATGTTATATAGAATGTCTTATACTGACTACTGTCAGTCCTTTCTTTCACAGCTGAATCACTCGGAGGCAGATTAACAAGGTGATAATGTTATATGGATGCCTACGAGGATTAGGGATATGAGGACATACTGGTTCAACCTTGCAATTCAACCAGTGTGTCATGATACCCCAAATCTCCGAGGCAGTCTTATAACATGGCCACGTTCTTAATCGGTCCCAAGGTAACTCGTGCGAAATCAAGTGTAAATCTTAGCGATCAATGCAAAGGGTGTCGCCATAAGTCACCTGCATTGTTGTAACTTCGAGAAGATCCTAATCTTCTCGGAGGTACAGCCCTGCAGTCGACTTTATGTCGTCATCCTTTAAATCCGCCTCGAGAAGATCTACCCAAAAACAAGCGTTACGCACTAGAGATTAAATTACTTTAAAGACTTTTCCCTAAGGTTAGCCTTTCCAAATCCCTGGATTCTTTGTCTTAAGACGACCCTCCTCTAAAAGACTCATTACAGGTAGAGGTATTACGGTCACGCTCTCATCAAGGAGTCATTAGAATACACCTGATTCCAAAGCAACAGAACGGGACAATTTCTCATAACCAATGCTTGAGAATGCCATCTGATCTCCATTGATTGCCTATCAGTTCTCTTAACTGAATTTATATCATACTTTTTAGTTTAAAGATATAAATGATTTAGAATCCAATTTACTATTGTCCTGTTATACTTAGGACTAGGGATTAGTAATTCAATCCAACTTGTTTAGCGTTATCTTTTAGGCTCAATTTTAACCTATCTTCTAGAGAGACAATAATTAAATTTCAATATTGCTTTTGCCAGAGCAAACTAGAACTACTAAATACTCATAAGAATTTAGTCTAATTACTTACAAGCTTTCATTGTCAATCACAAAAGCATCCATATTATACAAAGATAACTATGCCTCTTCGTTACGTAAACCGAAGAAGTTCATCATTCAGAATAGAATACAACACATAAGTATCAAACACTTATTTTCATTCCTTTCGAAACTCGTACAATTACATTTTATGCAACAGCATACTTGATATAATGCTAACGGAAAAGAAACATCTTTTCTCATATAGTACATCCATAAAATCAAGCTGTAATTCATAATAAATCAAATAAACAATCTGATCAGCCTATCAGATCTGCATTGCTTTTACCCTCTTACGGCAACCATCTGCAAAAATAGTCAACATGAGTCAGTTCAATGAACTGAGCATGATAAGCACTAACTTTTAAAACAATTGCAATCCATCAATTGTTTTCATTAAACACCCTGTTTAAATGAGATCAAATATCCAAATGATAATACATATTCAGACTATGTCCTTGTAATACAAAATGATTACAAACATGTAACTCTATCATTGTTACAGAATAGTCTTAAACGCTGTCTAATATTTCATCAAATATTAAAGAAACAAGAACGAATGCATATAAACAATCATTGAATCCAAATCACGACATTGGTCAGATTGTTTCATTCTTCCAAAAAGGAAATAACATAACAATTCGGGATTTCCACCAATATGTTACAAACAATTTCCCACTGATAGTCCATTATCAATAATATTAAATAAAGGAAGAGAAAGAACCAAACCATTCATACTTCCTTTCACATAAGTTCATCACTGTACTGCCTTCACATATGAAAACAGTCAACCAGTATATAAATGAACAAGTTAGACAAGCCGAAATCAAGATCACTGTTCTAAATCACGAAAATAGAAACTCAGCAAATCTCTTGTACAGCAACTAACACATCAACATTTCATGTAACAACCATAAGCCCAATGCAAGTTCCTTTTGCACAGTAAAGCCTTATCACCAGTTGAAAACAAGAGCTACAAGCGTATCGCTGAAAACAACAACTATTGCATCAACAATCAAAGGTTTCCCAAAGGACTATGCTATGTTGCCCACACGGTACTTCCAAATCATGCACAGTCGATCGGACAGATCAAAATGGAAGGAAACATAGCATACATATTCTTGCTCAGTCAAAATCGGACTGAAGTGAAGGAAAGGAATTCAACCAAACGATCCTTACCTTGCAGCATGCAAGTCTTGGTGCGTTATTCGCGACTTACCCTAACAAGGTCAAAACACGAAACAGTCATCCAAACTAAGGATCTCAACAATGACAAAAAAAATAGTGTCCAGGGTCGAATTCAGAAAAGACAGAAGTACTGGTTACCCTTCCAGAAGTTCTATGATTCAAACGGATGTATCAATTCAAGCGAATGCATAAGAATTCATACTGTCATTCATCAACCAAGCATAACAATAACCAGCCAATAAATTACTCTCAGCCAGTCGCTTTATACTAATTTGCACAGGTTGAAGATATACATGTCTACATAAACATCTGTAACTCAAAATCCCAAAAACACGAAGGGATCCCAATGGTTCAACAAGATCGAAATGCATGTTCATCCATTAAGTCACTACAACTTAACTATATTTGGTTCAAAATATACAATGAATTATTCAATCGACTCCTCAGAGTCGTCCAAGTCACACTAGTATATATATATATATATATATATATTCGCACTGCAACTGTTAAGGATTTTGCACTCAGAACCACTGAACCCAACAGCAACGTACAAGAAATTGGCCGATAAATCAATAGACGCCATTCATGGTTAACAATCAACATCAACCAAGTAAAACAAGTCGAATACCCTTATCAAGCAAGGGAATCTATTGGGCCGCTTCGAAACTTTCGAAGAGTTTTCACATGAAATAAAAATGCATACACAGGAAGTCTTTATCCTTCAATTATTTCAATATAACAGTAATCAAAAAGCCCTGTTTCATCTTACCAGGCTTTCATGAAAAGACCATTCACAAAACTTATGGATAAATCTACCTTCCTAGGCAATTACGATTCAATCATCGACTCCATTGGATCAATACAACAAAGTACAGGTGTATTTATATTATACACAGTGCACAAGTAATCCCGCTAACCTAATAACAGGGAAAAACAACTTCCGCTAGGTCGAAAAGACTATGGTAACACTACAGTTACCCGTTCCAAGCCAAAAATTGAAAACAAAATGAAACCCGAAAGTATCACTAGTCGTTGTCAACAAATCCCACGACCGAGCACCCAAAGAAGCGATAATACTAATCATTCTTACAGTATTCCTTCAAATCATTAATACAGTTTCTAATCAAGAAACAGCGACCACGAATCAAGACATACAGTGGTCCTATACTACACACAGGTATATTCTAAGGGCTCACGCCAAACAGGCCGAACATTCAAACTTAGAATAAATACCACACATGTATAAGCCAGAATGAATACTCAAATAAATAGAGTCGAAGTTCGATTTAAACAAACACCCATCAAGAAGAAATTGAAAAATCGAACCAGACGAGATACAGTGCTAAAAATCAAACTAGATCTCATAGAAAATTCATCCAATCTTCACAGAACATTTGAACAGAGTTGTTTTAATGAAAGCACTTGAAAAACAGCAAGATATTTAAAGGTTAGGGCCTAGCATGCCTGTATTTTGATCGAATTTCCGAAGAAGACCAGAGGAAGAGCTCAAACTTCCTTTTCTTTTTCCCAAATACAGCGACCAACAAAATTTCGCTGTCCCATTTACAATATATCCTCCATGGCAGAGAAAAGAGCCAGAGAATTTCATTCTCGCCATGCAACTCAAAGAGAACTGGTGCTATGAACAGTAAACTAGCAGAGAGAGAGAGAGAGAAGAAGACCGAAAATCGCGATACACCAAACAAACCTTCCAACTTCTCGTTTGCATGCTGTTCCGCGAGCTCCGGCTCGACTCCCTAGACATTAAATGCCATTAAACCAATTTTCCCGCTTAATCTCAACTCCCACCGACCGCCGAAATTGGCGACAGTCCATCCAAAAACTCAAGTTCATTTCCAAACTTAGTAATTGCCAAGTCTGCCAAGGTTAGCCGCCGCCTAAGCCTCCGCCATATGCCTGTCCCTCATCCTTATCCTTCCCATTTATTGCCATAGAGAATAGCGCCCATGGTTCGCCACCCTTCAAAGGCCCCTTCCCAAAAACTCTTAGTTAGCTAGGTTAGTATCTTAGGTTAGAGTTTTAGGGTAATGACCATGCTAACCATTTTACACTTAGTTATTATTTTAGGATCATAACACATAGCCTAGGTCTAGGTTAGACTAACAATAATCTAACCCCTAGGTTAGGTTATTGTTTTAGGTTACTAACCCTTAGTAATTCAGTTTGGTCCTTCTCCTGAAAACTCGGAGAGACCTGTATCATACTTTCTAGAACAGAGCCACTCCTGTTCTTATTACAGAATTGTATGTCAATGAATTATTACCTGGTCTTTAATCGAGACCTTCCAGATATACTAGATATCGGGAACCGTTTCATTTCTCAAGATCAGCCTGAGTCATACTCCTGACCAGCTTACTAAATGCTTCCATACCTTGCAACCTGTTCAAGGTTCGTGATCTAATTTTATCACTTCACAAAATTAAAGCATTACTTGGATCAATTCCTCTGGTCCAAGTCTAGATATTATTGATGAATACCTGTATAATTCATTCCGTGATCAGATTAATATTCAGTCACAAAATGAAATAAATAAAAGAGTCTATTAATATTTTGACTCAGTCAAGATCTGCAATCTGCAAGAAATTTAATACATATCAAGCATGATTTCCGAATCGAGGTACACAATCCATTTACTAGAAATCACATATCAACACTTGAATGCTTAGGAGAAAGATCCTTTAATTCCAGGAATTTGAGTTTTCCATTATAGTCAAGTCTGGAAAAAGTATTTTGGGACCATATCACTTGTCATGGATAAAATCTAGAAAGGATTACAGTCATATTGGGATTGGAGGCACAAAGCAAAAAAGAAATTCATAAAAAGGCTATGTAAATATTGTTGTGGCACTAGAGGAATTACTGAGGGTAAAAGGATAGTTTTATTAAAAGGATGCATAATGGCAGAATTTTAAGACTTTGAAGGAGAATCTAATAACTGTGCCCATATTATGCTTCCCTTCTTAGAATAAGTCATTCCATGTTCATGTGGATCCCTCAAGAACTGCAATTGGTGTATTATTAGCACAACACGGGGAAGGTAATGTAGAGCATCCTATCTATTTTACAAGTAGGAAGATGAAGCCTATTGAGTATAATTATAAAACCATGGAGTGCGAGGTGTTGTCAATGGTGTATGCACTTCACAAGTTTAGAAATTACCTGCTAGCGACATCATTTATCTTTTACACTGATCACATGACACTTAAGTATTTGATTACCAAGCCAATTTTACAAGGGCACATATGTCATTTGATCCTTTTATTCCAAGAATTTGAGTTTTCCATTATAGTCAAGTCTGGAAAAAGTAATTTGGGGCCATATCACTTGTCATGGATAAAATTTAGTAAGGATGCGCAAAGCATAAAAGACAATATTCCAGATTCTTAGTTATTCAGATTATAGTGCACACCCACTGACTTGGAAGACATTACAATATTCTTGCGTATAGGATTTTCACATGAGGGAATGAAGACATTAGAAAAGAAGCATCTCGCTAGTTATGCTGCACCCTACCAGCTAGTCAGAGGAGACCTTTACTAGATGGGTAAAGACGAAGTTTGACCCAGGTTTGTGTTGGAGCATGAGTACAACACCATCATGGAAGAAGTGCATGGTGGGATTATTTGAGGTTAATATGATGGAAAAGCTACAATGCACAAAATATTACTTGTTAGATTATGGTGGGAGGCACTTTATAAAGATATTAAGGCCTTTGTCAAATCCTTTGATCATTGTCAACGAATAGGGAAACCAGGAAATCATGATGAAATGCCGGTGTGACCTATAACAAGTGCAGATCCTTTTTAGAAGTGGGAATTATATTTTTTGAGCCTAATTACATTAGCTACGAGAAATATAGGCACACATTATATTATCACATGCACATATTATTTGACAAGGTGGGCAGAAGCAACACACACAAAAGATTGCACTACAACTATAATAGCAAAATTTTTATGGGAAAATATCATTAGCAGGTATGGTTTTCCACTGAGCCTTACCACTGATAGGGGTACCCATTTTCTGAATGAGAAAATTAGAATATTTTTGGTATATTTTATGATAGCCCATCATAAGAATGATCTTTATCACCCACAAGCCAACAATAGTATAGAGGCATTCAATAAAATCTCGGGACATACATTAACAAAAATATGTGATGGAGGTAGGAAGGATTAGGATGACAAAGTATAAACTATTTTATGAGAATACAAGACTACATACTAAAGGTTAAATAAGGCCAAACCTTCTCAATTAGTGTTTGGTGCAGAGGAAATTTTACATGTGGAATTCATGTTACCCTCCCTACACATTACGAGTGCAGGAGGAATTATAGATGCAAAAGTAGTGGATGAGCACATTCACAAACTGATGTAATTGGTTAAATAGTGTGCAATTACACGATGGATTTAGAAGGGAAAAAAGGGAAGTCATAAGGCTTGGCATGATAGGCATATTAAGAACAAGTATTTTACTATGGGGATGATGGTGCTTTTGTATGACTAGAAATTTGCGTACCACCCTAGGAAGCTTAAAGTTCATTGGTTGGGACCATTTAAAGTAACCAAGATATTAGAATCATGCACATGTCAGTTAAGGTGCTAGATGGCACCATGTTGTTCAATTACTTTAATGGGAGTAGGTTGAAGCCGTACTATACATAAGATTCTTTCTTTATGTTTGTAATACAGAAGTTTTTCCAGATATATTAGGTTTACTTTCAGTCTTTGTTTTTGCTTTCATGTTGTTGTAATAAGCGTGTTCACACACAGGAGTTGATGATATTTTTTAGACTAATGCGTGGAGGACCATGTATGATTTTAGTGTGGGGTAGGTAGACAAAGGTGCATGTTTGAAGTAGGAAAAGGAATGATGGAGAAAGTATTATTTTTATTATTGGCTTGAAGAGGCACGAATATGTGTGGATTGGTGAAATTTCTTGTATGTTCTTGATGTGATGAAATTTCTCACATGAAAATTTGATGAATGGATCAATGCACAATATAATGCAAGGGAGGCAGTGTAGATGGAAACTACTAGAAAGTGGCATAGAAGAAGAATACATGTGGCACAGGGGGCGTGCGCAAGTAAGTCTGTAGCCTGGGAAGTAGTAGGATGCCAGAAGGTTATGGACTGCTGCTTGCAGAGGACACTTGTGGAAAAAGAGGGGAAAATGCAAGAAAAAGTGGGAAAATTTGAAAGGATGATTTAAAGCTAAAAATGGTAGTAGGTGAAGTGTAACTAATGTGGTTGGAAATTCAAAACTATAAAAGGAGGGAAAATAAAGTCATTCTTACCTTGTTATATGAGTTCTAGTGTGAAAAATATCTCATTTGCAAACAAATGTAAAGTGTGAAAATTTAACCAGAATGAACCAAGGTATGGATAAGGAAACCACATAGAGAGCCTTATACATACAGAGAGATCCTTGGAGAAGTGGAAGCTGAGTGAAGAAGGGGTCTAAGGAAGGGTTGTGACATTGGGTTGAAAGAGCTAGGGTTTGATGGTGAAATAGTAGAGTTAGGGCACAAAGTAATTCATAGGTTGAGCTAGGGAAAACGGTGGATTCATCAAGGGAAGAGGATTAAAACGTCGAATGCATGATTTGAGAAAACATGAGTTTGGGTTTTTGGAACCTAGGGCATGAGATTCAAAGGTTCAAGGGAAAGATCACTTGAAGTATAAGACATGAGATATAATGGCATCAAAGAAGACCCCAAAGAAAAAGAAACCCACAGAACAATCCCCTAATGAATGGTTTTTTGAAATGTAGTACCTGATGAATGGTTTTCTGAAATTTATTGCTAACGTATTGAACAAGCTGTTCTTAGAAAGTTGTTTTTTGTTGTGTTCTTCATACATGTGCAGGTTTCCTGAAGCTTTCAAGATTTTTGCAGCTACATTAAGATAACTACAACTAAATCTAGCAGATCAGTTAAAAATGGAGGTTTTTTCCCCTGATTTTAAATCATTTTTTATCAAACTGGAAGTGAATTTTTTTAGATCTCTATCTTTTGGTATCTCTTATGTGTTTGCATGTTGGTTTTGTAGAGATTCAGGTTCAAAATTACAGGTTTGAAGTTTGGTGTATTTTGGTGTTTTGATTAAAGATCCTTGGTGTTCTCCATTGAGCTACAACACCCACCTGAGCTCCTCCAGCTCGCCTCGAGCTCTCTCCAAACCAAGCTCTTGCAAACTCATGCTCCACTCCCTAACCGAGCCACTTCCTCTTCCTGGAAAGTTATTTTTATTTTCCTGAGCTCCTTCATACCCTCTGCTGAGTTCTTCTGTTTTATTTTTATCTTGTTAGAGCTCGTGTGCATGCATTTTTTACCTGACCGAGCTCTCTCATGTGAAAGAGATCCTTCAAACCCCTTATGAGTCATTTTAACCACTAGGTCATTCTATCTCCCAGGCTCGTGTGTTGGCCAAGTCATTTTCGAGATCGAGCCATTTTTTACCTGTGAGGTCATGATTTTTTTCTCTATATGAGCCGTTGTTTTACCTTTGTGAGATTCTTCCCTAGTTCACGTTCCCGCTCGACTTGCAACCTCACCCTGGGATTTTTCCTCAACCACTTGCCAAGACCCATGCCAAGCCCATCCTCCCTATCAGCTGCTTTCCCACACTTGACCGAATCCACCTCCAATGGTCCTCCCACCTCCAACGGTCTCCACCAAGCCACATGTCAGTTGGGCCCTCAAACCAAATGGTGGGTATTTCAAACAAACGGTAAGTTTTTTAAAATTCATTTATGGTATGTTTTTTAAAAAAATTTAGTGGGAATTTTTAAAAAAAGGGAAGTATATTTGATTTTTAATTAATATTTCATTTAATAGATCTTAATTAGTTTCTATTCATAATTAATTAGATTTAATTTTAATTAAATCTATTTCTATTAATTACGATCTCTTCCTTCTCGATTAGATAAATAATTTAAAATCATATTTTAAAATTAACATTAAATTGTCATTTTTAAAAACTCCAATAGCTCTAAAATTAGCTAAATTGGACGTTTCAAAATGGTAATTTTTAGGCGTTATTGTCGATTTTTTTACTAATTGTGCACTCTAGTGTGCAGTAACACTCTGAGCACCTTTTTGTCCTCCGCGTGCCTTTCCAGCATTCTGGAGGTCTTCCGAACTCATCGTGATTTCCTCTCTTCATTGTATTTTACCCTTATTATTGCTTGCGACAAGTGAGCGCTTCCACCACCATTTTTGCAGCAAGGGGGTATCCTTTGTGATGTGGGACGCTCTTCTCACAACCAGGATTTGATTTTTCCTCCTTACTAGTTTTTTACACGTTGTGATTGTTTACAGTGTCACTTTGATGTGCTCCATGAAACACAATTGTGGTCTCCTCTCTTGCGCGCTATTACGCTGATTACAAGGTGAGTTACCAACTGTTTCAAGATGCACACTTGGACCCAATTGTATCCAACACACTCAACTATAAAGTGCTGAAAGCAGGGGGTTTTTATATTGTCCTGGGTGTTTTTGATTCTTTTCTACATTCCTTCTCTCTCTCTTCACAATGGATGATTATTTAATTCCTTTGCTTACACCATTCAAATTTTTCGAGTGGAGATCGAAAATGATTATGAAACTAAGAGGTAAAGGGTTATTCCACATTACCATGGGAACAGAGACTGAACCAGATGACGACCTTGAAAAATCTAAATGGTTAAACTGTAGTGATGAAGCTTTAGGTCTTCTTTTCCTGTCTTTTTCTCCTGACTTTCTCTTCCACATTGAGTCATCTGAAACACCTAATTTTGCGTGGAAAAGTTTAGATAAAATGTTTGGACAACAAGATGACATGAGAGCGCATGAGTTGGAAAACAAACTACTAGGGTTAAATCCTAGTGATTTTGAAAACCTACAAGCATACTTCTCCAAGTTTGTCCACACTAGATTGTTGTTAAAGGAATGCCAAGTAGAGAAGAAATCTTCTAAACTGATCTTGTCAATTCTCTCTAAGTTAGGTCCCGAATATTCTGTCTTTGTGTCAACTTTTTACGCTACAAAATCTATCTTGGGCGATACTTGGAATATGCCCTCCTTTGACTATTTTTCGTCCCAACTCATTCAAGAATAGGAAAAAATCATTAAAATGGGGTCTTTCAAGTCCAATTCACATGCCCTTGTAGCAAGTACTAGTAAGGAAAAGAAGACTAAAAAGAAGAAAGAAAGAAAGGATCAACCTAAGAAGGAAACCAAGACCAAAACTAAATTTAACACAAATGCTTCGACTTCTGAGCCTAGAGCACAAAAAGACAAGTTTTTGTGTTCCTATTGCAAGAAGCATGGTCATAAAGAGAATCTATGTATGAGAAAACAAATCGACCACCTTAATCATTTACTTGAGAAAAATCAAATAGGTGTTCTCGAGTCTATCAAACAAAATGCTCCAAAGGCCGAGTCTTCTACTGTAAAAGGGTCTAAATATGATAAGAAGAAAGGAAAGGCCCTTATAGCCAAAGTTGCTACTTCATCGACATTGATTATAGATTCTGATGCCTTGCACCACATGGATTATTCACATGTTGAGTTCTCCAAGATCGAGCCTTGTGGTATGTCCCAAATCATGATGGGTAATGACATGACAGTGTCAGTTTTTGGTACTGGATTGGTAGAGATGGACGGGGGAACATTCAACCAAGTGTTGAGTGTTCCTGATCCCTCTACCAATATCCTATCAGTTTACCAAATTACTCACCTTAGTGAAGGAATGCGAGTATTTGGTCCTAGCTCGGTGATTATTTGTGAGCTTAATGATGACACTACAGTGGTTGAGGGAAAGGTGGATCACCATTCACGGTTATATACCTTTTCCCAATTTACTTCTGATTCTATGCCCACTAACTTGCTCACTCATGCAAATGAGGAATGTAAGCTATGGCATGAGCATTTTAGACATCTAAATTATCACTACCTTGAGTAATTTAGCCAAAATGAAATGGTCAATGGGTTACTGTAGGTCAAGTTTTCTAAGGGTCTTTGTGAGGGTTATACCCTTGGAAAGCATCCTAAAAATAAATTTGAAAAAGGAAAATCCTGGAGAGCTACTCATCCCATAGATCTTGTTCACAACAATATTTCTGGTCCATTTATGTCTCCTTCTTTTACTAGTTCTCTTTATGTGCTCACCTTTATTGATGACTATTCACAATATACTTGGGTATATTTTCTTAAGCTTAAGTCTGAAGTCTTTGAACATTTTCAGGACTTTAAGGCTCTTGCTGAGAAATAGGTAGAACGGTATATTAAGTTTCTTCAAACCAAAAATAGAGGAGAATATGTAAAAAATAGGTTCTTGGATTTCTGTACTTCTAAAGGGATCTCCTTACAACATACAATTGCTTATAGCCCTTCGCAGAATGGAGTCGTAGAAAGAAAGAACCATACTCTTAAGGAGATGTCCACTTGTATGATTCACTCAAAGTCTCTTCCTCCACAATATTGGGCCAAAGCAGTAGATTGTGCTAATTACATTCAGAACCGTGTTCCACACAAGTTAGTAAGAGGGATGACACCCTTTGAAGCCTGGTTTTGATGCAAGCCTAATGTTGAGCACTTTTGAGTCTTCAGATCCAAGGCTATGGATCAGATTCCCAAAAAGAAACATAAGGCATTGGAACCACAATCCAAAATTTTTAGGGTATCCTAATGGTGTGAAGGGATATCATTTATTGAATCCTACTTCTTATGAGATTTATATTGAGAGAAGTGTTAAGTTCGATGAATCTTCTTCGACTTCTACTTCTCTACCTATTGAGGTTCTTCAGCTCCCTGATTTGGATTCTAACTCATCAGATGATGATGTTCTTGAGCGTGCTCCTATTCTTAATCCTCCTGACCATCAGAAATTTGAGTCTTTTGATTTGGATAGTAGTGATGAACACGACTATGTCCATTCTCACTCAAGTGAAGAATCTTATGACTCTAAGCTTGATCCTCATGGTCCTCTTTAGGCTAGGAAAACTTTGCAAAGTGCTAGAGATTTAGTTGGAGATACTTCGGATATGAGACATACTTTCTCATATTTCATTAGACCCCACTCTTTCTTCACCTCTGCTTCTAATCCATAGTCTTTCTGGGAGGCTTCTGGTATTCCTGAGTGGGATTCTATCATGGATGAGTGAAAGGAACGATAACCAGATCGTACCAAGCCAAGAACACAGATGCTAATCAAACACCATGATCAATAAGATGAAAGCAATTCACCAGAATAACTTTACATAAACCTTTGCAAAAAAATGAGAAATAATATCATATATTATTATGGAACTCAATGCAATACATTGAGAATGGGCCTTGCTTAAATGGGCAAGGAATAAAAATCTAAGAACCAGTCGAGGTCGTAGATCAAGCCATAAATCAAGGAAATAACTAGTCATCAAAGAACTAGTCAAGACCATAGATTTAGGAGAGAACTAGACATCAATGATCTAGTCAATACCATAGATCAAGGAAATAACTATACCTAACAACTAGATAATATCTCCTAATATCTAAATAAGATAAAAGAAATATCCACACACATAAGTGGGTGAGGATAAATACAATAAAGGTAAATAAAGTACCTAGGTGAACATGAGCTAGTAAATACCTACTCTAACAATGAGGAGTATTCCTCTCTCATGAAGAACGATACTTGAGATCTCACCCCTCTTCTAAAAGGAAGAAAAATAATTCGGTATAAGTGGGTGTTCTGAACAAAGTATGGAGTATATGGAGACGTCGAAAAGTTTAAAGCATGATTAGTAGCTAAGGGTTTCTCCCAGATAGATAGGGTTGATTATACTGAAACCTTTGCTCTGGTTGCAAAGATGACTTCTATTCAACTGACCCTTGCCATTTCTGTAGCAAACAGATGGAAAGTCCATCAAATGGACGTTAAGAGTGCCTTCCTTCATGGTGACCTAGAGAAAGAGATCTACATGGAACAACCTCTAGGTTATTTCCATGATCCCTCCATCGTTTGTAAGTTAAAGAAGTCTCTTTATGGCCTTAAACATGAAGTTTGGTAGAGCTTCTCAATATACCAATTTGTAGATAAAAACACCGAATGAAATAATATCGATAAAAGAATTCTTTCAGGATGGATTACACTGGAGAGATTACATACATATATAGGTAAATGAATCCTTAAAGTAAGGAATCAACTTCTATCTCTCATATCTCTCTCATGATCACTCAGCATCTCACAAATCTCTCCCAATTTATCTCATCCCTATAAGATCTCTCACATTCCTATCAACGTGAGTTGTTCTCACAACTTCACAATTATTCTAAACTGTATTATTAATAATGTTACACAATATATTTGTAACAGTGGATCCTTCATTATGTTCATGGCACATATACTGATGGCATTCACTATTATGGAGGGGTGGATATTGAACTGATTGGGTTCACAGATTCTGATTGGGTCGGTGACTTAGATCATCATTAATCTACCTCTTGCTATAGTTTCTCTCTTGGTTCAGGTCTTGTTAGTTGGTTTAGTAAGAAGCATAATGCAATTGTGGTATCTTCTACAGAGGAAGAATACAGAGGAGTAGTTAATGCTACTACAGAAGCTGTTTGGTTACAGGGTATTTTGACAGAGTTTGGCATCCAATTTTGACGGCCTACCATTATCTATTGTGATAACACAAGAACTATCTCAATTTGTAGAAATCTAGTTCAACATCAGTAGATAAAGCACATTGATATCCATATGCACTTCATACGAGAGCTTATTTATGATGGTATCATCGACATTCAATTATTCAGACAGCTGATTAGATTGCAAATATATTTACCAAGCCCTTCAATGAGGTGAAGTTTCTTCACTTTAGGTATCCTCTTGGGGTGAGGTCTTATGCATCTACTCATCTTCTTCAGGATATATAGTCCTTCTCTTCTTCTTCTTCTTCTTCTAGGAAAATGTTGTTTGTATATAGGCACCTCATGAGACCTTTAGTTGTCGGGCCCCATTGACACATCTTTCTTAGTTGTTTAGGAGTGTCTTCTTGTTCTGTTTGACTCATCATAGCTGCTACCCAAAATTCGATGAAGGGGGGGTGTTGGTGTGTAGGATCCTGTGTCCTCCACTCACATATGGAGGGTCATCTCACATGGGTTAGGTTTAGGGTTTTCTTATGTGTCATCTACTAGGGTTAATCAACACCCTATATGTACCCTTTCATTCTTGATTTATGAACATGCCAAGACACTCTGTTGTCTTTCCTCTATGTGCAATATTTTTTCCTGTTGAGCAAGTTCTTTCATTGTTAATTGATCCTTGTGATTACACTGGAGCTATCACAATTCTGTTGGAGTGAAACTACTTCATGGTGCATCATTTCCAATTCGATTCTCGCAAACTCTTTAAGGGATAACCAAGTGCAAGAATTTTCCTAGTAAAAAATAAAAGGATAAATAATAACCTACACTAACACCCCTCATAAGCATAACTTAGGTGGGTAGAAAAGAAGGTGGGTCCTAATAATAAGTCCTAATGAAGTACCCGCGTATAATAGCTGATAAAAAGGACACCGAAAGGTACCCAAAACTAGTAATAACAAAGTAGAGAGAGCAAAAAACCAACTACAAGGTATCCCAAGAATCTTAGCTCAAAAAAATTGTATAATGGTAAAGAAGTTTAGTGTACACTGTGGTCTGAATCTATTGCTTGATAATAAAACTAAAAAAACAACTAACATTGGGCTTCACCAGAATAGCTCCATACAAGGAGACTGTCAATGAAGTGATGTTAAAGTGTAAAAAACACCAAACATAATTTTATCAAATACTACAAATAAGCGTGCCACGATCCAATAACAATAACCAAGGTAACAAGGAAAGGACACAAGATCCAAAGTAATAGGAGTGCCATGATCCAAGAACATGAAAGGTAACAAGGAAATGACATGTAACATTCCCATTTTAAGACTTTAGAAATAAGATATTTTTTTTAAACTTAATGTTATTTGTTATAAGTAATCATAATTTAGAACACACATTCCATGCCAATCAATCTCATAACAGAAAACCATATGCAACTGTAAATGACTCAGTGAACTTCCTATCTCTCATTTCATGACTCGGTTTCTAACCGATATCTCATGTTAACTAAAAGTATTGAATACTATGTGTATACTAGGTATACTTGGTTCTCTTACCCTGTTCTAGGTATTTGAGTGTTTTGTATAAGAAACCTATCTGAATATTTGTTACCAATATTAATCTAAAATCCCATTTCTTAAACTCAGTGACATAGGACAACGCAACCAACAACTTGTGATACTTTACCCAAAGATTTCCAACATATTGTTCATGTTACTATTCCTAGATGACATACTCGTCTAACAAAATATGTCCTTCACCCCACTCCTCTGTTATCTAGAATGGTCTTCACTAACTTCTATCAGTTCACTTGTTCAAGGTTTGACCCTAACCCAGGTTAGTGACATAATTTGGTATAGGGAACCACTCATGATGACCTAGGGTATATAGACATACTCAATTGACCTAAGTCGATTGAATGTGCCTAGTTACCCTAAGTCATTATGAGTCACTTCCAATGCTAAATCATATCCATAATCTGACCTAGAGAGAAACTAAGATCAAGTCTAGGTTTGAGTAGGTAAAGATGAACCAATGCCGAGGGGTGTTGTAACATGTCAAATGCAACACTGTATCCTCGTGAAGACCCTAGTCTTCACAAAGGTACAGTTATGTAGTTGGCGTGTGCCAACATCTGACAGAACTACACATCTCGATGTACACACCTCATGAAGAGGTCATTTACACTCATTTATTTCTTAATTAAGATTCAAATTACAACAACCCCATTGAACCCTACTTCCAATAACCCTTAAGTTTGTCATCCTTATTTGAGTTGTTAATGTAATACGAAACTTCATAAACTTATGATTATTTTTATGTTCATTAACTTTTTGCTTAACGTGCAGTTAATAAAAAACATAAAAAACATCCATCATAAGATTTACTTAATATAACTCAACCATTCATAGCTTGTTTAAGATCCAAAACAACTTCCATTATAGTAGACTTCACAGAGATGAAGTCTAATTGATTATTGATATCATATACCAAATGTTTGTTTTGAAACCTATCAAGGTATTACTCGAGAAGGAGTGAACCTTCCTTTTTCTAGTTAAGTGATACGGTTTGTTATACCCTTTTCCATTACATGAGTCATGGTAGTTAAGTTATACTCTACAGAACTACACATCTCGATGTACACACCTCATGAAGAGGTCATTTACACTCATTTATTTCTTGATTAAGATTCAAATTACAGTAACCTCACTGAACCCTACTTCCACTAACCCTTAAGTTTTTCATCCTTATTTGAGTTGTTAATGTAATACGAAACTTCATAAACTTATGATTATTTTTATGTTCATTAACTTTTTGCTTAACATACAGTTAGTAAAAAACATAAAAAACATCCATCATAAGATTTAATTAATATAACTCAACCATTCATAGCTTGTTTAAGATCCAAAACAACTTCCATTATAGTAGACTTCACAGAGATGAAGTCTAATTGATTATTGATATCATATACCAAATGTTTGTTTTGAAACCTATCAAGGTATTACCCGAGAAGGACTGAACCTTACTTTTTCTAATTAAGTGATAGGGTTTGTTATACCCTTTTCCATTACACGAGTCATGGTAGTTAAGTTATGCTTATATTATCATATTTTCAATAAACCATGCATGATTAGATAAAAGAACATAGATGCATGCCAACTTAATAAGTTGCATTCAAATAAGGGATATTGTAACTAATTCCCATCCATCCAACCCATTTAGTTATAACAGAAATAAGGATCCATTCAGATAAGAATGAAAACAATGTAAATAAGATTACAAATTTCCTTCATATAATACACAAGGAAAATGACATAGCAAGTATAAGTAACTCTCAATATTTTTCAATTCATCATGGTAAAATACATATTTTACAGGACCATGAATTTCAGACATATTTCATGTCAAGCAACATCAAGACCATTAAAGAATACAACTTTTCTTCTTTCAATACATTTCAATAATGAATCATATTTCTCTATAAAAGATCCAGACTTTTAGCAACCAATACATCATATATGTTATTGCCTTCCTTTATAACTTACGAAGTCCATCTACAAAAAATTTCTAGCACGGGTCAATTCATTGAACCGAGCATGATAAACACTAAGCATTAAAATGATGTGCTTTCAAATATCCATTTCATAAAACCAACTCTACTTTTATGAAACAGTAAGGCCAAGAAAATAAATAAATCATAAGTAATAACAACCATAAAAGAAGAATAATTGATAAACCTAAAATAATCATAAAGAAAACATCATGATATAATTAGCACTCTACAACATTATATCAGATAAGTAATGTTTCACCTAAATTATTTATCTCCTTCCAATAAAGGCACATACTAATTATTTCTTACATAATTCAATCTAAATTAGAAATATAGAAACTAATTCCATTATTTTTTGCAAAATAGATTTACTTTAAGAAGCAAGTACTATCAAACTCAATATTACAAAATTTCATAAAAAGGCATCTATAGCCAAGCTAATTACAGCTTCATGAAAAGATTTAGGATGAATCATCTACAACATGAAATAAGAACTTCCTATTTTAGATGCTACATCCTAATTTAAAGTGTAAGATATAGCCTAAGTTTTTAAGTTAGGCCACACATTAGAATTAGGAAAGTATTCCCTCAAGAAATAACATTTCACATTAATCAACTATTACAAATATCGATTCTTTAATATAAGTCAAGTGAATAAGTAAGAAGTATCAACGACTACTCAAATGCATTCAAGAAAGTAATGCAACAAAACCTATTAAATCTATAACAAGATTTATAGAGAAGAGGGATGGATGAGCTGGGATAAAACAAATTAAAACTTCCCGTCTAATTCAGTTAAACCGAATATCAATTCACAACACACAAAAGAAAATGCAACACATAATCTCTTATAGGTTCCAAAGGAGACATCGAAGAAAACTTTACCTCATAGAATAGAAGAGAAAGGAATCAATCAATCATGTTTAGATGAGGATTCCAACATTCTATCCCAAGTAAAGAAGGTCATAAAAGGACTGGTACAGACCCAATCACAACATCCTTTAACTCTTAAAAAAAGAAATCATGCTCTAGAAGATACTAAACTGAATATACGGCTGAAGTATAAAAATAATTTCTCAAAATAAGGCTCCCCATCATGACACAATTACAGTATCAGTAGTACATTATCATTATTAAGAAGGAGATGAGATAACAAGAATTGCTAAACATCTTACAGGAAAATAACAACCTTCAACACTCATTCCAAATAATTAAAGTTTCAGTCAAGAAACCATAGTCTAATCATTCCTTTAGGACGATAGTGCAAAAATTGGTAAGAAAGACTCACATTCGCATCCTCAAAGAGGTGAGAGAAAACATCTTTTGAATGGACAGAGAAAGATCCATCCGAATTCAACTCCAAATAAGATGCAACAAAAAGAATGTCATGACTCAGCTACAGGTGCATAAGTCATCTACTGAGATGATTAAAATTCCTTTCATTACATTTCTATGGACATGTTAAACTGTGCATATCTACTAAGTCGACAAGACATTATATTCCTTCAACTTACTCAGAGATCAAAGAAACTGGAGAATAATGAAGACCCTTCATATAGAATCAATTAGATAGTTCTAGATCATGAACTTCAACAAAAAATCTGAATATACATTCATTCAATCCTCGCGAAACTACAACAGTAAGGTTTCAACAACCTTACACTAGCAAGTTAGCTTAAGGGTTTTACCCAGATCAAGAAAAAGTAAGACTAAACAATCATTATCTAACTTGAAAGTGAAGAAGAGCAATGAGATCGACATCTTACAAGCTTGAGCAAAGCTAACGTGAATAGAACTAAATATTATCTCAGACCAAATCAATTTGAAAGGTCCTTAATATAATAGAACCTCATCTATCCAACTTTTAGTTCAGTCTTCTAGAGTTATAAAGAAAACCCAAAACATATAAAATTCAGAAAATGGAGAAGTCGATCATTATTATGTTCAAACAAGATAACTCCCAAAATCTTAATGTCCAAGTAACCATTACCACATAGTTTCCATATAAGGAACTAGATCCAAACAAAAAAAATTTTAACTGAAAGGGTAAGAAGATAAATAAATCATTCTTTCTTTTTTCCACACAAGTTTGAATCCACAATAATAGAAAATCCAAACACCCATTATCGACTCAGTTTCCCTTGAAATACAAGGTTAGAAGAAATGAAAGTTTCTATAGTAAAGTTCAAGAAGAATTTACTCATTCATTATTGTTTCCATACAAGTTTGAGTTCACACAACATTGAACCCAAGAATTCAAATAATTACAGTTCCAACAAAAGTAACAATACTTAAACCAATCAAAGATGTTATAGAAAAGGATGCTTTACTTACCTTCTATCAACCATCATAGAAAAACCTAGCTCGAAACTTAGAGTAACATTATATTTCCATTAATCCCTTTTTAGCAGACAAGCAAGATTCACACATATTCAACATTACTCAAGTCACAACCAAATTTAAGGTATGATTCACCATTAACTGAACAAGAAATTGACCTACTTACTAAATTATCTAGCTGATATTCCTTAACAGAAAATACAGAGAATTTGTAAGCAAGAATTCATGGTAACTATCAAAATAAAAAACCCATTTATTTCATGAGAGAAAAGTTGTTTTAATGAAGACGTTTAGAGAAAAGAAGAAAAAATTAATGGGTAGATCCTATCATACCTGATAGTGCTTCTATTGATTCAAAGAATATTTCCAGCCGAGCCTCCACATTTCCTTCTTCTCCAAATGAAGTCAACAACCGAAAACTTCCTTCTCTTATGCCTCTTATACCTCCATTGGATAAAAAATAGTGCAAAGGGGCTAAAAATAAACATAGATTGCAAATAGAACTATTGGTTTTAAGAACCAAATATCCCCATGCAGAGCAAAAATTGAAATAAATGAAATACCAAACAACCTCCCAAAATCTGCTTGCATGGTTTCCAAGGCGGTTTTCTCACTAAAACCTGTGCTCATCAATGCACTTGCATTCAATTTTCCTGCCTATATCTTCACGCCACTGGCATCTAAACTTGGTGAAATCAAACTTAACTAAATCATGCATCTCTAACTTAAGTGATGATGCCAACTGGACATTTCATCAAACTTCATGCCTCTGCCATAACTGGCAGTACCATGTCCCATAAATTCAAAAATAAAATCTCTTTAATACCATTGAAACCATCCCCACCTCCTCCCATTTTCCATGCGACCCATTAGGTCCCCTTTCACCTTACATTAGTTTAGGTTAGATAAACATTAGTTTAGGATCCGACCTTAGGCTAGTTAAAAGTTATTTACCTTAGGTCATTAAACATTGCCTTCGGTAAGTCTGCCATTATAGGATAAGCCATATGTTAGGAATTAATTAATTAGTGCTCTCTTATTCATATTTGTAAAGTGACTTATAATCACGTACGTGTATATTGGTGAGTGAGTTATAACAACTCACATATATTGGAAGTTGGTGAGATATGTAGTTGAGTTAGTTTCCCATATTCTAGGGAAACTCTAGCTTATATATTAGGCTATTGTATTGTGTGAAATATACAGAGAAGTAATATAATAATTATATGCATTTTTTCCTGTGTAAATCGGATTCAGATTTTTCATTTGGTATCAGAGAAAGGATAATCTAAGATGAGAGTCTTTAAATAAAATCATGCATTGATAGTTGCATCTGGTCATGAGTTCGTGATTTCATTGGCTTAATCCTACATTAAAGTTCAATTTCTACATAGTTCGGTAATGGATCGGTGATCTCTGTATTATGTTGCGAGCTCTTCAAACATTCCCAAATTTTGTGAGGAGTATGGTATTTTCATTTAAAACTATATACTTTGTCAAGAATTTACAGCGTTGATAGCTTTGTCTTGCGTGTGGTCAAGGTTGAGTAGTTTGTATTTTGTTTTTTTTTCATTCACACAAAGGTCAAGAAATCGCCCATGATAGCGTACATATGGAACCTGGAATTTACTTTGGATCTATGAAATATTGTCATTCAATCAGTGTCTTTGCAAGATCCTGATCTTGAAATTAGAGATACGGTCTCCCAGCCACCTCAAGCTCCATTTTCTAGATCCAATCTTCCTGAATCAGTCCATTGTGCAACATACAAATATCACGTCCTCTAGTTTTTAGTGAAAATATTATTCCCATGATATGGCCTAGCTCACATACATGCTGGGTGAATTCTCTCTATCTCCTAGTCACATTTCTTCCAACAACATAGTGTGCAGATATTCCACACTTTAATTTTAGACGTGGAAATATGTGGATGGTCTATCTATCTTATGAAGTGCTTTCAAATTTTTTGGATCGGTTTTCTCGGATTGAATTGAACTTGCATTGATTTAAAATCTAGATTTAATCATTACTCCTGAGATTAGAATCATATTGTGTTGCACAAATCAGGACTGTCGGTTTCGGCATGGTGTCTCAACTCCCTAGCATGGTCATTTTATTGTCAACATTTAAAACTCCATTGATAACAGTGATCTCCTCTCGGTGTTAGAATCTTGGTTGTGCTTAATACTACTACTATTTTGATGCCCTCAAAATATCTGCATATCTCCATGCTTTGCGCTGCTCTACATTCATTTGGTTTGACAGTGAGCTCTCTAACATTTTTCTGTGCATCCACCCTTCAATATCCATCTCAGTCAAAAACAAGAAATCCGTAAATCAGAGGAGAGAGAATCATTCACATGGATTAATAATCTAAGGTATTATGTAATTTGATATTCACTTGATAGTCATTTCTATATATTTCAATATTTTGTTTTAATTTATACCATAGAAATATCCATGTAAAATTTAAAAAGTAATTTGTTCTTATTACTTTTTAAATATATAGTGTAAATTGGGAGCAATATTGGTTGAAGCCAACTACCCTAAGAGTGCATTTTCAGTTGAAACTGACGCTCTAAGGTATAATGGACATTCCACTAGAAAAATTCAATGGTCTCAATTTTCACACATGGAAATTCAAGATCTAGATTCATTTGATGAACAAAAATCTTTGGAGGATAGTAGATGGAAAAGAACTAGCACCTTCAGATCTGACCAGATTGGTAGAATGGGAAACATGGGATGATAAAGCCAAAGACAATATTGGCCTTGCCCTTTCAGAATCTGAATTACATTATGTTGATCTAGATAAAAACTCGAAGGACATCTGGGATAATCTGAGAAAATTATTTGGTTCAAAAGTAGTCAATGCAAATTTTTCCCTGAAAATTTAGCTGTTCAAGCTAAAAATGAGTGATGAAGATACAATGTCTAGTCACATCAACAATTTACGATCTCTTCTGAGACAACTTGTAGAAGTAAAAGCTCCAGTACATGACAAGGATGCAAAAGCTATTCTACTAAATAGTTTACCACCTAAATACAGTAATGTTGTTTTCACTCTTGGTCAGATACCTTCTAACTCATTGGAAGATATGATATCAGCTCTCCTAGCTGAGGAAAAACGAACCAAAGAAGAGATAGACGAAGAAACAACAATGTGTGTAAAAAGGAAGTACAATTTTTTTTCTAAATATAAAAAGGAAAGAGAATGTTTCTACTGTAAGAAAAAAGGGCATACAACTTCATTTTTTAGAGCTCAAGATCAAGATATACTTAGTGGAAAACTCAAAGGAATTGAGGCCAAATTTATTATTAAAGAAAGATCAGAGAATGAGGAAGAACAAGTAAATGGAGACAGTGGCTTTGAAGACTTCTTATTCTGAGCATGAAATCGGAGGCAGGAGGCATCAAAGGTTAGAGGTCATTCAGTGACCTCTCATCAGTTGCCAATGACGGGGCCGCATAATAGATGTGGTGGCATATATATATTGTGGGTATATGCTTTTCAGTGTGCTTTAGTTTTGTAGTGAGTTTCTTTGCAGTGTTCCTGTTGCATTATGTATTGTGTATATTGGAAAACAATTGTATAGGATGGCAGAGAACTGTAGTGATCCTCTGACTTCCGTACTTCATTGGAAGATGATCGGTTAGTGAATACGTTCATTGGAAATGGTGATCATGTGCAGCAAGATCCAGACAACAAGATCTAGGCAGTGAGATAAAACATGATATATTTTTCCCTTTTCTATCTTCCTATTTGGAATTTCACATTATGGGGGGGAATAATAACCAATGTTCCATTCCCATTCTGCACCAAAATGGCTAAAGTCAAGGGTAGATTCCAGTGACAGTGGCAATTTCCTATGCTGTTTGAGATTGAGTGACAGTGATCAACAACATTGGCTGCAACTAAGAACATTGTGATTTTTAGAGGTGGAATGTGAAATATTTCCAGTATGTGTTCTATTGTTCAGTTTGGTGAGATGTGTTTCCTGTTATTTCCTGCAGTATGATATTGATGAGGGTTAAAAATGGTACTTGGCACATCATGATGTGGTTTGTGGTAAACCACTTGAAAACCACCAGTATCGATTTGTGGTCAGCCAGAGTAAAACCATCTGTCGGGTTTTTGATTGTCATGTGAAAATCACTTATCATGAAAGTAGGTGCAAGTACAAAGGCAGGTTTTCCCCATGTTTGCACTAAGGGGGGGAATGTAAGGAATTAATTAATTAGTGCTCTCTTATTCATATTTGTAAAGTGATTTATAATCACGTACATGTATATTGGTGAGTGAGTTATAACAACTCACATATATAGGAAGTTGGTAAGATATGTAGTTGAGTTAGTTTCCTATATTCTAGGGAAACTCCAGCCTATATATTAGGCTATTGTATTGTGTGAAATATACAGAGAAGTAATATAATAATTATGTGCATTGTTTCCTATGTAAATTTGATTCAGAGTTTTCACCATACCCCATATTAGTTTAGTATTAGGTAATAGGTTAGAGATAGACCTCTCATTACCTTAGTTTATTTCCAAATCCCACACTTGTAAAACATACAACTTAGATTAGGATGCAATAGGATTAGTGTAGACATAGATCTAAGGTAGGTCCAGTTTACCTTAGGTTAGAATCTAGTTAGGACAGATCTTAAAGATCTAGGATTAAGGATTTACCTTAATAGTCCTGATGTAAGTCTTTTTCCTTCTTACGCTAACCAACATCATAAGAAATTAATTAGAGGATCCAATTTCATATTTCTCAAAAAATGTAAAACAAGGACCTCAAAAGAAGGGTCCGAAAAATTGTAAACATATAAAGACTCATTTCTCTTAATACCTTCCATTCTAGAATGTCGACTTAATAACTGAATAGGTAAGAAACTGAAGCATACCTTAGATTAATGGAATTAATCCAAGGTTTTTTTGTTATTAAAAATAAGTATGTAAACAAAAATCCCAGTTCACAACTTTTACAGAGCCCAAGGAAGGATAAATTTACTTCCAAGAAACAACAACATAGCAAAATGAATCCATGAAAGGCAATAATTTATCCCTTTGCAAGCATGATTCCCAATGGTCAAAAGAATACATCTTCTTAGGAAAAATCACATATCAACGCTTGCAGTCTAAGGAGGAGAAAGCTATTAATTTGCAAAAGATGTTATATACTTCCCTCCTAAAAGAATCATCGTCTCAATGATTAACTTAGTTACACAATTTGCATCAAGGAAAAATCAAATTATTATACTTATTTTCATTTGTTCCAAACAAAACTGGATTTTAAAATTTCAAAATCAACATTTACGTAGCTGTTCATTTTAAATAATGTGATGTTTTCCCAAAAAATGACAATTTTAATGACATAAAAAGAATAAAAATCTTAAAAATTTATCAGTCAACAGAATCAATTCTATTCAAACAAATATGGAAAAGTAGTTTTCATATCTTCCATATTTTCCCAGGTTACACTTTCCTCATTCAACTGATCCCACTAGACCATACATTGACTTATTTCACAATTTCTTAAGTGCAACTAGCGAGTTTCCAGCACTCGTATAGGTTTAACCATGATTATTCCTGGGTCTTGGACCTACAAGGAATTTCAATTTAACACATGTGATAAATCCGAAACGTATTTCTTAAGAAAAAAAAAATGGAAAACATCATGCAGTCATGATAAAACAGGAGGTAATGCTAAACGATAAGCTACAGGGTTTATTACTTCAAAAATTTCAAAAGGTCCCACACAATGAGGTGATAACTTGGCAACCTTGCCAAAATTTATACAAATATTTTTCAGTTTAACCCGAAGAAAGACCTTCTCACCAAGTTCAAATTTCCTATCAACCCGCTTCAATTCAGTATAACTCTTTTACCTATCCGCTTCTTCTTTCAAGCGTTCATGAATCATTTTAACTTGCTGTTCCATTAAGGATTTCAGGTCCAAACACCTTTCTATCCTCAATGTTGTCCCAACTAACATGGGTTCTACATTTCCTTCCGTATAATTCTTTGAAAGGTGCCATCTTCAGAGAGGCATGATATGTGTTATTGTATGCAAACTCTAATAATGGAAGGTACTATTCCCATTTATACTACTGATCCATGCAATACATTTGTAGCACACCCTCTAAAACTTGATTAACTCTTTCAGTCTATCCATCCATTTCTAGATGATACGCATAACTGAAATTCATCTTAGTTCCTATAGCTGCGTTAAGTGTTGCCAAAATCTTAAAGTCATTCTTGAATCTCTATCAGATATGATTAATTTAGGTACTCCATGTAATCTGAAAATCTCATGTAGGAATCTTTTTGCTAAAATAGGTGAATTATCCTTAAGATTACCAACAATAAAATGTGCTACCTTTTTTAGTTTATCAACAACTAAAATAACATCATGTTTATTTCTTGACATAAGCAAGCCTTATACAAAATCCATGCTTATCACTTACCATTTGTACTATGGTATGGTGTGAGGATATAATAAACTAGCTGGGTGCATATGTTCAACTTTAACTCGTTGACATTCTAAACAATGTGTCACAAATTCAATCACTTCCTTTTTCATCCCTTTCCAGAAATATTTTTGTTTTATATCAACAAGCATCTTCGTAATACCAGGGTGTCTAGAAAAAGGTGAATTGTGAAATTCAACTAATAATTTCTTTCTTAAATCATTTAGCAAAGGTATTTATACCCTGTTTTCAAATTGTAAAATTCCTTCATTATCAAAGTGAAAACCCTTATATATCACATCATTTGGGTCTTCTGTAAGTGTTGTTTTTACTTGCTGAAAATAAGAATCAGATTCCATAACAGGTTTTACCTCATCCTTAAACTAAGTTCTTAACATTATAAGAGCAGAAATGTGCTTCCTACGACTTAGAGCATTAACTACCCTATTTTCCATGCCTTTAATGTAACTTATGTCAAAATCATATTGAGATAAAAAATCTAACCATCTCCACTATCTTGCATTCAAATTTGGCTAAGTAAAAATATACTTCAGCCCAAGATGATCAATTTTTAGTTCAAAAGGTTTACCAAGCAGATAATGTCTCCAAACTTGAAGTGCATGAACAATGGCTACAAGATCTAGATCATGTGGAGCATAATTTAGCTCATGTAACTTAAGTTTTCTACTTTCGTAAGCTATGACATGATCTTTTTGCAACAGAATACCTCCAAGAACTTCCCTGAATGCATCCGTTATAATAGTAAAGTCTCCATAAGGGTCAGGTACAACCAAAATAGGTTTTGAAGTTAACCGATCCTTCAAAGTTTTAAATTCAGATTCACATTTCTCATTCCACACAATTTTCTTATCCTTTTTCTGGAATGAAGTTATTGGTGCAACAACTTTGGAGAAATATTTAAAAAACTTCCTATAGTAACCAGAAAGATCCATGAAGCTTCTAACTTCATGTACATTCTTTGGTGTAGGCCACTTAGTTATAGCTACAATTTTAGTGGGATCTACAACTATTCCATCTTTGCTTATAACATGACCCAAATAGTGCACTTCCGTGTCATAGAGAGAACATTTAGATAACTTACCAAATAATCATCTTTTCCTCAAGATTTCCAAAACTATCTTCAAATGCTCATGATGTTCTTCAATACTTTTAGAGTATATGAGAATATCGTCTAAGAATACAAGAAAAAAATTGTCCAAGTATTCTTGAAAAATATTATTCTTAAATTCATACAAGATGTAGGTTTGTTTGTGTTTTTGTATTTGTTATCCAAATGGTAAAAATGTGAATTAGTAAGGTCTATACCTGGTTTCTAAAAGCTGTTGTTAGAATGTCCTCATGCTTAATTCGTAGCTGATGATATCTAGATCAAAGATCTATCTTAGAATATTACGATGCCACACAATTGATCAAAAAAATATATCAAGTCTAGGAAGGGATATCTAGTCTTAATCGTTTCCTATTAAACATCCTATATTGAAAATATCTAAGTGTTCCATCTTCTTTTTCACAAGAATTACCGGTTGTCCCCAAGGTGAGCACTCGATCTAATTGAACCTTTTGACAAAAGCTTTCTTGTAAATGTGCCTTAAGCTCTTGTAATTCAATAGTAGTCAATTCCTAGAAGGTGCCTTAGAAAGAGGCTCGATTCAAGGTTTGTTTCAATTGTGTGAAGTCAAGTGTTTAGGTGGTAAGACCTGGTAGTTCTTTTGAAACACATCACTGAAGTTTCTAACAACAGACTACATTAAGAAATCAATGTTTTCTTTCAGTAGATTCTGAAACTCTTTAGGAATATAATTACAACCCTTATTTTTTGACTTTTTACAGTTGCATAGTGACAACTCCCTAACAGAAATTTCACGTTTACACCTGAATGTCTGTTGTTTTTATAGGTCATAAAACAAATAATATGTTTTTCAAAATATCAATTTTGCTTTCTGCTCAGCTAGACAATTAACATCTATATGATGTTACATCATAAGACCCAAAGGAGAAACATAAAGATCAAATTCTGTGGAATGGAAAAACTAGGTAGGAGGGTCAAACGGACTGCACCGAAAGATACTACTAATTGTATGAACAACATTATTCATAATGGACAGCCCTGATTATCCCATTTTCTAGCTTTTATTTGTATTTCAATGCTAATTTACTAGAAATTAAAAACATTCAATAGCTCCTGTATCAAAAATCATAGTTACATGTATGCCAAATGACAACTTACTGAATCTCTATGGGGTGCCTTGCTTTTTCAAACTATTTGTTTAGTCGGCAACATGTAATATTGTCTGTGATTATGGTCATCTTTTCAAAGGACATTGATTTGCATAATGATCCTTGCCACAATTGTTAATAGCCTCATAACAGGTCCTCTTTTTTAGGCTAAAATTTATTCTAGCCTTAAATTTATCATTCTGACATTCATAAGACTTTTGTCATTATTATTGTTCTGAAATATTATTTTGCATTAGCAAACAGCCTTATTTGTGGCTGTTTTCTTAATGATTATCAGTGAAAACTTATTTTTCATACCAAAAATTTCCAAGTCCTTTCTTAGTTCAAGAGATGATGAAGAGGAGTTTGGGACTTTCTTCTGAATTCTTCCTTATTTGCGTAGAAATTTCCTTCAATTTATGTTCCTGACGGTATGGCTTTTCAACAACCCTCCATAGGGGTTGGGCTGTGAAGATCCAACGCTCATCCTATAAGGGGATTCAAATACCATCCATGATAATTTTTGTATCCTAAAACTTCTCTCAGTTTGATACTAAGGTACATACTGTAAGGAGTTTAGTAAACCCACGCCAGAACTTCGTTTACAGTTTAAATTTCCTTGGGATAAGTTCTGAAAATTTAGTCATTTTCTTATATAATTAAAGTTATGACAGCCATCATTTTCTAAAATAACTTTTAAATTGATCCTAAGTAATATTCATTTCATTAATGTTTAACTCAGCCTTACAACTGTCCCACCATGAAGATGCTTCATGAGAAAGCTGATATGTTCCGCATATTGCCTTTGTTTCCTATGGGAAGTTCCTTATTGAAAAGTACTTATCATTTTGCTGGTGAGCGAATTATTTAGCTCCATATCCCAATGTCGGTGCCATCAAACTAGGTGGAACGTATCCTTTGTATATCATTAGTGAGTTCAGTTGTCAAACCTTGCCTTTTTATTTCTAAAGATTAGGGGTAGGTTTAAATTATTGTTATCAACACCTCAAATTCCCAAATTGGCATGTCCACAAGAGGTGGTTGATGTATTCCATCATCTTCTTCTCATAATTTCCCATTATTTTTGTTTAAGTAAAGCCAAACGATCTCTTGTGTCCAACAGGGCAACAAGGATCTATCGAGTTGGGCAGTTGCTGCTTCTCCACCTAGTGGTGGGTTATTTGCAACTTTTCTTCTTGTTCTAACCATTTTCTGTTAACAAGGAAATTTAAGTTTTATCAGATTACGGACATAATAGGTCCAAGAGCTACAACCTTAATCTCTAATACCAAGATGTAACATTCCCATTTTAAGACTTTAGAAACAAGATATTTTTTTTAACTTAATGTTCTTAGTTCTAAGTAATCATAATTTAGAACACACATTTCATGCATATCAATCTCATAATAGATAACCATATTCAGTTGTAAATGACTTGGTGAACTTCCAATCTCTCATTTCATGACTCAGTTTCTAAACGATTCCTCAGTTACAACTAAAAAGTAATTTTGTGCGTGTTACTGTTGGTAGAGAGGGAAATCAGGAGCAATTCAGTGAATCCGACGCCCTTAAGATGAAGTTTCGTTGAAACCAACGCTCTCAAGGGATAAATGGTCATCCACGAGAAAAATTCCAGGGTCTCAAGGTGCACACATGGAAAGTCAAGATCCAGATGCATAGGAACAAAAATAATTGAGGGATAGGAGAGGAAAGAAACCAACACCTTTAGGATGGGGACCAATTGGTATAATGTGGAAACACCGGGATGATTAATGCCAACTCCATTATTGGCCTTTGCCCTTTCAATTCTGAATTACATTAGTTGAGCTAGAGCAAACTCGAAGACCATCTTAAGGATAATATGAGAAAGTATTTGTCAAAATGTCATGCAAAGTTTTTCCCAAAACTTCACAGTTTGTTCAAGCTAAAAATTTGATTGATGTCGATACAATCTCTAGCACCTCACATTTTATGTCTCTTTTCTGAGACAACTGCAAAATAAAAGCTCCAATGATGATGAGGATGTAAAATCGATTTTGTGAATAGTTTACCATCAAATACAGTCATGGGTGTTTTCACCTTTTCAGATCACCTTCTCAGCTCATTATAGATATGATATCAACCTCCTAGCTTAGGAAAAAAGGACCAAAAAGAATCGAAGAAGAAACAAAAAATTGGATGTAAAAAGGAAGTACAGTGTTTGTTCTAAATATAAAGAGGAAGAGAATGTTTCGTCTTCTCTGTAAGAAAAAGGGGCATACAACTTCATTTTTTAGAGCTCGAGCTCAAGATATACTTGGATGGAAAACTCAAATGAATTGAGCGCCAAATTTATTACTGAAGAAAGATCAAAGAATGAGGAAGACAAGTTAATGACTACAGTGTCCTGAAACGTCGGGGGTCTGACATGAAACTGAGGCAGGAGCATTAGAGGTTGGAGTCCTTCAGTACCTCTCGTCAGTCCCAACGATGGGCCGCATATCATAAGCTGTGTGGCATCTATCTATATCTTGTGGGTCTATGCTTTTCATTGGCTTTAGTTTTTGTCAGTGAGTTTTCTTTGGTAGTGTTCCTGTTGCATTATGTAATTGTTATATTGAAAACAGTGTATAGGATCAGAGAACTTTCCAGTGATCCTTTGATTTCCGTACTTCGTTGGAAGAATGATCGGTTAGTTAAGACGTTCATGGCAATGGTAATCAATGTGCAGCCAGATCAGACAACAAGATCTAGGAAGGAGATAAAACACGATATATTTTTTTCCTTTTTCTGTTCTGTCCTTCCTATTTGGAAGTCCACAATTGTGGGGGGATAATAAACCAATGTGCCAATTCCCATTCTGTGCCAAAATGGATAATCAGGGTAGCTTCTAGCGGCAATGACGGTTTCCTATGGCTGTTCGAAGATCTAAGTGGTAGCTATCGACCGACGTGGCCTGCAACTAAGAACATTGCGATTTCTTAGAGGTGGAAAGGTGGTAAATCTGGCTGTCTCAGTAGGTGTTTTATTGTTTAGGTTGGGGTGAGATGTGTTTTTTGCCTATTGATTTCCTACGTGTGATATTGATGAGGGCTAAAAATAGTACTTGGCACATCTGAAGGTGTTTGTGGTAAACCACTTAAACCACACCAAGATCGGTTTGTGGTCAGCCCGGAGGAAACCAATCCGTTGGGTATGTGATGCCTGTTAAAATCACTTATCCTGAAAGCAGGTGCAGTACAAAGGCATTTTTCCCCAATGTTTTTTGTGGCACCAGACAGTAGGGGGGGAATGGTAGAAGTAAAGGAAGGACGTGCTCTCTTATTCATATGTGTAAAGTGATTATATCACGTCCATGTTATTGGTGAGTGGGAGTTATAAAAACTCCCATAATAAAGTTTGGTACATATTAGTTGAGGTTAGTTTCCTATATTCTAGGGAAACCAGCCGATATATGGGCTAATTGTTAAATTGTGGGAAATATACAGACGAAGGTCATATATAATGCTGTGTATGGTTTCCTATGTAAATTTGATTCAGAGTTTTTCACCAGACCCCCTATTAGTTTAAGTATTAGGGAATAGGTTAAGATAGACCTCTCATTACCTTATTTATGTCCAAAGCCCACATTTGGTAAACAGACAACGGAGATGTGAGGATTTTTTTTTTTAACAAATTAGTGTAGACATAGATCTAACGGCAGTTTTAAAAACTTGGTTCGATCCCGTTAGGACAATATTAAAGATCTAGGATTAATGGATTTCCTTAATATTCCTTAAGTAAGTCTTTGTCCTTCTTACGACCGGCAACTAGAGCGGGTAAGAAATTAACTAGAGGATCCAATTTTGTATTTCTCAAAAAATTAAAACAAGGACCTCAAAAAAAAAAGGGTCCGAAAAATTTTTAAACATATAAGCCCAGTTCTCTTATACCTTCCATTCTAGAATGTCGCTAATCACCTGAATAGGTAAGAAACGAAGCATACCAGAAAATAAAAAAGAAAAAAAAAAAAGAAAAAAGGAGGATGGAATGAATCCAAGTTTGTTTGGTTATTAAAAAGAATATGTAAACAAAACTCCAGTTCACAACTGTACAGAGCCGCAGGAAGTATAAAGTTTACGTCCAAGAACAACAACATAGCAAAATGATCCAGGAAAGCAATAAATTTATCCTTTGCAAGGCATGGTCCCATGGTTCAAAAGAACATCTGCGAGGAAAAACACATGATCACCGCTTCAGTCTAATGCGGAGAAGCTATTATTTCAAAAGCTGTTATATACTCCCTCCCCCCCTCCCTCCTAAAGAAGACGTCTCAATGATTAACTTAGTTACACAATTTGCATCAAGGAAAAATCAAATTATTCTACTTATTTTCAATTTGTCCAACAAACTGATTTAAATTCCAAAATCAGCAATTTACATAGCTGTTCCTTTTTAAAATGGTGAGGTCTAAAACCCAAAAAGACAATTTAAATGACATGACAAGAATACATGCTTAAAAATTTAGCCGTCAACAGAAGCAATTCTAGCAAACAAAGTGGAAAAGTAGTTTTTCATATAGGCCATAGTTTTTCCCAGTTCCATTCCTCATTCACTGCCTGCCCACTAGCCATACTGGACTCATTTCACATTTCTTAAGGGCAACTAGCCGAGTTTTCCAACACTCGTACTAAGGGGTCAACCATGATGATTTCTGGGGTCTTTTGATTTTGACCTCCAAGGCCTTTCCCATTTAACACATGTGATAAATCCGAACGTCAGGTGCTTAAGAAACAAAAATGGAAAACCAAAAAGGCAGGGCAGCAGAGCCAGGATAAACCAGGAGGTAATGCTTAAACTAATCAGCTTACAGGGTTTATGTACCTCAAAAATTTCAAAAGGACCCACACAATAAGGGTCTACTTTGCAACCTGCCAAATTTATACACAATATTTTCATTGTTAAAAACCCTAAGAAGAACCTTCTCACCAATGCTACATTTCCTAGCAACCCGCTTCAAGTACTAAATCTTTTACTCTGATCGCTGCTTCTTTCAGCAGCGTTGCATGAATCATTCTAACTTAAAACTTGCTGTTCCATTTTCCGAAGGATTTTCAGGTCTAAAACCCATCTTTCTAATCCGCAAATGCTTCCCAACTAACAGGGGGTCTACAGTTCCTTCGATATAAATGCGTCCGAAGGTGCCATCTTCAAATAGGCATTTATAGGTGTTATTGTATGCAAACTCTCTAATGGAAGGTACTCTTCCGGTTATACTACTGATCCATGTATACATTTGTAGCATATCCTCTAAACTTGTAACTCTTTCAGTCTATCCATCCATGCGGGAGGAAGACTCATAACTGAAATTCATCTTAGGTCCTATAGCTGCGTTAAGTGTTGCCAAAATCTTAAAGGTCATATCTGAATCTCTATCAGATTATTAATTTAGGTACTTTAGTTACTCCTGTAGCTAAAATCTCATGTAGGAATCTTTTGCTAAAAAAAAAAAAAAAATAAAAGAAAAAAACCAAAAAGGTGATTATCCTTAAATTACCAACAATAAATTGCGACCGTTTTTTAGTTATCAACAACTAAAATAACTCATGTTTATTCTTGACATAAGCAGCTTATACAAAATCATGCTTATCCCTTCCCATTTGTACTATGTAATGGTGTGAGGATATATAACTAGCTGGTTCATATTTGCAACTTTAATAAACTCTTTGACATTCTAAACAATGTGTCACTAAATTCATCACTCTTCCTGTTCATGTTTCATTCATCCCTTTCAGAATATTCTTTGTTTGATAGCAGCAAACATCTTTGTAATACCCAGGGTTTTTTCAGAAACAAGTTATTGTTTAATTAGGCTCATAATTCTTCTTAATCCTTTAGCAAAGGTATTATAAATACCCCCTATTTTCAAATGGAGTAAAATTCCTTCATTATCAAAGTGGAAAACCCTTAGATATCACATATTTTGGTCTGCTGGAAGTGTGGTGTTTTAATTGCTGAAATAAGATCAGATTTCCATAACGGTTTTACTCCTCCTTACACTAAGTTCTACCTTAACATTATAATAGCAGAAATTTGCTTCCTACGACCCTTTTTTTTTAGATCATTAACTACCCTATTTTCCTTCCATGCCTTAATGTAACTGAGGTACAAAATCATATTGAATAAAAAATCGAACAGCTCCACTATCTTGCATTCAAATTTGGCGAAGTGAAATATACGTTAGCCCAAATGATCAGTTTTTATTTCAAAAAGGGTTACCCAAGCACATAATGTCTCCACACTTGAAGTGCATGAACATGGCTACAAGATCTCGATCATGTGTAGTCATATTTTAGCTCATTACTTAAGTTTTCTACTTAGGGGTAAGCAGTGACATTATCTGTTTGTCAACAGAATACCTCCAGCACTTCCTAATGCATCCTTATAATTATAAGTCCCATAGGTTCCGGTACAACCACAATAGGTTTGAAGTTAAACCGATCCTTCAAAGTTAAAGTCAGATTCATCATTCTCTTCCACACAATTTTCTTATCCTGTTTCTGGAATGAAGTTCTTGGTTGGCCACAACTTTTGAGAAATATTTAAAAAACTACTTACTATAGTAACCAGAAAGATCATGAGCTTAAACGCTCTAACTTCAGGACATGCTTTGGGTGTAGGCCCCTTAGTGATACTACAATTTAGTGGAATCTACCCACCTTTTCCATCTTTGCTTATAACATGACCCAAATAGTGCACTTCCCGTGTCATAGAGGACATTTATATAACTTACCAATAATCATCTTTCCGCCAGATTTACCAAAACGATCTTCAATGCGCACTGATGTTCTTCAATATTTTGAGAGTATAGGAAATATCGCTAGAATACAAGAAACAAATGTCCCAGTAAAGTCTTGAAAAATATTAATGCATTAATTCATAAAAGATGTAGGTGTATTTGTTTAATCCAAAGGTTAAAAATGTGAATTCGTAATGTCCTATAATTGGTCTAAAGCTGTTTTATGAATGGCCTCTGCTTAAGTTCGGACTGTCTGAACAGATCAAAGTCATCTTAGAATATACCGATGCCCACACATTTGATCAAAAATATCATCAATTCTAGGAAGTGATATCTAGTCTTAATCGTTTCCTTATTCAAAACTCCTAAATAATTGGATCAAGATCTAAGTGTGGCCATCGTTCTTTTGCACAATAATTCCCGGTGCCTCCCAAACGGTGAGCCACCGAATCTAATTGACCTTTTGGACAAAAGTTCTTGTAACTGTGCCTTAAGCTCTTGTAATTCATAAGTCATCCTATAAGTGCCTTAGAAATAGGATCGAGTCAGGTTTTGATTTCAATTGTGAAGTCAATTTTTGTTTAGTTTGTAGACCTGGTAGTTCTTTGTTGAAACCCCTCACTGAATTTTCATAACAAAATATAACATTATACGAAATCACTGTTTATCTTCATAGATTCTGAAATCTTTACTGCATATAAGTTGACAACCCTGATTTGGTGGACTTTTAAGTTTCATAGTTGCCAACTTCCTACAACAGAAATTTCACGTTTTACACCTTGAATGTCCGGTTGGTTTTTTCATAGTCATCTAAACAATAATATGTTTTGTCAAAATGTCAAACTTTTTGGGCGGATTATGCTCAGCTCGACAATTGAACATCGATGATTACATCATAAACCCCAAAGGAGAAACATAAGCTCAAATTTCTGTGGAAAAACTCGGTACTTCAAGGACTGCCCCGAAAGATACTACTAATTGTATAACACAATTATTCCCATATGTACCAGCCATGATTTTTATGCCATTTTCCTATCTAGCTTGATGTGTAAAGGTCGTCAATGCCTACTTTACTAGAAAGAAAACATTCAAATAGCGCTGTGGATCAACCTATAGTTACATGTAATGCAAATAACTACCATGGAACTCTGGGGTCGTGACTTTGCTGTTCCACACCTATTTGTTATCTATCTAGAACATGTATCTGTGCTGTGGATTAGGGTCATCCTTGTTCAAGGACCTTGATTTGCATCATGATCCTTGCCACATTGTAATAGCCTCTACATTGCCTTTTTAGGCTCCAATTTTACTTCTAGCCTTACATTATCATTCTGCCTTCATAAGACTGGGCAAGTATTTAATTGTTCTTGAAATATTTGGTTTGGACATAGCACATGCTTATGGGTGTGGCTGTTTTCTTATTCTTATCATTGAAACTTTATTTTTCATATCCAAAATGCTTCCATTCCTTTCTTAGGTGCAAGAGATGATGAAGAGTAGTTTGGAACTTTCTTTCCTTTCGATTCTTCCCTTATGAGTAGAAATTGCCTTCAATTTCCTGTTTCCTGTTTTATTGGCTTTTTCAACAACCCCTTCCATGTGTTTGGGCTGTGAAGATCCCACCATCTCCTCCTATAATGGATTCATCCATGATAAAGGTTTGTATCCGAACTTCTCCCTCAGGTTTGATACGAAGTTACATACTTAAGGAGTTTAGTACCCCACTCCCATACTTCGTTACAGTTAAGTGCCGTGGGATAAGTTCTGAAATTAGTCATTTTCATTATCATAAGAAAGTTTTGACACGCGGGTCTAAAATAACTTGTGAAATTGAGCTAGTAATCTTCAGTTCATAATGTTACTCACCCTTACCACTGTCCCACCATGAAATGCTTCATGAGAAAGTGATATGTTCCGCATATTGCCTTTGTTTCCTAGTGGGAAGTTCCTTATGAAAATTACTTCTCATTTTGCTGAGCTCATTCTTTAGCCTCCATACCCATGTGGTGCCTCAACTAGGGGAACTGATCCTTTGTAAGCATTAGGGATTCATTGTCAACCTTGCCTTTTTTTTTCGTCTAACTTATTAGGTAGGGTTTAACTTATTGTTATCAACACCTAATTTCCCAAATTGGCATGTTCCACAGAGGTTGGAGTGTTGATTACCATCATCTTCTCCTCCGAAGTTCACATGATTTTTTTTGTTTAAGTACAACACCAAAAACAGCTCTGTTCCAAACAGGGCAACAAGGATCCTCAGCGAGTTTTTGGCAGTTCTTTTTGCTTCTCCACCTAGTGGTGGGTTATTTGCAACGTTTCTTCTGTTCTAACCAGTTTCTTTTACCCATGTACATATTAAGGTTTTATCAGATTACGGACCTAATAGGTCCAGAGCTACAACCTTAATCTCTACTACCAAATGTAACATGCCTTTGTGTAAAGACTTAGCAACAAGATATTTTTTTTAACGTAGGTGCGTAGTGCATAAGTATCATAATTTAGAACACACATTTCATGCATATCACTCATAATAGACTAACCATATTCAGTTTGTCCCTGACTTGTGAACTTCCAATCTCTATTTCCATGACTCAGTTTCTAAAACCGCTCTCATGTTAACTAATATTGAAATGAGTGTAACTTGGTGGAGCTTAACTCTGTTATTGGTATGTGAGTGTCTGTATAGAACCCTACTTAAATCTTTTGTTACCATATCATTTGAAATCCCATTTCTGTAAACATAGGTGACATAGGTACAATGCACAGTGAGCTTGGCATAACTTTGGCCACAGAGGTCCAACATATTGTTCATGTTACTTTCCTAGATGACATCGCGTCAACAGAAGACACATCCCTCCAACCCCTTCCTCTGTTATCTGAAGGGTCTTCCCTGACTTTTGTTAGTTTTACTTGTTCAAAGGTTTGACCTAACCCGTTATTGACATAATTTGGGGATAGGGAACCACTTGTAAGACCTCAGGGTATATAGAATACTTTAATGCCGAAGTCGATTGCATGTGCCTAGTTACCCTAAGTCATGGTGCGTCCTTCCAATGGAAAGCATATCCCTAAGCTGACCTAAAGAGAACCTAAGAGCCAGTCCAACGTTTGAGTAGGTCAGTGAACAAATGTTAAGGGGTGGCAAGCATGTCAACTACAACCCTATTCCTCGTGAAACCCTAGCCTGCAAAAAGGTACAGTGTCGGTAAGTTTACGTGTGCCACCATCTGACAGAAACCTAACGACACATCTCGATGTCCACACCTCAACTAGAGGTTCTTTACACTCATTTATTTCGTAAGAAATCAAACTACAACAACCCTGCAAACTCCTAACTTCCAACAACCGTAAGTTTTTTCATCCGTATTGGTGTGTTTTAAGGTATACGAAATTCATAAACTTATGCCCTTATTTTCTGTTAATTAATTTTGTTTCTTACGTGGTAAATTCTCGAAACAGCACCATCATCCATCATAAGATGGGGTACTTATATAACTCAACCAGTCAGAACTTGTTAAGATAAAAGGGGGTTCCAGATAGTAACCTTCATAAGATGAAGGCTAATTTAGATCGATCTCATATCCCAAACATTTTTGCGTGGAAACCATCAAGGTATTGTTCCCCGAGAAGTATTGATACCTTAAACGTTTTCAGTTAATGATAGGGTTTGTTATAACCCTTGTTCCATTACAACGAGCATGGTATTAAGTTATGCTTCTATTAAGCATCTTCTCAATAAACCATGCAGGATTGATAAAGCACCATCGGCTGGCCAACTTAATACTTGCCCTTCAAAAATTGATCTGGTACTAATTTCCCATCCATCTAACCCATTTATTATAACAGAAATACGGATCCAGTCGCTAAAAATTAAAATAACATAAAATAGAGTAACAAATTTCCTTCATATAATCACAAGGTAAAAGACAGAGCCAAGTATCATTACTCTCATCTTTTTTCACTTTATCATGGTAAAATACGATTTTATAGGACGCGTGCATTTCAACCATTTTCCACCTTTGAAGCAACATCAAGAACCATTAAAAGAGAATACAACTTTTCTTCTTCGGGATACGTTCAAATGAATCATTCTCTATAAAAGATCTAGACTTATAACAAACCAGACATCAATAAGTTATTTCTTCATTTATCACTTAGGAGTGCCCTCTACAAAAATTGCTAGCAGGTGCAGTTCATTGAACTGAGCATGATAAACACTAGCTTAAAACGATGTCTGTCAACTAACGGTTTCCATAAAACAAACTCTGCGTTTATGAAACAGTAAGGACAAAAAGAAATAAATCATAAGTATACCAACCATAAAATAAAGACTAATTAGATCAACCTGAATAATCCATAAGAAAAGAAATCATGATATAATTAGCACTCTAACAAACAATTATATTAGATAAGTAAGGTTTCATCAACCTAAAATGATTTATCCCTGCCAAGACGGCACACACTAATTGAGGTGAGTACTAATTCAATCTGATGAGAACTATAGAACTAACTCCATGATTTTTCACAAAATTCTTTTACTTTTAAGAAACAATTACTCCACTCATTTACAAAAGTTGCATAAAGGGCATCTATAGCCAAGCTAATTCCAGCTTCCATGAACGGCTTTAAGAGATCATCGACAACATGAAATAAAGAACTCTTCCTAATTTAAATTCTACGGGTATAACCTAGGATTTCGCAGTTTAGGCCACACATATCCATTCTTGAAATTAGCCCTTACTAAAGACAGGGCACAGGAACAACGAGGAAAAATAGGGAGTCCTTTAATACAATCAGTGATAGTACGAGAGAACGACTACGCAAGGAATTCAAGAAAGTAATGCAACTGAACCTTTAAATCTATAATGATATTTAATAGAGAAGAGGAAGATGATTGGGATTAAAAAAAATAGACTCCCTTCTAATTGGTTAACCGAATATCAATCCCAACACAAAACGAGATGCACACATCATCTCTTCCAATTTCTAAGGCGACATCGATGGAAAACGTTACCTCAGAGAATAGAAAAGCAGGATTCAATCAGCATGGGAATGAGGATTCCAATTCTCTCCTAGTAAATGTCCATAAAAGGGACTGGTAATACCCATCACAACAGCGTTAAACGCTTAAAAAAATAATCATGCACTAGACGATACTAACTGAATATACGGCTGAGTAAGAGAAAATAAGTTCTCAACTAATGCTCCCATCATCACAATTACAATATCATAGAATGATCCGTCTTAAGAGGGATGGAGATAACAAGATTGATAATACTCTTACAAAATAACATCCTTCAATAGTCATTCACATATTAAAGTTCAGTCAGAAACCCATAGTCTAATCATCTCTTCCTTCAGGAAGATAGTGCAACAATCGGTAAAAGATCACACATTCCATCCTCAAAGAGGTGAGAGAAAACATATTTTGATGATAGAGAAAGATCCATCCGAATTCAACTCCAAATAAGAGGCAACACAAGAACGTCCATGACTTGAGCTATAGGTGCACAAGTCAGCTACTATACTAATATGATGAATAATTCCTTTTATTACATTCTATGAGAGCTGAAGTGGCACACCTCTATTAATTCAACAAGACATATTATTTCCTTTAACTTACTACTCAAGAGCAAAGAAACATAGAGAATCGATAAAACCCTCATATAGAATCAATTAGATATTCCAGATCACGACGTCAACAAAAAATCTGAATATACATTCATTAAATCCTCATGAAACTACAATAGTAAGGTTTTCAAAACCGGGGCACGAACAGTACGAAGAATGGGTTACCTAGATCAAGACAAGGAAGGACTAAACAATCAGTACTAACTTGAAAGTGAGAAGACCACTAGATTGACCTCTTGCCAGTCTAGAGTAAGCTAATGTTACTAGAACTAAACATATTATCTCTGACCAAATCACTTTGAAAGGTCCTTAATATATAGAACCTCATCTAGATCAACTTTGTAGTTCAGTCTGCCAGAGGGTATAAAGAACATAAACAGATAAATTCAGAAAGGGAGAATTTTGATCATTGGTGAGTCTCAAAAAACAAGAGAACGCCCAAATCTTATGTCTAAGTAACCATTACCACATCGTTTTTCCATATAGGAACTAATCCAAACAACAAATTTGGTATAGGGAACCACTTGTAATGACCTAGGGTATATAGACATACTTAATTGACCTAAGTCGATTGAATGTGCCTAGTTACCCTAAGTCATTGTGAGTCACTTCCAATGCTAAATCATATCCCTAATCTGACCTAAAGAGAAACTAAGATCAAGTCCACGTTTGAGTAGGTCTAGATGAACAAATGTTAAGGGGTGTTGCAACATGTCAACTACAACACTATATCCTCGTGAAGACCCTAATCTTCAAAAAGGTACAGTTCTGTAGTTTACGTGTGCCAACATCTGACAGAACTACACATCTCGATGTACACACCTCACGAAGAGGTCATTTACACTCATTTATTTCTTAATTAAGATTCAAACTACAACAACCCTGCAGAACTCTACTTCCAACAACCCTTAAGTTTTTCATCCTTATTTGTGTTGTTAATGTAATACGAAACTTCATAAACTTATGATTATTTTTATGTTCATTAATTTTTTTCTTAACGTGTAATTAATCGAAAACAGAAACATCATCCATCATAAGATTTACTTAATATAACTCAACCATTCATAACTTGTTTAAGATCCAAAATAGGTTCCATTATAGTAGACTTCATAGAGATGAAGTCTAATTTATTATCGATCTCATATACCAAACATTTTTCTTGAAACCTATCAAGGTATTTCCCGAGAAGGAGTGAACCTTACTTTTTCTAGTTAAGTGATAGGGTTTGTTATACCCTTTTCCATTACACGAGTCATGGTAGTTAAGTTATGCTTCTATTATCATCTTCTCAATAAACCATGCATGATTAGATAAAAGAACATAGATGCATGCCAACTTAATAAGTTGCATTCAAATAAGGGATATTGTAACTAATTCCCATCCATCTAACCCATTTAGTTATAACAGAAATAAGGATCCATTCAGATAAAAATTAAAATAACATAAATAAGATTACAAATTTCCTTCATATAATACACAAGGAAAATGACATAGCAAGTATAAGTAACTCTCAATATTTTTCAATTTATCATGGTAAAATACATATTTTATAGGACCGTGCATTTCAAACATATTTCATGTGAAGCAACATCAAGACCATTAAAGAATACAACTTTTCTTCTTTTAATACATTTCAATAATGAATCATATTTCTCTATAAAAGATCTAGACTTATAACAACCAAGACATCATATAAGTTATTTCCTTCATTTATCACTTAGGAAGTCCATCTACAAAAATTGCTAGCATGTGTCAGTTCATTGAACTGAGCATGATAAACACTAAGCATTAAAACGATGTGCTTTCAACTAACTGTTTCATAAAACCAACTCTGCTTTTATGAAACAGTAAGGACAAACAAATAAATAAATCATAAGTAATAACAACCATAAAATAAGAATAATTGATCAACCTGAAATAATCATTAAGAAAAGATCATGATATAATTAGCACTCTACAACATTATATTAGATAAGTAATGTTTCACCTAAATTATTTATCTCCTTCCAATAAAGGCACACACTAATTATTTCTTACATAATTCAATCTGAATTAGAAATATAGAAACTAACTCCATTATTTTTCACAAAATATATTTACTTTAAGAAACAAGTACTATCAAACTCAATATTACAAAATTTCATAAAAAGGCATCTATAGCCAAGCTAATTCCAGCTTCATGAAAGGCTTTAAGATGAATCATCTACAACATGAAATAAGAACTTCCTAATTTAAAGTCTAAGTTATAACCTAAGTTCTCAAGTTAGGCCACACATTAGAATTAGGAAATTATTCCCTTAATAAATAACATTTCACATTAATCAACTATTAAAAATATTGATTCCTTTAATACAAGTCAAGTGAATAAGTAAGAAGTATTAACGACTACTCAAATGAATTCAAGAAAGTAATGCAACTGAACCTATTAAATCTATAATAATATTTATAGAGAAGAGGGAAGGATGAATTGGGATTAAAAAAAATAGAACTTCCCTTCTAATTTGGTTAAACCGAATATCAATTCACAACACAGAAAAGAGAATGCAACACATAATCTCTTCCAATTTCTAAAGGAGACATCGATGAAAACTTTACCTCAGAGAATAGAAGAGCAAGGATTCAATCAATCATGTTTAGATGAGGATTCCAAAATTCTATCCTAAGTAAATAAGGTCATAAAAGGACTGGTAAATACCCAATCACAACATCCTTTAACGCTTAAAAAAAGAAATCATGCACTAGAAGATACTAAACTGAATATACGGCTGAAGTATAAAAATAAGTTCTCAAAATAAGGCTCCCCATCATGACACAATTACAATATCAGTAGTACATTATCCTTATTAAGAAGGAGATGAGATAACAAGAATTTATAATAATCTTACAAGAAAATAACATCCTTCAATAGTCATTCCAAATCATTAAAGTTTCAGTCAAGAAACCATAGTCTAATCATTCCTTCAGGAAGATAGTGCAACAATCGGTAAGAAAGACTCACATTCACATCCTCAAAGAGGTGAGAGAAAACATATTTTGAATGGATAGAGAAAGATCCATCCGAATTCAACTCCAAATAAGATGCAACACAAAGAACGTCATGACTTAGCTATAGGTGCACAAGTCATCTACTAATATGATTATAATTCCTTTTATTACATTTCTATGGAGAGGCTGAAGTGCACACATCTATTAATTCAACAAGACATATTATTCCTTTAACTTACTCAGAGATCAAAGAAACTAGAGAATCGATAAAACCCTTCATATAGAATCAATTAGATAGTTCCAGATCACGAACGTCAACAAAAAAATCTGAATATACATTCATTAAATCCTCATGAAACTACAATAGTAAGGTTTCAAAAACCTTACACTAACAAGGTAGCTTAAGGGGTTTACCTAGATCAAGAACAAGTAAGACTAAACAATCATTATCTAACTTGAAAGTGAAGAAGAACAACTAGATTGACATCTTGCAAGCTAGAGTAGAGCTAATGTGACTAGAACTAAATATTATCTCTGACCAAATCAATTTGAAAGGTCCTTAATATAATAGAACCTCATCTATCCAACTTTTAGTTCAGTCTTCCAGAGTTATAAAGAAAACCATAAACATATAAAATTCAGAAAAGGGAGAATTTGATCATTGTTATGCTCAAACAAGATAACTCCCAAAATCTTAATGTCTAAGTAACCATTACCACATAGTTTCCATATAAGGAACTAGATCCAAACAACAAATTTTTTAACTAAAAGGGTAAGAGGATAAATAAATCATTCATTCTTGTTTCCAAAAAAGTTTGAACCCACAATAATAGAAAATCCAAACACCCATTATTAACTCAGCTTCCCTCAAAATACAAGGTTAGAAGAAATTAAAGTTTCTACAGTAAAGTTCAAGAAGAAGTTACTCATTCATTATTGTTTCTATACGAGTTTGAGTTCACACAACATTAAACCCGAGAATTCAAATAATTACAGTTCCAACAGAAGTAACAATACTTCAACCAATCAAAGATGTGATAGAGAAGGATACTTTACTTACCTTCTATCAACCATCACAGACAAACCCAGTTCGAAACTTAGAGCAACATTATATTTCCATTAATCCCTTTTTAGCAGACAAACATGATTCACACATATTCAACATTACTCAAGTCATAACCAGATTTAAGGTACGATTCACCATTAACTTAACAGGAAAACAACCCACTTACTAAATTATCTAGAAGATATTCCTCAACAGAAAATACAAAGAATTTATAAGCAAGAATGCATGGCATTTATCAAAATATAAAACCCATTTGTTTCACCAGAGAAAAGTTGTTTTAATGAAGACGTATAGAGAAAAGAAGAACAAATTAATGGGTAGATCATATCATGCATGATAGTACTTCTTTTGATTTGAAGAATATTTCTAGCTGAGCACCCACAATTCCTTCTTCTCCAAATGAAGTCAACAATTGACAACTTCCTTCTCTTATGCCTCTTATACCTCCATTGGATCAAAAATAGTCCAAAGGGGCTAAAAATAAAAATAGATTGTGAACAGAATTACTAGTTTGAAGAACCAGATGTCCCCATGTAGAGAAAAAATTGAAATGAATGAAAGACCAAACAACCTCCCAAAATCTGCTTGCATGGTTTCCAAGGTGGTTTGCTCACCAAAAACTATGCTCATCAATGCACTTGCATTCAATTTTCCCACCTATATCTCCATGCCACTACCATCCAAAACTGGAAAACTCAAACTTTACTAAAGCATGCATCTATAACTTAAGTGATGATGCCAACTAGACATTCCATCAAACTTCATGCCTCGGCCATAACTAGTAGTACCATGTCCCATAAATTTAAAAATAAAATCTATTTAATGCCATTGAAACCATCGCCACTGCCTCCCATTTTCCATGCAACCTCTTCGGTCCCCTTTCACCTTACATTAGTTAGGTTAGATAAGAATTAGTTTAGGATCCGACCTTAGGCTAGTTAAAAGTTATTTAACTTAGGTCATTAAACATTGCCTTAGGTAATTTTGCTATCATAGGATAAGCCATACCCCATAGTAGTTTAGTATTAGGTAATAGGTTAGAGATAGACCTCTCATTACCTTAGGTTATTTCCAAATTCCACACTTGTAAAACATACGACTTAGATTAGGATGCAACAAGATTAGTGTAGACATAGATCTAAGGTAGATCCAGTTTACCTTAGGTTAAAATCTAGTTAGGACAGATCTTAAAGATCTAGGATTAAGGCTTTACCTTAATAGTCCTAAAGTAAGTCTTTTTCATTCTTACGCCAACCAATGTCATAAGAAATTAACTAGAGGATCCAATTTCGTATTTCTCAAAAAATGTAAAACAAGGACCTCAAAAGAAGGGTCTGAAAAATTGTAAACATACAAATACTAATTTCTATTAATACCTTCCATTCCAGAATTTCGAATTAACAAACTGAACAGGTAAGAAACTGAAGCATACCTTGGATCAATGGAATTGATCCAAGTTTTTGTTGTTATTAAAAATAAGTATGCAAATAGAAATTCTGGTTCACAACTTTTACAGAGCCCAAGGAAGGATAATTTTACTTCCAAGCAACAACAACATAGCAAAATGAATCTATGAATGGAAATAATTTATCCCTTTGCAAGCATGATTCCCTATGGTCAAAAGAATACACCTTAGGAAAAATCACATATCAACACTTGCAGTTTAAGGAGGAGAAAGCTATGAGTTTTCTAAAGATGTTACATGACACAAGACCTGAAGAAGTAGGATCATTACCACACCCTCCCATTTTTTTTAATGGGTGGAGTGACACTACAAATCTATTTGAGTTTTCAAAACAAATACTCAAACAATAACAAACTAACACTAGGATTCACCAAAATATCTCCCCTACAAGAGAGACTATCAACATGCCTAAAAGTGTTGAAAATACATATCTACAATATCTCAACAAACAAGAGAGATATACTGTACCTACTAAATAAAAATGCTCAAAACAAGGAGCATTACAATACAAATGGTATAGAAAGTGCAACAATAAGCCAAATGATGGAGGATCCATGCTTGTAGAGTCATCTCAACGAATTCTTATATTGCCACCATGAGTGATCATAAATCTACCCCAAATTAACATGGATAGATGAATAAGATGTCTGCATATGATTTTGTGTGAAATGCATAATGGGGTCATGGAAAGGAACTTCAGAATATGTGTCAGGTCGATAATGTATGACAACTGAAATATTTGGTTTCTCAAGATTGAGTGAAAGTGTCGAACTCATGTGTAGCTCATGATCCTCTAATAGAGTTGAGTGAACAAAAATAAGAGCTATGTCAATGTGTGATCCCAATGAAGTACCTTTTCAAAAACCAATGTCGTGGTGAGACTGCCACTTAACATGTTGAATAGGTATAGATACCAAAATTTGGTATCACTACTCTCGATTGCATATGTGCACATTTTTCACCATGGTCATAACTAGACCCCTTAATTTAATTCATTTATTTAAATGACCATCTATTATCCCATCACCTTTAATCCTTAATTAATTCTTGTTGATGAACCTGAATTAGCTAATTACCCCTAATTAGCTTTCACCTCTCCTAATTATCTAATTACCTCTAATTGGATTTCTTTGGGATGATTTTATCCCTAACCACCTAAATCCACATCCCTACACTTTTTATAGCTTTTATCCTACCCATATTTATCTCCTATCTACCCATGACACTTCCCTAAACAACCCTTTCCTGCCAACATGCTTTAAAACATTTATCCCAATCCTTAAAATCCCCATATCTCAAGTAAATCAACGATTTTACCATCCACAGAATGGTTATTCGTAGTCGTAGGTGACCTAGCTGAGTCACTATAAACCCTATAAGACTGATTTCACCCCCTTCCAAAATGAGACACTACTTGATCTATCTTGTACTGTGTGAACTTATCTTCGAATATGATCATCCTTGCAGTTGTGTCAACCCTATTACAACCCATTGGAGCTTGTTTCACATCACTTGCATGACTTTGGGAGGGTTATTTTGGTTTCATACTTATCTATGCTATCATATTATATTTTCATTATTATCTTGTAGAATCTAACTTCTTACAGATCCAGCTACTGTCAGAATTTCATCTTCAACCTGTTCTTCAAGTCATTTTGCTTGTAGGTTTCTTATTTAGCTCATCCACCTTTGGTTTTGTTTTTTACTATCTAGGTTTCCATCGCACCACCCAATTCACCATTGACCGAGTCTCGTGTCATCATAATTTTTGTTTCAAATTCCTCTTAATGTCTTCTTCTACGCTTGTATTGCTTCCAGACCCCAAATTGGTCGTCCCGCTTCTATGAATCTACTTTGTTTTTTAGTGCAATCTATCCTAATCTTTATTATCTTTGTACCCACTTATTTCTTTATCTTAGATCCCCTTTTCAGGTTGTTACTGGTCTTCTCAGGCTTTTGTGATTACCCCTTTGTACTCAGATTCTTGCAGATATGCATTTCCAACTTGTTTTCCACCTTCACCAGCTCAAGTCGCTATCGACCTAGCTGGGTAAATTTTTTAAAGTTGATTTAGAACAAATTAGTACTTTTCATCCATTTATTTCATTTCTAGATTCTATTCTGTATAATTGTTTGCATGTTATCATATCATCTATCATTTATTTCAGTTTCTTTTATCAAACAAGGGTTGACATCCATGAAAGGAAGGTAACACTTCTTGGAGCCGGTATTCTTCTTTTTGTCTCATTTTCCTTCTATAACTAGAAGGAAAATTGATTAGATGGTATATTAATCAAGCTTCCAGTGAGATCATTCAATTTGCGCCCATCTATTTGTATCCATCACGCATTCGAGGTACCTTAAACCCTCAAATTTTGGAGTTTGATTTTATTTAGTAACTAATTCATTAAATTGAAAAGGAAACAAAAAATTAGATCAACATTATGGCACACCCAGTAAGACCACCCTTTTAGGTGATTCCTTGTGTTTCTTGTTATTTTATGTGTTTCTTATGTCTTCTACTAACATTGTAGGTAAAGGCTTTGATTTTTTCTTGTTTTTGTTACACTTGGTTGTTTGGATTGCTCTTCACTTGTGTCTTCCTAAATATCAGATAAAAAGAAAAAATGTTCTCTAGGTATTCTTCTTTTTGTCTCATTTTCTCCTTTTTGCATCGTATTTTCCCTTTTTTATGTGTTTGTCTACATCAAACTTTCACATTTAAATTTGGCTTAAAATGAACCCTTTTCATCATTTCTTGAAAAAATAGTTTAAGTAGGGGTTAATCGGTTGCATCTCACATTCTATCACACACAACCAACATTCACACATTAATTTACACATCTAGACATCTTCTTACTAGGTGGATTGTTTGGGATTTCATCACCCAATAAGAAGCCGCCATAATGTTCTGGCCACATTAGAAATCCTGTACAGACTTAGGCCTCATGTACCTTCAGGTATATCAAGGAGTCCCCATCCATAACTACCTGAAACCAAATCTAGATTGTCGATTCCCAGGTACCTTTGTTATTCATCCCCCCTTTTTATTTTTCATATTTTTTAATAAATCAAAAACAAAAAAAGTTGTTGTGCTTGACTTAATTTCTCTAGTTATTATAAGCTTTGTTTCATGCCCATAGTTGCTTGTTTAGTAGCCAAGAAAATGGAATACAAATTTACCTCGAACAATTCTATCGTCTCATCCCAACCGAAATCTACCATGGCCATTGTCTCATTTGGGCCTTTAGGCACCCAACATCTGATCATCAATGTTCCTCGTCATGAGACCCATTCCTTCCTATATCATCATCCCATCCCATCTAGACCACCTACACCACCATCTCCTCTTCCTTCGAGGACTTTTGGGCCTCCTTCTAGCCCCATGTATGACTTCATATTTCGTACATATCCCATAATTTCTCAATCCCACCCAACCACTCAATGAGTGAGTCCTCTTCCACCCCAATCACCCTATATCAAAACTATCCCTACTTGATTTATTGTCATCACTAGCATGCCTATCCAACCATCCCAATCTATTGACATCCAAACTCCTACTTCCCATCTACCTCAATAATCACATGTTCACATCCAATCCCAACCATCTTATTACATTCCTACTTACCAACATTACACATTCCATCAACCAATGAAATCTTCACCCCTTAACATCTTCAAACAACCCTCATCTAATTCACCACTGATGAATCAATCTACACCTTCCACATCTTATAAATCTAATCCTTATGTAATCAAAAGTATACATCAAATATCTTCATCTTCACCCATCTCATCCACTTCATCATCTACTTCCACCCTAGACATTGTGCATATGAATTCTTCAATATCTTCCCCTACATCTACATATACTCCTGCCTTTAACACACCCACATCAGCTTTGACTATACCTACCATTTTATCCACATCTACATCAAACACACCTATCATTACATCACCTATGTCCATAAAAATCCCAATTGTATCCATCTCTCTATCAAAATAGACTACCCCTATATCTACCAAATCAAAAAATTCAACCATGACTACCTTGACATCTTCATCACACATTCCTACATCTTTTCCCATGACCCTATCACCTATTCTACCCAAAAATTCTACCCTTAATCCCCCAACATCAACTATTTTTACATCTATACCCACTACCACACCAATCACATCTTCCCTATTTACAAACATATCAATAGTAGCCCTTGAAACATTCATGAAATAAACACCCCCACTAAATACAAACACTAAGGAAATACATGCTTCCTCAAAAAAATGACCAATTCCTACACCTACACCAACCCAATATCACATAGATCTCATAAATCACATAATCAAAACACCTCTTTCTCCATCTACACCCACCATTTATCTTATACATTCATCTTCCCCACCACTTGTCACATCTCCTCCACCAGATTTGATTATACCTACTACTTCACCCACATCTATTCCACCCTTATATATTATACCATCCTTAGAATCAATCCCAGTTCCTCTTTCTATACTTCTATCTCTACCTACCACATCCAATATTATGAGCACATATACATCATTGTTTCACCTTTTTCTTATATCGTTTCTTTGAAGTGTTGATGAAACAGATAGGGTAATGAGCATAGGAGGAATACCTGTTCAAATGTTGGTTGATGGGTTGTTGTGCGTGTATGACTTCCGAATCCACAGCTGATCGTGAGAGCTTCCTTTTGGCTAGGAGGAACTACCTGCAATGCAAAGCAAGACCACAAGAAGGAATTAAACAATATGGGCAGTGAACTGCCTAGCGTATGCTAGATCTGGGAAGTGTGATACTTCCTAGATGGCTGTCAGTCCACTATTTTAAACAATTTAATGCTGTAAACAAAGTAAATCCTATTGTAATTTGAAATGATTTAGGTATCTCACTTAAAACACAATAAGAAATAGATCTAATCTAACAGGCTAAGCTAGAATAGAATCCAAAGGTCAAATGATTGGTTCTGGGTTCTGCAGGTTTGACAGAGGTCTCGAGTAGATCACAGGTGGATGAGGGTGAGATGAAATTAAGTGGGTAGGTCTCTATTCTGGGCTGTGTGGGAAAATACAGAGACCGATGTCGGTCAGGGGTAACCGACGACGGTCAGGTGTGACCGGTGCCGGTTACTGTGAAATCTGGAAATGTCATAGAACAAGCTTTAGGTCTCCTTTGTGATTACACAAAGGACTTTGGTTAGTCAGGATGAGGTATTGGGTGACTGGGGTAGGATTCGGTGAGGCTTTAATGGGTATATGGAGGTGGAAATGTTGGAGAAGGTCAATAGGTGGCTAGGTAAACAATAGATGATAAAATAATGATGAAATGAAATAAACCAGAGAAGTATGATGTTATACTTACTTGGATTCTGGTCCTGGATGCCTGTGTGTGAAGGATGGAGGTGCTGATGAGAGGCTTGAAGGCTACAAGTGATCACCAACTAAAGGAAAGCTTCTGCATGGGCTGCATGTGCATTCCTCTTTGCTTGGTTAGATCAGATCATGGCTGGGATGGTTGTGCAGGAAAAGATGTTTGGTCTCCTTCCTTGCATGCATGGTCTCGTTGGAATTCACTCTTTGAAGATGTGTTATCTCTCTGAGATGTGATAATGCTCACCAACATTTTTTGCTTCCAACTTCCAACCTTGAGAATAAAGTTGTTTTGGGGTTAAAAGGGTAACCGACGGTGGTTCTGGCTTAACCAGTGACGGTTAGGGGTAACCGGTGTTGGTCAAGGTGGGATTTCCTAGGTTTACTAAACTAGGGAGATCCTCTTGATTTCCTCAGATCTCATGTCATTAACCCACGGATTAGACTAGGAGCTTCTTGTGAGCATGTGGGAATGTGGTTAGAGGGAATGTAGGCATTGATTTTTAGGGTTTGGGTAAGTCTTAGTTAGTTATGGCAACTTACTAAGAACAGGTCTTAGGTTGAGTTGGCTTGGTGAGGTGTCTAAGTGAACTATATGTGTGGATATTATTTAAAATAAGATATTTAAATAATAAATATAGTGAGGATAATGCATTAATTTAATTAAATTAATTAAATTAATATTAGTGGGGTGAAAGGGGTCATGGCTAGGTGAATGTGATGAAGGGTGCTTATTTGTCGAGGGACCAAAGGGGAGTGTGACCTAATTTTAGTGTCTACATTTTGCCCCTTTTTGTTGCGTAGCTTGTATTGGTAAGCGACGCTAACAAAAATAAGATGTGGTTGCCCCATGTGTGGGTGAAGGTGATCCCCCTCAAACTAGGAACTGATGAGGAAGAAGGGAGAATCAGTGAGTGGTTTGATAAAAGGTAAATGTGAGGAAAAGGTAGGTGGGCACAGGGAAAAAGGGTAAAAGGTCTACTTGGGCCATTCTAGGTAATGGGTCAGGGTCAAAGGTAGCAACAGTCAAATGCACACACATGAATAAATTGCAGCATGCTACCAGGTTGAAGAGTAGGAAAACTCTACATCGTCTAAGGTTGATAGGTTTATCCAAACAAGGTTGAAGTGAATCCTGGTATCCAAGGTATAGGATATGGTCAGGAAACACAACGTAGGTTAGGTGCAGGAACGTTTAGGTATGTTTTGGTACACCAAAGGTAGGGTTAGGATAAATGGTCATGGCAATAGGCTAGGTAGGGTCATCAGGTCAATCAACATAGGTACCAGTGCCACAAGGTATAGAAAACACATGAGGTCAAAGGTCACTAGCGATGGTCCAGGTCCAAATATTGAGGTCACGGCGTGGGTAAGGCCAAGGTAGGGGTAAAATAATGAGTCCCCAAAGGAGGAAAAATGGAGGTAGTAAATGAGGAGGTCAGGAAAGGTAAGGTAAATGGGTTGGGTAAAGGATCAGGGTGAGGGGTGGGGTAAAAGGGGCTTAATTGAGGGCAATGTGTAGGTGAGGATGACTGATGGTGGTCATGGAAAACTGACGTCGGTATAGGAAAACTGATGATGGTGAGGTAGGGCACGCGACCGATGCCGGTCAAGGGTAACCGACGTCGGTTAGGTCGGGTTGGTTATAAAAACAAAAAAATCCATGTTTTTATTATTCATTTGTTATTTGCAAAGTGAGAAAATGACAAAAAGGAGAGAAAAGAGAGAAAAGTGTCCAAAGGAAATGGGACAGTGAGTTGGCAGTGTGATTGGATGAGGGTTGGGTTGGTGAGCAGCGGGTCCATGGGATCAGGGTGAGAGATTTGATTGGGTGGAGGTTGTGAGTAGTTATTCGGTGATGGCAGAGGCCAGAGAGGGATCTGGCAGGCCACCAACACAGTGGCCAGATGTGCCACCGAGACGGTGGCAGCGCGACGAGGTAAGTGCCCAACTCTACATTGTTAATTGGATAGATTAGAAGTTTGGATAATTGTTATTTTAGGTTTTTGTGGGTTTTTGTTTTTTGTGGGTGGGTAAAAAATAAAATTTGGGTATGGGGGGAATAACAGGCTAAAAGAGGGAGGGGAAGGGTAGTAAATGGTATAGGTGGGGTGGGTAGAGGTCCTAGGAGTAGTTTTAGGTCATTGTAGGTGGGGTAAAAGGGAAAGGGGGTGATTTTAGAAAATGGGGGTTTTGGGAAGTCGTGGGATTTTCTGCGATAGTGACCGGCGTCGGTCAAGGTTGGCCGGCATTGGTTAGGTAAAACCGGTAGTCGGTCACCAAACAGGTGACTGATGCCAGTTACATGGTAACCGTGGTCGGTAAAGGTGAACTGGTATCGGTCACCAAATAGGTGACCGATGCTGGTTTAAGGGTGACCGGAGTCGGTTAGGATGAACCGGCACCGGTCAGGATTTGAGGCACAAGGGTCCAAAAGTGATGTGGGCTAGGTAGTTGAGATGGGTAGAGTGAAAATAGGGTGGAGGGTAATGATAATTGGTGAATATGGTCATGGTAAATGTGGATTAATGTCGTGCTTGGATTGGATGCAGGGGAGAGCGCAGTTACATATGCGGGATAGGGTTCCACCTCTACTGGTGACATTGCGTGGCATAACAACCCCTTTGGAGCTCCAACATGTGGAGGTAGTGGGCTTGAGTGGGATTTCGTCACTACTGACGTGTTTTTCGGTAGCCCAGCCTGATGGTCGTGCTCATCGATAGATGGGATCCCGCAACCAACATGTTCCACCTTCCGACGGGTGAGATGACTATCACCCTAGAGGACGTGTTTTGGATTTTGCGGCTACCCATATTGGGTGCCCAGGTGTATTCTATCTCCTCTGAGGCCTCAGAGGAGTTGATTGGGACTTTTTTGGTGAGGGAGTGGCTGATCTGAGATTCCATAGCACCAGTTTGAGCTATGGAGAGATGTACCTAGCCCATCTGGATGAGATGAGGCTAGTGGTTTTGTTGATGGAGGTAGTGTGCTGCTATGCACTGCCAGATGCAAAGGGTGGATGCTTTCCCCGATCACTGATGGGGGTACTCCATGATATGATGGTGCATGAGACATGCTTTGCCTGGGCACCAGCATTCTTAGTGCAGCTATACAGAGAGCTATGGGCATATGGGTGGTTGCGCAGGTTTAGCCTATGTTATACATTTATACTACACTGTTGGGCATATGAGCACATAGTGTGTGTGTGACCTATAGGGATGCCCTGAGCAGATGCATTCCCACCTAGATTTTTGTGGGTGGGATACAGGAGATGGGTGCCGGTGATAGGAGAGTGGAGATCAGATAGGCTGACACATGATGTGGCCCATTTTCGGTAGTTACTGGAGGGGTTATCCAGAGTGGACATTATCTGGAGGCCATATGTGGGATTCCCCTCATATAGGCATATGCATGAGGAGCTAGCTGAGCTCCAGCTAGAGAGGTGGATACAGGGTCACCGTGCCAGGGAGGATGAGATGATCTCGGTAGACAGAGTCCGACGGTAGTTCAGGCTCTTACAGGACATTCCTCCACCCTTCCCACAGTATCAGAGAGATGAAGTGGAGAGGCCCTTACCTCTACCATAGCCTACAGTGCCCACAGGGGAGGAGGAGTAGCCAGTGGATTGGTGGATAGATGACGCCAGATGTACAGACAGATACAGGTAGTGGTGGGTGGCTCAGTTATGAGCCATACCACCCAGACCGGGGTAGCCAGACCTAGCTACCATTACAGTGTAGAGAGACACCCTACAGGGGTAGGTAGCTACGCTGATTACCTAGTTGGGTATACTATAGACACAACTAGAGGGTTCTGAGGTAGAGGTAGCAGAGCTACGCGTATAGCTAGCCAACCTACAGGCCAGATGGCAGATGGAGGAGATGGAGATGGTCAGGGGGGATGGTCAGGTGGCAGCCTTACAGGCTCAGGTGGCAGGTTTACAGGGCCAGTTGGCCATAAGCCCAGGCACAGATTGGGGCCTTACAGGCCTAGATACAGGCATAGGGGAAGGGGGTACCACCACAGGCACCAGGAGTAGGTCCTAGTTCACAGGCAGGTGCATAGGGTAGGTTGCTGCAGGGTAGGTATAGGGGCCAAGACCTATGGGACCACCATAGACTGTGCCTGTATCCAGGTTACGGGATGCCCTAGGTGAGGTGAGATATTATCAGGACCAGCTTATGGTGGCCGGGATAGATTTCATATCCTATGCCGAGTATAGGGCACAACAGGCATCAGTGAGAGGACAAGATCCCGCACTCAGTGTGGAGAGCACAGGAGGTCAGTGAGCTCTGAGGCCTAATTAGGGAGAGGCCACCAAAGTGTGGTTACCAGCTCTAGGTGAGGTGCCAACAGGGACATAGGAGGCCAAGGGTACAGGTGACACAGAGATGGAGGACATCCAACGAGATGCTTGATATGTAGTCACATGATTTTTGATGTATATTAGTTATGTTTTGATATATATGTCGGCCTGCGTGCTGAAGATAGTTGTATTTTTTATCACATACCGGCCTGCGTGCCGAAGATAGTGAGGATGTATGAGTGATTTGTATATTTTGAGCATATACTAGCCTGCGTGCCGAAGAGATTTTGTATTGATTCATTCTTTGTTGTATATATGAGACCGGTCTGCGTGTCGATGACATTTTGTATTGTATATCAGCCTACGTGCTGACATCTTTAAATGATGGTCATGATGAGATAGGCATGTATATTGAGATACACATTTATTGATTTATATGATGAGATACATGGTATTTTGTGATGTGTTGATGTGTTATGAGATATTGGATTTATGGCTTGTGTTAGATGAGATATGGATTTATTGTTTTGATATGGATGGAAATTAGGTGAGTTAGGCATGGTGGAGTCAGGTTGGTTTAGACATGGATGAGTTAGGTTGATTTAGGCATGGTTGAGTTAGGTTTTAGGCATGGTTGAGTCAGGTCGATTTAGGCATGGTTGAGTCAGGTTATAGGCATGGATTCGAGTCAGGTTTCGTTAGGCATGGTTGAGTCAGGTTATAGGCATGGATTGAGTTAGGTTGGTTAGGCATGGTTGAGTTAGGTTTGGTTAGGCATGGATTGAGTCAGGTTGGTTAGGCATAATAAATGTATAAGATATGTAGCAAATTGTTATGTATGTGACTTAATTTCCAATTTTGTATATACAAGGGGAGACTAAGTGAGATATGTGACGTAAATGGTGAGTTAGGCATGGTTGATGAATTGTTTAGGGTACAAGAATGGCCGAGCTAACCTCCAAGGGCCCCATGCCCTCAGAGTGTTGCCTACATAGTCTCGGCAAAAAAGGACCTCAAGCTAATGTAGTTCTCCCATAAGCTAGGGAAGAAAATGAGAAGGTGTGAAAATGAGTCGGTAGGTGTTTGGGCATGTTGTGGGTTTAGGTTTGTTAGGTGTGGGTGGATTATAGGCAAAAGAAGGAGATTACCCCAAAAGTAAGCGTCGAGGACCAAGTCCTGTATAAGGTAATCAAAATGTAAACAAAGATGGTTAAAAGATAAAAGGGGGCAATAAAGCCACCTGATTGGGTAGGATCATACCGAGTAGATCATACCTTGGAGGAGGTGATGAACATAAGACCCTAAAGACATTGCACAATTGACATGTTCTATGATGAAAAGTAGTCACATGATCACCAAATGTCTAAGTTCCAAGAAGTCCCTTGAGGCAGTAGGAAATGAGAGTGGGCATGGTTCACAGGGTGAAGAGTAGGTAATTTTTAATTTTTATATGGTATGAGGTAGCAAGCCCTTCGGGCAAGAGGTCCTAGGTCACAACGGGCAAGTCCATGACTAATTTTTTTTTGTTTTGACTTATAGTTGAGATAGACTGATCGATGCGGGAAGTCTATATGGGAAAAATTGAACTCCTTGAGGTCTTCGTGAAGCTGATCGATGCGGGAAGCTTTGGTTGCTCTCATTTTTTTTTGAAGAGCTTTACATAGCTGTCCTTTGTGGGAGAAGTCTATTTATAGCAGCAATTGGTCGAGAGGAAGATGTCCTTTTGAGGGAGTCATCTTTTTTATTAGAAGTTTGACTCAAGGAGTTTGGTCCCATTGTGAGGTCTTTGCAGTCATGGACAAGACCAAGGTGAAAGATAGGACTCTTGTTCAAAGGTCAAGGTGAAACAACCATGGGATCTCATCTAAAGGTAGATGAAAAGTATCCATGAGAATCATGCTATGTGCAGCGCCATGGTACACATATTCAAGGGAAGATAACAAGTGACGGGTACTCACATGATTCTGGTTTAATCGTTAGGGAGGTGTATGGAGTGATGGTAGCTCTTAAGGGATGATCATGGAGAGAGACAAAGGGTGAGGTAGGACAACGAATCAACAATAGAATGGTCAAAGATGCAAGGAATTTAGGGGCTCAGGCTCGGGTTTACCATTGAGAGAAGATAAACGATAAGCACCTGATCCATAGGTATGAGTCACGATGTATGGTCCAAGCCAATTAGGAGCAAATTTTCCCCGTTTATTTTTTCTTCTTTGGTTATGTGTTGATTTTCTTTCAGGACAAGGTCACCAACTTGGAAGGTTTGTTCATGAACATGTTTGTCATAGGCACATTTGATACGTTGTTGGTAAACTTGAAGGTGATCCAGAGTGTTAAGATGACATTCGTCTAATAACTCTAGCTGTGCTAAATGGTCCTGATGAAAGTCATCATCAGTGAGCATGTCATGGAGAGAAATATGGAGTGAGGGGATCTAGACTTTGAGAGGTAGAATAGCCTCTGTACCATAGACCAGAGAAAAGGGTGTGGCCGTAGTGGAAGTACGAATACTAGTGCGGTATGCCCATAGGGAAAAAGGAATGTGCGTATGCCAATCCTTCCCAGTATCGTCAACCACTTTCATGAGAATTTTGTTGAGGTTTTTGTTAGTGGATTCAGCTTGGCCATTGGTTTGTGGGTAGTAGGGTGATGAGAAACTAAGCTAAATGCCTAAGGTGTCGTAAAGTTTTTACAATGTTTTGTTGTTAAATTATTTTCCATTGTCAGTGATGAGGTGATGAGGAACACCAAAGAAACAAATGATGTGGTGGTTAATGAACTCATATATTTTCTTGGCTTTCATGGAAATGAGCGGGATGGCTTCTACCCATTTTGTGTAGTACTTGGTAGTAGTGATGATCCATTGATGGCATTGGGAAGAATGAGGATTGATTTCTTGACAAGATCCAAACCCCATTGAGAGAAGGGCCAAAGGTTACGAGCAACCTATAAGGCACGACTAGGTGTATGATGAAGATTGAAATCTTGTTGGCATTTTACACAAATTTTGATGTATTCACAACAATCATGGTTAAGGGTCAGCTAGTAATAGCCTAGGTAAAGAATACACTTAGCAACAACAAGGCCACTAAAGTGACCTCCACATATTCCATCATGAACCCCCTTAATGGTACAAGGAATTTTAGAACTTGTGAGGCATCGTAAGAGAATACCATCAAAGCCACACTTATGGAGGAGTCCTCCCAGGATAACGTAATGGGAGACCTTTTTAAGGAAGGCATGTTGTCTATTATGGGTGAGATCAGGAAGATGGAGAGAGAAAGGTAGTCAGAGTATTGTTTATACCAAAGGTCACTCAGGTAAGGGGTATTGGTTCTGATCGAGTAAATGTCGTGAGGTAAATAAGAAGGTGAATGGAAGCGTTGTATGGTGACAAAGATTTTTGAATCGGCGGGTGAAGTGGGTATTTGGTAAGCTAAGCAGGCCATGGTATCTGTAAATTTGTTGATGGAACGTGGGATGGTTTGAAGAGTGTAAAAATCAAAGGTGGTCAAAAGTATGTCTACATGATGTTTATACTTTTGAAGTATCTTGTTATGACATTGGTACATACCATTGACTTGGTTTATGGCCAATTGAGAATCACCAAAGATGTTGATTGATTTGACATCTAAGGAATAGGAAGCTTGGAGACCTAGTACAAGTGCTTCGTATTTGGAAATATTATTGGTGCATCCAAAATCTAGTTTGAAATACAAAGACATCGGTTCTCCATCAAGAGGAATGAAGATAATACCAGCTCCTCCCCCACGCTAACACTTGGAACTGTAAAAAAAGAGTGTCATTTGATAAGGAGGTTTTTCCAGGAAAGGGTAGCAATCAACTCATCTGGAAAGTCAAAATTAGAGGTTGATCCCCAGAAATAGGTGCATCGGCCAATTGGTCAGCAATAGCTTGGCCCTTGATGGAATTTTGATGAATGAATTCAAGGTCAAGATCAGCTAAAAGCATAAGCTATTGTGTGGCACATTGATTTTGATAAGGTTTGGCGTACATGAAGTGTAAGGGGTTGGTGTTGGTCACAACATAGGTTTTGTGGTTGAGTAGGTAATGACAGAGTTTGGTGGCAATGAAAACTAAGGCTAAGCAAAGTTTTTTGGGATGGGTGTATTGGGTTTTGTAGTCCAAAAGAGTATGGCTAATGTAATAAACCACCTGATCCCTGTGTTGTTCATCGTGGTGAGCGAGCATGTCTCCCAAGGAGTGATCGGTAGTAGATATGTATAGATAAAAATGTTGATCATCTTTAGGTGGGATAAGTACGGGTGGTTAGAGAAGGTATTGTTTTAAGGCCTCAAAAGCTTTGTGACAGTCATCATCCCATTTAAAGGAGACATCCTTCTTGAGCAAATGATGAAATGGTTGGCACCGATCCGATAATTGTGAAATGAAATGGCAAATAGACTGCAACTTACCTTGCAGGCTACAAAGTTGTTTAAGGTTAGTGGGCGGAGGCATTTCTAGAATGGCCTTGACTTTAGCAGGTTCAAATTCTATACCATGGAGGGAAACGATAAATCCCAAGAGCTTTCCTGAGATAACCGTGAAGACACACTTCGTAGGTTGAAGGCGGATGCAATATTTAATGAGGTGGTCAAAGATGGTTTTGAGGATGGTAATGTGCTCGGAGTGGCGTGTAGATTTGGCCAAGATATCATCCACGTAATCTTCCAATATGCGATGCATGATGTCATGAAAGATGTAAGTCATAGCCCATTGATATGTGGCACTGGCATTTTAAGGCCAAAAGCCATGACTTGATAGCAGAAGGTTCCCCACAGGGTGATGAATGAGGTTTTGTGTTGATATTTTGGGGCAAGAAAAATTTGATTATAACCCGAGAAGCCATCCATGAGTGACAGCATCTCATGACCAGCGGTGAGTTCAACCAACTGATCAATACCAGGTAAGGGAAAGTCATCTTTTGGGTAGGCTAGGTTGAGGTCACAAAAGTCTGTGCAAATGCAGAGTCCCCCTGTTGCTTTAGTAACAGGGACAATGTTAGAAATCCAACAAGGATAATCAATGGGTAAGATGAAGGAAACGAAAATAAGGCACTGAATTTCTTCTTTGATGAGAAGAGCAATGCGAGGGTGCATTTTCCTCAGCTTTTATTTGATGGGTTTGGCATCAGAAACGGTTATGATATTGTGGACCACTATGGTGAGGTCAATACCGGGCATGTCTGCATAAGACCAAGTGAAAGTGTGGTTGTGATCTATGAGAAAAGAAGTGATGGCTTCCTGTTCAATAGCATCTAAAGATTTTCTAATCTTTAGGATGTGCGGGTCGTTCTGAGTATGAATGTTGATCTCGATAGTCAATTCATTCAACATGGTTTTCATCTCAGAGGGTAACAACCGATGAATATATGAGTCTTCTGCACCAAGGTAGGTGAGTATGGATTCATCATCCTGACATTAAACGATGTTAATTGAAGGTGTATCGTCATCGACATTTTAGGATACAAGAAAGGAAGAGTGGAAGTGGCCTCGCCCTCGGTTTGATAAGTCAAAGGCCCCAAGGAAATGGTGTTTATGAAAAAAAAAGTTAGGAGGGATAGATTCAGGATCCATCGACTCTGTCGGTGAAGGTGGTGATGAAGGTGGAGTGGGTGAAGGAGGAGAAGGGCTAGTGTCCTTAATGAGTTTAATGCGGGCCTGTTTGGTAGGTGGTTCGGGGAAGCTGATACTACTATGGTAATTATGTTTGTAGGTGGTACATGGAATAACAGTATGATGAAATTTCTCAGAAAAGCCAAAACCAAAGCCCTTCCACGCACATCGGTGTAGGAAGGTGTGGGAGAAATGGCGATTGTTAAGTGATTGGAAGTTAGCAGAAAATGGGTGGGTTTGTGATGGTGGTTCAAATGTGTAAGTGGTTATATCAAGTCCCCCATAGGTGAGACTGGTATGAAGGTGGGGAGGAACATAAAGGAGACATTCTCCTATATAGTGATCATATCGAGGGTGTTGGTGAAGGCCTTCATACTCTTGTGGAGTAAGAAATGTGTTGACACTATATGGGCGGTACTTCCCTAGAGTGAGGCATTGAAAAACACCTTCCAAGGGATCAGTGGTTGGTATGTAGGTAGCTGGTATGGATAATGTATAGGAGGTCAATGCGGAGGTGGGGTTAATGGATTGGGAAGATGACGGGTCAGCTGTGGAGGTTATGGCAGTGGTAGGAATGGAGGAGGTATGTGCGGTAGAAGTAGCATCTGTATTGGTAGGTGGAGGTGTAGGTGAAGTGGTAGTGGTTGCAAAGGTAGATGGCTTGATAGGTATGAGTACATCATTGGGTTGGTAAAGCATGTTGCATGTTTTAAAAGGTGATGGGTCAGATGGAATGGTATAAGTGTGTCTTTCGTGTTCAAACTTTATACAATGATGCAAAGTGGAAGGAACATAACCCATAACACGGATCCAGGGTCTACCTAGAAACATGTTATATTGGGATTCCCCCTCCAAAACATAAAACAATTCAGGAACAGTGTCGGGGCCCACGCGAATGTGGAGGATGATGGTGCCTAGTGTAGAGGTGATAGCATCATTGAATGAACACAACATGACTGGGTGTTTATGCATGTAATTTTCAGGTATGCACATTTGAGCGAATGCATGGGATGAAATGATGTTAATGCTAGTGCCCCCATCAATCATTACACAATGTACCCATATGTCATCAATGTGGACATAGATGAAGATAATTGGGTCTGGGTCATCATTTTGGTGTGGCATGATCTCTTCCTCTGAGAAGCTAAGGGAGGCCACTTGGTGAACAAGGTGGGGTGAAGATAAAGGTGAAAATTTTGTGAGAGAGGCTACATGATGTGGTGTGATAATGGAGGTTATGGGTGTATGGTCATTAGGTAAAACCTCAATCGATTGAAGAACATCCATGAGAGCTCGACGATGGGATTCTAAGGTTTGGATGAGGTCATATAAGGACATTTTGAGGGGTGATTGGTGTAATTTTTTGAGCATGGTGCGAGGTGAAATGGGGTACGTGGGGCCACAGATAGTTATTTTACATATGGGCATAGATGGTATGTTGGGTATAGGATTGGTTGGTGGGTTAGTTGCCTTTTCTTTTCCCTTGTCCTTCTAAGCATGTGTAGTGACGTGTATCATGTTGATCTAAGGGGAGTTGGAAAATGGAGAAGGTGTAGGGTGAGTGGTATAGCGACACAATGGGCAAAAACCTAGCTGAGGAGAAAACCCCTATGAGGTGAGTTGGGCGCAACGACATTTGGGTGGTGGCATGGAAAGTTCTCTAATGTGAACCATATTAATTTCAAATCTTGGGGTGGATCTAGGAGAGGTGAGGGTGGAGGTTGTGGTTGTTGAGTGGACAGTGTGGGAATGCGTGTTGGTGAAACAGGGTCCTTATCGAGAAGGTCGTCGTCGTCAAAGTTGGTTTCTGGTGGACACAATTGGATAAGGATGGATTTCAAGGCCTTACAATTCTCCACATCGTGTCTTGGCACATGATGGTATGCATAAATTTTTGTATCGTCAAACCCTTTTGGCTTGGGTTTGAGGGGGTCATAGGTCTAAGTGGCGGTAATGTGATGACAGAGGTCTCTAGGAGGTTGGTTAAAATTTTGGCATAAGACCCTGCTAGTGGATCACAATGGGAAGTAAATGTGGGTTTGGGTGTAGGTGTAGGTGATTGGTGAGGAACAGTCTTTAGAAGAGGAGGGGGTTAAGCAATGGGTTTGGGTGCTAGTGTGGTTTTAGGTGTTGGTTGTGTTTATTTAGGTATGGGTATAGTAAATGGATAGGTAGGAGGGTGTGTGGTCATTTTGACTAACTTATTGTGGGGTAGTGGAGTTTTATGTTTGGGTTGCACCTTCTTGGGTAAAGGTGATGTGGGTGTATGAGGTCTAGAAGGAAAAACCGACAGAGGAAGAGGGAAATTTACCCACAGGGATAACAGGGGTGCTGTGAAGGTAGATGATGTGGGTCATGCTTGAAGTGCGTGAGACAGTGACTAAAGTGTAGTGGGTAGTGAAGAAATAGTTGAGGGTATCAGAGGTATGCATGGTAAAGAGGCTGCAGGTGTAGGTGTAAGTTCGGTTAGGCATCTGGGTAGGTCAGAGGTTTATGAGGAAGGAATGGGCTGTTGTGTTTTTGGTTTATTGATGGGTGGAGGTTTCTTGACCATGTGGGGAAGCTAAGATCCTAAGATGGATGGGACAGGTGCAGGTGTGATTGGCGCAGCTGGGGTATGAGTTCTATGGGTTTGGTGCTTCTGTTTGGGTGTCGGAGTAGGTATGGTGTTGACTTTAGAGGATGTAGCTAAATCTAGTTTGATAGGCGGATGAGTAAGGCTAGTGGTCAAGGTGACCCCTAAAGTGGTAATGGGTTTAGTCAAAGTAAATGTTGTAGGTATGGGTTTGGGTTTAGGTGTAGGTTGAGTTATGGGTAAAGGTGCAGTTTGAGCTATAACAGTGTCATGGAAGGGGTTGTGATAGAAGTGGTTGGGTTTGGTTTGATTGGACAAAATGTTTTTAGGTAGATTCTGGAGGTATGAACAAGGGATCTCTGCATCTGTGTTGAGATGGGGAGTAAAAGGTGGCCCCATAGTAGAGCCCTGTCCACATAATCTATGTGATTAGCCAAATTTGAGAATGGAACATCTGTACGTGGAGTTTGTGAGGACCTAATGGAAATTCCTGTAAATTTTGTCTTAGAGATGGGGAATTGGCTAGCTTTAACTTCCATGGGTAAGAGAGCCGAAAGTAGGTCTGTAGGATTTTGGGTGGTTGATGGAGAATGCTCGCCAAGGGGAAAAAGTATCTCAACTGGGTCTATGATAGGTGATAGAGATGATGGGTGCTCCTTTATGGGTGGAGGAGGTACTGTAGCTAAAGGCTCTCTAAGTGGTGAAGCCAAGGATGAGATGGTATCAATGTTAGCAAAAGATTCCTCCATAGGTGATGAAGGAGATGAAATCTGTTCTTCTATTGGTGAAGGAACATGGGAGGTTGGTTTCGACACAGGAGGATTTTGGGCTAGGATCTCCTCTATGGAAGGAATATGGGGTAATTGGGAGGTGACAGGGGCGTCATGAAAGATAGCGTGAACCTCACGGGTATGGGTATCATGAGTGGAGGTCTCACCAGTTGTATAAGACAAAGGGGCATGGTTAGGAAATGGTTTCTTGAAGATATACATGTTTTGGCTGGCAAGTGCATTAGGATTATCCATGGTTAACTTGCCTTTCTCGAGTATTTCTTGGACAATATTTTTGAAAGTGATGTAGTTGCCGTCATTACGACCCTTTACTCAATGATAGTTACAGAAATAATGTTATTTATACCATGCGGGCATGGGGCATGTAGGGTCAAAACCAGTGTGTGGTTTTATAGGTGGAAGGGTGATGGCTCCGGCTTTGAGTAAGGTTCCCCAATTGGGGTATATTTCCACTGCTCTCGTCTGAATTGAAAAGTCTAGACAGATGAGAGATTAGATGAGGGGGTAGCCTGATTTGATGGATGAGCTAGGCCGGCCTTGAGTACCACTACGTTCGCAGTGCCCTTAGCTTTTGAATAATTGGTCTGTGGTTTGGAAGAAGAAGAGGTATCATTTAACTTGAATGCTGAATTCTTATTGCGTAATTGGATTTTCCTCTCTTCGATGGCCTGAATCTCTAACTTTCATGCCATAGTGAATGCTTCATTGAATGTTCAGAAGGTTTGGACCTACAAGGTCAATGAGATATGCCTGGCACAAGCCCATGTGAAGAGCTCAATGAGTTCTGTTTGTGGTAGTTGGAAGGTAAGTTAGTTGATTAGGCTTTGTCAGCGAGCGACAAAATATATGATAGATTCATTCTCATACTGACGTGTGAAATATAAATCGGTCATGGTAACCTTCTTGATGATATTGATAGAGAAATGATACAAGAAGGCTTGGGCTACCTAATCGAATGAGAATATAGAGTGTTTAGGTAACCCACTATACCAATCTAATGCAGGTCTAGTGAGGGACATGGGAAAAGTTCTCAAGAAAAGGCATCATCATGAGTGATCAAATAACACCCATGTTTGAATGACCGCAAATGCTGTTGTGGGTTTTCTTTGCTATTGAAATGATTGAATTTAGGCATTTCCCAATGCACGGGGTATGAACGGATAGGAATGAATGGGTGAATGGGATCGTTGCAAATCTCGTCATAGGTGAGAGTGTTGCGGGAGCCAGAAATTGATGCCTCCAATGTCTGCATCTTGTCCAACATCAATTTAATTAGGTCATTGGTGGGTTGTGATGATTGGATGCCTCTTGTAGCGTGAGAAGGTTGGTTTTGGGCATATAACAGGGATGGCACTCCAGTGTATGGGGCTGTCATGTAGGTTGGTGGAGAAGAAGGTAGTGAAATATGGGGTACGTACCTAGTGTGTATAATGGATGAAATGGGAGGTTGTTGATAGTATGTATATGGGGGTGGAAGGTTCGTTGTAACCCTAGTGATAATATAGGCTAATGATTATGGAATGGAAAGGACTGCGTTTTAAAATGGGGTAGGGGTCATCGACAAGAGGTAGTAATGTAGCTATGGGTATGTGTGAGACATTAGGGGTGGATGATATTATGTTTGGGGTAGTTATCAAGGGTATGGTGGATGTAACGGCTGCCACGAGGGTAACAGACGCAGCAATCATAGCGGGTATAGGACCTAACTACGAAACAACTGGCAGTAAGGTAGATGCGGGCAACACGGAGCCAGATGGGGCCGATGCAGGAGTGAGTGTGAGAGTTGGGGGGATAGATACATGTATGTCATATATCAACTGACCTGAGGCATCTTGATTGGATGAGTGGGAAAGGTAAAACTGCAAGGTGATAGGGTTTTGGTTAAGGAGTTGTGCAAACTCTTCATCTCTGGTAGGGATAGTAATAGGATGGATGGGATCCATGGTTGATGATAAAATGGAAGGTGGTGAAGGACTAGGTGGGAGTGGTTGACAATTGGTGTGAAATACGAGTGCACTTGCTTGTTTTCAGGTCAGCACCATGTGAACCAGTACTGATTAGGTAGGGCTAATTCTCTGTAAATGACATAGAGAACAATAGGAATAGGTAAATCTGGCGACAAAAATTAGATGAAGTACCAAATGGTGGCTAGAATGTGAAATAGGATAACCGATGCTAGTCAGGGCAAACCGACGCAGTCAGGGGTAGCTACTACTGGTTACTATTAAAAATGGATAGTGAGTGAATAACAAGGTAGAAGGTAAAATCTGACAGGTATGCCAAATCTGATGATGTTTACAACGTCAATGGGAATGATGACAGTGACAAGGACTATGAAAAGTAGAAAAAAATGAATGAAAATTTCCTTTTGAGTAGGTTAGCAAAAGGACCTGGAACTGACGTCGGCTGGGTATAACCGAAGACAATTACTGTGAAATTGAAACAGTGATGAAAGAAAAGTGGTTATGAATTAAAATCTGATGTAGAACCAGACCCAGAATTCTGAGAATGATGATGATATGGCCCAGGAAAACTTAGGTGAAGCCGTAATGCACTATCTGTGATGAGGAACATTCAAGGATGAACAAAAAAAAGAGTGAAGAACGTGATCTCTCACCTCAAAACGCAAGCCAAGCAGAAACACTAAGAAAATGTGATCCTAGGAGTTCCTTTTCTATTATGTTTTTTTAGCTTATGCTATTTAAGGATTGACACACGAATTGTGAAATAGATTTTTTGGTGAGGATGACTTCCTACAAAGAAGGAGATCTAAAAGTTGAGGTTTTAGGTATGTTATGGTGGGGGCAAGCTTCGCTCTGAAGTATGACTCAACAAAGCAGCGAGCTGGGTGCCCACTATGCCATGATCGTGTGATCACCTACAACTTCTTCTAGGTAGGATGTTGTTTAAGAATGTATGTATTTTGAATTTTTGTGAGGTTCGGTAAGACTCAGAGAAAGAGAAAAGGAAAGAAGTGCTTTTCTACGATTCATTTGTCAACCATCAGCTGGGCATGACTTCCAACGTATAAGTTGCCCTCAATTAATGTGAGCTAATGTAATAAATCAGAATGGAATGCACTTATTTTTAAGGCCAAATCGAAATGTGAAATTGGATGACATAATGAAATGAAGATTAAGAGGGATGCTCTTTCACTACAATGCAGAAAACATGAAGAAATGATTCTTCTTAATTACACCAAAAGAAAAGTTTCCTTTGGAGAAAATAGAAAGAAGAGGTGGGTTACCAAGGAAGAAAATTAGTGTGTACACTTTTCAAAAGGGAAAAAAACACACAAATTTTCCTACGAACCCCGGATGGGTCCCACCAGGCATGCCAAAATGTTTCACCTTTTTCTTAGACTGTTTCTTTGAAGTGTTGATAAAACAAATAGGGTAACGGGTGTAGGAGGAATACCTATTCAAATGCTAGTTGATGGGTTGTTGCACGCGTATGACTTCCGAATCCATAGCTGATCGTGAGAGCTTCCTTTTGGCTAGGAGGAACTACCTGCAATGCAAAACAATACCACAAGAAGGAATTAAACAATATGGGTAGTGAATTGCCTAGCGTATGCTAGATCTGGGAAGTGTGATACTTCCTAGATGGCTGTCAGTCCACTGTTTTAAACAATTTAATGCTATAAACAAAGTAAATCCTATTGTAATTTGAAATGATTTAGGTATCTCACTTAAAACACAATAAGAACTAGATCTAATTTAATAGGATAAGCTAGAATAGAATCCAAAGGTCAAATGATTGGTTCTAGGTTCTACAGGTTTGATAGAGGTATTGGGTAGATCATAGGTGGATGAGGGTGAGATGAAGTTAAGTGGGTAGGTATCTATTCTTGTCTCTATGGGAAAATACAGAGACTGATGTCAGTCAGGGGTAACCGATAGCGGTCAAGTGTGACCGGTGCCGGTTACTGTGAAATCTGGAAATGTCACAGAACAAGCTTTTGGTCTCCTTTGTGATTGCACAAAGGACTTTGGTTGGTCGGGATGAGGTATTGGGTGACTGGGGTAGGATTCAGCGAGGATTTAATGGGTATATGAAGGTGGAAATGTTGGAGAAGGTCAATAGGTGGCTAGGTAAACAATAGATGATAAAATGATGATGAAATGAAATAAACTAGAAAAGTATACTTACTTGGATTCCGGTATTGAATGCTTGTGAGTGAGGGATGGAGGTGTTGATGAGAGGTTTGAAGGTTGCAAGTGATCACCAGTTGAAGAAAAGCTTCTGCATGGGCTGCATGTGCATTGCTCTTTTCTTGGTTAGATCAGATCATGGCTGTGATGGCTGTACACGAAAAGATGTTTGGTCTCCTTCCTTATATGCATGGTCTTGCTGGAATTCACTCTATGAAGATGTGTTATCTCTCTGAGATGTGATAATTCTCACCAACCTCTTTGCTTCCAACTTCCCACTTTTAACCTTGAGAATAAAGTTGTTTTGGGGTTAAAAGGGTAACCGACGGCGGTTCCATTTTAACTAGCGATGGTTAGGGGTAACCGACGTCGGTCAAGTTGGGATTTCCTAGGTTTACTAAACTAGGGAGATCCTCTTGATTTCCTCAGATCTCGTGTCATTAACCCACGGATTATACTGGGAACCTCTTGTGAGCATGTGGGAATGTGGTTAGAGGGAATGTAGGCATTTTTTTAGGTTTTGGGTAAGAATCAGTTAGTTATGACAACTTATTGAGAATAGTTCTTAGGTTGATATGGCTTGGTGAGGTGTCTAAGTGAACTGTATGTATGGATATTATTTAAAATAAGATATTTAAATAATAAATATAGTGAGGATAATGCATTAATTTAATTAAATTAATATTTGTGGGGTGAAAGGGGTCATGACTAGGTGAATGTGATGAAGGGTGCTTATTTGTCGAGGGACCAAAGGGGAGTGTGACCTAATTTTAGTGTCTACAATCATCTCCTCCTTACACATCACTTCCATCATTTAAAGAATTCAACTTGCAGCAACTTCAAATGATCCTCCCATCTGATCTACACAATCAAAAACTTTCACATCAAATCAATCTTCTCCCTCTTTAGACTTCATCATGAAAAGAATACTCCCTCTACCTGTATCAACTTCAGCACCACCTTTTGACCCCCCGGTTTAGATTGTGGTCATCCCTCATAAGGGCACTTCTTCAAAAATCAAATCTAGAACCCTTTGCACATTTCCTCAATGTTCCCTTTCGCATCCTCACAAGAAAATCAACATCCCCCCACCTAAGAATAAACAATAAAATTCCTCATCATCTATTTTAGGAGCATATCCATCTCTTATAGGGCCAAAACCTTCATAAAAAATTTCACAGTAAGTCAATCAATCCAAATCCTCCAAAACTTCTTCTTTTAGAACACCAATCATCACCAAAACTGAAACCAAGCCACCAAAGCCTCAAGACACTAGGAATTAACCTTTAAAGTTCAAATTATTCCACACATCCAAATCGTCTCAAGCATACACTTCCAAATAATCCTCACAAAGACAAGGCACATCCTAAGACCTTGGTTGAATCATATGCAGAGGTCCTTTAAAACTTACTTCAAATTTCTACCATGAAGCTTCTACCTATTAAGGCCTTCGATCCAAATGTTAAAAATCCATCATGGTTTGAATCGAATTGTATCTGTGCTTATCATCATACCCTAGGTCATGACACTAAGCATTGTAAGGCCCTTCAAACCATCATCCATGTAAGGACCTTCTCAAATATTGTCCTTTTTCATCTACCATTTAATTCACAACCAATATAAATCCTATTTCCACATCTCCATCCATCGACTTTTCTAAGTCTCTTCTTTCATCCCCATCTTCCATTGCCATCACTCCCCCGTGCATCATTCCTCCTAAACTGGGTCCTCCCTTATTCATCGATATTGTTTTCCTTGGAAAGTCACCCCCTTGATCCCCAATCATCCATCTAATATCCTTTGAAATCCATCATTGGGGGAGCATCCTCCCCTTTGTTATTGATCGTTTCACATCCTCTTCCTCATCCATACATCTTATCAACATCAATTCATACCCCTATCCATCAAATAACTTCCTTGACGCTAGAGGACTTCATTCTAGGATCGATCCACTTGTGGATTGGTTCCTTTTCATATTTGACATTGTCCTATCTTATCCAACCCATTTCATCCGATCTTATCCATTTTACTCTAGCCAACCTATCTACCCACCATATTTTCATCCTAAGTCCACCTTTGTGGACATATTTGTGCCTCTCTTAGGGGAACCATATCTTCATCCTAAGCCCACTTTTGTGGCCATTTTCTCATCTCCTAAGATGCATATCTCTCGCTTCCTCATTTATGAGGTGTTGCACATATTTTATTATCTTTATCCAACTCATATCATCCAATCTTACTTAAAACTTATCTCATTAAAAGTCCACCTTTTTGGCCATATTTGTGCCTATTTTGTGGCACCATATTTTTCATCCTAATTCCACCTTTGTGGCCATATTTGTGCCTCTTTTGGGGCACCATTTTATCATCATAAGTCCAATTTTGAGGCCATCTCTTTGTCTCGTTAGAGACACATATTTTCCTCACTTCCTCGAAGGTAGCGCATATATTCACATGTCTATCCTATCATGACTTTTATGTCAGCGACCTCATCTTCAAATAAAATCAGAACGTTACTACTCTAGAATGGAGCCAACGTGGAAATTTTTCCCCTACCTGGATTGGACCATACATTATCAGACATAAGTATCGATCGGGAGCCTATTGTTTGGCCTCCCTTGATGGTAAACCAGAAGTGGAACCACTTAACGCATTGCACTTATGAACATTCTATTGTTAGCATGTTTACCAATGAGCACTTAGTCGTATCCTTTGATCATCCCCCCATCTTAGCTTCTTTCAACTATCATTGTAATGATTTGGAACTATGTGGTATATTGTTACTTTCCTTAGCATGAACTTAAATATGGGCACCATGGATCTATCCATAGAAATTTTCCTTATGGATAGGTTCTCCTTTTTGGTGAGAACTTTGTGATCATTACATCCATCATCCTCTTATTTACCTCTTAGAACCATGCAAAGGGTTCATGAGTGTATCTTGTACATTCATCATTACCTCCTAAGTGGTCTATTTTGCTAATCCCAACTTTTCCCTATGTTAAAATAAAAATTCATGGATGCCTCTTACCAAAATTTGAAGTTATAAAAAATAGACTGCTCTCTCGAAGGACAGTTGTTCATGTAAAAAAAAATCAAAATCAACAGACCGATCCCTTGAAGGATGACTATTAGTATATTATCCTTTCCATTCAAGTCATATATGTATAAATTAGACCATACCCTCAAAGGATGGTTACTCTTTTGTATCATGCCATTGAAGGCTTCCTACATTGATCAACCTTCCATTTTATTAGCATCTTAAGAAATCTTCCCGCATTGATTACATTTCTTCTAGAAAACTTTCTGCATTGATTAGTTCATTCTTTCCACTTCCCAGAACTGGGGCATAGATTTAGGTAATACCACTTATGGATAAACCTCTTCCTATGTACAAGTTACATCACAAACCCCTTTGTTGTGTTAACATTAGGTTTATGAGTTCATTCCATCCATATTTTTCTCATGATCTTTGGTATAACTAACTATTGTTGGTTACATTCTAACATCATGTTTTGGTAGAATGTGCCTTGTGTTACCTAGATCCCTCTCTTGTTTCCCTCTAATGTGATTAGAGGCATCTTTTCCTCGCACATTCTATAATATGACGTAACATTTTTTACACCTATGGGTCACCACTGTTAAGTTACATTTTATTTTAAACCTTTCTACATCTATCTGTTGTCTCTCCTTTGTTTTATTACAATCTCTTTCTTTATGTAAATCTCATTTATGCTACCCATTTATGATATCACATCAATACCCATCATTCATCACATCTATTTCTTTTTCTCAACTTCACATGTTAAACATGTATATACATTCAACATCATTAAAAATCCAAAGTACACATGTAATCATCACCATCATCAATATAAAACATACTATCATAATCATCATTAAGAAAATACACCATATTATATTTTTACCATCATCATCAAATATAAGTAAAACACGAAATCAATCATCATCATCATCACATATCCACATCATGTCATCATAAATCAAATAATCAAAATCACACAATACACACATGCTAAACCAAAACAAAATCATATATATATATATATATATCACCAAAATGAAGTGTATATATATACATAAAGTGCAGTACATCATCAACCTCTAAGGGTCCTCTCTCAAAGAAGATATATTTGTAAAACCAGTAAAATGTATATCAAAAATCCTAAAATATTACCCCTATGAGGCAAGTACCTTTATCTATATATTGGCCTCATCACCTCCACCCTGGCCCTCTCCTCAATGTAGCTGAGCCAAACTCACTATACTCCTAGATGGTCCAAGTCCAGCTGTTGATCTCCTCTATAGATGCTCCCAATATCAAAATGTCTGTGACAACTTGTTGATAAAAATTTCCTCATAATACATAGCCTCTGTGGCTAAGGCTTTATATCTATCTATCAAAATCATGCCGAGAGGTTCCATATCTCCTCCTCCCTGTGATGTTACCGGTGCACCACCTGTAGCCTCCATAGCTAAGATCATTGCAAGATATACAAAATGAACCCTATAATCCTCCCTCTTCTTGCAGTACTAGTCCCTATATTAGGTGACTCGGTCCCTCTCTTGTGTAACTGCATCCCTCAATTGAATTACAATGCCTCTCTCCACATGCATCCGATCTAGCTTTGCATGTAATCATGCCATCTCTGTGGACTCTCCTATATCCTTGTGTCCACTGTCTCGTAGAGCCGCCTCTACCTTAACTTCCTCTCCTCTCTCCCCAACAACCCAAGCTGCCTAAGCTACAGTCATTCAATCAACATATCCCACTCTAACTCCCATATCATCATCATCATTCCAAAGCATTGTTGCCTCCTCTAATGGATATGTCATGTCAGGAACTGACAACTCCCTATCAATCTCCTCTCTCCTATATGAGATATGATACCTAGGAACCGTCTACATGAATCCAAACTGTTGTCACACTCTATCAAATTGTATGGCCTCTATCATCTCTGGCCATCTTCCCAGTACCCATCTCATCCTCCACATCCAAACTAACTCTACATCCACCCCAGGCCATGCATGAAAATATATGTATGACAACCACCTAATCTAATCCACATCTAGCTATGAAAACCTATCCACATACAAATCTACACCACTATCTCCCCTCTCTCCATGGGCCTGATCGGCTCTCCATCTCAAAAACCACACCGCAAGCTCTATGTGGTCCCTAACAACCCATTTTAACCCTAGTGGTTGGATAACTACAATATTCTTGTAGGCCCAGTAGTGTAACAAGAAGGCTACACCTAAACTTGATCTCGTCCTTGCTCTCTACATGGATAGCTCATGGTACACCTATGCTAGCAAATCAATGCCAAATGAAAATATTTTTGTGATGCTCAAATATATCTGCTACGACACCTCCCAATGCCCATGGAAACTTAGCCCCTCTCGAGTCAAGAAATGCATAACATGAAATAGCCTTCGTAACCAGACAAATTAAATGGATCCATAGTACACCTGTCTTGTACCTTAGCTCATATAAAAACACCCTTGAAGAAAATATAAAGTGGGGCGCATCAACTCTATATAGCCATGCCATCACTGCTAGTCTATTGTCACTTGTGATGGGGACTATATGCTCCTCCTGCCTAAGGATGTGATATCCATCCTCTAGGGTGATGGTCATCTCACATGTTTAGAACCAGAAGGTTTGTATCTTCCTGTCCTGTCTCTCAACCAAATCTATCATTAACCAAAAATCCAATGGGATAATTGGATAATGTCTAAATCCTCCTAACCTCATGGCTTCCAAGTGATCCCACTCGGCATCGGTCAAATATCTTTTCATATGATCATATAGAGCTAGTACTAGGTCTCTCAAATATAAAGTCTCTCTAGCCTGCAATCACTAATAAAAAATACAAACATAAGATATTTTAAACATTAAAATTCATTCAGAAACCAATTTAATCATCATCCAACCAATGTAGCCCTAGTTGATGCTAACCCCGGTCGGGTCGACGTGTGCAGGGTCAATCGACATGCCTTAGGGCTAGGTCAATGTCGACCCATCCGAGTCACCGTCAACCACCCCTAGTGTCATCCCTTTTTCAAAAAAATGAAAAAATAAATAAATAAAACATAAAATAAATTAAAATATGAGCATAGGTTTCATTACTCACAATCCTACACACCCTCTAGCATTTCCTAGTTGCTCCTCCAGCCTCCATCTTTCAATCTTCTTTTTTAACTCTCTTCTTTGCTTTTGATCCTTAATTGCACATGTGAAAATGAGCATCGTTGGTTGAGCTTTGGGATTATATAACTACCAACACCAGCTTGACAGTGACCCCCTTGGGTCACCGTTGACTCACCTTGTGTTTTTGTGTAAATGCGCAACATGGAAATTGACAATTTCCAAGCACGACAACAATACTTCTGTACCAATTATTTTCAAGTTTTATCATTCCAAGACACCCCAGGTCTGTGTAGTCAATCTAGTAACCTCCCAATCAATGTTAATTCAATCCCCTACGTGATTTAGGAAATTCAAATCAACCGACCCCTAGGTGATTTTAGGAATTCATCAAAAGCTGCAAGCTACAGGTAGTTGTGGGAATGGCTATCACTGGCCTTCCAAGGACTAGAGAAACTCCATGGAGCATAGAAGAAAAGAAAAAATAGACATGGAAGCTATTGAAGGGAATAAGAACATCATGACGGTGATTTTAGAAATTTCAAGGAAGATTTGGAGTAGTTGTAGAAATTTCATCAAAGTTGGAGTAGTAACCTCCCAATCAATTTTAATTCAATCCCCTATGTGATTTAGGAAATTCAAATCAACCGACCCCTAGGTGATTTTAGGAATTCATCAAAAGCTGCAAGCTACAGGTAGCTGTGGGAAGGGCTATCACTAGCCTTCCAAGGACTAGAGAAACTCCATGGAGCATAGAGGAAAAGAAAAAATAGACGTGGAAGCTATTGAAAGGAATAGGAACATCATGAAGGTGATTTTGTAAATTTCAGGGAAGATTTGGAGTAGTTGTGGCAATTTCATCAAAGTTGGAGATTCACAGGCCTAGGTAATGCACAAGCCAAAATAAGTTGCGAAGCTTCAAAGGGTGATTCCAGGGCCTCTAAATGGAGTTAGGAGAAACAATAAACATAAAAAAAATTAATTTCAAGCCCTACATGATGGTGAAATCATATTTTTCACAACACTTTGGTGCATCAGGTCTGCAAGCATTTTTTTTCAGGCACAGGTGGAATACCAAATCAAAAATCTGATTTTTCAGGGATTAAATAAAATAATCAAGACATGATAACTGTACCATTAGATTAAAAATTCCATTTCCAGTCAGTATCATATAGAATGTTTCTAAAAAATTCCATCGGGAGCTTAAAATATCATCGTCACAAGTTGTTTTCTTATAGCAAGTTCAAGACTTGGCCAATTTTTTTGAGGAAACATGTTAGCTCTAGGATCCTGGATGGATTTTATGTCCCCGACGTCCCCAAGGGTCAGGTACATAACCCTTGAAAAAATGCACCTATCCCCCATGTGACCTATGGAACCCCATACGACCATCAACATTGTCAGTTCAGCCCCCGGGTGTAATTTGGAGTTCAAATTCCCTGCCATCGGATCAATGCCACATGTCAGCTCTAAGACCACCATGGAATTTTATTTCCCTCACATCCTTCATAGGTTAGGGACATCAGACCTTGAAAAATGTGCCCATCCATTTAGGAGAGAGTTTTGGTCACCCATGTGACCCGCTTCTAACCCCTCGGTGCTTTAAAGCTGATTTTGGAGCACTCATTCCCTGCTGTCGGATCAAGGACACATGTCACCTCCAGGATTACCATGGAAATTTATGTCCCTCATGTCCCTTTGAGGTGAGGGACGTAAGGGAAAAAAAGTGCCTAACTCAAACTAAAAAAATAGAATTTTTCTCTAACTGTTAGATGCTTCTTGTTGCTTCTCATTGCCAGAAGAAAAGTTACAAAGAACAATTCAGTCCACCACTCCACCATTGCCAAAGATCAAAAATCATTCAGGGGGTCATCATTTTTTGGAATCATCCTAGGAATTTTTCATAGAACATTTGAGATCCATCTTAGTTCATTCAACTTGGTGAGCATTTGTGAGCTAATTTGAAGGAGTTTCTTAGTGTGTAAGGAGTTTGAATATTCAGATTTTCACTGCATTTGGATATTTCCATAACAAGGATCAACGAAATTCATCGGGAACAACATATCATCTTCTTCTTCTCTCTCTCTCTCTCTTTCTCCTCTTCCCCCAAATTTCTCTCACTTTCCAATATTCTAATTTCGTGTTGGGGTTGAACTTTTTCATATGTCCTAATGTTCCTAATGTAATAAGTCACCTTTATGTTATAAAAAAGGACTTAATATTCTCCTAGGAAGTTGAAAAGTTTCAAGTTACACAAGGACATATGAAACGCCATTGGGGGGTAGATGATAAGTCACCCCTCATTCTTTAAATTGTAAATCCATTCCCATTTCTGAGGGTCGGCAATTGATCTTGTAAACTCAAGAGTTCATTGTACTTAGAGAAAGAAAAGGAGATAGCCATTTTCTTCTACTTTCCTCCACTCTCAAATATATTCCATTCCCACACTATGTACAAATTGTGTTTAATCAATCAATAAATGAAGGAGTTTCTAGCTTTCTTTGACTAAGGGGTTTCTTGATACTTTGTGATCAATAAATTCTATTTGGTCTTTTTGTCATTTAAAGAGTTGTTTCTTCTCATGAATTCATGTGATGAAGTTTCTAACTAGGGTGTGTAGGAATTTGATTTTCTACCTACAACATTAGCTCCCCTACCTTATATTCTCACTCCCTTTCCCACTTCCAGAAAAATTCTTCCCTAGCAAGATATTTCTAGCTTTGTTGTAGGGTCAGTGGAGTGCCCCTGTTGGATCCCTGACCACAAGGACACTAGGAAAATACACCTTTACCCATGCATGCATATACGAAAGATGCACCGGTTAAGTAGAGGGACTTAGATTTCCAAAGCGTTGGCAAGAAATCCAAAAGTTTTTCCACTTGACAAATTTTCTTGCCAACAGTTTTTAGCACCCATCGTGGGATAAATTTAGTAGCATCTACACCCAAAATACGACCGCAAGGTCCAATTTTTTTTAAAAAAATCAAATATTGAAAAAAAAGAGAGTTCATGAAAATCCATTTCCAAAAGACACACTACTAATTTCTGCACGTGTTTTTTCACATTCCACAGTGTCTTTTCATATTCCCATTGCAAAGTTTTTCAGTGCCAGAATTTGAAAAAGGATTTTCCGAAGCAAGAGCTGAAATAGAAGAAGAAGAAGAAACAATGGCAGATGAAGAATAAATACCTCAACCCATTGTTCCATGGGGAAGGAATACATGCCCACTTTCTCTTGAACCCCCTCTTCACAATCTACCAACAGGTTCCTGCAAAAACTTTCCAAAGTTAAAAGTTGAAAAAACACAACATCCTGAAGAACACATCACTTCTTTCACAAAATCATGTGAAATCTATGGTATCTAACATGAAAATGTTACCATGAGACTATTCATGGAGTCCCTTCAAGAAAAAGCAGTGGAATAGTTTTACCTCCTTCCTGCCCGATCCATCACTGGTTAGAATGACATCAAGACAACCTTCAAGGAAAGATTTAAATCAACTAAAGACTATCAAGACCACTTGGTGCAGTTGACTCAAATGAAGAAAGGAGAAAGTGAAACTATGAGAGACTTCATGGCTCACTTCGAACGGTTGCTTTGCAGGATACTGGAAGAAGATTTTTCGTCTCAGAACAATATTAAGAGATTCTTCATAAATGCTAAATCACTGGAGGTAGGATTTCTCCTACGAAGAGTTAAACCAAGGAACATTGTAGAAGCACAAAGGATGGCCATTGAACTTGATGATGATATCATCCTCTCTGGAAAGATCAAGAATCCATCAAAGGGCAAGGCCCAACATCCTGGAGATGAGAGAACCAATATATCACTATAAAATTTGGCGAATGAGATGAAATCTTTGAATATGGAATTATTTGAACAAGCATCTTCTCAAAGAAGCAATAGAAATTAGATTGCAGGAGCACCCCAAAGGCTCACATTGGAGGCCCCACTCATGAATGTAAATTGTAGGATTCAAGAAGAGCTTGAACAAGAACGTGAAGGTGGAAATTTCCTAGAAATTGATGAACTTGAGAACGATACAAAAATAAGATTTTGTGAATATTCTGAAGGTGAGGAAGAAGAAGAAGAAGATACACCCAATTTCTCATGTGCAGTATTCACTTGCTCTTAGTCCAAGAAAGGAGCACCTCTCTCCACTCCTGCAAAGAAAAATAAGGTTGATGATCCTCCTATAGCGACTCCAAAAATCAAAATAATCAGTCGAGGATCACCAATTCCATCTTCCATAGATTCTGCATTATTGAAGCCTGATCATGTAGAAAGTAAGAAGGATCCCACTATTCCAAGTAAGTCCTCTAATGCCTCTTCCAATTCTAAATCCAAATTTTTCCCTGTAAAATATAGTACTTTGAAATCTCCTAGTGTACCTTTCAAAATACCCTCCACTCCCCAAAAATCTACTCATGTTTCCAAACCTGTCCTAAATCCAAAATTAGTCCCTTCATCACCTTCACCCGTATCTGATCCTTTTGATTTCATAGAATATGTCAATAAATCCAAAGTCCAAATTACTGAAATTGAATATTTGTAGACTCATCCTGAAAAATTTGAGAGATTCGTCTAATATATCAGGAGTGGTAGTCTAACATGCAATGATGTAGCTCCTCCTCCTAAAGGAATACTACCAAATCAACCTACACCTCCCTCACATAACATGATTTCTTTGAGTGCATCAAATACTGATAAATTTGAACCTTTCTATGTCTCCATTCTTGTCAGAGAATATGCATTGAACAATTGCATAATAGATTCAGGTGCCTCAGATAATGTCATGCCCATGAAGGTTTCCAAAGCTCTCAAACTCACCATGACTCCACTTGGTGGCTCTTGTTACTATTTGGAGTCAAAAGAGGTCCCACTTGTAGGGAAGGTCAAAGATGCACAAGTGGATCTCACTAGATTTCCAAACAAAAATGTTTTAGCGATGATTGTGGTAACAGACGTCCCAACCTCATTCAAAATGTTGTTGAGTAGAAGTTTTTGCTGAGACTTGGGAAGAAAAATTCAGATGAATTGGTCATCCGCAACCATACCAGTGAAGGGATACATAGAGAAATTAATTCCTGAGAAGAAAATAAGGTACACAGTATGAAAGTCTGGAAGCCCAGAAGATAACATTTTATACCAAGATAGTAGGAAGATGAATCACTTTGTGGAAACCACGAAAGAAGATGATATTCCCATGTTGATAGGTCTGGACATGCCTTCCCAGAGAGATTTGGATTTTGAATAAGCATTGAGGAGATTCAAGTTACAAGAGGGAAACCCCAAATTACTAAACGATGCAAAGCATAAGGAAGAGGAGATAGTTCTTAATGATTTTCAAGAAGAAAAATCAGCTTATATGCTTATCCAAGATGAGGAATTATTCTCATTCCCATTTGGGGATGAAGATGATCTCAGCCAGGCCATCTATGGAGAGAAAAAATCATTTTGTGATGATCCTGCGAAAGGCTTGAAATAAATATTTGTACAAGAACTGTTGAGAGCCACAGAAGAAACAAAGTACCCCATGTTTGGTCTTGAACTCTTGATGCAAGCCATAAAAATGCAAGATAAGCGTGAATTTGATATGGAAGCCTTAACCAATGTGAAGGTTGGTCATATTGAGATAAGGCAAGATGAAAAATATGATATCACTCTTGAGATAATGGTTTATGGATGCAATAAAGAAATGAAGATATTTTCTTTCCCACATGCAAAAGAAGACTCTTTCCATGATGAAGAAATTGAAGCAAGGAGTTTCAAGACCTCTGAAGATGAAGATATTTTTGATGAAGGATCGATAGAGTGCATCAATTCCAAAAATTATGAGGTAATCCCTCTAGATAGTTTCCTAGAGCTGCATTCTTTAAAGGTATACACATATGAGTTGTAGGAAACAACGAATCATAAATCCGTGCAATAAATCTTGGATACAGTAGAAGTTGTGGAAGACCCCGAGCTGATTCTTGATCTCTTCACTCGTACCATGGAAACACAAGACAAGTATGAGTTTGCCTTTGATCCTCACATCAGTAATCAAATGCTTCACAGTGGAGTAGAAACAAATGATGAATATAATGTTTCTCATGGAGAAGATCTCAATGAGCATAGACCCAGGAAATAAAGTAACTTAAAATATTCAAGAAATGTGAATGCAAATAATCTTTGGGACAACAATGAGATGCTCAATGGAGAATCAACTATATGGATAAACACGGAAGACAAACGAAACTATGAAACTGATTTTAAATAATGTGAAGGTAATGTAATTTCTAAGCAAAGGCCTAAGCATCAAGAAGATTATGTAGGCTCACTCCTACAAAGTGCACATAAAAATGTGGAAGCACCTGAATTTCATAAAAAAATGAGGAGAGGAGGCTACTTTCTGAAACCAGTCAATGACTTCATATAACATCATCATTGTTGCCCTCTCAGGGGTAAATTTTGAGAAATGAAAAATGCTTCAGTGAAAGCAGGTTATCCCCCACCTTGTACCATAGGTTATTTTTAGGTGTGTTTCCTTTTTCCTTGTTTTGTGTGTGTTTCCTCCTTCTCTCTCTCTCTCTCTCTTGTAAGTTGTACATGACTCTGCAAGGTCCAATGGATAAGGCACTGGTCAATGAGTTATATGGTTCAAAACTATGATTTTGGATTCTCCATGTCATGTCTTCATTGAGCTCATTCCATGTCATGTCCCCAAGCTAGGGCCAATTATTGTTGTGCAAATGTGAAACAGGGAAATTGATAATTTCCAAGCATGACAATGATACTCCTATACCAATTTGTTTCAAGTCCTATCATTCGAAGACATCACAGGTGTTCCCAGTCAGTCTAGTAACCTCCCAATCAGTGTTAATTCATTCCCCTACATGATTTAGGAAAGTCAAATAACCCCCAGGTGATTTTAAGAGTTCATCAAAAGCTGCAAGCTACAAGTAGTTTTGGGAATGGCTATCACTAGCCTTCTGAGGACTAGAGAAACTCCATAGAGCATAGAAGAAAATAAATAATAGATGTGGAAGTTATTGAAATGAATAGGAACATCATGAAGTTGATTTTGGAAGGTTCAGGGAAGATTTGGAGTAGTTGTGGCAGTTTCATCAAAGTTGGGGATTCACAAGCCTAGGTAGTGCACAAGCTAAAATAAGTTGCGGAGCTTCAGAGGGTGATTACAAGAGATCTGGATGGATTTAGGAGAAAAAAAAATCAATGGAAATTTAATTCCAAACCCTACATGATGGTGAAATCATGTTTTTCACAACAATTTGGCGCATTAAGTATGCAAGTAGTTTTTCTTGGGCGCATGTGGAATACAAAATCAAAAATCATATTTTCAAGGATTAAATGAAAGAATAAATACATGATACCCATACCATTGGATTCAAAATACCATTTACATTCAGGATCATATACAATGTTTCTAAAAAATTCTATTGAGAGCTCAAGATATCATCATCACAAGTTGTCCTCTTAGAGCAAGTTCAGGACTTAGCCAAATTTTTGGAGGACACATGTTAGTTCTAGGATCCTAGTGGGATCCTGGGTTAGGTAAATCACCCTTAGAAAAATGTTCCCAACCCCCATGTTACCTCTAGAACCCCATACGACCATCAGCATTATCAGTTTAACCCTTGGGTGTAATTTGGAGCTGAAATTCCCTACCGTCGGATCAACGTCACATGTCAGCTCCAGGACCTCCATGGAATTTGATTTCCATCACATCCCTCAAAGGTTAGGGACATAATACCTTGAAAAATGTTCCCAACCCTCTAGGAGAGATTTTTGGTCACCCATGTGACCCGCTTCTAGCCCCTCGGTGCTTTAAAGTTGATTTTGGAGCACTCATTCCCTGCCGTCGGATCAAGGACACGTGTCACCTCTAGGATTACCATGGAAATTGATGTCCCTCACATCCCTTTGAGGTGAGGGATGTCAGGAAAAAAAATGTGCCCAACTCAAACTCAAAAATTTGAATTTTTTTTCTAATTGTGAGTTGTTTCTTGCTGCTTCTCATTGCCAGAAGAAAAGTTGTAGAGAACACCTTAGTCCACCAATCCACCATTGCCAAAGCTCAAAAATCATTCAGGGGGACATCATTGTTCATTATCATCCTAGGATTTTTTCATAGAGCATTCAAGATCCATATTAGTTCATTTAACTTGGTGAGTTTTAATGATCTAATTTGAAGGATTTTCTCAGTGTACAAGGAGTTTGAAGATTCAGAATTTCACTGCATTTGGAGCTTTCCATCAACAAGGATCAATGCAATTCATTAGGAATGAAATATCCTCTTCTTCTTCTCTCTCTTTCTCTCTCCTCTTCCCCCTAACTTTCTCTCACTTTCCAATATTCTAATTTCACATTGGGGTTACACTTTTTCATATGTCCTAATGTTCCTAATGTAATAAGTCACCTTTATGTTATAAAAAGGGACTTAATATTCTCTTAGGAAGTTTAAAATTTTCAAGTTACACAAGGACATATGAAAAGCCGTTGGGGGGTAGATGATAAGTCACATATCATTCTATAAATTGTAAATCCATTCCCATTTCTGAGGGTTGGCAATTGATCTTGTAAACTCAAGAGTGCATTGTACTTAGAGAAAGAAAAGGAGATAGCCATTTTCTTCTACTTTCCTCCACTCTCAAATTTATTCCATTCCCACATTATGTACAACTTTTGTTTAAGAAATCAATAAAATAATGAGTTTCTATCTTTCTTTGACTAAGGAGTTTCTTGATACTTTGTGATCAATAAATTCTATTTGGTCTTGTTGTCATTTACAGAGTTGTTTCTACTTATGAATGCATGTGATGAAGTTTCTAACTAATGTGTGTAGGAATGTGATTTTCTACCTGTAAAATTAGTTCCCCTACCTCATATTCTCACTCTCTTTCCCACTTCTAGACAAATTCTTCCCTAGAGATATATTTATAGCTTTTTCACAGGGTCAGTGGAGCACCCTTGTTGGATCCCCGACCACAAGGCCACTAGGAAAATCCTCCTTTACCTATGCATGGATATATGGCTGCTACACCAGTTAAGTAGATGGACTTAGATTCCCAGAGCATTGGAAAGAAATCCACAGGTTTTTCCACCCGAAAAAGTTTCTCGCCAACACCTTGGCAACCCTTATTTTCACTTTCCCTCCTCAGCTTTTATGTCCTTTGCTAAGGCATCATCTATTTTGATCTCAAGGTCCACTTTTGTGGCCTCATTTATTCCCCCTAGGGGAAATTTATTTTAACATTCTATTTATCCTTGTTTACTCCCAAAGTCCACCTTTTTGGCCATATTTACTAAACCTTTGGGCATTTTATATCATCACCTTTTCATAATTTTTCATTTCTTGGCCATTTTCGTGCCCTTTTCTGGGACACCATTATTCTCATCCCCATCCTTTATAGAGGCATACCTTTCACTTGATTCCTCATGTACGAAGGATTTCACATTATTTTCACATTTGGTTGCACATTGTTTGAAGTTTACCTATGACCCATTGGTCCTCAGGGCTCACATCCATTTAAGAGGTTTCCCATTGGATTCACTCCTGATTTCTTCCCACTCACTAGTCCGTAGATCATTTTTCATTGTCTCCATTTAGACCATCCTTTATTCCCTGCCGAAATGATATTGGAATCACCAAAATAGGTTCTATTATTGTTTAAATCCTTCTTGTTTGGGGAACCTTGCCTCGCCTCATCATTTTACTCATCTTTCTTCACCCATCTGCCCTTCAACATCTACCTCATTCAAACTCATTATCAATTCCCCTTGGCATTATCGACCCCTCGTTTGAGGGGGAGATCATCATCAACCTTCCTACTATTCATCCTACTCTTTATCTCTCATCATTTTTTTCTCATGGCTTGTTAGCACAAACCACATGACAAAAAGGGGAAAATGTAGGCACCAAAAATTGGTATCACTACTCTTGATTACCTGCGTGTGCATTTTTCACCATGGTCATAACTAGACCTCCTCAATTTAATTCATTTATTTAAATGACCATCTATTATCCCATCGCCCTTAATACTTAATTAATTCCTTTTAATTAACCTGAATTAGCTAATTACACATAATTAAATTTCACCTCTCCTAATTAACTAATTACCTCTAATTGGCTGTCTTTGGGATGCTTTTATCCCTAACCACCTAAATCCACATCCGTACGATTTTTCTAGCTTTTATCCTACCCATCATTATCTCCTATCTACCCATGAAACATCCCTAAACAACCCTTTCCCGTAAACATGATTTAAAGCACTTATCCCAATCCCTAAAAGCCCCATATCACGAGTAAATTAGTGCTTTTACCATCTAAGGAATAGTTTTCCGTAGTTGGTTGTGACCCAGCCAGGTTTCCATCAACCCTATAAGACTAATTTTCCCCCTTCCAAAATGAGACACAAATTGATCTTTCTTACACGTTGCAAACTTATCTTTGAATCTGAGCATCCTTGTAGCTATGTCAACCCTCTTATAGCCCATTGGAGTCTGTTTCACATCACTTGCATGACTTTGGGAGGTTTATTTTGATTTTTTTCTTGTCTATTGTAGCGTATGCTATTTGCATTATTATCTTGTAGAGTATAAATTCCTATAGGTCCAACTACTATCGGAATTTCATCTTCAGCCTACTCTTCCAGTCATTTTTCTGGTAGGTTTCTTATTCATCTCATCCACCTTTGGTTTTGTTTTGTATTATCTAGGTCACCATCGACTGAGTCTTGTTTCATCATACTTTTTTTTAGACTCCTCTCAGTGTTTAGTTCTGCTCTTGTATTTCTTCCAAACCCCAAATCTAGCATTCCAATTCTCTGAATCTACTCTATTTTCAGTCCAATCCATCCTAATCTTCATTATCTTTGTATCCCCTTCATTTATTTGTCTTAGATCCCCTTTGCAAGTTGTTACCAGTCTTCTCAAGCTTCTGTGATCACCTCTTTTCACTCATATTATTGCATATCTACATTTCTATCTATCTTGTTGTCCACTTTCATCAGCTCATGTCACCATTGACATGACCCTATGTAGCCTAGGTCACTGTCGACCTAGCTAGATAATTTTTTTAGTCAATTTAGATCAGAGTAATAATTTCTATCCATTTATTTCATTTCAAGATTCTTTTTTTAATCAATTTTCACATGTTATCAAATCATTTATATGTTATTTCACTTTATTTTATCAAACGGGGTTGATAACCATGAAAAGAAGGTAACACTTCTTGGAACCGGGTTTGTCAGGCATCCCCCACATATATAATCTAATCAATTTTCCTTCTAGCTATACTTGTTTTGTAGGTTCTTCAAGCTTGTAGCGAGATCATTCACTTTATGCTCATCCATTTGCATCCATCACACATTCGAGGCACCTTGAACCCTCACATTTTGTAGTTGTTTGATTTTATTTAGTAACTAATTCTCTAACTTGAAAAGGAAACAAAAAATTAGATCAAAAATAGGAGAAGAAACACCATGTGAATTTATACCAATACCTCTACCAATGAAACCTATAGAACGAAGTATTTTATAATCGAATGCAGTAGTATGCTGCTTAAATGAGCCATGTATGTGAGAAGAAGTAACTGAAGAGGGATACAAAAAATGGGTTAATGAAATAGGCATATGTGTGGAAGAAGAACATGCAGTAATAAGAAAAAAAAAGGATTAGGAGCATCAGATGTAGGAGTAGGATCAAAAACTAAAAAAATAAGGCCAGTGGGTATAGGTGAAATATCTGTAAGTGGACTAGGAACATGAGTAGGGGTTGCAAAGTACAAAATGTGAGGATAATGTTGTAAGTAAGCAAGTGTTTGTTGTAGGGGGTGTATTAGTTTATTCTTGTCATAAATGAGGTTATGAAGAAGAGACTTTTTATTTTTAAGTGATTTATTTTTTTCCACAAATTTGACCATATCCTCCTGAAGTCCACACACTCTAGAGAAAAGCATCTTGTTCTCAATATCCATGATAGATACAAGAATTAAACACTTGAAAATTTAGGACATCGGGCTTAGCCAAAAAATCATCCACATATGAGTACAACACACCAAATGTTGGCACTTTATAATTAAGTGCGTGTTACAATAATGACATTTTATAATTTTAATGTGTTTTTAAAAATAAATTGTTCCATTGGAATAAACACGAAAAACAAATACTTTTAAAAAAATGGCACTTGATTTCGAATTGCCTATCAAAAGTTATAAGCTTTTTACTGTATGCTATAATATTTTTTTTTTTAAGAAACATAAAATTTCTTTTTCCTTCACTTCTTCTCAATTGAATGTTTCTGGAAAAAAATTCCAATTATGGATCTACAAAACGGAAAAAGAAAAAAACCATTACTGAAAGTGAAAAACCCAAAAAAATCTAGAAACCATTTTTCTTGCCCTTTTGCCTTCGACACAGATTTATAAGACCTCCACATAATTTTTAATTATTTTTAGGTATTCACAAAACATAAACTCTACAAAATAGAAATAAAAACCCATAATCGAAAACGTAAAACCAAGAAATGGTTTTTGTTGCCCAGTTACCTCGCCAACATGGATTTCTAAAACCTCGGCATTATTTTTAAGATCTTTAGATCCTCACCAAACATGAACTTTGCAAAGTGGAAGAAAAAACCCATTACCAAATGCAAAAAACCTAGAAATCATTTTTTTGGACTTTCTGCCTCCTGGCACAAATTTCTTCCCTAGCACAGATTTCCAAGTGAATTTGTACATATCTGTGTCTACCTCTACATAATCAAAACAAATTGTCTCTGTCAATGGTAAAGTTTACACTCATTTCTAGGGCTTTGTCACTTTTCAAATCCAATAGAGCCCTCTGTTTTGCTTAAAAATGGACACTGGAAGAAATTTCTAACAAATTTCAAATATATGAAAACAAGTAAACCATTTCTTGCCAAAAATCTTACAAGTGGATGTCTACATTATTTACTACTTTGACACCATGAAAGGAATGATAAGAAGATTTTTCCATGTCGTGAACATCTTATATTAAAATAGTACACCACATTTGATAAGCTAAAAGAAATTCACTAGAATAACCTTACAAAAATATTTGCAAACTGTAACATCCTCATTTTAAGAATTCAACACAAGTGATTTTTTTTAATCAAATCACTTCACCATGTTTCATTGTTCTAAATTAACTCAATTTAGAACTAACATCATCATAGTCAATCCATCCTATAACAATAAACCTTATGCAGCTATATGATTCGAACTAAAATCGATCTTCTTATATCCATTTCATTAAATACATATACTAAGTATACAATGGTTTCCATTAACCTTCAAGGAAATTCAAGTTGTTATAGTCTAAAGTTCTTATCTGGGCATCTATTATAGAATACCCATATGAAATCTTGTAGCTTTATGACTAAGTGAACTCCTGATAGTATAATCAACAACTTACATTACCTTGGCCAAGGTTTTAAGTCATGTTTTCCATGCTTAATTTCCATGATGACATAATTGTCATTTAGAATTTATCTTTCACCCTAACACCTAAAAACTGTTATCAAGATTAGGACTAGATTGAGAAGTTTCAATCATTTACAAGTTGTGTACAAGGCACTAATCTGGATCATCCTACATGGATAAGTCCCACAATGTCTACTTAGGATGACTAAGGGAGAGTGAGTGTATCCATATTATTTACATCATTACAGGTCACTCTCTTTCCCATAGTCATCATAAGATGACATTAGGAACTTCACCATGCTACACTACCTGCATTCATACCTAGGACCATACTTGCATCTTAGTGCATTATGACCTTCTCATTTAGCAGAGATTGATGAGATAATTTGACATAGCATCTGCCCCACTATAACCAAATAATGACCTTAGTCATTAATGGTTATAACATGGTAGAAGCCATGTTGAATAGGCCCGCCAATTTCTACTAAATGGGAACGTCATATCTTAGGTTAGGATTATTCGATATTCCTAGAAGGTATCCCATAATGATATTAATAATGTCACAATACTTTCTACAAGGGACATAGTTAAATTTATCATTACCTCTTATTACCTAGCATCATGCCTTCATTTCCAACGAAACTCACCATATATGGGTCGAATACTCTCAGGTAAGACCATGACATCATTATACTGGATACATCCTAAATGAAGATGAAAATGATATCAACAAGCTCAAGATAGTTCGATGCTATTAAGGTAAGTTCCATTTACCTTAATCAGCTCAAGAACCCTTACTACTTTGTATTTACCTTAAAAACGAAGTCATAAACTAAGATATTCGATGTCAATCGATTTCCTAGAACTGCAATATACGAATCAACCTTCCTGACCCACATAAAAAAAATTGATTTCCCCATTCAAACTGAAATGCAAATCAATTTTTCCCAAACTACAAATGGTAATCAATTTTACAAATATGTAGTATACAGATCAATTTTTCTTTCCAAATCTATAAAGATTACAAATCTATTTTTTTGTTCTACAAATGTAAATCGATTTTTCTTACTAGATTTATAAATTTACAAATCGACTTCTCTGTTTGATAAATTGATTTATTTTACCAAATGTATAAAATTACAAATTGACTTCTCTGTTTTATAAATTGATTTATTTTACCATATTTATAAAATTACAAATTGACTTCTCTGTTTAACAAAGTGTAAATCAAATTTTATTTCCAGATTTATAAATATTACTAATCAATTTTCCTTTTCCAGATATATAAATATTACCAATCTATTTTCCTGTATTGCATATACAAACCGATTTTCATTTTTTTCAAATTTATAAATATTACCAATCGATTTTCCTGCATGATGCCATTTAATATTAGAATAATGGAAATTTTATAATAATATTCTAATAATCAACATAATAGTATGAGAAATCTATTCATTGATTTATTACATGATTTACCATTTTTTACATAAGAATTGTTCACTATCTTAAATGTCTAATTTTCCTTTAGATATAACTGGTTGAAAAGGAATGCAAAGTATAACAAATACTAAATTCCACCTACTGGAATATTATGAGATAGGACCTTAGGTACGATTATTTCGTGGTGAAAGTATCGTGAGACCTAGGGTAACCTGTTGTGATTTAATTAAATTGCCCTAAGATAACTTAGATGTGACATTCCCAATTAGGGAAGCTCAAAAGAACAACTCATTATGGCTGCTACAGAGTAGTACCCATTTAATGGAAAAGGTCATTAATTGGTTACTACTGCATAACATCCATACTGAGTTATTTTGTCAAGCTTCACCTAGTGTGACTTTTGTAACACCATAAGATGTAGGATTCGTTAAAGTTACAAATTTAGAAGTACCACATAGATACGGACCCCGATGCCAACTCACGATTTCTATAGAAAGGGAATTAGTCTAGTAATGAAGAAAATCATTACAGATACCCTTACCTTCCCATAAGCATTCTAAGTTGTCATAGTGGCACGTCTTCTTATAGGTTAATCCGGATTTGTACCTTATACGAGACTTGTAAGTGTTTATAACACCACTATCCGATCCTAATCTAGATAACAATAATTAAGTGATAAGGTGAAGGAAATTTCCAATTGTCAAATGTGTCATCATGGAATTGAGCATGAAAAACATGACTCTGAAACTTTGATCAAAGTAGTGCAAGGATGTTGGTTGCACTGTCCTGATTTCACTTAGATCTAAGCTGTAGGATTCTGGATGGGAATTCATGGCGGGTACCTAGGTAGACACTTAGAATAAGACACTTGATTATATTTTACTGAAAAATAAAACCATTGGTATACTGGGTATATTAGATCGTAAAGAGTGATTTATGAGGGATCGGAGTGAAACCAACTCATACAAATACACATGGTTAACTGTTATAAGATGGATTGATCTAGATGGATACTGGTTCTAAATTAGATAAATTTAGAACAATGAAGCATGGGAACTATTTAAAAAAAATCCACCTAGTATTGAAGTGATAAAAGTGGTTGTTACAAAAACAAAGAGCTAAGATATCATATATGGAAATCCATTCTAATGGCACTGATTAAATCAATAATTAGGATGTACGTATAGAAGGAGGGAAGTGTAATTACTACCTAGATCAATAGTGAATAACTCCCACTAATTGATACTGGATGTTAAGTTACCTCCACAAGACTAGCAAGCTAACTCCACATAATTGGTAAGCTAACTCAACAAAACTAGTAAGTTAACTCCACACAACTAATACACCTAAGAAAACTAACCCAAAAAGTATAGGGATAACCCATGTGCAAAAATTATCCTGCTAAATAAATAAAAGGATAAATAATAACCTATAATAACATTCATTGTATAGGACTTACACCAAACCTAGCTGCATTAGTAAAAAAGCCACTAGTATTAATAATACAATACATATTACATATTTATTTCAATCAAGTAAATAAATATTTGTTTCTATATTGAATAGGGTCTTTAAGAAGTGAATCACCACATATTTATCAAGGAAATATCCTTTACAAATTCTGCTTGTAAAATATCTCATCTTCTATGATGAATAGTATTGAATGCTCCAATTCACCAACATAAGAGTTCCACAATTTCATATTATACTTATGCTTTTATTTTACCTCATGGGAAGTTATAAGCCTCTTGATTTAATGAAAAGAATAACCTTAATTTTTTTTGATAAAATAGATAATATATTGACTTAAAATAATAAAATAGATGATACATTGACTTAAAATAATTAAAACTATGATGTTTCACTTATATGAAAACAATTACTTAGTGATTAGCTTATTAATATTTAACTAAAAAATTATACTATTTACATATCCCTTAGCTTCAAACCCATTTTTTATTCATGATATTATCCATAACCATATCCTTATTGACATTAAAAAACATATTTACATCCAAAAAATTATCTACATACAATCTTATACACACGCTTGGTCTTTTCCAAATTTTTGATCTTATCAACATCTTCAATATTATCCACATCCACGATATTATCCATATTAAAATAATATGAAAAATCACAAATACGAAATGATAAAATTATAAGAGTCTTATACAGTAATTTTCACACTCACAAACTAACCTTATCTTCATCTCTTGAGGTGTCACTGTGCATGTTGGACAAATGTTCCTAACACACACATGATACTATATAAATCAATAAATCTCTACTAAACCTAAAATATAATCCCAAATTTACGACACAAGTTTTTGTTTTTACATCATCTCCCATGAATAAGAATTATTAATAATTAACCATGTGAATTTAAAAGTGTAATCTTAAATCAGGGGGTAGGGCTTATATTCTCTGGTTTTATCCTTTTGAATATTTAAAGTTTTCATGCTAACAACTAGATAGTTATTCTTAATCATTTAAATATTTCCTATGGATTGGTGTTTCACCTCAAAGTATGTGATAAAATAGACAAGGTAACAGTCAAGGAGGTATACCTATGATTATATAGATGCTATGCACACATTACTGAATTTTTGATCCAAGATGACCGTGAAGAGCTTCCCTTTGGCTAGGAGGAACAACCTGTATAAGAAACAAAACAAGACCACCAAATGATGTTAAATAGCACATGATTGTGGATTTGCCTAACGATTGCTAGTTCCAGGGAAGTAAGATACTTCGTAGATGGTTTTCAGTCCACTATTTTTATTCAAATTGATGAAAATAAATATGAGAAATAAAGGTCCTATTGCTAACATTTTGATTTAGGTATCTCAAAAACATTAACAACACACTAGATTAAACATAATATTGAAATACAAAATAATATAGCATTAGGAAAGGTATGTTTATGAGTTAGGGAAGGTCATATAGGTGTTAGGGAAGGTCACTGGGGTATCTTGGTAGGTCTAGATGGAATTTTTTGGCCTAGTTATGGGTTGTTTGTTGGAGGTTTAGAATAATAAGGCACAGTGACTGGTGTTGGTCTGGTGACTGATGTCGGTATAGAGATGAGACTGATGATGGTTAAGGTGACAAACTGTTGGTAGGATAAATTTAATAGTAATTGATTAAAATCAAGTTTAAAGCTTCTTTGTGATTGCACAGATAATGAAGGGAGAGTGGTTGGAGTTTGTAATATTACCAGGAAGACTCAAGAATGTATATAAGGTACAGGTATGGAGAGCCAAAATTTTGTAGGTGGCTGGGTTGATGGATTGGTGAGAAGGTGTAGATAAAGGAATACATGGAGAAGTAAAATATAATGAAGGAGGTAATGGATCTAAACTTTAAGAAAACATGAAATGATTAAAGTCATGTATACTTACTTGCATTTGCAGATACAAGTTGGTAAAGGGAGGACAGATATTTGATCCATGAGGATCCTCTGTGTCCAGTGACGCGGAAATACTCCTTGATTGTTTCCTGTGAATACTCTAATGCCTTAGGATGAGTATCCAGATGATTTATTAGGCATGTGGTTGAGTATTTTGTGTCATCTAGATACTGGGAGGATTTTGATTAGTGCACTTGAATGCAATTGTTCTCCTAAAACTTAAAATCACCAAACTAGGTAAAAGGTTGTAAAGTTGTATATAAAGTAATTGATGATGGTTAGGTGACCGATGTGAGTCAAGGAATAACTGACATCGGTTAAAGAGGAGAAAGTCTAGGTTTACAAAAAATAGGAATATCTTCCTAGATATGGTGTGCTTTCTCATTGATTCCTTCTTAGGAAAGTTGAATTCACATGATAGAAGGCAAGAAGAACTTAGAAAAGGGTCCAGTTAGGTTTAGAAATAAGTCTTAGTTAGTTTGATTATGTTAGTGAATCAACAATATAAGTGATGACTTAGTGTTGAGAGTGATGACTTGGTCGATTGTGATTTAAGTGCCCTTTATAATGGGTCTAGGGTGAGGTGTAATGATGAGGTGGAGATGTGAGGGTGAAAATATTTTAATTAAAATAATTAAATTAATTAGTAATATGAATATGGATAATTAATAATTGGGTGATGGGGTCATAATTAATTAAATAAATTATGCATTAATTGATTGAAGGTGACCAAGGGGAGTGTGACCCAAATTTGGTGTCTATATTTTCCCCTTTTTATCGCGTAGCTTGTATTTGGTAAGCGATGATGAAAAAAATATAAGTGGTTTCCCCAAATATAGGTGAGATTAGGGTTTCCCCCAATTAGGGATGATGGTGTTCCTCCTCAAACCACGAACCAATGAGGTAGGAAACATAATCAGGGAGTTGTTTGATAAATAGGTTACTGACAAAAGTGAGGTCCGATAGGTCAAGGGTATGGTCACTGTGGGTAATGGCTCATGGAAATTGTATGCATGAACACATGTATATATTGCATTACGTGGTACCAGGTAGAAGAGCTTGCAAACTCTACATTGTCAAAGGTTGACAGGTTTATCCAAATGAGGTGGAAGTGATTCAGGTATCCAAGGTATAAGATAATGGTCATGAAGCACAACAAGGTCAGGTGTATGAATGAGTAATAGGTTTTGTTCCATGACATCAAAGGTTTGGTCAGGATAAACATCAGAGACATTAGGCAAGGAAAGGTCATGAGGCTGAACAAAACAGGAAACAAACATTGCAATGTATAGTGAGAACACAAATTAAAATGTCACAGAAGGATGTGGTTTAGGTCAGGGTATGTAGGTCAGGGAATATGTAAGGCCAAGGTATAGGTAAAGAACATGTATCTAAACGCAATTAAGGAAATTCACAGGTAATATTAGGCTTGTGGGTGAGGTTTAAGAGGTATGGTTGAGGGAATACGTTGTTTGAGAAATATTATTTAGTAGGAAAAATGGGCATAGTGTGGGTTAAATGTTTACGTTGGGTGAGTCATGCCGGTTAGAGATTAATCGACGTTGGTTTTCTAGGGCACGTCTTGACTGACGTCAGTCAAGTTGATTTGGGGTTAAAAAAGGAAAAATCCACTTTTTACCGGATTCAGTTAAAACTTTCTACTTTTAGAAAATGATAGAGAAGAAGATTAAGAGTAGAAAGCAATGGTACAAAGTTTTTGAGCTGCGTTGGTGAGAAATGAGAACATGATTGACATTTGGTAGGTAAGCAGGTCCATGAGATCGATTAGAGCTAGTTGATTGGTGGTGAAGGTGAGGAGTTGATTTATGGCATGGACGGTGGTGGAAGAGGGAGTGGTTGGACCAATCGCACATAATGACCAGATGTTCCACCATGGAGACAACACTGAGTAGAGGTAAGAGAAAATCCAAATCCTTCATTTTAGTTTAAAAGATTGATTTTTTTAAAATATTGTGTTTGAAATTTGGGTAGAAATTTAATTTAGAAAATGTGGTAAAAATGAATGAAATGATATGTTGGGAAGCTCAAATGTAACTTAAACAGGGTGGGTAATGAAGGTAGGATAGGTTTAGGTGGGTTGAGGTAGGTATTTAGGTTGTTTTTTGGTAATTTTTGATAATTGGGAATGGGGGTTTCAGTTTTTGGCTTAAACATGGTTACCGACATTAGTCAAGGGTTAGCCGACATTGGTTGTGCTATGACTGGCATCAGTCGAGGTTTGGGTGACCGAAAATAGTCAAAGTGATCGACACCAGTCAAAGTGACCAACATCGGTCAAGGCGACCAATTTTGGTTACTATAAAAAGTGACTACGGATAACACAAAGGTAGTTGGGAAACTTAAAGATGTGAGGCGGGGTATATTGTGAAGGTTAGTGTAGGTGGAATAGAGTGTAAGGCGCCATGTTGTGTAGGTGTGTGATAGGTATGCAGATGAAATGGTATAGGGAATTGTGTAATTATGACATTGGGGACAATAGGTTTTTAGCTGAATTAGGGGAAAGTATTGGAAACTAGGTGAGGGGTAGGTATGAGCGATGGTTTTAGGTAATGATTTGGTAAAAAAATTGGCTAAGTATGAGGTCATTTGTATTTTTAAGGAATAGGTAATTGGAGAGGGTCGCGACTTGACAATGTTTTTTTGGATAATGCAAGTGCAAGAAATTTACTGAGGCTGAGAGACAAAGCTACCACCACCTACTGGTATGGATGTATGCCTAGCATTACAGCGGATGAGTGGGAGCACATAAACAGATGTGGGAACTCAATTCGATCAGGCACTATAGACGTATATCCCATAGATCATATCTTAATGGTTTCTCTCATCGATACATGGGACTCAACGACTAATACCTTTCATTTACCAACAGGCGAGATGACTATCACATTAGAGGACATGTGTATAGGATCCTGTGGCTTCCTATTTTTGGGGATCTAGTGTATTCGATTTCTTCTTAGGAATCAGTAGAGCTAGATATTGATAGTATTTGGTGAGGTGATGGGCCTGTTGATTTATCACAATGCGATTTTGAGCTATGGAGACATGTATGCAGCCTACCCATAAGAGACCAAACTATCTGCACTAATGATGGTAGTAGTGGGATGTTTTACGCTTCCAAATTATTAGGGTGGGAGATTCCCACAAGCACTGATGCAGGGTGCTATAAGATATGATCGAGGTGTAAACTACACTTTTCTTGAGAACCAACTTGTTTTGGTTTAGTCTGTATAGGGAGATATGGGCCTATGGTAGGTTGAGGAGATTTGGTATGTGTTGGAAATTCTTATTACACTACTGGGAATATGAGCAAATTATTTGTGTGTACTCAATTGAATTACCATGACAAGATTTGTTTAGGGGTGATTTGCACATAGTAGGATTTAAGAGATGCGTACCAACTGGGGCAAATTCGAGAGTGGCCAAGGCCACAAATGATATTATATACTACAGGAAACTGTTGGACGAGCCTATCAGTAGCCATATATCGTGTGGCGGCCATATGTTGATTATCTGTCATATAAAGGCATGGTTGAGGATTATTTAGGAGTTACAATTACTAAGATGGATATAGGGGTGACATCCCAGGGAGCATGTGATGATACCTGTGTCAACATGGTTATATGATAGTTTGGGACTACGGGAGGAGGTTGCCCCCACCTTTCTCACAATACCATAGAGATGACATGGAGATAATCATGTCCTCCACCACATTTGAGTGTTACCATAGGGAAGGAGGAGTAGGTGTTAGATAGACGGATCGATGATGCGGTTGTCATCTGATGGATACATAGGTAATGGTGGGTGGAAAAATTACAGAGTGACATCACCAAGGCCTGGGAAATCCTGATTTAGCGACCATGTCATAGTGCAAAGGGATACATTATAGGGTCAGGTGGCAGACCATACATGCATATATTACAGGGTTACATGGATAGTTGATATGGTCACAGGCACAGGTGACCACCTTTTAGGCATAGGTGGTGGCCCTATAGGCCCATGTAGCACAGGCACTAAGCTCCCATGCACAGGGTGGAGATGGGAATGGAGGATAGGTAACCACCCTACATGCACAAGTGGGTGGTTTTACAGGGTCAGTTTTCCATTAGACAGGAACATGTTGTGGACCCTGTAGGCCCAGGTAGCTACATAGGCACCAATAATAGGCACAGGGACATTGTCCCATAGTACAGGCACCTGACACTAGGACATGGTACACTCTTGGTGTGGTAGATTTCATAAGGGGACAGTGAGGCTCGATGGCAGTACCATAGACCATATCCATGGTGAGGTTTAGGGTATGCCCTGAATGAGGCTCACTATTACTAGGACCATCTAGCCACCACATGGATTGATGTGCCTTGATATGCCAAGTACTCGACCCCAGCAGGTGGCTAGTGAGTGGATGAGATCTAGGATTCATAGTTCTATTAGCATAAGGGGGCATCGACCCCAAATACAAGGCCATGGTGAGGTTACTAGTTCTCAGGGACCAGGCCTGATAGAGGGCCTGGATGAGGAGGCAGATGAGAATGGAGAGGAGGTCATCAGGTGGGGGGTGAGTGGTCATTGTATGTGATAGTATACCATTATTTTGATTTTTGATATATATACCAGCTTGCATTCCGAAGACGTGGGATTATACATGAGAGGTTTTGAGATAATTATATTTATTTACATATGTGTATATATGTATTAATACAAATACACTCCCATTACATAGTTTGATGATATTTACTGGATGGATGATGTACTTGTTTAATTTCCATTGCTATTATGTATTATGGAAACTAGTTGAGTTAGGCATGATTGGGTCGAGGTCATCTAGGCATGATGGAGTCAGGTATAGACATGGTCGATTCAAGGTATAAGTATGGTTTGGTTAGGTATAGGCATGGTGGAGTTGAGGTATAGGCATGGTGGAGTCTAGGTATATGCATGGTTGAGTCAGGTATAAACATGATGGAGTCAGGTATAGGCATGGTGGAGTCTAGGTATAGGTATGGTGGAGTCTAGGTAATTTCAAAGTTACTGATCTTATGGAAATAATGTGTTGTATGTATCTTGTGTTGAAATTTCCAAGTAATTGATATCATGGAAATGTTAAATGCTTGATGTATGATATGGTTGATGTTATAAAATGGTAGTTATGTATGTTTTTATGATATATTAATTTCTAAGTTGTTTTGTAAATGGAAACTAACTAGGGTAGAATGTGAATAAAATGGGGGAAAATTGGTTAGGGGAAAAAGTGGTCAAGCTAACCTCCAAGGGCCCGATGCCCTCAAAGTGCTGCCTACATATCCCTGGTGAAAAGGGGCCTCATACCAATGTAGTTCTCCCGTAGGCTAGGGGAAAATAAGATGAGGATAGATGAATGGGTCGATAGGTTTTAGGCATGATTGAGTCTAGGTCATTTTAGGAATGGTTGAGTCTAGGTCATTTCAGGCATGTATGATTTTAGGTTGAATAGGTATGGTTGAAATTAGGTCATTTTAGGCATGGTTGAGTATAGGTTGAATAAATGTTGGTGATTTTGGTGAGAGAGGAATTCCCAGAATGTAGGTGTCAAAGGTATAGTCATGTGAAGGAGAATTAATAAGTAAGAAAAGGGGTAAATGGTAAGAGTAGACACAAAGCCTCATAGTTGGTAAGAACCAGTATAAGTCTATCATACCAAAGATTGGCTAATGAACATAAAACCCTAAAGTCATTACATGATTGACTGTTCTAAGGGTGAAGAAGGTCACATGATCATGAAATTTCACATGTGCGACACGTCCCTTAAATAGGTATAAAATTAGAAAGGAAAGGTAGTAAGGTAAAAGAGGTTATTTTTAGCGTAACCTAGTGTGAGACAACATGCCTCTTTGGAAAGATACCCAAGATCAAAATAGGGGAGTCCATGAAGAAAAAGTTATGTGTTTATTTTTGCTTTTTCTTTATAGATTGATCAATGTGGGAAGTGTATGTGGGATGAATAGAATATCTCCTTGAGTTATTCATGAAATTGATCGATGCAGGAAGCTTCAAGATATTTTTATTTTATTTTTACAAGATTAGTCTTCTTTTTGTGATAGACTATGTATAGTATGGCTAGATTTGTATAACTATCCTTTGAGGGAGAAGTTTATTTATAACAATGAGATAGAGAGATTAGATGTACTTTTATAGGGAGTCATCTTATTGCTAGAAGTTTGACTCAAGGAGTTTGAATTTGAAAATCCCGTATATTCCCTATGAATTGTTTGTGGAATTTCAGGTCATGGACAATACTATAAAGAAGTATAGGATTCTTTTATGAAGAAAAAAACCATAACACATAGGGGTAGCTATAAAAGAGAGGTTTTAAGTGATGAATGACCATGGGATTCCTTCTTGAAAAATTATCCATAAGGATCATGCCATGAGTAGAGACGTGGTGCTCATATTAAAGATAAGGCTGAAAGGTGACAAATAATCACATGGTTCTTGTTTAGTCATTGATCCTTAAAATAGGTAAGTGGAAGGTGAATGTTGCTCAAGGGATGAGCATTTAATAGACAGAAGGTGACATAGGACTTGATTCAACAATAGAATGGTTGAAGATGCAAGACATTTAGGGGTTCAAGTTCAGGTTTACCTTTGAGTGAAGATAAATGATAAGCACCTGATCTATAGGCATGAGTAATGATATAGGGTCCAATCCAATTAGGAGAAAACTTTCCCCGTTTACGTTTCTCCGCTTTTATTACATGTTGATTTTCCTTTAGGACGAGATCATCAACCTGAAAGGTTTATTCTTGGACATGTTTACTTTCAGCACATTTGATACATTTTTGGTAGATTTGGAGGTGATATGGAGCATTGAGACCACGCTCATCTAATAACTCAAGTTGTGCCAAATGGTCCTGGCGAAAATCATCATCGTTGAGCATTTATTTGAGTGAGATATAAAGTGATGGAATTTGGAATTCAAGAGGCAAGACAACCTTAGTACTATAGACCAAAGAAAAAGGTGTGGCAACAGTTGAGGTACAAATACTAGTACAATAAGCCCATAAGGAAAAAGGAATGTGCGTGTGCCAATCCTTACCTATATCGTGAACCAATTTCATAAGAATTTTGTTTAAGGTTTTGTTGGTTAATTTGGCCTGGACATTTGTTTGAGGATAATAAGGTGAAGAAAAAATGAGCTGAATGTTGAAGGCATCACAAAGTTTCCTTAGGGTTTTGTTTTTGAATTATTTTCCATTATCAGTGATGAGGCAATGAGGAACACCAAAGTGACAAATGATTTTATGATTAATGAATTCACAATTTTTCTTGTCTTTTGTATAAATAAGAGGTACGGATTCCACCTATTTAGTGTAATAATCAGTAGCAGTAATAATCCATTGATGGAATTGAGAAGAATGAGGATTGATCTCTCCGACAAGATCCAAACCCAATTGTGAGAAAGGCCAAAGGTCTTGTGTGACCTATAAGGCATGAATAGGGGTGTGATGAAGATTAGCATGTTGTAGAAATGTAACACAACACTTGACATAGTCACAAAAATCACAATTTAGGGTTGAGCAGTAATAGCCAGGGTGAAGGATGCACTTAGCGACAACTAATCCACTAAAGTGACCCCCACAAATCTTGTCATGAAATTATTCGATGGTGTATGGAATTTCAGAACTCGTAAGGCATCGTAAGAGGACAATGTAAAAGCTGCATTTATAGAGAATACCACCCATGATGACATAGCAAGAGACACTTGTTGAGAAGGCTTGTTTGTCCCATGGCGAGTAAGATATTGAGGCAGAATTAAAAGGAAGATAGTCAAAAAAATCCTTATAACCAAAGTTCACATGGGTCCATTTCAATGTGTCCTATAGTTTACTAATATGGTTTATTTACATCATTTTTTGGCATTATTTTGGTTGTGGACATACATTTATGTACTTGAGAAGATACTTTAGTATAATGACATTATGACGCAGTAACTTATGAGTTGGTCATATTTTGATGTTATTATTACTAGCTACATAAATGCTTTATATTGTGACATAATATGTTGTGATTCAGTGTTTCAATTTTCATTTGGCATATGCCATGATTATTTATTGATGTTTATTACCATATTAATTATTTTTATATTATAATTATTTTGATTTATGGATATCATTCTAGTATTTCTCATGACCTTGGTATTTTTAGCAAAGAATATGAAGGGAGGGACTAACATGGTCCATTGGACATGAGATAGGTTTGATGACACTCACATGATCACAAAGGTAAATATATATACATTGTGATTTAGAAAATATCTTGGAAACATATATAGGTCTATCCAATGATTTGGATAAGTTGTGTGTTTTTTTCATCACCTAGAGTATGTATTTTCTTAAGTGACCAAACTTATGACTTAATTGATTATAGTTATTTGTCATGTGATCCACTTTATTTCCAATTGTTGTTTTTTGTGTTTTCATGATTCATATTTAAACTATCCATGTAATGATGATTCATCATAATGTTGATAAACACCACTCGGTCATCTACTTCTTATTTGTAGAATTGTCATGGATTTAATTAACATCATTAGAATTGTTAACATGTCCAAAAAATGTTGTATTTACCTTGTAACCTTGGTTAAATTTTTTGTTGAATTAAATATATATATATATATATATATATATGTACAATTTTTGGTTTAGGTATTAACCTAAGGACCTAAAAAATAATGACACCAAAAGGATGAAATGGGACATTAATTTGTAGAAACATTTTGGTGAATGATTATGAAGATACTATTTTCCTAATAAAGTGATCAAAAGGAATAACATGATTTCAATCACTAGTCATAATCCATAAGTATTAAAGGTTTTAATGTATTTAATTTAGTAGAAGTTAGGGTATTAAATGAAGGATAATTTTTGTATTTTTTTACCAGTACATGTGGTCATCGAGGTGTTGGAAGAAATAGGACCCTGTTGGCTTAAAAAAATAAGTATGATAGTTAACTGAAAGTTTATTATCTTCATGTTATTTAAAAATGATAAAGAAGAAGAGATGTATTATTGGAAGGAGGGAAATACCATTTTTTATTTTTGAAAATAGTATAAGTGGTAGCCATGAGCATATTAGAGACTAATTTTGTTACAATAAGATGGTTTTATTGGGTCCATAAATCATTAACCATGCATTTGATTTTTTAAGTATAGCTTGTGGATGAGATATGGAGGATTTTTATAGAAAACATATATAAAATAATAGATATTCAAATGAAGAGTATCTATAATTTTATGTGGAATGTTGTGATATATTTTTGTGTTATTATTGAGATCTATTGTATGACCTCTTCTGGTAGTAGTGCTTGCACATGATACCTATTTTGGGTATAGTTATTTTTGAGTGTTGTGAAATTTGGACTTGAGGATATGAAAATTAGGAGTTGATCTAGAACCCTAGCATGGCATTACCTCATCATTTAATTATCACTGAACTTGAAATAAAAAGGGTTTATAATAATTTCATCACTTTTACCTATTTTGAAGTCATTTGATATTATGGAATCTTTATTGGATAGTACTATTTTAAGTTATTGAAAATCATGGATTTGGTTACTCTATGGTACCATGTGATTCTTTTAAATCATTGTATGATCCCATGCATGGGATATTTAAGTTTTTCTTCTTCTTTTTAACCTGTCATATAGTAAAAGATTTTTCCATTCATACGTATGACAATTTATTGGGACCTATTAAAAGAAGTATGGAATAAAAGAGTAAGATGGAAAGGTTATCAATATTTTTTAATTCTTTCTCCCTATTTATATAATCTTTAGAGAAAAATGAAATAGGAAATATATGAACAAAATGGATATGTGATAACCTTGTACCTTGGTTTTATTTTTCATTGTTCTTTTTGGAAACCTGTAGAGATTGATTCTTGATAACAATAATAGTGAGAAAGGAAGAGGTACCCTTGATATAATGAAAAATGAAATATTATATTCTGAATACATATTGTTTGTGCCCATAATTTTCATGTTTGATTCTAGGCACAACTTTGTGAATTCCTTAAATATTTGTTAAGATTTTCTCTTTCTTTGTCGTTGTCCTCAACCTCTTCAAGTTATGTGGTCATATCTCAAGCTCTTAAGCTTAGAATAATTTTTTTGTTTCGACCTTGTAAGCCCTCATCTATGTTTTTGCCTTAACATTTTTTCTTGTTTCTTATCTAAGATTGTATGTTTAATGGAGGGAAAATGGATGTATTTACACTTTCATTATGATACAGGGGACTTAACCATTTTTGTAAGCTTGCCTTTTTCGTAATTGTACAAAATGTAAATCCGTCCCCTCATGCCCTGAAAATGGAGTATTATGAGTATTCGGAGTAATTACGCACTAGTCACAACTTTGCATTTATTGCAATGTTGCAAAATTAAAATACACCCCCGATCCCTAAAGGAATATTATCTTAATATTCCCTTCTCCATTCGTACTTAAACAAAATTTAAGAGATGTAAGTTCTAAGTTACACTTACATCCCCAAACCCCATCAGATAGAATATTAAAGGAATCTGGAGGTCACGAGTTGAAATGTATATTATAGTTTAAATTTATTACTTCTTTGCACTTTTGCAAAATACAAAATTCATGACTCCATACCTCAAAGTTTCAATGGAAAGGAGGACACATGGTGAATCTAGAGTGAGAAGATGAAAATTGTACTTTACACTGTATAATTTTGCATTTTTGCATTTCATAAAAAATGAAAAATGCAAGCACATCACCGAATCTCATAAAGGAAGGACATGTGGCAAAAACCTAGATGTTTAAAAGGACAATGCAGTCAGCAATTTACATCCTTGTACTTCTGCAAGATGTAAGTTTGACCCAGAGATTTGACATGGAAATTCTGGTCAAAAGGACATGTGGTGGAAAATGATGGCTCCTCGAGGTGGGAATTCTTTGAAGCCACACAGTTGGAAGATTTATAGTTTTTGTAAGACTGCTAACTGCTTCTCTACCCCCTCCAAACCAAAAATGGGGACAAATTGTACATCAGTCCATGTGTAAGGCCCAAATCCAAACTTGAAATATAAGATCAATGATTATAAATTTGAAAAATATGGGAAGATGTCCACCATTAATGAAAATGTGCACGGAACTATATGATAATTTTTTTGGCTAAGTCCCACACTTTACATTCAAATTTGGATTTACTGAGCATTCCAGCACCTTGTAATGTGAAGAATCTCCCAATTCTTGCGAGTCAACTATGTGGAAGTATGATTAAAGTAAGGAAAAGTGTTAAAAGATATGATTAACGCTAAAATATGAAGTTACAATTACTTTGGAATATGGGGTTAGATGAATACCACCCATTTTGCAGATGTTGTAACACTTGTGTGCACATAAATATAAAATTGAAAAAGGAGCAGAGGATAAAGAATGGATTTTGAGCGATCGTGAACATTGTATATGCATAAAAGTAACATGGTATTCTATAGGTGCCCTTAAAAGGAATTAAACACCAAGCTCAATAAGATGAAAGTAATTTTCTAGAATAAATTTACAAAAACCTTTGCAAACAAATGAGAATTAATATCATATATTATTATGGAACTCAATGAAATACATTGAGAATGGCCCTTGATTATAAAGTTAAAGAATATAATCTAAGAACAGGTCAAGGTCATAGATCAAGCCATAAATCAAGGAAAAAACTAGTCATCAAAGAACTAGTCAAGACCATAGATCAAGGAAATAACTATACCTAACAACTAGATAATATCTCCCTAATATCTAAATAAAATAAAAGAAATATCCACACACATAAGTGGGTGAGGATAAATACAATAAAGGTAAATAAAGTGCCTAGGTGAACATGAGCTAAGGTAAATACCTACTCTAACACCCCTCTCAGGTGAAGCTAGGGTCCCAAAATAAAAGTGGCATATCCACAGTATCAGTCCTGAAAACTAGGCCTGATGAGGTACTCATGTATAATATATCCATGAAGAAATATCAAACTAGAAGAAGGAAAGAGAAAGAAGAAGAAGATGTTCTCATCAACACCCCCAAGAAAAAATTCTGAAACCCCAAGCATGCCATGTAACTCAAGGTAGCGAGGTGATGTAAAAGGATTCATAAAGATGTCTACAACCTGTTGCTGATTCAAAATGTAATCCAAACAAAGAACTCCATCCTGAATGTACTGATGAATGAATTATATGTGTATCTTCATATATTTGGTTTGTTGATGCTCAACATGGTTGTAAGAAATGTGAATATCACTTTGGTTATCATAATAAAGTACAGTAGGTGAATCTTTTGGTAATCCAAAATATGTCAATAACTATTGAAGCCAAAGAATCTACTAACTTGTTGTAACTACTACCATGTACTCTGCCTCTAGATATGGAAGTGCAATAGCCTATTGATTTTTGCACACCTAAGCAACTGGAGAAGAACCAAGATAAAATAAGATATCCAGAAGTGGAATTCCTGTCATCAATAGAACCTACCCAATCTAAATCTGTATATCTAACCAACTTAGTATAACCCCTAGTGTAGTGTAGGCCAAAGTGGGAAGTGCCATGCAAATAGGGTAAAATCATTTTAGCATCTTGCTAGTGACTACTATGAGGAGAATGAGAAAAAAAAGATATAAACCCTAATGCAAATGAAATATAAGGGTGAGTATGGGTCAAGTACATGAGACTTCCAACCAACTGCCTATACAAGGTAGGATCACAAAGTGGATTGGTACATGTGGAAGTAAGAGTAACCCCAGACTGAAAAGGAGATGGAATTGGCTTGCAATCAGCCATATCAAAGTGCCAAAGAAGATCATGGGTGTACTTTTTCTGACTCAAATGAATCCCTAAATTTGTTTGAGAAATATACAATCTAAGGAAATAATGCAATAACCCAAGATCAATCATGTCAAACTATGTAGAAAGAGCCCTCTGAATACTCTGAATGTGGGAAGAAGAGCTGCTAGTAAGTAATAGATCATCAACATATAAGACAAGTATCACAATATCCTTTCCAACATGCTAGAGATATATTGTATGATCATAATGGCAGAAAAAAAAACTAGTAGATAGAAGAAAAGAATCCATCTTCTTATACCAAGCCCTAGGGGCTTATTTGAGAACGTAGAGAGGCCTTCAGAGTCTAAAAATAGGAGAAAAATCCTAAGAAAATCTAGCAGGTTGTTCCATGTATATTGATGCAAAAGTCTTAGAGTAATCAATACCTTCAACTTGTGAAAACCATTTGACACAATATGTGCAGTATACTTGTCAATGGACCCATCAACTGTGTATTTGGTTCAGTATACCCACTTATACCTAACCATATTTCTTCCTTTAGGAAGAGATACAAAATAACAAGTATGATTCTTCATAAAAGAATAATACTCAGCTGCCATTGCATCATCCCACTTTTGTATCCCATGAGCCTATGAAAAAGAATGTGGATCCTCAAAAACTATCTGACACAAAACTCCCAAAAATGGTAGAACATGCGTGATGTTTTCTAGTGGGTGGAAGATCCTGTACAAATGACATGGCCTCAGAGATAGTAGTACAATCCCACTTAGGCATAATGACAACATTAGTAGGAATAGGATCCTCTTTGGCATCTATAACCTCCTCATCAACCTCCTCAAAGAAAGGATATTCAAGATGAGATAAAGAAGAAGTATGCATGGAAGATGATGAAGAATCATGAGGAGTGAATCTCTCATCAAATTGAACATGTGTTCGAAAAATAACCTCATTAGTAATAGGATTTAAAATTCGATAAGCTCTCATGTCCTCACAATATCATAAAAAGATCAAGGGTTTTATCTTCTTATCCAAGGATTTTCTTTTCTTCTTTGGCACAAAGGCCCAACCATGGCTCCTAAAGAGTTGAAAAATGAGACATCTATCTTAGTGTTGGACCAAGCTTCCTCTAGAGTCAAATGCTCAAGTGCTCTGTGTAGTTCTAAATGTAGTTAGCACAGTTAACTACTTCTACCTAGTAGATAGGAGGTAAATATCTAGAATGCATCATGTAGTTAGCCATTTCCTTAAAATTTTGATTCTTTCAATCTGCTAAGCCATTCTATTGTGGAGTATGAGGAACAAAATGCTGGTGAATAATGCCATGAGTTGCCAAAATTCAGATAACTCATTTCTGAATTACTCCCCACCATTATTAGTGTGAAGGTTATTTATGCAACTAGAAGATTGTTTCTTGACAAAAGCCTTGAAGAATTTGAAGTGTGAAAAAACATAGCTTTTATACTTGAGAAAATAAACCCAAGTACGCCTTGAGAAATTATCAATAAAGGTAAGTTCATACTTAGATCCATTAACGGAGGGGGTAGGAAAAAAATTCAAGTCACTATGCACAAGCTCAAGTGGTGAAGAAGCTCTCTTGGAAAATTTCTTAGGAAATGGATCTTGGTGGTGTTTCCGTAATGCACGGCCTTGAAAAACTCCCTCAAGAAATGAAACTCTAGGAATACCATCAACCATACCATGAGTGCTAAACTCCTTCAAATATATGTAATTAAGATGTCCAAATCTCTCATGCCAAAGCTTAGTCTCTGAATCTACATGAGAAACCAATCATGTCCCTATAGAGGAAGTGTCATCAAAACCCTCAAAGTCATATAGTCTATAACTATTATCAAAAATACCTTGAGCAACATGTAAACACCAAATTTGGGTCACACTCCCCTTGGTCCCCTTTAATTAATTAATGTAACGTATTCACCCAACCATGACCCCTTACCCCACATTCATATTAATTTAATTAATTACAATTGAATTAATGTTCATCCTCACATTATTAATTAATTTAATTACTTTAATTAAGCTAATTTACACATCACCTAGACACCTCACCATGGACTTATTCCTAGCTTATTAATTAATTAAGACTAGGTCCTATTCCTTCTCCAACAACACTCCCACTTATTTAAGTGTTGAACCTCACTTGAGACCTGGATTAGAAATCAAAATCATGCCAAAATAGTAAAGATCAAGCTATTTTTGGTAACTTGGACTAATTCAACCTAACTGACACTGGTTTATCCTTGACTGACGTCGGTGACCTAAACCGCCATTGGTTCCATTATATACAATTTTACAACCTTTTACCTGGGTTTGTAATTTTGAGTTTTGAGAGTGATATTGCAATCAAGTGAAGATATTAGAGCCATTGCTTAATCCAAACAACATCTACACACCACTAGAGAGCAACACACACTAAGGATTCCCTACTGGATCATTAGAGCATTCACAGGAACAAATAGGTCATACTTCCACGGCACTAAACTAGATACCACCTCACCAATCAATCACTAGCCTCCATCCAGCCACGAGATCTTCATAGCTTCAAGTAAATAACATGATCATAATCATTTGTGCTTCCTTTATTACATATCTCTTTCCCCCTTATTTCAAGTTTCTATTGTTATCCAAATATCTCCATCTTCTCACCAATCCACCAACAGAACCATTTCAAGCCCTTTCACCATTTGTGACCTCTCCCTATGTATTCCTAAGCCTTCTCAATTATATTACAAACCTAGGCACACCCTCCTCACTCTCTATGCAATCAAAGAGAAGAACATAAATAATTTTTATTAAGTTATTGCCAATTTCCCCTACCAATGTTGGTTCACCCTACTAGCATCAATTTCATCCCTGAATCGACATCGGTCACCTGATCGATATCGGTCTCTGTGTCATTTTATATTCTCAGACTAGAAGGATTCCAACTCACTGAAAACCAACCCAGAACTCAACCAATCAGCCCCACAGACCCTTACTAGACCTATCTGACATGAAAAAAACCTTGATTTTAATTAGATTTAGTGTTATTTTAAATATCTAACATCAAAATCTAAGTAGTAATTGTGTGTATATGAGAAACCTAATTCATTACATTGCAATAGAACCTATTTATTTCAATTTCTTATTCACATTGAATTGCTATTAAACAGTGGATTAGACAACCTCTCTAGGAAGTACATACCACATCATAGATCTATCATACCGCTAGGTAGTCCACTATCATATGATATTTAATACTCTTTTTGTGGTCTTGCTTTGCATATATAGGTAGTAATTCCTAGAAAAAAATGAGTTCTTTAGGATCAGCTTGGATAATGTCAACAACACGCACATTCTACCTTACACCTTCGCCTCACAGGTATTCCTTCTTAACCATGTTACCTTCTATTTGTTTCATCCTAAAAAGCGTAAAAATTATTGGTGAAACATTTTGGCATGCCTGGGACCCATTTGGGGTTCTTTTCTTTATTCATTCCTAGGGAATCATTGTGTTTTTATTTATTTTTGAAAGAAATTTCACATTTAAATCTTCTCCCTTAGAAACATTCTTCTTCTCCTACTGATCTCAGTGAAACTTGTATTTTGGATTAAAAAGAACACTCTCTTTTTTATTCTGTATTACATTAGTGAAAGACATACTCTTTCCTATTCATTATTTCTCTCATTTAATTTCATTGTGGATTTGGGTTTAAAATATTTGCATCTCATTTCTATATGCTTCATTCTAGCTCATCTAAATTGTGGGCAACCTATATGCTTGAAGTCATGCCTGACTCATGGTTGAAAAACTGAATTGTAGTTCACATTTTGCACACTCTTTATACCAAATCATTGAAAACAAACTACACATTTCTTAAACCAAAATCTTTCCTGAAAGAAGTTGTCAATGATCACATGATAAGCAGGATTTACACTGGGCTCCAGATGGTTTTCTAGCCAGGTTATCATATTAAAGAAGGATCCCTCCAAAACTTACCTGAAAGTAGCCATAGTTTTCATTTTCTGTAGCACACCTTCCAGTAATAAAAAACTCTACTTTATTCATAAGTCAGTCCTAAATGGCATAAGCCACAACAAAAAATCTACATCATAGGATTTCGTGTGTTGCTAGATCTTTCTTGATTTTTGTTTTGATGTGCAAGTTTGTTTTCTTCATTTTTCTCTCCCTACACACTCCACCATTATAGTTGGTGTATTCTGACTATTTCTGAGTGTGTTAGGGTTGATCATTGCCATAATCAGTCTTTGATTCAGTCTTGTTATTTGACTTAAATCACCAAAAATTCACTTTTTTGATATTTCATATATTTCACAGTAATCGGTGTCAGTCCAATGACCGCACATTGGTTTCATCATCTTATCATCTTCGGTTCACTACCTACTGTCAATTTTAGGTTGTTTTGGTCATTTTTTGCCAAAGTAACATCAAATCTTAATTTCTTTTCTTTATGACTCCATTGGTCATCTTACTAGTCTTTGAGTCTTTGATATTACCTTCAAAATCCAATTCTATCTCATTTTTACCATTTATTACCAGAGTTACTAATCTGAAATTTTCCCACAATCACTAACATCGGTCTATCCGACCGGTGGTGGTTACCCCATTATACCAACATAGGTTACCCCAACCGACATCGGTCTGTGTTATGATTTTTCAATCAGAACAACAATCAAATCACACATTTTAGACCTATTTTTCTCTATTCCTTTTGTGTTTCTGCATTATCAACAAATCTCATAATACCTGTTGTATTATCAGTCACATGTTTTGACTCGTAGAAAATCAAAAACTCTCATGTTTCACGCTAGGCTCTTGCCACTCCCACCTGTGGATCTCAATCAAGATCTTGCAATACCTAGTGGTGATGAGGAGTTCGTGAGACTCCTTGATCACAACCCCCCACTCTGTAATATTATCTTTCTCATTCATCTACCCACGATTCATTAGGGAAACTTGTATATGGCATGTCTGTGTCCATTCCTCCTAACCTCACACCCACTTCTGCAGTAGCTACTACTAGCTTGGCCTTACCCTCTTCCACCTTACCACCTATTGGTTTCCCATCTTGATTATACATCATCGATATCTGCTGCAACCTATGGCATCTGTCGTGCCTTTTGACGTCTGTCACTCCTATGATGTCAACCATGCCTTTAGCAACCACCTTGAGTGTAGGTCTATCTGCATCTGTCACCTCTCATATACCTATTGCATCTCAAACACCATTGGTGTTGGCAGCCCACACTCCCTTCCAAAACATCATCCTCTCCATCCCATAGTCTCTTCCTTTGATTGCTACGAGAGTCTTTACATCCACTCCACCTACCTACACTTATCACTAACAACCCCTTATTTCATCTACCGCTTATTCATGATACTTCCCACTACATCTATTTAGGCCTATGTTCCTTCCCCACAATTTTTGTAATCGACACCACCGCATACTAGGATTCCACCCATGTCATACCCGCCTTATCTACCCCCTTATTTTGCAAGGGGTTCCCTATCATCACAACCTAGTAATGATCTTATCAAAATGATGATGGAAAATATGTAGACATTATAAGCATCTATCTCTGGCTCACGTAACTCTCTGACATATGATGAGATTTGTAATGATCCCATTCACCCATCCATTCCAATTCATCCATACCCTCTCCATTAGGAAATGCCTAAATTAAATTGATTCAAAAGCAAAGAAGACCCACAATAGCACTTGCCATATTTTAAAGATCTGTGTTATCTGATCACTCATGATGATGCTTTTCTCTTGCAGACATTCCCAATGTCCTTGATAGGACCAGCTTTAGATTGGTATAGTGCTCTACAAAAACATTACATATTTTCATTTAATTAGGTTGCTCAGGATTTTCTAGACCACTTTTCTATCAACATTGTCAAGAAGGTCATAATGACTAACTTGTACGCGACACACCAATATGAATACGAATCTATCACAAATTTTGTCACTCATTGGTGAGTTTTATCAAACAACTCACATTCCAACTTCCTCAAACTGAGTTAATAGAGTTGTTCAGTAGATTTTTTTCTAGACACATCTCGCCAACTGTCCAAGTTTAAACCTTCTAGACATTTGACGAGGAATTCACCATGACCCAGAAAATTGAAATTCATGCCATTGAAGAGAAGAAGATACAATTGCATAAATAAAACACTACATTTAAATCAAATGATACCTCTTCCTCTTCCAAACTGCAAAATAATTATTCTAAAGCAAAAGGATCTACCAACACAATAGTTTTGAATGTTGGCCTATCTTATCCATCCAACCAATCAAAGCCTTCTTCCAATCTTTCTCCTGTTTAGGATTTTCAGTTCAAGTGGGAGCAATGAAAATATACTCCCATAAGAGAACCCTTCTCTTCAGCTTTAGAAAAAATTGTAAAAGCCAAAGCAATCACTCTTCCACCTATCAAACCACATACTAGTTTTGAACCCTCTCATCATGTGCCTACATGGTATAAAGAAAATTCTTACTACAACTATCATCTCACAACCTGAAGAACAACCCTTAGTACTTACTCTTCTACCCATGAGATATTCATGCTTACCTTCTTCACCAAAATACAAACTTACTTCATCTAACTTTCCATCTCCCCTACCCACGAGGGATCCATTAGTAGCATCTCTTCATATTGGTGATAATTCTCCATTGGATTTCAAGGATCCTGTTGATATTCTCTCATATCTTCTAACCCATAGAGTCTGAAGCCAACCATTTCCCTATCATCATAGACATTCTTTACATGGATTACTACCAAATCACCATCATTCCCCATACATCAATGTCATTCTCACATTTGACCAACCCCTTGGATTATGTGTATAATTCCATGCTTTGGGGATGCCTTCGACTTCATGTCTCAAATCAAATGTAAATGTTTATTTGTTGACACTTCCATGATCTATCTAAAGGTGTTTCAGATAACCAAACCCACCATTCCCATGCCAATTATAGTGGCCCCTTCTTTATCACCCTCGCCCATACCTAAACCTTTACCAATAAATGAAATTTTTTCTATGCCAAAAACCTTACCTGGACCTATATCTTCCTCTGCATCTAGACCCATTACCACATTAGGAGTCATGACGACATCAAGTCTAGTCCATCCTCTTATCAAACTAGATTTATCCACGTCCTCACAAGCCATCACAAATACTATTCCCCCACCTAAGAGGAAGACCCCAACCCCTTAGGATGCATACACCAGCTTCACCCACTACCCCTTTATCCACCTTCACCACTTCCATCTATCTTAGGTCCTCACCCATCAACCTTGGCGAAGCAACCTCCTACCTAGAGTAAACCAAAAACACAGCAGCCCACCCCATCATGATCCTTTGTAACACCCAAATTATGTACACAACTTATGCCTTCACTATCACCTACATCCTTTCTACCTCCTATACCTACACCACTTCTTATATCCTCATCATAACCCATGCCATTCCCTTCTCCTCAACTAGTCTCTTCCACATTTCCTCTTACCACAACCTTCACCACACCTCCATTATTTCTTTGGCTAACCCATCCCCTTCCACCATCTTCCTTCCACTCTACATCACACACTTCTTCTTCACCTTTACCCAAGAAGGTGCAACCAAAGCCCAAAAACCCACTACCTTCCAAAGAGGTAGTTACACATACACCACATTCAACAAATGGTTCACCTTCTACACCTTTACCCAAGAAGGTGGAATCCAAACCTAAAACCTTACTATCTACCAAACAAGTGGTCAAACTTAATCAACCTCCAATTCCACCTCCAGTGACTCCTCTCCCATCAAATTCACCCACACTTACTTCACATTGTGATCCATTGGGAGGGTCTTATGCCAACATCTTAGTTAAGCTTTTGGAAACCTCTGTTATTACATTGCCACCGCTTAGACCTTATGATCAACTCAAACCTAAAACAGAAGGGTTTGATGATACCAAAATTTGTGCTTATCATCGTGGGTAAGGGCATGATGTTAAAAAATATAAGGCTCTTTAGACTATTCTTCTCCAACTATGTTATTTCAAAGAAAAATTTGACGATGACGATATTTTAGATGAGGACCATGTTCCACCTGCACCTACCACCACACATACTTGTACCTTACCTATTCAATGACCTTCATCTCCACCTGCACAACCCTTTTATCCTCCTCCAACATATGAGATCAATATGGTCCACATAAGAGAGCTAGCCAAATCTCCACCAAAATGCCAATGCACCACATTATTTTCACAAAACCAATATACTCCCTCATCATGTTTTTTCCCATCCTGTCATTACACCTATCACCACTCACCTTCTCTTTTACCACAAATCAATATGGTTCAAGTTTCCACTTGAGCCTAGAAGGATAAAGGAAAGGAGAAAACAACCTTCTCATCCACTACTCATTTACCCAACATTCCATCTACACCTGCACCCAAAATCATCATCTGTGGACCCGCATACCTTATTTATGACAGGTGGTTTCCCATCATATATTGCTTAAAGAATTGGATCAGTATCCTCTCAAAATGTCTTTTTACAACCTCATTCAAACCTCTGAGTCTCATCATCAGGCCCTCATTGAGGTCCTGCAATCTATTGAGGTTCTACCTAATTAACTTATGTCTGTTGTGTCCATTATCACTCCTCATCATGTTTCCTATCTTACAAATTCACCCCCTTCCTCTTCTCCTACTACCACTCATCAAGTAGCCACTATCAGTTTCTATGATGACGAGATTGTACCTCTCCAATCAGATGATCCTGACACTGCCCTATTTATATCCGTCTACATTAATAATATACATGTATGATGTATTATGATTGATGGAGGTGCCAATATCAACATCATTTTCTCCCATGCATACAAAAAATACACATCCCTGCCAATTACATGAATAATAATCCAGTTATGTTGTGTTCATTTAACGGTGCCATTATTTCTACCCTCGGCACCATCATTCTACACATTCGTGTAGGCCCCCATACCATTTCTAAATTATTATATGTCTTAGAGAGGGAATTCCAATACAACATGTTACTTGGACGACCCTAGATTTGTGCCATGGGTTATGTTCCTTCAACCTTACATCGTTGTTTAAAATTCAAACATGAAGGGAAAAAACTATACCATTCTAACCAACCCTTCACCTTTCAAGAATTGTAACATGTTGTATCGACACAATGATGTTCTTATACCAGTTAAGGCATCTACCACTGCTACCACTTCTTCTTCAGCCACTTCCTCATCCACCAATTCTTCCGCTACATCTTCCGCAACTAACTTCTCTATTCCTATTGTTTTCCGTAGCTTTTGCAGCTAACCCATCAGCCAACCCATCTACTTATCAAACATGCAATGCTTCTTCTTCCCAGATTTCCAGTGATTCATCCATTCCCACTACCCACATACCAACTACCGATCCCTTAGAAGGTGTTTTTCAATGCCTCACTCTGGGGGAGTACTGGCTTTATAACATTAACACACTCCTTACTACTCAAGAGTATGGCAATCTTCACCAACATCCCCACTATGATAGCCGCGTAGATGAGTTTTTCCCCTATAGTCCTCCCCACCTTCCCAAACTTGACCATTTTCCTCCAACCTTAAATCTCTCACCAACCACCACTTCACCCACACCTTCCTCCATTGTTGTGCTTAAAATGGCTTTGGATTTGGTTTCTATGAATAAGGCCACCATACTGTCATTCCTTGTACCACTCATAAGCATAAATACCGTAATGGTATTAGATTTGCCTAACCACATTCCAAGATGGCCTGAGTCAAACTCATTGAGGATGATAAACATTCCCCACCCCATTCACCTACCTCACAACCTTCACCTACACAGTCTATGGATCCAAAATCCATTCCTCCTAAAAAAAAATTGTGAATATTGTTTCCCTGGGACCTCTAACTTATCAATGTGAAGGTCGAGGCTCCATCTTGTCTTCCCTTTCTGTATCCTAACATGATCGATGACGATACACCTTCTATTAATGTTGTTCAATGTTAGGACAATGATTCTATTCTCAACTACCTTGGTGTGGAAGATTCTTATATTCACCGATCGTTACCCTTTGAGATGCAAACCATGTTGAATGAATCTACCATCAAAATCAACATTCACACTCAGGATGACCTGCACATTCTAAAAATAGGCCAATCTTTAGATGTTGCTGAACATAAAGGTTTCACTTATTTCCTCCAGGATCATTAGCAACATGATTGCTTGGTCCTACACTGATATGATAGGTATTAACCTAAATATTGTGGTCCATAATGTGATAACCATTCCTGATGCCAAACCCATTAAATAGAAGCTACGAAAAATGCATCCTCGCATTGCCCTTCTTGTCAAATAAGAACTCCAATGCCTCCTTTTAGTTTCCTTCATTATACCCATTAATTATGCCCAATGGATCTCTAACGTTGTTCTTGTCACAAAAGTGACAGGGGGACTCTGCATTTTCACAGATTTCCATGACATTAACTTAGCTTGCCTCAAAGACATCTTTCCTCTACCTAACTAGTTGATCTCACCATCAGCAATGAGATGCTATCACTCATGGACGGTTTCTCGGGTTATAAAAAAATATTACTCTCCCCAGAAGATCAACACAAAATTTCCTTCATCACTCCTTGGAGGACCTTCTGTTATCGTGTCATGCCCTTTGGACTTAAAAATCCTGATGCTACATATCAACGGGCTATGACTTATATCTTTCATGACATCATGTATAACATATTGGAAGATTACGTTGATGATCCTCTTGCCAAATCTAAATATTAGACTGGACACCTTGCAATCCTTAAGGTTTTCTTTGACCGTCTCATCAAATACTATTAACCTTCAACCTAAGAAGTGTGTCTTCGCCATTCTCTCCAGAAAGCTTCTTGGTTTATCATTTCTTGACATGGAATTGAAGTTGATCAACCTACTAAAATCAAGTCTATTCTTAAAATTCCTCCACCTACTAACCTTCGTCAACTTTGTAGTTTACAAGGCAAGTTGCAATGTATTCGTTTCTTTATTTCTCATCTTTCTGACCACTACCATCCATTTCATCATATTCTCAAGAAGGAAATCTCCTTCAAATGGGATGATGAATTCTAAAAAGCCTTTAATGCCTTAAAACAATAAATCCTCCAACCACCTATGATCCTTCCCCGTAAGGATGACCAAACCTCTTACCTTTATATATTTATTACGGATCATTCGCTGGGTGCCCATGATTTTTGACTATCTTTGACCATTATGAACTTCAAACCACCCCATGTTCCACTAATAAATTTTTGGACTCCATCGCCTATCTCGCTTCTCAAATACCCGATTCACCCTTTGACTCGAAATTTTTTGTCATAGTACAAAGTTTACAATCCCCCTCTTACCTATTCCAAGACGTTAACTTTGTAGGACACATTTAAACTGACCCACATGACCTTTGGTATAAGAAGTTTTCTGACTACCTTTCCCTTTCAATTCTGCCTCAAGATCTTACTCACAATGGACAATGAGCCTTCCTCAAAAGTGTCTCTCTCTATGTCATCATGGGTGGTATTATCTATAAAATTGACTTTAACGGTATCCTCTTACAATGCCTTACAAGTTTTGAAATTCCATACACCATCCAGGAAGTTCACGATGGGATTTGTGGGGGTCACTTCAGTCGCTTCGCTATCACTAAGTGCATCCTTCGCCTTGGCTATTACTAACCAACCATAAAATGCAATTTTTGTGACTATGTCAAGCGTTGTGTGAAGTGTCAGTAACATGCTAATCTTCATCACACCCCTAGTAATGCCTTACAGGTCGCACAATACCTTTGGCCTTTATCTCAATGGGGTTTAGATCTTATCAGAGAGATTAACCCTCTTTCTTCCTAGTGTCATCAATGGATCACTACCACTACTAAATATTACACTAAATGGGTGGAATCCGTACCTCTTATTTCTAAAAAAGCTAAGAAAATTTGTGAATTCATCAACCATCACATCATTTTTCTCTTTGGCATTCCTCATCGCCTCATCACTAATAACAAAAAATAATTCAAAAATAAAAACCTACGCAAACTCTATGATGCCTTCAGCATGCAACTCAATTTTTATTCACCTTATTATCCTCAAATAAATGGACAAGCTGAATTGACTAACAAAACCCTAAAAAACATTCTTATGAAGTTCTTGATGACACTGGTAAGGATTGAAACACCACATTCCTTTCGCCTTATGGGATTACTGCACTATTATTCATACCTAAACCGCTGCCACACATTTCTCTTTTCTCTACGGTACAGAGGCCACTTTGCCTCTCAAAGTCCAAATTCCATCTCTTCGTATCTCACTTAAAGATATGCTCAATGATGATGATTTTTGCCATTACCATTTGGCACAACTTGAGTTATTAGATCCATGCCATCTAAATGCTCTCGATCACCTTCAAATTTACTAAAAACGTATGAAATGTTCCTACAATAAACATGTCCAAGAATGAACCTTCAAGGTCAGAGACCTCTTCCTGATTGTAAATGGGGCAAGTTCACTCCTAATTGTCTTGGACCCTATATCGTTACACATGCCTATGGATTGGGTGCTTATCATCTATCTTCACTCGAAGGTAAATATGAACCTGAGCCCCCCAATTCTTCCCATCTTTGATCATTCTATTGTTGAATCAAATCCTATATCACCTTCTTTTTATTAAATTCTTATCCCTTAAGAAAAATTCTCCTTCCATCTACCTATTTTAAGGACCAATGACTATACTAGAATTGTGTGATTATCTCTCACCTTTCAACTTTATCTTAAATATGAGTACCACAACTCTACTCATGGCATGATTTTCATGGATACTTTTTGTCCTTTTCAAGATGGAATCCCATGGTCGTTCATCACTTAAAACCTCTCTTTCATAGCTAACCTCTGTGTGCTATGTTTTTTTCTTCATAAAAGAAGCCTATACTCATTTATAGTCTTGTCCATGACCTAAAAGTCCAAAAAAAAATTCAAAAGTAATATACGGGATTTTCAAATTCAAACTCCTTGAGTCAAAATTCTTGTACATAGATTAATCCCTCCAAAAGGAAATCTATCTTTCCATATTTTTGCTATAAATAGACTTAGCCCTTGAAGGACAACTATAAAAATCTAGCCCTATTGTACATATTCTATCACAAAAAGAAGACTATTTATGTAAAAATAAAACTAAAAAATATTCTTAAGCTTCCCACATCGATCAGCTTCACGAAGACCTCAAGGAGATATTCTACTCATCCCACATAGACTTCCCACATCGATCAATCTATGCTGGGACCCTAAAATATTGACCAAGTACAAGAAGGCACGTGGGCATGCAAGGCCCATTTGAATACAGGCATGTAAGTAGAAAGCGCGTAAGACAAAACATGAGAAAAGTGTGACCTGACTATGCATACATAATGGATAAGGTGCCATTCTAACAGCTTGGTGCCCACGGAAGGAATATACCATGCGATGGATGATTTTAGAAGGCCATCATTGCAAAGAGTGGAGATATCAAGCTTGAAGAAGCATGCTCCCATGGAGGACCACCTTGGACACTTGGCAATGGATCTATAACTCCCGCAAAGGCTTGAAGATATTGGAAAAGGCTATAAATACAAGCACCCACTAGAGAAAAATATATAGAAGTAGAAAGAGGTGAAGCCTTGTAGGAATATTGTGAGAGATCCATAGGTTGGGGTTAGAGGATCTGTAGGAATAGGTTGTACTAAGGGGATGGGTTTGAAAATTTTTCTTTATACTATAAAGGGCCCAAGTCCATTTCTGATGCATGATATTGATCTACATTATCATATGAATCTATGATTGCTTAGGTTATTGTAATATGGTTATCAACATGCTTAATATGAATATATATTTGGTTCCAGTTCTACTACATGGCTATATGTATATTTCATATAAGTGGGTGTAAACCCATGTGCATTTATTTTCTGTTATGATTCATATATATGTTCGATAATGCTTTCCTTATATGAATGAATACATTGGTCTAGAAGTCGTTCTGAACTCTAAGATGAATGCACGATTCCCTTCCAATTTGTTCACTTAAGTTTCTATCGTAAATAATGCATCCTCACACAAATCACATAAAGGAGGGACTTGGTGCCCACATGTGCCTTAGGTGAGTACCCAACACCATTGGGTGATAGGCCAATGCACATGGGATTTCCTTGTTCTTTGAGAAGGGATTAAAAATGACTACATCTGGGTTCCATTGCCGGGACCCTCTTTTTGAAGTTATTGTGAGAAATAGCATACGTTCTTATCTTTGTGATGTGTAATGATAGAACATATGAATTTAGAAAGTGTTAAAACATGGTTCAAGAGCACGAAGGATGAGTTTTCTTAAAGATTCAACACTGGGCCTGAATTTAGTGCGCATGGATGGGTAAAAGAGAACCTATACAGTGAGATATATGAGACATTCTTTTGTTGCTTCCCAGTAGAGCTATATGAATGGCTCTTATCATACACATCTAGATCAAGATGGTTATGTAGATCACGCATGTGGACCCAAAATGACTATCAGAGTCTGCAAGATGCAGATCTGACATGGACACGTGCTATTGATCACTGGTGGAAGAGGGTGCTAACTAGTTATACTTTAGAATACATGATTTCAATGTATTATTTCCCAGAGATTGTTGAGTTCTAGTTTCTGAGGGAGCTTAGAGGATCATTTTTACATGTTATTCCTCTGGCTATGAAGATCTTGATCATTACTTTGAGTTTAGAAGCATTCCTAATGGCTGGCTAAGCTCTTTGAGCACTGGGAAGGAAGCTAGGGTGGAGGAAGATGGAGGACGTTACGACTGAAAAGGAAATGGAGGAGAGATGAATTAATTATAATGTAGCTCATGAAAGTGATATGACTATACAACGTGAGGTAGCAAGTGTGACGGATCTATGGAGGAAGACATTGTGAGAAGGTGATAAAATTCACGTAGAGGATGTGGAGCTTGAGCAATCTGTGCTACCCCATCTTGGAAAGCAGGTAAGAGAAGACCCTTCAAGTTATGATGAGAGTTCATCGCATGGAGAAAGAAGAGCCGTCGGTGCACATCTGAACCCACCTAGTGATTGATCCTTGGAGCTTGGTTTTTTAAATCAAGGGAAGAGTATTGTTAACCCATTTGGTATTGGTGGAAGTGATCGATTTATGCCTAGGAGATATAATTTATCATTTGGGACTTCTATGGCTATACATACCATTCCAGTTTTTGGAGGAATTTTTGGGCAAAGTGCAGATACAAAAACCTTCGGTCTCACATCTGGGAGTGTCGTAGGGTACATTATTAGTAGTGGGAAATTATCATAGAACATGGATGCATAGTTCAGTGGAACATTGGGAACCCTTTGCATGACCACTACAGGACCTGGTGGATCTGGTGGATCTAGTGGGTCAAGAGGAATAAGACCTGGTGGACCCAGCAGATCTAGTGGAGGGAATAATAGGGGAAACACCAAAGGAACCAAGGATATTGCTCGGGAGGAAAAGGACCCCAACCACCCCCAAGCTTTTTTTGAGATGTCTTTACACTTACCAGACTACAGGGGTATTGAAGATGTTGTAGAGCATGTGCACAAGTGTGAGTTACTATGGCGCGTGAAAGGGATCACTAGTCTAGAGTGGAAGGCAAGCCAGTTTGCAACTACATTACAAGGGCGCACACATAGTTGGTATAGGAAGTACAACCCCCATAAAATGGTGGTGGATTATACAGTATTGAAAAATGCTTTCTTCGTAGATTTTCATATTCCATAGTTTGAGTAGAAGAGCATCAACTCCTTGAAGGAGATCTAACAGAGAGTGTGCATGAGTAATATGCATGGTTTAAAACTCTCATGTCTAAAATTTCATATGAAATACACCCCTCATAGCATGCTCAATGGTTTGTTGGAGGGTTGATCACTCCATTGAGGAGGGCATTATCATATAAAATGTTCACTGACCCCCGAGAGGATTTAGAGGCTACCTTACATGTTGAAGCTGTTGGGAGTGTTGATACTGGTGTGAGTCCATTTTTGGAGGCCCAAATCACCACAATGGACAAGTAATTGGAGAATCTCTTTGTAAACTCAACACATGAGGTCCATAGTGGGCTTTGGTGTATAGAATGCTAAGTGGAGGGTCATGTAAAGGATAGTTTCCCTCAGAAGTCAGTGTGTGCTATGACAATAGATTGTGAGATCTTCCATAGAGATCATGATGCATGTAGATGCCCTCTACTTCAATGCACAATCCGTAAGAATGTTTCTTTTACTGCAAGATATGCACCTCTATAACCCATGACACCAAGTATTGCAGACTGATTGATTAGATCCATAATACTATTGATTTGGGTGTACGCCAGGCTATCCTTGTTGATAGCTCTAAGGATGATGATTGATGTTATGAAGGGCCCGCATGGGATTTCCTTGTTCTTTGAGAAGGGCTTAAAAATTACTACATATTGGCTTAAAAAGGGCTTAAAGAAGGTTAACATTGGGATGGAGGCCAAACCTAAGGAGGCTATCATCGATGATTATTGGTCAGAAAAGGAATTTTTGAAGATCATTGATCTATTGCGAGAATTCCAAGATTTGTTCCCTCGTAGGTACCATGAACTCAAATTCATCCACCATTCCTTGGGAGAAACAAAGATCAATTTAAAAGAAGGTGCGCGCCTAATTCAGAAGATACCTTATCGGATGAATCCAAATTTACACGTACGGGTTAAGGAATAAATAGACAAAATGATAGCGTCAGGTATCATTGAGGTGGTTGAAGAGTTAGAATGGATAAGCCCAATGGTCATCAACATCAAGAAGGACGAGAGGATCATAATCTGTGTTGACTATAGGGACTATTGGAACATAATGATTAATTGGTCTAGCCAACCTTTAATATATATGGGTCCATCACTAATATATAGGTTAATATTTAATAATATGAAATATTTCTATTTCTATTATTAAATATGAAAACCTAGGTATATACTTTAGGTTAAATATTTAATATCATGAAATGATTATATTTCTAATATTAAATATTATAAACCTAGGTGTATGTGTCAACCATTTTAGGTTGAAAAGGTGGGTGGGGAGACTGTACGTACCCAAAATTGTAAGGTAATGTACTGCCAGAACAACGTGACACGTGCCCCAATGATGATACAGGTCTCCTTGCAAGGTGTTCAGGATCCGAAAAAGCTCTCCGAGTGTGCATTAACATCCCACATGCCCCGCTTAGGCCCCACGTGCTTTATTTTTTCCTTTTCCCCTCTTTTCTTGGCCTTTTTCTCTTCAGTGATGAAACCACCGCCCTGCCTAGGCAGCGGTCTCGTGACTGCCGCCCTGAAAAGGGTGGCGGTCCTGTAACTGCCGCCCTGCTCAGGGCGGTGGTCCTTTACGCGTTTTCCAGAAAGCTCTTTTAACACGACTCATGTAATTTGTACGTTTTACTAGCTTTCTTTCACCGCCATAAGCTTGTATTTATGATTCTGGTTCCCTGGAATAGTGTTTTGCCATTGTTTATAGTTTAAGAGTTCTATTTGGCTTTTACCTTGGGTAAATGCAAATGCTATAAATAGTTGGCTTCTGCTCAAGAAAATGGCCCCTCAAAATTTTCCTCTGATTTCTCTTTGCAATAGATTTAGTTTTGCTTTTTCTTAGAATGTTTAGTTTCTTTCATTGCATGCTTAGTTAGCATTGTTTTACTGTTGGTAAGCCACATATCCATCTTGTGCAAGCACTGTTGTTATTTCATCCAATCCATTGGAGTAGAATAGCTTAGGAAGCCATTAAAGTTACAGGTTTTTCTCCTCAAATAAGATAGTTTCAGGTTCTGGACGCTTTATGTTGCATGACTGGCAACAGATCCCGCTAGGAATTACATAAGCCAAGCTCTGTACTCTTGCGCTATCCATCTCCTACTCGCATTGTATTCAATCAGTGTTCTGAGCTGCCTTTATCCCAATATCTACTTCTGTTGATGCTAGCATTACACGCTTTTCCGGATCCATGTGAACATGAAGGAACGAGGAGATCACACTGAGGGGACAAGATCACACACACCATTGGATTCGCCACTGTTCTACAGAATCCATGTTCTAGCTTTCAAAGTTCTAGTTAGAATCATATCAAATAGAGTAGTTGATTGCTTTATTTCAGTTAATTCTACTCTCGATATTGCCAGGGAAGCTGTGGGGATTGATAGTTTCTGAGAAACTATGATTCACTCCTCACTTCTGAGGTAGGATCGAGAGTCTTGCAAATAGATTAGATAAGCTATTTTATTATTTAGAATAGATCTACAAATTACACAGACAGATAGCTACACTCGATTATTTTGTTTGTTTTAAATTGTTATTTTAGCTTTCAATTCTAGATATTTTAAATAGCTGCTTTCTTAAATTCGTAAAGTTTATCAGAAAAAACAAAAAAATAGAGAAATCATATATGCTATAGATACACTTCACGTAGTTAATTTTATTTTACTGTAGTTCATTTTACATTATTGCTTTTGTATGACAATAACGGGACACAGAGAGCCTAGGGAATACGTATTCGAGCCAATGGTACCTCAGCCCAATCTCATCATAGCGATAATTGATATAGATCAAAATATTAGGATCTAAGTCTTTCGAAGAACGATAAGCTTGCAACAAATCAATTCCCAGTTGAGCGGATTAAACATAGAAGACGATCAAGCACACACGTTTTGGTCGAATCAACTGAACTACAGATTATCCTAGGCAACATTCATATGACTGTAGAAGGGTTTGAAAGAGAAAGAACCTTTGGTTGTGATCCTTTGGTCCCATAGCCAGATGTAGGAGACACTCTTACAGATATAGATACTAGCCTAAGAATTCAAGTTACGCAGACACCTGTAAGATATTATGAGAAAATCACACAGTTAGTGATCCTAAATATAGAAGCTGAGAAAGCATAAGATTACTTGATATTAGGGATTAGGACTTGATTTCAAGCATGACCATAATAGGTCCACAACAACTAAGAATCTACGGTTGTGACCCACAAATCCCGCAGCCCAACGAATCCATAGGAAAATTAGACATAGACACTGGCCTACGCACACTAGTATTCTGGTCTACCCCACTTCCACCTGTCATTATCAAACAATTATCCTTGCTAGACATAGCAACTAACAGAGCTAGAGAATTCTGGACTAGGCTAGAGAATCGTCCATAGAATTGACTATATTTACCATCCACCATATGACCCTATCCGGAGAAATACACGAAACTATCCTGGGTCATTTTCCATGTATTCCATAACCTATAGATCGAATCATGCCAAAGCTCGATATTGATTGGAGCCTTCGAGTAGTCATCCTTACTGATCGATCTATCACACCAGTTCAAGTTAGGAGGGCCTTCTTTACCTTAGACTCTTAAATTTCACTAGTGCGTATTGAAGACAGTAGATTGCCTAACTAGTTTGTCTGCATCTCACATATATTCCATACCCACCGGCTGTCTTGGCACGACCTTGGGAGGTCAGGTGTGAGGAAAAATCACTTGTAGATTCCCATGCTTGCATATCACTTTTCCGTCGTACAAAATTGGTGAACCCGACGTGAAACTTACATCAGCTTCACCTTCTATACCTCATCGGCCTTCACATCACCTTCATCAACAAAATTGGTGAACTTGACATGAAACTTACATCGGCTTCACCTTCTATACCTCATCGGCCTTCACATCAGCTTCACCAACAAAATTGGTGAACCTAACGTGAACTTTCTTACTTTCTAGTTCGGATTCATATTATTACGTGTCCTTCTAAGTTAGTATACTTTTCATCTTTTCCGCCTCATTGGCTTTCGCCATCACCTTCACTCCCTCCCATTATTCGACGGGTATTCATATACCCCCCGAATATATCAGGATTCGATGCATATGGCAGACCCCTCTTGGGTCTTGAGGCATACTACGCCCAACAAAATAGGCAATCATCACCCTCACTCTCAGTATGGGGTGACAACTACTCAACTAACCAATTGTCAACACAAACTCTGAGAATCAGATATAACTCATCATTTCAAGCTGAGGAGTTAGATCAGCTCGCTCAAATGCAACAAACAAAGCCTTTAGGCTCGAACAATATGACGTTCACCGGAGAATCTGGTTCATCTCCTTAGATGCTACTTAGACCACAAATTAATAGACAATCAGACTCATACCGAGGTTTAGACGATGAATATTTGGTACGTTATGCCAGGAATGACCAACGTTCTCGAAGTATGTATCCACCTATAGGAGGTTTACAAAAACAACCCGAGGTCTCTTTTTAAGAAAATACCTCTATGCCACTGCATATAGGAAATACCCTCGGAGAAACTTGGCAAGATAATGATCAGTTCATGCAGGGTATCACGTGCCTATACAAAACCATGGTATACAACAAATTCCACTATGGCAAAACACTGTGACTTCACCAAATGAAATCATTTCAACGTTAGTAGAAAAGGTTAGAGGATTAGAACTTGCCCAAGCAAGTCAAAATTCACAATTCATAAAAACAGGAAGTTCCAATCCTCCACACCATCCTAGCCAAGTAGATCTCCTCACAGGAGTAGGCACGTTAGGCATGACTCCTCAGTATTCACAACAAACGCCAACTAGACCCACCATCTCTAGCACTGTTCCTCCCGGTCTAGTACAAAACAATCCATTCATGGACAGTACCCCGTCATACATAAACATGTACTCCAAATCACCACAAGGGGATATGTTCTCCTCTCCTGACATTTTTTCTCAAACACGAGGGCTTCCTTATGCCCCTGCCAATGCATACGTTGTGCCATATCAACAACCCATTCCACCACCGCTCCCTCAATAGGCACCATCAATGGTCGAAAAATATTCGATAGGGACTTACTCAGAATATTTGAAAGAACCCTTAGATTTTACCATACGAAACATCATGCTTCTAAGACCTCTTCCTTATTTGCCCAAATACAAAGGAGAGGGAGATCCAAATGCACATATCAAAGCTTACGCTACAGCCATTCAAGAACTACTCCCATGGGATGCAGTTGTTGCTAAGATATTCCCAAAAACCTTGGAAGGTATTGCTCTCGATTGGTATTATAGAATACCTGAGGCTTCCATCCATTCGTTCAAACAACTCATTTCAGAGTTCATCAAGGCCTTCGACATGAACAAATTATTAAGAATAGGAATCAGAGAGTTCTTACACATCAAGCAAGAACACAATGAATCTATCGCCCATTTCATCCAGAGATGGCATAAATTTCTTTATTCTTCGGCAAGTGTTCCAAACATGGATCAAATGGAACTATGTGATTTATTCCTTAGAATGAAGAAGTCCAGAAGTTCCCATTAAGAACTTACGGTGAAGTACTTGAGAGCGCTCTTCGAATAGATCAAGCGGCAATTGACAGTGGTTGCAAAACATATGGAGAAAACAGGAGGTTAATCGCCCCCAACCAGAACACCACAACTTATCCTACTACCACGAACGTCAATCAAGGACCTAAAATCCTTAAAAAAAATCAGGGTGTAACAATAGATGGAGTAACCGACCAGCCTAAAAAGGTAAATGTTGTCAATACTCCATCACAAATAAACAACCAATGAAATAACAACTTTACCCCGACAATCAATGCAGTGGATTTTAATCATCCACAACAACGGAAAAATCCCATACAGGGTTCAAGCCAAAATTCAACTAAGTACCAAAACCAGAATTCAAACCAAAAACAACAAACACAAAATTTTAATAGACAACGGTTTGATCGAAATTTTGGGCCACAATACACACCAAACCAACAAACTAGGAATTACAATCCTAATTTGTATTGTGGTTTCCACAAAATTCGGGGCCATGACACTAGAACGTGTCGTGACTATAATAAATTCATGCAACGCTTGCCAGATGAACAAAGGCAACTTTTCAAGGATATGTTCTTGGCAGATCCTACGTCACCAACATCAAATACTTTTTCAGGGGTAGTTTCCCCTCAAAATGCACCCCTGAAGATCTTTAATGATCCACTCCCAAATCACGATAACAACAAGCTAAATCTAACTGAGATGAACAAGGGTGTAATGACAGGAAACAATGATCATGAAGCCTCGACCTCACTAAATCCATTAGTTGCGCCACAACTAGGAAGTCAGCCACACCCTAAGGTAGTCGGTTTAGTGGAATTAGATGCTGAACTACCCATCAAAGCTATAACAAATATGCGATAGTATTTCTCTCAGCCAAGTCCAAGCCACCTGCCAGAGGCAGAGGACATCCAACAAATCATAGTAAAACCTGTGGGAGCCTATGATTTGATTAATGACCTAACAAAAACTTTCTCACACATTTCATTATTAGACTTACTGAAGAACTCTCCTGCCCACAGGGCTACTCTTTTAGAAGCATTAGGTTTAGGTCATTTAATTAACATCACTCCACCACCTGAAACACAGGTAAATCATGTGGACTTTGATGTTCATCCTCCGGGGCAGGCGGATAGGGACGTCGAATTCATATTCGAGATAAACAAAATGCCAATAGATGCTGAGATCACACGCCGAGGTGATCCAGCCATACATTTGCAAGTATGGGTTTATAACAACTATGTAAAGCGTGTAATGGTTGACGATGGGGCGCCAGTTAATATAGTCCCCTTCTCTTTCCTTCAAAAGATAGGGTATGGAGAAACCAATTGTTCCACAACTTGAAATACACTAAGGGGCTATGATAGCCTTAAAGCCACCTCGGTTGGAACTATAATATTACCGGTCACCTTAGGACCCAAAACCATCTTGACTGAGTTTTATATTATAGATCGGGAAACTAACTATAATATGATCCTCGGCCGACCATGGATACACCGCATGAAGGCAATCCCTTCTACACTATTTCAAGAAGTAAGGTTTTTACACTTAGGAAGGATATTTGTAGCCAAAGGTGATCCAAAACCATTTGATGTAGACCTAGCTGACTTAAAGAAAAGACCAGGTGTGCACTCGGAGTTTGAACTCCCAACAAACCAACTTAATAAACCTACCGACACAAAAACAAAAGAAAATTTGGTACCTACGACAGATCTTGAAACTATGAGCCTAGCCAAAGCAACCCCAACCCCCAAAGATGAGGCTAACACTGTAGAAACAGTATCATTAGGAACTACTACAAAAATCATTGAATTGCTAGAAAAGGATCTACCAATATTCTTACCATTCGATTCAGTAGGCATAGGATATTCCCTAGGCATTGGCTTTCTTCCAGCAGAGGATCTCTGTATGGTGGAAGTAGAATGTGTAAACACAACTGATATCCCAAAATCCATATTCCCAGTCAAATATTGGACACTCCATTTTGATGGAGCTAGATGCCGTTACGGAGCGGGGGCAGGTGTAATCTTTACTTCCCCCGAAGGAAAATTCCTACCTTTTTCCTTTAAACTAAATTTCAGATGCACAAACAATGACGCTAAGTACGAAGCCCTCCTCCTTGGCCTCATCTTAGCTAAGAGAATCGGTGTTGATAACATCAGAGTCTTAGGAGACTCGCAATTAGTAGCAAATCAAGTCTCTGAGATATATGAAACCAAAGCAGAGCACTTACAACTTTACAAAAAAGTTGTATTAGATTTAAGCAAGGAGTTTGACTTCATATCAATTGAAGCAATCCCACGAGAAAAAAATATTCTCACTGATTCAATAGCAACTTCAACATCATGTTTTACTCCAAGCAATGAGTTAGAGGATACCTGTTTCATGGTATCCCTTCGTGATGAACCATTGATAAAAACAATGATGAATTCTCTATTAAATGGAAATAAATATACTATCCTAGACCACATTGATAGTGATATAGCCACTCTGAATTACTTAAACACTTATGCGGCACAACATCTCTCCTATCATATGATAGATTTGTCCTTAATCCCACATTCGTCTTCCTACTTCAGAAATCCCATGATGGATCTTCCCTCACAAATGGAACCTAGCATATGCACAGTAGAAAATGGGGATGATTTGGATTTACCTCCAGCACCACCTGAGTTTGAAGAGGGCAAAGCCTCTTTGATCGAAGAAACAATTGATATTAACATCAGAATGGAAGATGAACCAAGGATATTGAAACTAGGATCCTCGTTAACCCCAAAGGAAGTAGAAATACACACTTGGATCCTCAAAAAACATCAGAAGGCATTTACATTTAATTATAAGGAAATGACAGGAGTTGCACCCCACATTGCAGTGCACAACCTCGTCACTAAATCTGATGCAAAGACAGTTAAACAAAAATCGAGACCCATGAAACCCAAGGTAGCTCTCATGGTAAAAGAGGAAGTAATAAAACTCCTCCAAGTAGGATTCATCAAACCAGTCGATTACTCCCAATGGGTATCTAATATCGTTCCCGTTCTCAAGAAGAATGGGAAGATACACATCTGCATAGATTTTCGAGACATCAATAAAGCATGTCCTAAAGACAACTTCCCGTTGCCATCCATTGATGTCATTGTCGATGCAACAGCTAGGTTTGAACTTTTGTCTCTCATGGATGGATTCTCGGGATACAACCAAATCAAAATATCTAAACAAGATCAAGCTAAAACCATGTTTATAACTCCCTGGGGAACTTATTGCTATGTTGTTATGTCATTTGGTCTCAAGAACACTGGTGCTACATACCAGTGAGCTATGACATATATATTCCATGATCTAATTCATAAAATCATGGAATCCTACATAGATGACTTGTTGGCTAAGGCCAAGAAACATTGTGACCATCCAGAATTACTCCACGTCATCCTCTCATGTCTGATAGAATACAGAGTCATGCTAAATCCAGAAAAATGTGTCTTTGGTGTAACAGGAGGGAAGCTCCTAGGTTACATCATATCGTCATGAGGGATAGATGTTGACCTAACAAAAATTCGGGTTGTCCTCGAAATGGTTCCACCTTCAGATGAATCTGGAATCAGGTCATTTCTCGGAAAGCTAGGTGCAATCTGAAGATTCATCCCGGACTTAAGTTTTTCCATTCATCTAATCAACAATTTACTCAAGAAAGACTATAGCATTGATTGGACTGAAGATTGCAATGAATATTTCAATGCAGTTAAGCGTTCATTGTTGTCACCACCTACGCTAATGCCACCTAAGCTAGATTGCCCATTAATTTTATGCTCACGAGCTACCAATGTCTTGCTAGCCTGCATGCTGGCTCAAGAAGATGATGACAAGAGAGAACGTATGATTTATTTCATTAGCCAAACGTTGCTCAACTATGAAACACGTTATACACAAGCAGAACGAGAATGCCTCGCCATAGTCTTTGCAACCAAACACTTAAGACACTATATGCTGAATCAAGAAACTCATGGTAAAAACGGACCATTTGCAAACTTTTCTCACACAAGGGTCCTTATCTAAGAAAGTTGGACGTTTTATAACCTTAATGGGAGAATACGAATTAACATTTGTAAATCAGAAATCAGTTAAGGGACAAATCATCGTGGATTGGTTAGCTGATAACCCATTAGATGGAGGTGATCTAGTAGATTTAAATTTTCCAGATGAGTGCGTATACTACATCAAAACCTGACCCTCTATCTCTGAGTGTCCCTAGTACACTGATATCGTTAATTATATCATGGACCATACGTATCCAGAAAGAGCTACACCGCAACAAATAAGGCGGTTACGTATTATTGTAGCTAAGTACATCATTATAGAGCAAGTGCTCTATCAGAAAGCATTTGATGGAATGCTCCTAAGATGTGTCGACACAGAAGAATCCAAGAAGATTCTCCATGAATCCCATAGTGGGATGTGTGGAGGCCACTTCGGTGGTCATGCCACCACTCGTAAAATACATCGAATGGGCTATTTCTAGCCTACTCTAGAACACGACGCAGTGGAGTTCGTACGCAGGTGTCATAAGTACCAAGAATTCTCCCATGAGATCCATATGCCAGCACAAGCTCTGCAACCAATCGCTACTCTATGGCCCTTTTCTAGATGGGGCCTAGATTTAAAAGGGAAATTCTCTCCCTCGTCCACAGACGGCCATAATTTATAATCACGGCCACCAAATATTTTACCAAATGGGTAGAGGCTATGCCTCTTACTACTGTACCTAGTTCTGTAATCGCCAAGTTCATTTTGAACCAAATCATTTGTAGGTACGGTGTCCCGCAAGTCATTATCTTAGATAATGAGACTTCTTTTAAGAATGATGAAGTTCACGAACTATGCAATAAATTTAAAATAAGCCATCATACAGATTCCTTGTATTACCCTCAAGCCAACGGACAGGCCAAAGCGACGAATAAAACACTAAAAGCCATTCTCCTTAAAACGGTGAAAGAAAACAAACAAGATTGGCACTTGAAGTTATATCCAGCCTTATGGGCCCATCAAACCTCAATAAGAACACCAACGGGAGCAACTCCTTTCTCACTAGTATTCGGGGTAGAGGAAGTTCTCCCACTTGAGGTTGAAATACCCAGTCTCCGCATTTCATTACAAGGGATTCTGGATGAAGATGCTTACAGGGAAGCATGTCTCTCCCATTTAGAAAGCCTGGATGAAGCTAGGTTAGATGCTGAGCAACAGCATAGAGTCTATGCTGACCGGATGTGCCGGCAATATAACAAGAAAGTCTATGAATGTGACATATATGAAGGTGATCTAGTTCTAAGGCTAGATAACCGGATTGACAAGAAGACCGGTGAAGGAAGGAAATTCTAGCCTAAATGGTTAGGCCCATACTGAGTCATGAAGGACTATGGAAATGGTGCATACCTCTTATGTACGCTAGAAGGTGATGAATTTGGCGAAACAGTCAATTCCCTGCACCTCAAGCGGTTCTACGCGTGAGCAGTTAGCACTACTTATATAACTATCTACATTGCATCTTCATATAGATTAGGATCATATTGTCCACTTGTTTCATACACAAATTGTGATCAAGGAATCTATTCTCAAAGCAATTCATTACAAACTCATGATGTTGTTGGCATAAAATCTTTAAATCATACCTATCCATTTTCATGATATCATCAAATTATCTCGGAATCATTTTATCAAATAAAGCTAGACATGACAAAGTCTTAACGATAACCATACCAAGATCTGCAAGTTTATTCTCACTTTTAGTTTCTTCTTAGGGTAGGTATCTTGCCTATGGTCTGTTCAAGAAGCTTCATGGTGTCACATCTATCCCATATGTATATCTCTTTGGAAATAAACACATACTGACATTTTACTCAAATAAACAAGTCAAACGTTGATCAAACAGAAAATGTTAATTTTACACATTTCCTTGCCCCACCAACCTTTGGTGATGAGCTTGCATCTCTTACTAGTGACTTAGGGTTGGGAAAGGATGGAAATGCCTTTACTCACCTATGCTTTGCCCACGGTGATAAACCCACGCTTCTTACTAGTAGCATGGGGCAAAGTGTAGGGGGTCCTCTTGACAAATAAATGCAAAAGGTCATACACAAACAATTCAAACCTTGAAAATTTGAGTAAAAAAAAAATGAATCAAATGTTCAAAATCCCAAGAGAGTTAAAATCATAAAAACCCATATTTTGTCTACTATGTGGCCATCTACGGGTCTAAGTCTGGATAAACCACAAAGCAAGTTGCATCCAAAACTATGAAGTCACTCGAGTGGAGTGGACTTGTGGTGTCCCAATTTGGTTCCGCTAAAGCTTTGTTTGTCTTCCATCACTATCATTTCACTACACCTCATAACTTGCGCCCTTCCCAACTCTTGGTGATAATCCCTCGCATCTTACTAGTTGCATGGAGTTGGGGGTAGGGGCAAGTTTATCTATTTATCATACCGGTTTATTTTCGTCACTTTGCCAAAACAAACATGAAGTATCCAAAATTGCTTATAGAAACTAAGATTCAAAATCACATTATATCTACATTATCATATATCAGCATCATGAAACACAAAAGGAAAGTAAAACACTTGCATCATTTGTTCACCATTACATATATTCTAAAAGAAACATATAAACATACATCATAGCATACATGAGGAACTGGAAATAGAAAGAAAGCCATGAATGCCAAGATTTTGATCCAGAACGAATACATATATATAAATGATCAACGTTTATATATAATGTTATCATGCACTAAGCATGGTCTAAATGCTCAAAGAGCCCGGGATATACAAAAGAATATATAGTACAAAATCTACGAAAGCCAAGTGGCTTCTCAATCCCTACGAGACCACTCTGAAGGTGCACGCCCACGCCTAGGACTCCAGCTACACCGGCACTCTGAGTGCACAGAGGGATCTGGATCCCGAGGGGTAGCTGCAGTCTCACCATGAGAATGGCTCCTCATCAAGTGCTCAGCCATCTTGTACCCCACTAACTCTGTGTGGAGAGTCGATACCATCCTGGCCACATACCAGACTGGGGCGAAGACATCAGTATGTCTACCGGCTGCTGAAGGCTCCCCAACATCCACGGACAGCTCTATGTGGGTCCTCTCCATGGGGATCATTAGGGTATCAATGCATACCCTGCGAATCAAATCTCACCACTCATCGGCGGTCTCTGCAAACCAAGGAGAAAAATTAGAAACCAAATAGGAGATTAGAAATCGAAGATAAAACACAAGGAGAGATAGCAACAAAAATGATCTTAAATTAAACAAACACTAGAAGGAAGAGAGGGTAACTTACTCGAATCACCAGGCCTCCAAGATGGATCTATGGGATCAATGCCCGCCACGGATGCCGCTGCCGACTGAGGGGCTGCTCCTGTGGCTGGAGCAACGTAACACCCCGCAATAGACTCATCCTCCCCATGGCCTTGGGAGAGTGGCTCCTCTGAAACCAAAGTCACCCTCTCTGCACTCTGGTCGGCCCTCTCCGCCTGCATGATATCCTGGGTGTCATGCCACTTAGGATCACTATCCTCGGTCTCCTCCTCTGTCTCCCCCTTGTAAACTCCTCAGACTCAGAGTCTACCTCAATGGGGTCATCGCTGCTATGGGCAGGACCCGCGACAATCTGAAGCAAAGGTGCCTGAGGCACACCGGCTCTCCCTCTGGCATGTACTATCCTCCTGGCTGCAATAGGAACGCCAGGAGTAACCACTATCCAACCCCAGCCTCTAGGCCCCCCTTTGGCCTCTCGGACTGATTTGTATACTGGCGCCATTAGGGGAAGAATACCCATGTATGGTAAGCCAAATTGCTGAGGAACACAGCAAAAGGGGTGAATCTCCACTCGCCCCACCCTATCAATAAGCTACCCTGTGGTGGAGCAGCAGATCAAGGTAAGATCCTCCTCACCCCATATGCCTGCCATAGTCTGATATGGTGTGGCCTCCATGTCGACAGTAGTCAGGGAGGCAACTAGCTGATGAGGTGCTCTAAGCACTGACATGTCTATCCATCTAGCTGCCCTCACAGCTCTGGGGTCTGTCACCTCTACACCTCTGCCATAGGGGATGAAATGCTCATAGACCCAACTCATAACCAGGGTCGGGTGGCTCAAGGACTGCCCCTGTAAGCGAACCACCCTGTAGAAGTTGTGGTAGGTGGTCCCAAGAATGTATGCTCCCCAGGCATATATCCGACCATGTCCCTCTATCTGTGTAATAATAGGGGACCAACAGTATAGTAATGTATCTCCTCCCTTGTCCCCGATCAGTCTCGAGGCAAGGATCCCCATGATGGCCTGGCGAAGTAGGGGGATGGGTAAAGAAGGAATGGATCGAACTCTAACCCCCTTCTTCGACCTCATGGAGATGACTGCATCTCCCATATATGTATCCCACTGTGCAATCTGTGCCCGTGAACTTGTTGTCTCTAGGGTGAGTCGTCTCCCAATGATCGAGACCCCCAAAATATGATAGACACCTCCAATGTAATAGTCCACTCACCGCGGACCCTTGACAATCGGAAGGTGTTCTGATCTACATCCCAGTATGAGAACAAGTCACAAAGGATGTGACTAGATGGTGTAACATGGGGCACGCGTGAAATGCGTAGTATCCCAACCCACTGAAGAGTGTCCTCCTCATCCTGTGAGAGGGCATCTAGTACCCCTATGAGCCAATCACACTTCCTCTCTCTACTCCACCGGATATACTCCTCTCTCACCTGCATACACCCAAAAACACACAAAACAGAGCAAGTTAGCATCCGAGCAACACTGGAAAAATCACGGAAACACGTAGAAATTCTAGAAAAGTAAAAACAATTTCAAACAGATGATCCTTTTACATTCTGTGCAAAACTGCCGCCCTGAGCAGAGAGGCGGTTTTGTAACCACCGCCTTATGGGTGGCGGTCATGTAACCGCCGCCCTGAACAGGGTGGCGGTCGTGGTCCAAAAACCCACACGGGTTTTTAAATTTAAAAAGCCTAAAAATTGCAAAAAATGACCATTTTGCCTAAAAACAAAGCCTACCCAGTAGGCGCCCCCCCTAGGTGGACCTTTTAACACTAACATTTTCAAAAATTACCCCCCCATGACAAAATATTTAGCATTTCAAATTTAAGGGGGTAAAAAGGATAAACTGAATAAAACTAACCTGTGATCTCACGGGTCGATGTTCCGCACGTGGAGGCATGATCGCTATCTCGTCACGGACGTTTTGACTCTATTCACGCAAGAAACCGTCACCGTGGGTCCCAGAGCTCAAAATCAATCAAATCGACTTGCACAAATGAATAGGAAAATGGGCCCACTTTCATATATATAGCATCCAGATTCGTTTTAAATGACTTTTTCACAGGTTTGGAGCGCTGACGGAGGTAAACTCCTATCCCCACACAAATGGTACATTCTCATTCCCTATTATTTTAGCATTTATTTTTCAAACTATTGTGTCTATCTGCACTTGAGTTCTCTTTTTGTTTTGCAGGTAGCGGGAATCTTGGACGACATCATTTCAACACAGGGATGTATCAGGTATAACTTCTAACTTTCCATTTCGGGACCACCATATCGGACCCACCATTTTACGCCTCTTCATGGCTAAAATGCTTCTCCGAGGGGGCAATATGTATGTACCCAAAATTGCAAGGTACTGTACTACCACAGCAACGTGACGCATGCCCCAATGATGATACAGGTCTCCTCGCAAGGTGTTCGGGATCCAGAAAATCTCTTCGAGTGTGCGTTAACATCCCGCATGCCCCGCTTAGCCCCCACGTGCTTTATTTTTTCCTTTTCCCCTCTTTTCTTGGCCTTTTTCTCTTCAGTGACGAAACCGCTGCCCTGCCTACGCATTTTCCAGAAAGCTCTTTTAACATGACTCACGTAATTTCAATGTTTTACCAACTTTCTTTCACCACCATAAGCTTGCATTTATGATTCTGGTTCCCTGGAATAGTGTTTTGCCATTGTTTATAGTTTAAGAGTTCTATTTGGCTTTTACCTTGGGTAAATGCAAATGCTATAAATAGTTGGCTTGTGCTCAAGCAAATGGCCCCTCAAAATTTGCCTCTAATTTCTCTTTGCAATAGATTTAGTTTTCCTTTTGGTTAGAATGCTTAGTTTCTTTCATTACATGCTTAGTTAGCATTGTTTTACTGTTGGTAAGCCACATATCCATCTTGTGCAAGCACTGCTGTTATTTCATCCAATCCATTGGAGTAGAATAGCTTAGGAAGCCATTAAAGTTACAGGTTTTTCTCCTCAAACAGGATAGTTTCAGGTTATGGATGCTTTATGTTGCATGACTGGCAATAGATCCCGCTATGAATTACATAAGCCAAGCTCTGTACTCTTGCGCTATCCCTCTCCTACTCACATTGTATTCAGTCAGTGTTATGAGCTGCCTTTATCCCAATATCTACTTCTGTTGATGCAGCATTACACACTTTTCTGGATCCACGTGAACACGAAGGAACGAGGAGATCACATTGAGGGGACAAGATCACACACACCATTGAATTCGCCACTGTTCTACAGAATCCATGTTCTAGCTTTCAAAGTTCTAGTTAGAATCATATCAAATAGAGTAGTTAATTGCTTTATTTTAGTTAATTCTACTCTCGATATTACCAGGGAAGCTGTGGGGATTGATAGTTTCAGAGAAACTATGATTCACTCCTCACTTCTGAGGTAGGATCGAGAGTCTTGCAAATAGATTAGATAAGCTATTTTATTGTTTAGAATAGATCTACAAATTACACAGACAGATAGCTACACTCGGTTATTTTGTTTGTTTTAAATTGTTATTTTAGCTGTCAATTCTAGATATTTTAAATAGCTGCTTTCTTAAATTCATAAAGTTTATCAAAAAACACAAAAAAATAGAGAAATCATATATGCTATAGATACACTTCAGGTAGTTAAATTTTATTTTACTGTAGTTCATTTTACATTATTTCTTTTGTATGACAATAATGGGACCTAGATAGCCCAGGGAATATGTATTCGAGCCAATCGTACCTCAGCCCAATCTCATCACAGTGATAACTGATATAGATCAAAATCTTAGGATCTAAGTCTTCCGGACAATGGTAAGCTTGCAACAAATCAATTCCCAGTTGAGCAAATTAAACATAGAAGACGATCAAGCACACACGTTTTGGTCGAATCAACCGAACTACAGATTATCCTAGGCAACATTCATATGACTGTAGAAGGGTTTGAAAGAGAACAAACCTTTGGTTGTGATCCTTTGGTTCCATAGCCAGACGCAGGAGACACTCTTACAGATATAGATACTAGCCTAAGAATTCAAGTTACGCAGACGCCTGTAAGATATTCTGAGAAAATCACACAGTTATTGATCCTAAATATAGAAGCTGAGAAAGCATACGATTACTGGATATTAGGGATTAGGACTTGATTTCACGCATGACCATAATAGGTCCACAACAACTAATAATCTACGGTTGTGACCCACAAATCCCGTAGCCCAACGAATCCATAGGAAAATTAGACATAGACATTGGCCTACGCACACTAGTATTCCGGTCTACCCCACTTCCACCTATCATTATCAAACAATTATCCTTGCTAGACACAGCAGCTAACAGAGCTAGAGAATTCTGGACTAGGCCAGAGAATCATCCATAGAATTGACTATATTTACCATCCACCATATGACCCTATCCGGAGAAATACACGAAACTATCCCGGGTCATTTTCCATGTATTCCACACCCTATAGATCGAATCATGCCAGAGCTCGACATTGATTGGAGCCTTTGAGCATTCATCCTTGCTAACTGATCTATCACACCAGTTCAAGTTAGGAGGGCCTTCTTTGCCTTAGACTCACAAACTCCGCTAGTGCGTATTGAAGACATTAGATTTCCTAACTAGTTTGTCTGCATCTCACATATATTCCATACCCACCGGCTGTCTCGGCATGACCTCGGGAGGTCGGGTGCAAGGAAAAGTCACTTGTAAATTCCAATGCTCGCATGTCACTTTTCCGTCGTACAGAGACATACCTGATCACCTTATATAAAAAAGACTTTAGGTCCTCATTTGATATATTCATGAAATATATCAAAGGTGTGCAAATCAAGTGATTTGGTTTTACCCTTGGTAAATAGGGTTTCAAAGGAGGAGGTGATCTTACTGGATGTAAAATAAGTTTTCTGAAGTAAAAGGTTATTTTCAAAGTGGTCTTTACCCTATTGGGGTTTTCCACTATAAATATTGTGTCACCTGTGTTATTTATTTCCTGTAAGTATTTCTTTATTTACTTATGTTATGATGTAATATTTATTTCAATATTTATTATAACATTATGTAATATGTAAGTTAATTAAATCCATATTTATTAAAATCCTCAAATTCTAACATGGTAACAAAGCAAGGTAAATTAAATAAATTAAGATCAAATGTTTTGTATTTTATTTATCTAATTTGCACAGTTTTTTTCAACCAACCCGAAAGGGTATTTAAAAGTATCTAGTTTGTTTTTTCCCCCAATTTATTTTAGCATTACAATTGTGTAATCAAACTCTCGGTAAATTTTTTAGGGGTTTTCAATTTTAAATCCCTAATTTTTTTAGGGGTGGAGATGTAATATGATATTATTCTTACTTTCATTTACATTTTGTAAATTATATGGAATAAATGTTTGTTTGGAGATTGATGTGTGCACAGGTGAAAGGGGCTTCAAATATTTACTTGCGTGAAAATCACTTACAAAAACCAAGTTCCATTAGGAGGTGACATTGTCATGCACACTCCTCCTCAATGGAAACTCCAACAATCAAAGCTTTTCATGAAAGTGAAAAAACTTTGCAACACTGAGGGACTTTGTGAAGATGTCAGCAACCTTCTCTTTAGTCAACATGAACTTGAGATTTATCTTATCACTTTACACCTTCTCACGAGTGAAGTGTATATGTATCTCAATGTTCTTCGTCTTATGATGTTGAACTAGATTCTTAATCAAGAGTAATACAAATCTGACCACCACATAGGAGAGAAATAATTCCTTTAGCTTCCATGTGTATCTCTACCAACAGCAGTTGCAACCACATGGCTTCTTTACTTCTTCCATTGTACTTCTCTACCTCAGTAGAAGAAATGGAGACTATTGATTGTATTTTTTGTTCCAAGTAATGGTTCATAAACCAAAAAACTCGAACACATATCCAGTATATTTTATAACACAACATCAGTATGCCTAGAATCAAAAAAATCCATAGAAGATAGCATTTTCATTCTTATTATAATGCAAAACATAATTGATTTTTCCTTTCAAATATCTACAAATTATTTTTGTAAGATTCCAATGATCTCTAAAAAATGTTCATTGCATAAACCTTGAAGTAATTCCTACTGTATGGGAAATATCTGATCTAGTTATAGTTAGATAAATCAAAACTATCAACTAACAACATATATAAAATAGGATCAAAATTTTTCATATGCAAATTTAAGATAAATATTTATTCCAACTTCCATTGAAGTAGAAAATGGTTTACAATTAATCATAACAAACTTTTTCAATACAATGGTTAATGCTTCCATTTTGAAAAATAGCAATAAAATGAAATATAGTCATAAAAATAACATGATGTAAGAGACCTAACTCATTCATTTCAAATTACTGCTTCAATTTCTCTTTAATCCTATGAATTAAATCAGAATTGTCACCCAACATAAGAAAATCATCAACATATATACATATAATGATAATATGTGAGCCTTATTGCTTAATGAATATATCATTGTTAGAAGAACAATTAGACAAAACCTAACATTTTAAAAGAAGAGAAACAATTTTCACATACCAAGCTCTAAGAGCTTGTTTTAAACCATAACAAGGATTTCTCAACTTACAAACATGGTTTTCTTTACTAGTTTCTTCAAATCCTTTAGGTTGAAACATGTAAAGTTCTTCTTTTAAATCGTAATTCAAAAAAAGTATTTTTCTTATCTATTTGGTGGATTTCCCACCCAAATTGAGCGACAATTGCAAATAAGGCCTTAACAGTACTCATTTTAGCTACAGGAAATGTCTCAACATAATCAATACTAGGTTTCTTGAGTGAAACCTATAACAACAAGTCTAGCTTTATGTTTTTTAATACTACCATCAACATTATATTTTACTTTGTATATCCACCTAGACGCTATAATACTTCACGACTCAGGTTCATACAAGGTAATTAATGCATGGTACATATGATGGCTTCTAGTCATTTTCCAAAGGTTAATAGGATTTGAAATTTCTAACATAGATTGAGCCTAATTTAATTTCTTATCTAGGAAGATAAGAGTTTCATAAACATCTATAACATCAAAATATCATCATGACCATTTACTAAATCAAAATCAAAACCATCATTTAGAAACATTTAATGAAGTAACTTCAAGAGAAGAAAGACAACACATGTAAACCTTTCACTACATTATATCTATACATTTCATATAAGCTTCGATAATTAACATGTCCTAACCTTTTATGCCATAGTTTTGAATTATTCAAACTTCGAGATATAAAACAAGATGCAAAAAGAGAAATCATAAAAAAATATACAGACCATTTCTTTGAATTCCTTCAGCTATTGTACTCTCATTATTATCCTTGGTATACTAAGTATCCTTCATGCATGGATTCTAGTTGTGTTCATGCCTCTTTCAGATATTCAATATTACCAATAATGTAAAGGAAGACCAGAGAAAGACAAATTTTGCCACTGAATAGGGAAGTTTTTCCTACACATTCATGCCTTTTGGGTTGAAGAATGTACCTACTGTGTTCTTGTGCGTTGTAGTGCAAGCCATCTAGGAATTCATCCTCAAATTTCTTTAAGTCTATTTGGATGATTGGACTGTATATGGTCTCATCAAGGACCATTGTGATAACTTGAGACTACTATTTGAAAAGGTGTCAAAAGTTGAGGATATCCCTCAACATCAAGAAGTGTGTCTTTGTTACCCCCATTTGGAACCTTATTAGGGCATATCATATGCAAAGAAGGATTATTAGTAGATCCCGCAAAATTTATAGTCATTGTGGGTTTGGGGGAGCCTACAAGACAAAGCACCATGCGCGGATTCCTTTGACACGTGGGATATTACATGAAGTTCATTAAGGGGTATGCCAAAATCTCCGTGCCCTTAGAATAATTCTTGAAACATAAAAGTGCCTTTCATTGGGAAGAGGCGCAATAGAAGGCATTTGACACTTTAGAGGAAAGGCTATGTAACAACGCCCATATTACATTTCCATTCTTGGGATAATCCTTTCCATGTGCATTGTGGATGCCTCAGGGACAACAATGGGGGGAAATAATAGCACAACCTGGTGAAGGAATTGTTGATCATCCCCTTGAGCTTTGTAAGTAGGAAATTGACACCAGCAGAGCAAAATTACACAACTAATGAGCACAAAGCATTGTCAATGATCTACGCCCTGCATAAGTTTAGGAAGTATCTGTTGGAAACACCCTTCATATTCTACATAGATCACATGGCATTAAAATACTTAGTCAACAAACCGATTTTGCAAGGGCTCATATGTCATTGGGTCCTCTTATTTCAGGAATTTGAATTTACGGTGGTGGTAAAGCCAGGGAAGAACAATTTAGGGCCTGACCACTTGTCAAGGATTGGTTTAGGAGAGGACGCATAAAGCATTGATGATACCATACCAGACACACAACTATTTAGATTACGGTGTGCACCCTCAGACTTGGAATATATCGTAGTGTTCTTAAAGATAGGTGTGGCACCAGAAGGAATGAGGGATGTGGAGAGAAAGAATTTAGCTATACACGCCGCAACCTATATGATTATTAGCAGATATTTATACAAATTAGGCAGTGATGAGGTTTTGCACTGATGCGTGCTAGAACATGAGCACATTGTAATTATGGAAGAAGTGCATGGTGCGATCTAAGGAGGACACTATGCGAGAAATGCAACATCATGAAAGATTCTACTCGTAGGGCCTTGGTGGGAATCCATTTACTAAGATTATATTGAGTTTTGCAAGGCCTGTGACCATTGCCAACACCTTAGAAAACTTGGAAAGAGGAATGAAATTCCCTTACGACCAATAGCCAGCATGGAACCATTTGAGAAATGGGATATCAACTTTGTAGGACTAATCTCACCAGCAGTGCGAAGGACTAGTTTGCGGTATATCATCACTTGCAATGATTATTTAACATGGTGGGTAGAGACAACACCTACAAAGGATTGCACTATGGTAACAACTACTATATTCTTATGGGAAAATATAATCCGAAGCTATGGTTTTCCTTTAAGTTTAACAAGTGATAGGGGTACACACTTCCTCAATGAAACAGTTAGATACTATTGGTAGAATTTATGGTGGTCCATCATAAGACTACCCCATATCAACCCTAAAGAAAATGGGACTATCGAGGCATTTAACAAAATACTAATTCATATGTTAACTAAGAATTGTGATGTCGAACGACATGATTGGGATGATAAGGTATTAGTCATCCTATGGGCATACATGACAACCTATAAAAGGTTTAAAAAGGCCACACTGTTTCAATTGGTGTTTGTCATGGAGGCTATTTTACTAGTTGAATTTATGTTACCTTTGCTGTGTATAACACGCGCAGGAGGTTTATCCGATGAGCAAGCGCTGGAAGAAAGAATTGATAAATTAATGTATTAAGATGAAAGGTGATCACTTGTTAGGTGGAGTCAAAATACATTAAAAAACAAGACAAAAATTATGGCATGATCGTCATATCAAGAACACGAAGTTTTAGCTTGGGTAGTTGGTGTTATTGTATGATTCCAAGTATTTGTGCCATCCTGGGAATTTGAAAGTCCATTGGTTGGGACCTTACCTTATATCATACATTCTTGATTCAGGCGCTTGCTAGTTATAAGTGCTAGATGGGACAAGATTACTAGGTCACTTTAATGGGAGTAGGTTGAAGCCCTACTATAAATAAGTCTTCTTGGTGTTTGTAAATAAGGTCATGTTGCCAGTTAGTTTAGGTTTCCCTTTATGTAATGTCCTTTTCTATTTTTCCCTTTCTTGTCATTTGTTATGTTGTTTGTTTTACACATTAATTTTTGAAGTTTGTGCATACGTAGAGGAATGCGCATCTATTTTAGTGTGGGGTGGATTGATGAGGAATATAGGCTCGTAATACGAGTTAAACTAGTAGTAGAAGTTACAATGAATGGCCCGGTTAAAGAACTAAAGGCATGTAAGGGTAATACGTACAGGAAAAAAAAGGAAGAGCACGGGAACAACATGAGGTAGGGGAGGGGAAAAATAGGAAAAAGGATAGAAGAAGTGCCTTCAACGCTAGGAATGCACGCAGAAGAGGCTTTAGTCGGGTTGGATTTTTGCACACCATAAGGTTGTAAAGGGTTTGTGTATAAGATATGGTGTGTGGGAAAAAGCACTCAAGAATGGATTAGTGGAAAAAATTAACAGTTAATGTCAAAGTACGGTCGTAGGTGAGAGAGCATTTAATGTTGGGAAAAGAGAAAAACTCTAAATAAAAGGTCGGGTACTTCATTATTTACATTGCATTAACGAAGGGAAGAAAGCTCTTGCAAACTAGGGCATCCAAAGCAAGATCTTTGCATCGAAGAAATTATTTGAGAGATATGAAGTACATAGCTAGGGTAAAATCAAAAACCAGAAGGAAAGGAGTACACAGGGATGGAGAAGTTAAGTAAGAAAGTTTCGTCTTGTGGAAGGGTTTTTCCAATTAGGGTTTGGTGACTAGGGCATGGAATTAGAAGGGTTTTTCTACAAAGATTGAGTTTGGGGATGGATAGAGTGGTAGACTAGAGCAAGGAAAATACACTTGAAGTGATAACCTAACCAAAAGAATGACACCAAAGAAAGCAACCATCTTACCAAAGAAGAAGAAGGGCAAGGGTAAGGGGAATAAAATGGCTACCATTGCAAGCACAAATGAAGAATGGTATGAGGAAATGTTGTACCCAGATGGGGTGTTACTGGGAAAAGAATGGGAATCACACCCGAGAAAGATGACGGTGTGTGACTATAATCACCGCACCAACACAACAAAGAAATAAATGGCTTTGGAGTTGGTTTTCCCAACCATCAAGAGAACACCAGAAGGCATGCTGATTTACAAAAATGAGGTAAAGGTTAAGTTGGAGAAGGCAGGGTTGCTACAACTTTATGAACTACCATACTTGTAAAAACCTGAGCGCCTCTACTAATGATTAATGGTGCGCATTCATGAAGACCACTTTTATTTCATGGGGTACAAGATGCGCATAACCCCCCATCTAATTTCCAAGTTCACAGGCCTTATCTGTGAAGGGGACAACATTGATGATGACCTAAGAGACAAGGAGGCCATCAAGGAAATAGTTGTTGCATTTGACTATAAGAAAAAATCATGATATGTTGACATCGCTGAGATCCAATACCCCATGATGAGGACGGCCACATGCTTGGTAACCAATCTCAATGATCAACAGTGATGGAATCAAGTAAAGAAGGCATGGTTAAACGTGTGGTGGAAAATATCTGAGGGGACCATCTACAACTTGTATGATTTCATTGTGGATGAAATCATCAGCAACGCACAAGAAGGTGAGAAGATACTATTTGGCAATATTCTCCTCACAACTATCCTATTAGAAATTGGAGTGCCCGATGGGCTAGAAAGGTTTGTTTGGGAGTACCCAGAAGAGGATCCCTTTCCCATGAAGTGGTTCACAAAATATACTTATGATACCATGACAACCACTTACAAGGTGTGTCTAGAAAAATGGTACAAGTGCATGAGGGATGCGTTTGAGGCAGAATGGAGGATTCCATAGTAGCTACCCACGCTCATAAAAGGAGAATCAAAACTCTCAGTATATCAACACTTCTTCATTGGCATATTTAGGTTGACAGATGAAATAATGAGCCCATGGTGCAAGCTTCCCTTATCCTTCACTGCGCTATATTTCCAAGTAGAGGTGAACAAGTTTAAAGAGGCCAAAAGACTAAGGTTCGACCTTAGTGAAGTAGATCAACACAGAGAGAGCTTGGAGGCCTATAGAGGTGAGAATGATGATGATGATGAAGATGAACGAGGAGGCAAGGGAAATCCTGTATATGAGGTTCATGACTCAGAGGAGGAAGGAGAGGAAGAAGAAAATGAATACATATTTGCCAGAAGGGAGGATAAAAAGGAATAAGAAGATACTCAGGACAGAGGGATAAGTGAGGAAGTTACAAAAGAACAATGGACCCCAAGCCTCACTAAGGAACATATAAACGAGGCCTTGGAGAAGGAAGTATCCAAGATCATTGAAGACTTAGTGGAAAAAGAGATGGAATGCATCATGGACCTAATGATGAAGGAAACAGAGGAAAACTTAGAAAAAGAATATGGCAGCATGGGAGGGGATCCTAGTTTGGCTATGAGCTTTCCTAAGGCCATGCACATAGGGAGAATAAGCGCAGAGAATCCATAGGTTTAGAGGATGGGCTATATTGATGATCTAAATAAGGTATTGTGCACACATTTTCAAAGCACTATGCCAACGGAGCAACTCTTGGATATGACATCATTTGATGAGGAAGGTGCATACCATTTGACAAGGAAAATGCTTTCTTGGGCATTTGAGTCCCACATCAACAAACCAAAATTCAAGGTAAGCCAAGGGGCAATAATGAAGGTACCAGAATCAAAAGGTGACAACCCCTTGATAAAATCTCTGCGGCTATTAGAAGAACAAATTTGTAACGCGCTGAATTTTTTTATTGAAGTATAAGCCAGACTCTTTGGGAGAAATGATAGAGTGAAGTTCCTAGAAGCAGAGTTGGAGAAGAGGAAAGAGAAGTTGGAAAAGATAACAAAGGAAATAAAACATGAGGAACTGGTCAACACTTAGCTAAGGAAAGAATTAAAAGAAGAGAAAGAAAGGGTGCATGAAGTCTATAAGAAAGTAGAGATGATCACAGATTCCATTTTCTTGAAGCATCTAGATCTAACGCCACCTACACAAAAGTCTGGATCTGCCCTGGAATTCCTAGAGGACTTAACCCACATCCTCACAATGGAAAGATGACCCTTGGACTTGGATTTTCTAGAGGAGGCATCATCACGTACATAAAAGGAGGACAAGATGAAAGTTGTGGCCATTGTGGCCCAATACAAGATATTCCTCACAGATGTGAAAGCCACCACCCAAGTTGACAAGGCTTCCTATGAAAACTACACCGATAGATATAGAGTGGAGAGAATTTTGGTCACCACCCATGAAGAATAGCTCAAGGAATTCTAGGAGAAAAACAAGGGGAATAGAGAAGAACATGAAAAAATTCTAGCCGAGGTTGAGAAAAATTAAGAGGCTATTAACACATTGCGGGGATCAATTAAGAACTGGCTAAAGGAGTTGTATCCGCAGATCACTCATAAGATGGATGTGCTCGAGGATTTGGGAAAACAGTTAGAGGGGATTATGGAAGTAATGAATACCTAAGGAGAAGGGCTAAGCTTTGAAGAGGTGATCACCTTAGTTGGCGACCTTTGTCACTAGGCACAGAGCGAGCTCGATACCTAGAATAAGTTGGAGGCCAAATTAATGAAATATTTCCCTCTCCTCTTGCAAAATTAATCAAAGTTCCTCATTCTTTCTTTCTTCCCCAAAATTATTCATTCCTTTATTCTTTCCCCAATCCATTCAAGATCGACCATTCTTTATTCTTTGAGAAAATGTTCCCGCGGATGGAGGACAAGCATAGTGTGGGGTAATGTTGGGCCCCTAATATATTGGCCAAGTACAAGAAGGTGCATGGTCGTGTGAGGACCATTTGAAGATGAGTGTGCAAGGAGAAAGCGTACAAGACAAAACATGAGAAAAGTGTGATCTGACTGTGCATGCAGAATGGATAAGGTACCAGCCTGGCAGCTTGGTGCACACGGAAGGAATATACCTTGCGATGGAATATTATAGAAGGCCGTCATTGCAAAGAGAGGAGAGATCAATCCTGAAGAAGCATGCTCCCATGGAGGACCACCTTGGACACTTGGTAACGGATCTACAACTCACACGAAGGCTTGAAGGTTTTGGAAAAGGATATAAATACAAGCACTTGCCAGAGAAAAAGATATAGAAGTAGGAAGAGGTGAAGCCATGCAAGAATACTATGAGAGCTCCATAGGTCGGGTTTAGAGGATCTGTAGGAATACGTTGTACTAAGGGGATGGGTTTGAACATTTTTATTTGTATTATAAAGGACCCAATTCCATTTCTGATGCATGATATTGATTTGCATTATCATATAAATATGTGATTTCCTGAGTTATTATAATATGGTTATCAACATGATTAATATGAATATATGTGTGGTTCCAGTTCTACTACATGGTTATATGTATATTTCATATAAGTGGGTGTAAACCCCTGTGCATTTCTTTTCTGTTATGATTCATATCTATGTTCCATAATGATTTCCTTATATGAATGAATACATTGGTCTAGAATCCATTTTGAGCTCTAAGATGAATGTATGGTTCCCTTCCAACTTGTTCACTTCAGTTTCTATCGTAAATAATTCATCCTCAAACAAGTCACATAAAGAAGGGACTTGGCACCCGCACAGGCCTCGGGTGAGTGCCCAACACCGCTGGGTTATAGGCCGACGTGCATGGGATTTCCTTGTTATTTTAGAAGGGCTTAAAAATGAATACAGTCTATAAAACAAAAGAAAAAATAAAAAGATAACTTTTTTCTTCATGGACTTGCATATTTTGGTTTGGGTATCTTACAAAAGAGGCATGTTTTCTCTCACCAAGGTTACGCTAAAACAACCCATTTTACCTCGCTATATTTCCTTTCTAATCTTCTATCTACTCATGGGATGTGCCACAAATGCGACATTTCATGATCATGTGACTTTATTCACCCTTAAAATAGGAAATCATGCAACAACTTTAGGGTCTTATGTTCATAAGCCAATCTTTGGTATGATACACTCATAATAGTTCTTCCCTATTAGGTGGCTTTCTTGTCTCCTCTACCATTCACCTCCTTTCTTACTTATTGATTCTGCTACATAGGACTAGACCTTCGACACCTACATTATGGGAATTCAAATCTTACCACAATCACCCACACCCATTCAACCTAAACTCAACCATACCTATTCAACCTAAACTCAACCATGCATATTCAACCTAAACTCTACCATGCATACATGACCTAAACTCAACCATGTCTATTTTATCTACACTCAACCATGCCTAAATGACCTAAACTCAACCATGTCTAAATGACCTAAACTCAACCATGCCTAAATGACCTCGACTCAATCATGCCTAAAACCTATCGACCCATTCATCTCCCTTATCATATTCTTCCCTAGCTTATGGGAGAACTACATCAACCTGAGGCCCCTTTTCGCTAGGGCTATGTAGGCAACACTCCAAGGGCATGGGGCCCTTGGAGGTTAGCTCGACCACTTTTACCCCTAACCAATTTTCCCCCTTTACATTCACATTCTATCCTTGTTATTTTTCATTTTCACCAAAACTAGGAAATTAATATATCATAGAAACATTCATACCTACCATTTTATCACCACAACCATATTCTACTTAAATAATTTCATATTTCCATGATATTAAATACTTGGAAATTTAAACACAACATACATACACCACATTATTTCCATAAGATTAGTAACTTAGAAATTACCTAGACTCCACCATACCTATACCTGACTAAACCGTACATATATTTGACTCCACCATGCCTATACCTGACTCCATCATGTGTACAAGACCTCGAATCAATCATGCCTAACTCACCTAGTTCCCATGATATACAATAACAATGGAAATTAAAAAGATTACATCATCCATCCAATAATAATCATAAACTATATAAGGGGGAATGTATTTGTATCAATACATATGTACACATGGATATAAGTGTCTTAAAAACTCTCATATACAATCTCACAAAATATTCAGCACGTAAGTCAATATATATATATAAATCAAAATGATAATACATCATCACATATCATGGCCAATCAGCCCCACCTAGGTCCCTCCTCTCAACTCTCACATGTCTCCTCCTCTCTCCTTGTCAATTTCCCTACCAGCATCTCTCCACCCTTTGGTGGTCCTTGCCTGACCTCTATCTCCTCCTCCTTTCTCTTTTTCAGGCTTGGTCTGTGAGAGCTGGTAAACTCACTCTGACCCTGTCTCTAGGACTGATGACCCCCTGTGCTACCCAAGCTATGATTCTTGGATTCAGTCCACTCACTAGCTGCATGCTGGTCCCTATGCTTAGAATAAGATGGAACATCAATACTTGCAGTGGCTAGATTGTCCTAGTAATATCAGGCCTCATTCAAGGCATCCCTGAACCTCACCATAGATATGATCTGGGGTAATGCCATCGGCCTAACTACTGTGTATGAACTTTTCCCTACCAATAGAGGACCCTTTCTTGGTGTTGGTGCCTGTGCTATGGGACCTTGTCCCAATGCTTGTGCAACTACTTAAGAATGTATGACCACAACCTATTCCTGTATGGCTACCAACCATCCCTATAAACTAGTGACCTATGCCTATAGCATTGCTACATGTGCACCATCCCCTACAGGATCCTGTACCTGTACCTATTCCTGTGCCTGGGAAGCAGTCAGCTAACCCTATAATGTAGCCACATGATCTATCAAAGTAAATACTTGTACGTACACTTGTAATGTGATCACCTGTCCCTGTAGGGCATCCCTCTGAACCATCACTATGACTAAATCTGACTAACCTGACCATGGTGGTGTTGTATGTAACTTCGATGCCCACCACTTTCTGTATGCCACAATGGTCCCTGCATCATCCAATCTCATATCCATTGGTACCTCCTCCTATCTTGTGGGTTCTATGGGCTAGGGTGGAGACAAAGGTCTCTCCACATCATCCTTATGGTACTGTGGGAAGGGTGGCGGCACATCCTGTTGTAATCTGAACTAGCATCAGAATCTGTCAACTAGGATCATCTCATTCTCACCAACACATCTACCCTGTATCCACCACAATAACTGTAACTCCTATAGCTCCCAAGCCATTGCTCTAAAAGATGAAAAAATGACATAGGGCCACCAGACTATGTCCATCACATATAATCCCTACATCTCCCGCTTATAGTATACTACATCATGTGTTGGCTCCTCTACTCAAGAATTACCACCTACGGCCACCCACCTCCTGTAACCTGTTCTTTTTCCTCCATGGTGCCAATTTTGCCCTGGTAGTCCTCGTGGCTGCACTACCACAATATGCTTGTATGCCCAACAATGTAGTAGGAACGTAAAATAGATGTTGTAGTGTCACATCCTTTGGTAAGCCCACAACTCCCTGCATAGCTGCACTAAATATGCAGGTGCCCATACAAATAAGACCTGATCCTTAATCATATCTCACAAAAATCCCATCAATTCTTTAGGAAATCAGCCACCCTCTAAATCTAGAATTGCATAGAATCCCACCTCTACCATCATCAATACTACTGACCATATATCATACAGGTGTGCAACATATAAAGCCCCATAAACAATACTGGGAATGTGCTCAATTAGGTCACTCGCCATCTCCCCAAATATTACAATCATCTCCTTGAAGGCTCCATCTGCTGATACTAAATACATCGGATCCCTAACAAAAGGTAGCCACAAAATTTTATAAACATCCTCCAGCGTGATCTTCATCTCATCGGTGGGTAGATGGAAGGTGTTGGTCCGTGCATCCCATCTATCGATGAGAGCGACCATGAGACTGTGATCCCATCAGATCCACCTGTAGCGCCTGATACCAACCAATCTAAAATCTTGCATATGCATCCACTCATCCTCAGTTACATTGGAATGCATCTACCTCAATAATGGTGGGATCTTATCCCATATCGTCAACTGATATCATGTCTGTATCCATATAACTTAACACTGTTAAGTACTAAAATAATTTTCTTATTTCTTCAAACGTAATTACCCCACCCCCACCAACACTCCATACCTACATTGATCTACATAAATACATAGTCCCAAACTATTTTACCTCATCCATTTTCCATTTTTATCTTCACCCATACCCATACCTGCCATTTCCTTGGTATATCTCACCTAAATCCATTTATACCTACATCTTATATGTCTAAATTTAACTACCTCCTAGTTTTCTACACCAATTACCCCTACTTTACCCCTTTTTGTGAAGTAGGTCACTTTTAACAGTGACTAACATTCGTTACATTCAACCAACATCGGTCACCATTAACTGGTACTGGTACCCTTTCTAGCCACTGATGTTGGTTTACCTAACCAACATCAGTCAACACCAAACCGGTGTTGGTCTCTGGTTCGGCTCTAGGGCCAAACCTGCATGCCCCACATTTAAAAAAAATTACTAAAAAACACCCTAAACTCTACCCAATCCTACCTAGCACCCACCCCAATTCATTTACCCACCTATTTAACCTACATTTCACCCTCCCCATAGCCAATTTCATACATTTTAACCCAAATTTCAAATTTATAAATTTCCCACGCCATTTTTTTAATTCAAATTTCAATCACAAATAATTAATAGAGACTGATTCCTACCTCAACCCAGTGCTTTCTCCTTGGTGGAATGTTTAGTCTCTACATGGGTGGTCCTCCAGTACCATCTCCTACCTCAATCATGCCTAAATTTCCCTCTTCGTCCTCCACCCAATCAAATCTCTCGTAGTGATCTTGTGGACCCATCTACCTCACTCCTCTATTCACTCAACTACCTCTAACTCATCCTGGAATATAACCTTGTCCTTTTCTCCCTTAGAAAGTGATTAAATTTGTCCCCACTATAATTTTCTATAAACAAAAAGATTATAATGAGTCCGTAAAACACACATTTTCTCTTTTTAACCAACCCCCGACCTAACTGACGTTGGTTATCTAGTACCAACATCGATATTGTGCCGTAGTGCATCATGCTCAGTTTCCCTTGATCGACATCTGTTGGCCATAGCTGATGTCGATTAGCCTTTTTGCCATATTGCACTACATTTGCTTGCTCAAAATTTTTTTAGCCTAACCCAAAGTTAACCCTGACCTTACACCTCACCCTCATGAACTTATTACCTATGACCCAAGCTCACCATCAGTTGTGGCATGTTTTTCCCCTCATATGGCCTTGCCTATGGCCTTGCCTAAATCACCCAAACAACACTCACCTTTTTTTACACTCGAATTTATGCACTTGTTATACCTTGCGATGTGATACTCGTGTTGTTTAACCTAATGACCTTACCTTGCCTAAATTTTGTGTCATTTATCCTGACCATACCTTTGGTGCCCCGGAACAAAACCTATTACCCATTCCTGCACCTTTCCTAGTGGTGTTTTAGGACCATATCCTATACCTTAGATACCTAAACCACTTCAACATTGTTTGGATAAACCTATCTACCTTTGACGACATAGAGTTTACAAGCTCTTCAACCTAACACCTTATCATAATCTATATGTGTGCATGTGTTAGACTATCAGTACCCATTACCTAACTCGACATTACCCTTACCTATAACCCACCTACTCTTGCTTTCATCATTTACCCATTTATCACACTCATTGACTTCGTTTCACACCTCCTTAGTTTTTGGTTTGAGGGGGATCACCTCCATCCATACTTGGGGTACTAAATTCCTATTTTTGTAAGTGTTGCTTACCAATACAAGCTATGTGACAAAAAAAAGAAAATGTAGACACCACATTTGGGTCACACTCCCTTTAGTCCCATTTAATTAATTAGCATAGTACATTCACCTAACCATGAATCCTTACCCCGCATTCATATTAATTTAATTTCTTACAATTGAATTAATGTTCATCCTCACATTATTAATTAATTTAATTACTTTAATTGAGATAATTTACACATCACCTAGAAAACTCACCATGGACTTATTCCTAGTATATTAATTAATTAATACTAGGTCCCTACTTATCCCAACTAACTGGGACTTAGTCTAACCCTAAAATTAAAGTCCTATTCCTTCTCTAATAGGGAAAATTTTAATGGTGAATTTTCGTAAACTCACAAAAAATCAAGGATTATGGAAACTTGAATTGGCGAATATTCTGTGGTTCATATCCAACTTATTCACCGAAACATTTGACCAACATGTCCCTTATACTATTTGTTTCACCTAGATTTTACACCTATATATGAGATTATGAATGTAATTTGCCATCATTTCAAATCATATCATGTGCATATTAGCCAGCCAACCCACTCGACCAACCCCTAACCGTCCAACCAACCCCTAACCGTCCAACCCACCCACCCAACCCTTAGTTGTCTAACACTATATCCTCTAACCATTAGCTAGCAAATGCTTTGTCATCCATCCCACCTGCCCAACCCTTAGACGTCTAACCCCCACCCCGTCCAATGCACCTATACAACCCTTAGTCGTCCAATACCTCACCCGTCCAACAAACCTACCCAACCCCTATCCATCTAACCCCTCAAGGCTCAACCATGTAACCCCTCACTTGACCAACCCACCAGTCCAACCCTTAGCCATCTAACCCCTCACCCTTCCAACCCACCCATCCAACCCCTCATCTGTCCAACCCACCCATCCATCCCACCCACCCAACCCTTAGGCGTCCAACCCCTCACTTGTTTAACCCCACCCGACCAATAGTTGTTTAACCCCACACCCATCTAACCCACTTGCCCAACCCTTAGCTATCCAAACCTCACCCACCTAACCCCTGACCAACCTACCAGAATAACTTTGTGAAACGAGGGAAAAATACTCTCTGCAAAATCACCTTTACCATGAAACATTTTTTCAAATATTCACCAACGATTTGAAAGTCGATTTTTAAGATTCGCCAATGATTCGAAAGTAATTTTTCAGAGGGGTTTTCTTAAAATAAACCCTATCCTCCAAAAATACTCCCACTTATCTAAGTTCCAACCCTCACTTGAGACCCAGATTAGCAATCAAAATCATGCCAAAAATAGTAAAGATCAAGCTATTTTTGGTAACTTCGACTAATTTACGCCGGTTTATCCTCAGCCAACGTCGGTCACCTAAACTACCATCAGCTACATTACATATAGTTTTACAACCTTTTACCTAGGTTGGTCATTTTTTATTTTAAGAGTGCTATTGCAATAAAGTGAAGATCTTAGATCCATTTCTTCATCCAAACGACCTCCACACACCACCAAAGAGAAACACACGCCAAGGATTCCCTACCAGATCATCAGAGAATTCACGAGAACAAAAGGTCATACTACCATGACACTAAACCAGCAACTACCTCACCAATCAGTCACCAGCCTCAATCCACCCATGAGATATTCATAACTGCAAGTAAGTAATGTGATCTTAATCATTTGTGCTTCCTTTATTGCAGATATCTTTCCTCCTTCCTTATTTTCAATTTCTACTACTATCCCAATATCTTCATCTTCTCACCAATCCACCAACACAACTAGTTCAATCCCTTTAACCCTCTGTGAATGCTCCCTTTGTATTCCTGAGCCTTCTAAGTTATATTACGAACCTAACCACACCCTCCTCACTCTCTGCGCAATCATAGAGAATCCCAAAAACCATTTTTATTAAGTTATTTCCAATTTCCCCTACCGACATCAATTCACCTATCGGCATCGATTTCATCCCTGAACCAAGATCAATCACCTGACCGATATCGATCTTTATGTCATTTTATATTCTTAGACCAAAAGACTTCCCACTCACTCAAAACTAACCCAGACCTCAACCAATCAGCCCTAGACCCTTACCAGACCTTTGACAAACCTGTCTGACTTGAACAAACCCTAGTTCTAATGAGATTTAGTGTTATTTTAAATATCTAGCATAAAATCTAAGTGTATTGTGTATATGATAAACCTAATTCATTACATTTCAATAGGACATATTATAGTTTCTTATTCACATTGAATTGTTATTAAACAATGGATTTCCAACCTCTCTAGGAAGAACTATGCTTCCCAGATCTAGCATATGCTAGGTAATCCATTGTCATATGCTATTTAATACTCTTTTATGGTCTTGATTTTCATCTATACATAGTCCTTCCTAGACAAAAAGGATTTCTCTACGATTAACTTAGATAACGTCAACAACGCACGCATTCTACCTTTCACCTTCATCTCAAATGTATTCCTGCTTAACCATTCACCTTTTATCTATTTCATCCTAGAAAGCATAAAAAGTATTGGTGAAACACAAATAGTGAATGAGGATCCAAAAAAGCTCATACTTCTACCCCATGTGGTGTAACATTCATTATTTTTCCTTGACTAGAATGACAAATTTGATAAACAAAAAAAAAAATTGTAGTGATGTTAGGAACATATAGTGCATGTAAAAATATGTCACAATATGAAACTTTATATTTATAGTTTGTTTCTCAAAATAAATAGTTCTCGTGGAAAAATCATGAAAAATCAAGCACTTTTTCAAAAACATGCACTCAAATCCGAGTTACCGATCAAAAGATACAAGATTTTCAATTTTATGCTCTACTATTTATTTTAGTTTCTACTAAAACAAAACAAAATGCTCTTTCCTTCACCACACAAATAAAATGAAAGGGGGATGGAGTTAAGCACATACTAGTAGGAATCACAAGCTTAAGCCCTCATATGACCCAGGGCTAAGGATTTCAATGGTAACGATCTTAGGGTTTTTCCACATTCCGAATCTAATGGAAGACTCTATTTTGTATAAAAACAAATGCAACAAAAAAATACGAACAAATCCCGAATATATAAATATACCAATTTTTTTTTTACAAAGTAAAACTTATATACGGATGTCAACAACAATCTCCAGCTCTGATACCATAAAAGGAACGATTACCAGACCGTACCAAACCAAAAAGAACTCACATGCTAATTAAATACCACACTCAATAAGATGAAAGTAATTCACCAAAATAACTTTACAAAAACCTTTGCAAACAAATGAGAAGTAATATCATATATTATTATGGAACTCAATGAAATACAATGAGAATTGGCCTTTCTTATAAAGGCAAGGAATATCAATCTAAGAATCATTCAAGGTCATAGATCAAGCCATAAGTCAAGGAAAGAACTAGTCAAGACCATAGATTTAGGAAAGAACTAGTCATCAAATATCTAGTCAATATTATAGATCAAGGAAAGAACTATACCTAAGAACTAGACAATATATCCCTAATATATAAATAAAATCAAATAAATATCCACACACATAAGTGGGTGAGGATAAATATATTAAAGGTAAATAAAGTACCTAGGTGAACATGAGATAAGATAAATACCTGCTCTAATAGCCCTTACCCATGGAAGTATATCCGAAAAACATACAAAAGATATTATACTTGCTACATTATGTTTCAATCTTCACAAATTCCTCCATAAAGACTGAAATAGGGTTCAAGAATTTATCCTTATGATCTCCCTACGTTTAGCCACTTAAAACACAAACTGTATATCACCCACCATTCTATGGGACATCCCTATAGCCATATGGTAACAAATGCTTTCCCGGGGTCCATTGAGAACTTGGATAAAATCATATTTCTTCCTAAGATATGTGACCTAATCCAAAAGTTCAAATCCTCTTTTGAGGTAAATTTTTGTTTTGTGAGGAGATTTATGTTTTGGCACTTGAGTTAGTACATACCTAGCTAATGGCTTGCTTTGAGTAGTTTAGCATTGTTTGTTAAGAGGAGGAATGGGATTCCTAGCGGATTTATGAAGGGATAAGACCCTTTTCTCCAGTGTATCTAGTTGTTGAGTACCTGCAACCTTTTTTTCCCGAGGCTTTCTTATGAGTTCAAATTTTGGAAGTTCTTGTTCTAATGTCGTGAAAAAAAAGTAAGAATCTAATGTTGCCAAAGTTTCCCCCTTGACGACAAGACAATGATGAAGCCAAAATTGCTTCAGTGTGTCCATCTTGACATGATCTTGTGGATGGAGAATATGGTGGAGTAGGACCTAAAAACTATAAAGGAAGGCATCATCTTGGTAAGTTTGATCATAAAGGCCAACTACACCACATTGTGCACTAAACTCTCAGGCTCAAGCACTTTTTTATCTTTAATTCCAAAGGCCATATTGATGAAATATTCATCATGACCTAAAAAGAAAAAGATGGATTACAGGTCATTTGAGGACAAGTCTATTAGATTAATTCAAACCACTTTTGACACCATTTTCTTTAACAAGGATGCTTAGAAAAATCTTACAAGTGCTCTGTTATGAAAAGGAAAAAGGAATTGTAACTTATGGATGTGGAATATTGATCTATAAGAATGTAGTTCCTAGAATAACATGTGTGAGGCATTAATTTATTGAGCCATTGTAGGTATTTTCAAGTGTTTAGCATGAATGAATGAGGATGAAGATAAGTTATTTATGTGAGAGTGTGTTTCTTGAGCCTAATTATGAATTGATGCACATGTGAGGTCAAATCAAAGTTGATTGTCAAGTTCTTCATCTTCATTCTTTACTATTTTCTATTGAACATTATTTCAAGTAAAGAATCAAATCAAATGATGATAGTAAATTAAAAACTCTCCCTGGAGGTGCACACATGATGGTAATAGGGAAAAAAGATACAAACCATAGTTTGTTAAACAAAATATTCTCTAGGCTCCATGATGGCTCGAGGTTTTTCCAACCTGACATATCAAAAAATTGATATTTTCAGTAGGAGTGACCTTTCTATAATTTAGGTAGACTATAGGATTTTATCTCGTGTTTTGGATAAGCTTTAGGTCTCTTGGAGGTATATGGGTATATTCCCTTGGGAGAATATTCTATTTAAGAATGAAGTCCTCTCTTCATTCTAAGGGGTTTGTTTTTAGAGCTAGATGCTCTGGGTTGAGATTTTTGAGGAAATTATGCTGGTATTTTTCTTCTGGGTTGGTTTTCTATAAACTTCAGGTTCATTGTGTCTTCATTTGGGGTTTATGTTAAGGTGGTTGTAGTTGTACAACCAGTATCAGGATTTGATAGCATATGTATATCTCTCCTGTGTCTCCTATTGTAAATGAACACACAAGACCAGACTACCATGTAATGTCTCTGATATCAATAAACATTGGATTTCCTTTGTAATTCTATGTTTTAACATATCAAATACCTACAAATTTTTTTTATAGATGATTGTTTGATTGAGCATTGAAGGAACTGATGTTTATTGTAGTATTACCTTACATTATTTGTTTAAGTTGTAAAATACTCTATGCAATAAATTTGGATAAGTACCTATTTCATAAGGTGTCTTTTCATTTTAGGGATTTGTTGTGGTGAATACATGAAACATTATTCTTAGGTTTCTATGGTTATGTTTTAAGGGTTATTTTGCATTGTTCTCTTTTTTTGGGTGTTCATGAGGGTAAACAACCTTTGGAAGATCCTTATTCTTTAGTTTTGGGTCTGAATGAATCATAAATGGTCAAGATCAAGATGTTTAATGCAGTGCCCCTATTATCATTGGTATCTCACTTCCCCCACTTCCATCCATCTTCCCTCCACTCCCACTTTCATCTTCACTACCTTTATCCTTTTATCCTACCCTCATTTCTGTAGATTTCATCACCATTGCACATCCCACTTGATATCTACTGGAAAAGGATACATCCTTTTACATATTTTAAGTGTGTTTTCCTTGATTTGTGAAGATTAACATACTAGAATCATAATATCCCAAGTTGTTAACATTTTACATAGATATTATGCTTGTGAACACATACTATTTGTATTTAGTAACCTATGTCCAAGGTCCCAAGTATTTGCAGTGATTCTGTGCCCTTTCTCTTGAGTGAGAATTGCATTGAGTGGTTATACTTGGTCCTAGATTGACTTTCCCAACAAGCTTGAGAGCTTGAAGAATTCTCCCTCTCTATTTCAAACTACACCTCAGATTCTCTCACCCTGGTTTAGGCAGATCCAAAAGAAGCAATTAGAAAACCATACCTTTAGTCAAGTTCTTCCCTATCATTCCCACAAGACATGGGTAAGTGAGATAGATAAATACCTACCTAGATAGAAAACAACACATTAACATATTTATCTTTTCTCCCTATCCTCCATTACATGTCATCTACATTCAAGCCTTATTCGAGGTGTTATATTAGGAACCAACACCTATAATTTTAAAGATTTTTTTAAATATTGTTATTTGATATTGTTATATATATAGGAATTATAATTCCTATAATAATAAAAATGTAGGAATTATATATATATATATATACACACACACACACACACACACATGTGTGTGTGTGTGTGTGTGTGTGTGTGTGTGTGTGTGTGTGTGTGTGTGTGTGTGTGTGTTTATATATATATATATATAATTCCTACATTTTTATTATTAATGGATGGCATGAAATGGAGGATAGGGAGAAAAGATAAATATGTTAATGTGTTGTTTTCTATCTAGGTAGGGATTTATCTATTTCACTTACCCATGTCTTATGGGAATGATAGGGAAGAAATTGACTAAAGGTATGGTTTTCTAATTGCTTCTTTTGGATCTACCTAAACCAGGGTGAGAGAACCCGAGGTGTAGTCTGAAATAGAGAGGGAGAATTCTTCAAGCTATGGGTAAGTGAGATAGATAAATCCCTACCTAGATAGAAAACAACACATTAACATATTTATCTTTTCTCCCTATCCTCCATTTCATGCCATCTACATTCAAGCCTTATTCGGGGTGTTAGATTAGGAACCAACACCTATAATTTTAAAGATTTTTTTAAATATTGTTATTTGATATTGTTATATATATAGGAATTATAATTCCTATAATAATAATAATTCCAATAATAATAAAAATTTAGGAATTATACATATACACATGCATACATACATACATACATACATACATACATATGTCAAATGCATTGATGGAAAAGGGTGTCATGGTGTTGTGTGTGTCCTTATGAGGTGTCATTCAATGTCAAACATGAAGGTTGATTAGTAGTGTTGTGATGTCTTGGCATGGTTTGAGATCTCTAGAGTTGGTTGAAGGTTTTCATAATTTCATACATGGTTCTGGAGGTATGTTATAAGTGTTTAAGTCATCATGGTCAGTTCATGAGGTACTTGGCTGTGATTTTAGTCATTCTATGCCTATTCCTAGTCGTAGAGCATGCAATATGGTATGGTGACTTGAGTATTTGTATATGATCAATCATTGTTGGATCATGGTAGTAGTATGGTTTTGATATGATATAACATGTTTATGATGAGTTTTAAGTCATTTATCTAAGAGGTTTAATAGCATGTCTTCATGGTCCTTGGGAAACAAGTAGGTGGAAGATAAGGAACTAAGTAACACAGGTGGTAAGTCAGATGTGGCTAGATAGTTTCAGATATTTTTGAGGTAGATGGTGGGTATGGATAGTTATAGGATGTTTTCATGATGATTCATGAAATGTTCCAAGTCCTTCTGAAGAAGGAATTTTGCAAGATATGTCAGTTTTTGGTAAAACCTGGGTGATTGTAGAGTGAAGATTTGTAGCTAAAAGTTAACCTTTTAATGCTCACTTTGTAGAATTGTGTGACTTTGCATGGGACCAAAATAGGTTTTTTGGGATGTTTTGACATGGAAATAATAAGTTTTATAGAAAAATAATGAGGTGGTTTTATCGTCACGTATATATGAATGATCATTAAGAAGAAAAGTTTCTTTGAAACCCTGGTCTAAACCCTATCTCAAAGCGTAACTTGGAGAAAAAGGTGTGATCATAAAGGTTAATTTTTAATATTTTTTTTTCAAAATAAGTTATAATATAAGGTTATACAAGAATCTTACACCTTTCTATAGATGTGTAAGATAGAGCTTGTGACTATGTATGTAGGACCCCACATGAAAATGTATAATTCTATGAACGAATTTTAGTTTGTGGAGAACATTTCTCGATAGGAAGGTATCAAAGAAATTGAAATTGTTTTCATCCTTGTGATTTTTTCTAGATTTTCATTATATTTTCAGATCATGCTTGAGGTACCTAAAGGGTAAAATTGTGCCCTATTTATGAAGACTGTATTTTTGGGGTAGTTTAGAGCACTATGTAGTAAAAGTCGAATTGTCAGAAGCTACAAGTGGAGTTAAGACTTGGTTCAAGTTTTGTTATGATCTTGGCTTAAAGATATTTCTAATGATATATATAACATATGTTTTTATAAGGGATGAGAAAGTTATGGCTTGTTCTTTGAATGTAAAATCTGTAGGATGCTTAGTTAAGAATGGTCTTGAATAGCTTTAAGAGGTATGGTGATTGTTCTGAGCTTCATTCATGATTTGTTGAAGGTTTTTGATTGCTTAGAATTTTTTTATAAGGGTTTTATATAATTTTTTTAAAGCTTGTAATTGGTATTTTTGAGGTGATGGAGTCAAGTTGGTCTTAATACTTGGTTCTTGAATGCCCTAGAAGCGTAACTGAGGAGTTTCACAAATAGACCTGGTTGAAGTGCCTTCCACTTACATTTGGAAGGAAATGTGAGGTGTTATGGAAATATTATTTAGAGGTACTTCCAATGGTATATTATTTGTGTCTCATTATGATGAGATTTGATTGGTAATCCAAGCTCAATTTATTAAAGAAGAAGGTTTTTTGTTTTTTAAGATAAGATTTATTTTGCTGATAATATTGAGGTATAAGATGCATTCAATATGGATTAGTTTATGATTTGCTATACAATTGGAGAGTTAAGAGGGATGAAATTTATTTCCTAGTTGAAGGAATTTGGATGTCTTGAAAGTGGCATCAAGACTGCAAACCAATTGAGTTTCCAAAACTCACTTTCTTGGTAAGCTCAAGTTTGGTGAAGAGGAAAGTTGATTGTGATTTTCATATATGGATGTTTCATGAGATATGGAAAGAATGGATTTGATCTGTAAAGGTCAGGGGATTTTACAATTATTTTTATACATTCTATATTTGAGGTTTTTTTGTGTGGTATTGATGGTCCATAGGTGAATACTATGTTCCTGGAAACAACCTATTTTGTGAGGGGTATGAGCCTTCTTGAGTAGCAGTTATTAATAATTTTATCATCGTGCAAGCTAATGTATGACTATGGATGATGTTTGTTATGTCATATTTGACATGTGTGAGAATATTTTGTGGATCTTGACTAATCATGGTGATGAGGTTTGTGGTCTCTAGTGATCTAGATGATGGGGTTTTGAGCTATTTTTGAGATTTTTTTGGTGTGTTTGCGAATGGCCAACCTATATGCGCCCATTTTATGAATGTGCATGAGTGATGTTGTTATATTTATGAGTTTTTTTTGGTCAAGACTAAAGGTATGAGGAACTGACCTACCTATTATATTATTGTAAGAAGATAATCATATAAAAGTGAATTGTTTAGTTTCATTTTTGAACTAGTTGTGTACGGGGGGAGTACAACCCAAAGAGTGTAAAATAAGTGTACAAAGAAATCATAGTAGATTTGATGAACTGTACATAAATGGATGAGGAATTTTATATCATAATGTGTAATGCTTTTCATCCAAGCTCTAGTCCATAAAAGAAGAAGAAAAGACGTCGAGTTAGAAGAATGAGGGTTTGAAGAAGGTGTGTCAAGAAGTGTGAGCTGAATTAGTTATAACCATCAGTTGTGGCATCAAACAAGACATTCATAGAGCTTCATGTTCAAATGGTTCAGTTATGGTTATTGATCATATTATGGGGTTGTATCCTCCCTGTGGAGTGGGTGTATCCTTGTAGGTTTGGTGCTCTACTAAACTAGGGATTGGTGCTCCTTTTGAAGTTGGTGCTTCACTAAATATCCTTTGTTTTGTGTAATATAAGAATAATTTTTTAGTGTTTTTTATTTCCCTTGAGGGTTTCCCACTTATATTTGGTGTTCGTGTGTACTTTATTCTTGTGTTTCATGTTATTATGAATGGTTAATACACATCTAATATTCACATGTATGGTTATGAAGGATGAATGGAAAAATCAAATGATGAATGTATTGTAATTGTAAATTAAGTGAAAATTATTGTTAGGAATGGTTCAAACCCCTCTCTTAGTAAATTGTGCTTCCAAATATTTGTTTCATATAAGGTCCTTGTGAAGAAATTTTAACAACTTAGAGGAGATCCTAGAAGTATAAGATGCCTAAGAAAATAATGAAATGAAAACCAAGAGTTGAGAGCCATAGACAAGAAGGATGAAGAAACCATCAAATATATCAAGAGTCAATTAGAGAAGGACTATTTTAGATTTGAGTTCAAAGAAAGAGGAATGTGACAGATTGAAAAAAAAGCCCTGTGATGTGTGTATTCCTGGTCGAGATGATCTCAAAGAGGCAATGATAGACATACAAGAAGAATTTGAATTCCATAGAAAGGAAATCATCGGTTTAATGTGTGACAATCAAATGTACTAATAACAATTATCAAGACTAAAGAAGAAAAGTATTTTAATATCAAGCAAGGGATGCATACCTTAAGGGTCAAAGTAAATGGGAAATCATAATCTAGCTAGATCAAGAATCTAGTCCTAGTTCTAAAGGAGGCAAAAGATGAAGGATATTCATGTACCAAGAAAGGTCTACTCAAATCTTAATATCATTAGACAACCAAATGCTAGTGAGGTATGTAAAATTTTCATGGTTATTGATTATACTTGCAATGGTTTTGTTCATAGAGAAAGGGATTGTAGGAATTTTCTTCAGTATGTGTGTATCCATTGGAGCAATGAGAAAATATCACAAATATTCATTAGTTAAGAAGATATGAAAAGAGGTTATGTGCCACAAGTGTCATCTCAAGAGTCATATTAGAAACATTTATCTCCTCATAAATCATCAAGAAAAGTAAAGAAGGATGAGGCTCTCAAAATCAAGGAAGTATGGATACCAAAATCATCCAAGAAAATTCATATCCAGTCAAGGTGAATGAGAAAAAGATGGTCAAATATGAGAAGAATACTAACCATGTAAATAAGGTCAAAAGTCAAAATAAAAAGAAAAATAAAATCATTTGTGTCTCATTGCTATTTAGTCTCCAATGTATGAAAATTTGAGAAGGATAGGCGTGTGGGATACATCAAGAGTTGTAAGTGTGATTTGATCCATCTATGAAATTTGAAGCTATTATTATAGTCATGTTTTTGAGTTTGTGAAATGAGCATGATCAAGGTCTATACACTTGTCAAGTCTATCTAGGTATGTTCTTGTTTGTCTCTTTTCCTTTTCTCAAAAGATGTGGTATGTCATGACCATCAAGTTTTCATTAAGATACTCATCTCTTATTAAAGGTTGTTCATGTTTTAAATATTAGTCTTTCTTCAAGATAATTGTAAGAGGTTTTTCATGTGATCAAGGTATGTGTTGTAGATTCATATGGTTGTTTGTGGTTGTCCAAAAAATGGAAATGTATGATTACAGTCAAGAATTCTCTCTAAGGATGTACACTTATGTTTTGGGTTTGTGTCTGCCATGTCATGATCTCAAAATAAGAAAATTTTCATTGGTTAAAGTATATTCTTGGTGTGAGTCAATGTATCAAGTCTATTATGTCTATTAAATCCCATCATGTCACTATCATAGAAGTTTGTGTCATGAAAAATATGTATAAGTGTATGGTCATATCAAATTGAACTTTCAAAGTCTAAAATGTTGGAACATGATCCAAAATATGTATTGGTTATACCTATATGATTTGTTCCAGTCATCAGTCTTGAAGGGAATCAGGGCTCAAAGAGGAATGATAACAACATCAAGATTTTTAAGGTGTTCATGGTCATAAGAATTCTGAGTAAGCTTATCTATGACAAGGATATTAGAGAATGTGATGTTTTTAAAGGATACATAAAAAGTGCAAATACGTGTAAAACATAGTCTGAGTTTAGTAGTCTTTTCTTCATCAAAGCTCTAGCAGAGTTATTGAAGGTGTATATAAGTTAAATGAAGCATGATAAGGATTGGTGCAAAAGTTCATAGTTGTCCCTTATGTCACAAGAAGGTTATTAAGCATAAAAGAAGATGGATTGATCTTTGTCTTGTTGAAATGATGAGCTATAGGTGAGGGAAGCTTATCTTCTCAATTATTGAGGTGTATAGGATGAGTCTAGAAGTACTTGAAAGAATGATTAATGATGGAAATGAGTGGACAAGGTCTCTTTGACCTAAAATGAAGACTCAAGAGTGGTTAAAGGATGGAAGTGTCCCTAGATGGTAAAGTAGAAAAGGAAAAAATATGTATGTTTTTATAAATTTACAAATGAAGTCTGAAGTGAAGTTAAAAATAAAGTTGATGTATGAGATCAAAAATGAGAAAAGAGACCCTACAGGGTTGAGAATGTTCCCTTGAGGATTGTAATGGTTCTTCCTAGGTAATTGGTGATTGTAGCATGCCTCAAGACTTGAAATAAGGAATATAAATACTATAAGTGATGTCTCTAGCATGATCATTCATCTTGGAAGAAGTGTGGAAGTGTATAAATTCTGACAAGATTTGTGAAGGCTTTGAAAATGTATCAAAGTCTAGTATACAGGTTGACATATTACTTTGAGATAAGATGCTAGAGGGGTCTGTTAAGAATTGATCTTGATACTTATGGGTATGAAAGTGATGTCAGTCTAAGAGGTATAAACCAATTCTGTGTTATTAGAGTTATCATTTGTGACAAATCCCATAGTGTATTAAGTCTAATAAAATTTCAAACGCTTATATCGTTGAAAAGAAGTATGAAAATGAGTGTGAAGACAAGAAGAGACTCTATCAAGATGGTGTGGTCTAAGACAGTAGTGATAGAATGTGTTTTGAACTCAAATAGGTTTGTACAAGTCCTTTTAGGCATAAAAAATGAGTTCCAAAGGTGTTCATAATCCTGTGTGCCCCTACAAGAGTCATATGACAATCAACTAAGTTTGCGACTAATTTAAAGAGTAAAAAATGTTCTATGTCTAAGTTTTACATGTCTTGTTTTCATGAGTATGTTATAGTATGAATCTATGATTTTTGTGTGGGTCATAGTTTGTGCAAATAATTCATCAAAGGCTAAGCCCATTGTATGAAAAGTGAATTCATTGGCTATTAATATGTCATGTGTCATCAGGCCTTACATTCTGGGTTAAAAGAGATGATAATAAGTTTTGAGGATTTGAATTTTAAGTGTAGAATCGAGATATGACAAGAGAATTTGTGTTTTAATACCATTTCTTTAGGTCATGAATAGTAACACAATCTATTGTAGTATCAAAGTTAAGAACAAGTTTTCAAATGCCAAGAAGCACAAACATGTTCATGCTCCATAAGAAATTTCTTGAAGTTGTTTAAAGAATAAAGATCTCAGGTTGATTTTGTGAAGGCTACGAGTAGCAAGAGATGATCCTTAAGATATTGAAGGTCAAGATGATGTTATCATATGCAAAAAACTGACATAATAAAAGAAAAGACAAAGTGTGTGAAGGTCCATCAAAGTTATTTCAGATGATAAGAAGGCCTTGAAGAGTCAAGATTCATGTGTAGGGCATATGATGCTTACTAGGTCAATGACAGAACATGATGAACTGTGAAGAGGTATGATGGTTTCTATTATTGATGCATGGTCATCTTGCACCAAAATGTGATGCTACAGTGTTAGGACAAAATATAGTGTTGGTCAAGAAGTTGAGAGACCCTTAGAGATATGTTTAGATGAATGCATTATGATAGTGATAAGTAAATTATGTGTGAAGGATGATATGCTATAGGTATGTTAATGGCTTCTAGAGGAAGGGTTAGTTGGGTTTTTTCCTTCATAATGTTCTCAAGGTGTTAAGGATCCTAGTTAGGTATGGAAATTGAATTGATTGCAAGGAGTGATTTCAATTGATATAGAGTATGGAAATACTATGGAGAGAGAGGAAATATGATGCTACAGGTTTGGGTTGGTCCATCAAGGAAAGGGGGAGCTTCAGCTACCTCTTGATCATTTATGAAGTTATTCTAGAAGTCTTAGTAAGGCATAAATGATGAAAATTTTAGGATAATTTTCTTAGAATGTAAGACAAGTTCTCAAACATGTACAATATCATGCAAAGGAGCTAGAAAAAACTATGAAAGTGCTTCAGGAAAGGGGCATAGTGATTGACTACTCCATGTGTCATGAAAACAAGGTAAGAGCTAATTTTTTTTATTTTACAGTAAAAAAGGATAGTATGGTTCTAGGGGAGATATAAGGAGTTTTTCCACTTTGTATATGAGTCTGTAGGACATGGAGAAGTTGGTCAAAAAGGGAATGTAGATGTTGTTTAGGGAAATTGGTTCTAAAGAAGTTTTGTAAGAATTAGAGGCAAATCTAGTGATTTATTGCTTGGTATAGTCCTAGAATTGTGATGGATGACAAAATGAAGAGAAAAAATGAATATTATCTTCTCATGGAGAGCTTATAGCATGATTGTATTAGGTACATGGATCAATTTTATTGCTATTGAGGTCAGAAAAGTGCAAGTATAGACCAAGGGGAGTCAAGAAAAGTCAAGTGAGTGAGTTTTTGTGCATTTTTTTCATTATGTGTTGTCATTTTCCATGTAGTGTTTTCATTCTAATTTTTTTTATAGATGTCAAAGGGGGAGAGAATCATTGATGCAGCCTAGAATTTACTAGATAACACCCTAGTCACGCTGGCACATCACTCAGCCTAGACTGAGTGCTCACCCGAAGCGCACAAAGGTACTAGGTCCCTCTTAAGGGTTGCTGTAACAGGATGCTAACATGATGAAAGGAGAAATACATAGATTCATAACTAATCCGTCATTCTACAATTCCTTCTATCCTCAGATCTATGAAAGAACAAGCTTTAAACAATAATCATCATTGACTTAATAACATGTACTACTCAATTACACAAAATGACACTTAGATTCAGCCAATATCTTCCATCTATTAATAAATATAGAAGCTCCTTACACTATTTTCATTCTATATCAATGCGCGTATGGAACTGATAAAATGATTCAGTCATATACATATATTCTCTATTACACATACATACATCCAACTCTATGTAATACCCCTCTTCTACTATGCACCTAACATCATATATATAGGGTGTGGACTTTCCCTTCACTGCTTATATATTCCAGAAATAGGTTGCATGATATTAATAGCCATACTCTGTCTACAATCATAGCCACACATGCAAGTGTGCTATTTATAGTCCTCTTGCAATTTAATTGAAGTGTCAATTCTATTCTCAGCTTGTCTCCATGTATAGACGCTTCGAACCGCTTCTCCAAATCTAGACAATGCATGGCGCGTGTGTCTCTACATCATTGATGTTATCTGCACACCATATTTCCAAAAATAGATCCTCATGCTCACAATCAGCTAAGTTCTGAAATCTAAACTTGCCTTCTATGCGCGGGTCCTTCTTGTTCTTCCATGCCCTTGGTTCTGGGACTTTTAGCCCGCGCGGACTCCTTGTGTGATCTTAGACAAGTGTTATTTGATCAACATTACCCCACACTAATCTCATTGTCATCCCAATAATGGGTATCTCCAAAAATTTAAAGGAAGGAATAAAAATGAAAGAATGTTGATAAATAAAGAATTACTATGAATTTATGAGGTAGCCTCCTCTGTATCAGTCTGTTGTATCAACTCTAGATACTCCTCTTTTATTGCGGCCTCTAAAATCTTCCATTCAGTGAGTGCATGTGCTGCCTTCTCTGGGATGTCCACAACAATGGATTCCAACTCATCCCTCACAATATCTCCTTTCTCATTTTGCAGAACAAACACAACACTAGACATTGATGTCATTCTTCCTTCCAAAAGGTCCATCTTCTACGTAATTATCTTTCCAAGCTCTTTCATCCGAGTCTTGTGTGGATCTTGTGCTACTGCCAAGGCCTTGCACTTTTGTTTAACCATTGAAAACATTTATGTGTGGCTCAATGTCTCATCTTTCATTACTTTCTGGACCTCGTTATTCTCTTTGAGGGTCTTGATGTTAATAAGCACCTCTAGAGCCATGCATACATTTAAAGCCTAGTATGCTTTCTTCAATAATTCTTGTAATGCTTGCAACAACCCTTCATAAGATGTAATTTTTCTCATCAAAGATGCTTTCTCTTGATCAACATCTTGTTCAGAGCATTCTGGCGCTTGCACACGTAGAGTTTCATCTTCGAGCACCAAGTCCACTAATTTTCCCACATAGTGTATCGTTGATGGAAATGTCTATGGTACATTGGGCTCCAAGTGTGGCCTTGCTTTGATTACATTGTCCCCAATCTCCTCTATGATTCTTATGAACACCTCATTCTTCTTCTATGTGAAGTCCCTTTCCTTTTTTATGTGCACTATCTCTACGTCCTTTGTCTTCAACTCTTCGCGCAACACTTTGATCATGGCAGATTTGTCCATGTTTCTTCTAGCCACCTCAGCAGAAAATTTCACTAGTGCATTGCTGACCTACTCATCTGACATGATAGTAGGTGTTACTGTCATGTGTCTAGCCTAAGGTTCCTTCTTCAGTCACCTCTAAATGTAGGAATATTCACACACATCAAATTCAGGCTCATCCATGTGGGTTTGCATCGACCATGATAGTTTCTTCCTAGTCCGCACAGTCACCATATCTTCATCCATAAACTCCCAGCCAAATAAATCCTTCTATGCTATCATGCTCTGGAAGTGGGCGTGGAAAATTTTTCCTGTGTCCTCTGCATACCCAATGGCCGGTGGAATGTGCTTTCCACTTGTCCTTCTAGACCTTTACTGCTTAGGAACTTTAGCCTCCAAATTTGGGACTTCCGTCTCCATGTACTGAACACCTTCTGTAGCCGTCTCTTCTAGTCTTTTCTTTTCTTCTTCTTTTTCCTTCGATGCCTCACCCTATTCTTCTGTGTCCTCTGGAGGTGTAGAAGAATTAGGTGCACTTTCCTTTAACTCTTCTGCCTCCTCATTCAACTTCAGCTTCCTCCTTCTCTGTGCGGTAGCCTCCTTCTATGGAGAGAGTCTAGGTGATTTGCGCACAATGGTTGGAGTAGCACCTTGGGTTCTTGTTCTCCTGAATACCCTTTTAAACTTGTGCTCCCCTTAGACTGCATTCAAGTAATCTTCATCCCCCTCTTGTGGCTGAGGTGGTGTAGCAGTGCGCTCAGCTTCACCCTAACTTGTAGGATGTCTCCTACCCCTATGCTCCAAACCACCACTATCTTCACGCTCCTCATCCTTATCCTGCACTTTAATTGGCTCCATGGGTTTAGGCGATGGGATGTTCTCAACTATATGATTTCCCTTTGGTGGTGCTGGAAGTACGAACTCACCTTCCACATATTTATTGTTCTCCATTTTTGGCTTCATTTGGAGATACACCATGCATCCCCCACATCTGCTACAGCCAAGCTTATTGGTTTGATATTCAGAACTTATGAAATGATTCTCTCTATATAAGCACTTCTGCTAGGATACACATACTTCTTCCTCAGTGTATGGTAATTGCAGTCTACCTTATCTTCATTGAATATCAGTTGGTGCATGTATGTAAATCTATGAACATATGCTTATAAATATATTACAGTGAATGCGTAAGGAAACTTTCACCAAGGGCTCCAGAATCCATATTTCATTGGGAAGCACATGATGCAAAAATGTTGATACATAGCAAACTAAACTTGTTTCCCTACCACTACTGGTAAGTCCTTTGGGATGTGCCAATCTTCTCTAAATGTTGCACGGAGCCTGTCATACCATTTCTTCACCCTCTGCTTTACTTCATCTGTCATGGTTTGCATAGGTATTTGCTAAATCTTTCAGCTGGGGAATTTTTCTCCATGGGGTATTCCCATACTTTCTCCTTTGGTCCATCTGGTACTCTGATATCCATGAACACTAGTCATAACAGAACAACCCAAAAGCTAATCTTCCCTCATGTGCATCCTTCTTTGACTATCTCCCCTACAATATAGCCTGCAATGTTGTAGATTGTCCCTTCTGACATCTTATGCACCACATGTAACCACATAGTATTCACCTGCGACCATCACTCCTGATCATTCAACTTGGTAACAAGGTGTGCTGTAACTTGTATAACTAGACATTTCTTCAATTTGTCTATGTCCATTCTACGTGGACCCTTCAGGTATCCCAAATCTTATTTGGTCTTCAAAATCATGACTTTATCTGCAAGATCACCTTTTATATCTTCTCCTATGGCCTTCATTCCTATAACTAATGAGACAAGCGCAGATGAAATTCTAACTCTACATCCTATAAAGTAGAAGAAGTTTTCATGTACCATGATCATGAGCCACTGATACAAGGGCTCATATTTTCCGAAATATGGAATCTAATACAATTGGTATACCCCAATTCTCTTCAAGAGCTCCTCGCCTACATCTTCATACACTGATATATCATCTGTCATGTGCTTGTTAGTTCTAGCAGTGAGAAAGGAACCGAGCTCCTTCTTGTTATCTAGATTCTTGTGATTGTATTCACTCACTTTTCTCTTTCTAATGGGTGAATCCCACTCTTGGCCGATGATGACTCCTTCTGGATACTACATCTCCAAAAATTGGCTTTTGGGTGCCATCTCTTATTCCTCAATGACTACCTTCTTCTTTCCTTTTACTATTGTTGTAGATGCCTTATTTGGTGCCATTTCTACCATGCAAATGTCTCCTCTTCAACTATGTAACTCTACGAATCAAACCCTAGCTCAATTCAATTATACCCTAGGTGGAAACTTCGTAACCTAACTCTTTTTTGTCTCCTTAGTTCTCTCAAACCCTTCACCACTGGGGAAACAAGCTTATTGTTGCACAGATCTGGTTATCACTCTTGGTTTCACACCCTTTGCACCTTAACTCGATCACTCAGCTCTTTTCACTTGGCTCTTTCTTCAAATTATCTTAGTTGCAATAGTAAAAATGAATCCACATCCCATCCTTATATAATTTTTTCAAATTTTGATGCATTTATTGTTCCTTAACCTACCAAATATCCCTTAATTCATTGACCAAATCCATTCATTCCGTGTGGTACATCTTTGTGCCCAGCTATAACCTTCTAACATAACTTCCTACCTCTGGTCACAGAATTCTCTTCAGCTCGCGCTCCTGTGCCCAAGTACCTCATCATTGTACCTTCTCCTGGTAACTCATGGCCTTCACTTACCTCGCGTTATATTGTTCTTTCATTCATCTCCATCCTTGGTCTCTTTTGAAAAGCAATCTTCTTTTGACTTAAAGCACAACCGTAACAACTTATTCCTTTTACATTTCAAATCCCACAATATTTTTGTTGGACAACTACAACCTCCCCACACTAAAAGTACGTGCAATCCTCTGCACATAAACATTCTTCATATAGTAATTAGCTTCAAGCGTGCAAGCGCGCTTATTACACAAGAACAACAACTAAATTGACAAAGCATTACGAAAATGAAGGAAATACATAATCGAAAACCTAAAATAAATGGCAATACTACCTTATTACAAACACCAAGAAGACTTATTTATAGTAGGGCTTCAGCCTACTCCCATTAAAGTAACCGGGTAGCCGTGTTCCATCAAGTGATTCTAGCTAGAAAGCACCTGATTCAAGTATAGAAGTGGTAACATACAGCCCCAACCAATTTACTTTGATATTTCCTAGATAGCACAAGAATTTTGAGTCATAAAGAAGTACCATTTGTTCAATCTCAAACTTCTTATCCCGTATGTTTCTATCATGCCATGCCTTCTTCTAACTATGTGGTTTTGTTCAATCTCTTGTAAGTTGTTCTATATGCCAAAAGAATAGCTAATAATTTTTCATCCCAATCCTTTCTTCCAACATCACATATTTTTGTCACAGTCTGGCCCAAAATCTTGTTGAAGGCCTCATCAGTTCCATTTTCCTGAGGATGATAAGGTGTAGTTTTATGGTGTGCAACCATAAACTCATTTGATAGGGTCCTGATTGTCTCATTCAAAAAATGTGTACCTCTATCACTTGTCAAGCTTAAGGGACATCCATATCTTGTAAGAACATTCTCCCATAGAAATCTAGTTGTTGTAGCTTCCGTACAGTCCTTCATAGGTGTTACTTCTATGCACCTTGTGAGAAAATCTATGCAAGTAATGATATAGTGTGATCCAGTCCTGTGCGCGGCTGGAGAAATAGGTCTGACAAAATCAATGGCCCATTTCTCAAATGGTTTGGCACTAATAATCAGTCTCAAAGGCATCTCATCTCTTTGCCCTAGTTTTCCTAGGTGCTGACAATGATCACATGCCTTACAATATTCGTTATAGTCTTTATACAATATATCCCACCATAAACCAGTAATTAAGATCTTCCAGAAAGTTGCATCACCTACATAATGGCTTCTTGAAATACCACCATGAGATTATTCCATGATATCCTTGCGCTCATGCTCTAACAAACAATGATGTGATACTTCATCTCTGCCTAGCTTGTATAGGTCATCATTTATTAACATAAACAGTTCTGCACGTATAGCAAGCTGCTTCTTTTCTAATGCTTTCATTCCTTCTAGTGCCATACCTGTTCGTAGAAAGACAACAATGTATTCTAATTCCATGGGAGTGTGTTGTAACTTATATAACTGTGCATCCAGAATTGTATCTTCAATTGTCTGTGCATCCTCTCCTGAATGGATTCAAGATAAATGATCTAGTCCAGAATTGCTTTTCCCTAGCTTCACCACAAATGTGAAGTCAAACTCTTGAAATAGGAGCACCCATCTGCATATGCCCCCCTATAAGATGGGCTTGTTTACCAAGTAATTCAATACCATGTTATCTGTATAAAACACAAATGGTGTTGCTAACAAGTACGGTCAAAATTTTTACAATGTATAGATCATTGACAAAGCTTCGCGCTCTGTAGTTGTATAATTATGTTTGGTAGGAGTCAGCTTCCTACTAGCAAAATAGATTGGATGATCTATAATACCTTCACCAAGTTGAGCTAACATAGTGCCAATGGCCATACTAGAAGCATCCACATGTACATGAAATGGTTTATCCCATGAGGGAAACCATAGAATGGGCATGGTAGTAAGTTTCTCTTTTAATATCTCAAATTTGCATTGTTGCGGTTCTCCCTAATAAAATGTACCTTTCCCCTTCAGAAATTCTTCCAAGGGTGTGGAAATTTTGGCATACCCTTTTATGAATTTTCTATAATATCCTGTATGACCTAAAAATCCACGCACCTCACTTTGACTGGTAGGCGCTTCCAGGCCTAAAATGACTACAACCTTGGCTGGATCAACTAGCAAACCTTCCTTGCAGATTATATGTCCTAACAGTATCCCAAATAGCATAGAAAATATGCACTTCTTGATGTTTAAAGAGATACACAATTTTCTGCATCGTTCAAAAATTCAGCGCAGATTTTCACAATGATCTTTTACAAGCCCATATACTGTCCAATCATCTAGGTAGACCTATAAGAAGTTGTGAATAAAATACTTGAATTCCTAAACAACTATGCACAAGAATACAACATGTGTGTTTTTCAATCCAAAGGGCATCACAGTACAGGAAAAAATTCCCCATTCAGTAGTAAATGTTGTCTTTTCTTGATCCTCCTGAGCAATCCTAACCTGATGATCCTAGAAAATCTTTCTGTGAAAGAATATATTTTACACCCTACAACTCCTTCTAGTATTTCCTCAATGAATGACATAGGGAATGGATATGTGACACATGCAACATTCAACTCCCTGTAGTCCACACATATCCTAATCATCCATCCTTCTTGATACTGATCACCATTGGGCTAACCCATTTTGACTCATCAAAGGGCTTGATAATTCCATATTTTAACATTTTTATAAATTTCTTCTTGCACCTTTTCACACAAATTAGGATTCATTCTATAAGGTCTCTTTCTAACTGGCCATGCACCATCCTTAAGTTTGATCTTCATTTACCCAAGTGATTCATGCACGCCTTTAAGTTCACGATATCCTCGAGGGAATAAGTACTGAAAATCCATGACTAACTCAATGATCTTTGCTACCTCCAAATCTGACCAGTAATCTCCAATTATGGCCTCCTTAGGCTCAACCTCTGAACCTATATTCACCTTATTTGTCTTCATGGGTTCATGGTAGGTGTGTGTATCCTTTTCTGCACTATCCAAGACCTCGTGCACCCCGTGTGAATGGTCAATATCTAGGTTCTCAACTTCCTCGTCATCCACGATGTAAACCATATTTCCTTTCTCTTTCTCAAGGCAAGCACATTCAAGTAGTATGGAGTCTATTTCTTTGTCCTTTTCAAAACATGCTTCGAACTCTGTCTCACCAAGTAATTCTTGAATATGCTCTTCTAATTTTGCACTATCTCCCATAGTTAAGTACTTGACAATTTTTAATGCCTCTGGTATAGGAGGTTTATTCGAGAAGTAATCAAAAGTTTGGATCATACCTGCAGTCAAGTCTTGCCATTTTCTAGTTTCTCAATGTAGTTCTGCATATACTTACTAAGCACGTGCGCATCCCTATAGTGTAGAATATAATCTATGCACCTAGAGTGGAGGTGGTAATACTTCATGTCCTTTTGTCTAGATTTTCTCACACTATTGAATGTGATGCTGAATAGGTTAATCACCGTGATAAGTGAAAATATATGTAGGTGCATTGTTCCTTACAAACCTAGTATACAAAGCTATTCCAATCTCTTCCCAGTTTATAGGACTATCTTTGTGGACTACCCACCAGCGCGGTGCTGACCCATGAAGTGTATATACTGACATATCTTGTCTCTTAACTTGATCTTTCCACTATGTTTCCATGGCCTTAAAAAATGCAGGGAGATCTTCTGTCCCTATATACCAAGATACTATGTTGCCTATCTGTTGAATTGAACAAAATCCATTCTTTTTCACAATCACTCTTTTCACCTCCCATCCTACTAATTCATATGTACCATGAGCCAAATTTTCATAAGAAATACTTGTAGTATCACTAATAGAATGAGAATCCTCCCACTATAGGATGCCTTCTTTGGATGGCTTGTTGACCTCTGGGTCCTGAATAGTGCGTACATAGACTTTGTTTAAGTCCTCCTCACTTAGAGGCTCAACATAGGGTGTAGACTTCCCATCTGTCAAAGGTATCACAACCCTTTCCTCCTTGTTTTCAAAGCTGATATACCCCTTATTGAATCTCAAATCAACATTATTTGAATAACACCAAGGGCTTCCAAGCAAGGTTGGAAAATTGTCTACTTCTGCAAGTGCTAATACCTCAAAATCCCTAGTGAACTTGGCCCCTTGTATAGTTATAGATGCATCTTTTAATACTCATATGGGAGTGGCCTTAGTCTGGTTTCCATGAATAACACATTAGATGATGGCTGCAATGAAGACCTCCTCATTTATACCCATGCATCTAATGTCAGCACATTTACTTCCACACCTGTATCGATCAGTATGTTGCTCAACAGCCATCCATCTACAACAACATTTAGAGTAATTTATTTTTCATAGTCAATGCTATCAGGGGGAAGATTTGCATGTAGAATTTTTCGTTGGGTCTCAAGACTTACACGCGGAGTGTTCCCTTTTAACCAACTTCCCGATAGTGGAATATTGTTTTCTTGGTGCAACATCTTGCACACCTCTCACAGATCATCGATATTAGTTTAGACTATCTCTGACACTTTATTTTTCTCCTTTAGGTATTATATCTCACCCTGAAGATTCCTTATTACTTCCATGGTATCCTGGTAAACTTCCTTTTGATGAGCAGGATCTGGGTGCCTCGCATGCAAAACCTCCTCCTTGGTGATCATAGGCTTCTGGTGCAATGTCTCTCTCGTACGTGTTGATTCAGCGCATGTAGTAATCTTCACTGTCAATGCCTCAGGTCCTTCTGCTATCTTGGGCATCCACTGATCTTCTACTACGTGCTAGATTCTAACCATCATGGCGCATTTATTTTCTTGCTTATGTTGCTTACTCAAATGCTCATATAAGTCTGGGCATTCTTTATAGCTATGGTTCTTTCCACAAAAAGACCATGCAATATTCTAAGGACATTCATGCCTATAGTGGTCAAGATATCCACACGTATAACATGTTCCATGAGGGAACTCACCTCTTCCTCCACCATGGCCTCGTCCTCCATATCCACCATGATATGCACGTCCCCTTCCATGACCTCCTTCAAAATGTCCCTCATTCCTGTCATATCGCATTTGATTATGATCCTGATCCTGGTGCTCTTCTTACCCTTAGAACTATCTGTTATACTTGTCTATCATATTCCAATGTCTATAGCATCCTAGATCTGGCCAATCAATTGATAATCCTCAGTATCATGGGTCGTGGACTTACAAATCTTGAAAAGTAATATACATTCTTCCTTATCGCGCACTGTAACAAAGGACAGTGACTAGCATCATGAGTCAAGTGAAAAATTTCACAGTCCAATAGTAATGAGCATACAATTCTATGAGGGAAACTATCCTTGGTGTGACCTTCCACTTCACAATCTGTACGCCAAATTCCTTAGCACATTTCATGGGCTGAATTTGGTGATAGCTTCTCTAACTTCTTTGCCATAGCTGCAATATGTGCCTCTAGGAATGGACTAACGCCAATGTCAATGCTCCCAACTGCCTCAGCCCACAAAGCTGCTTCTAGTGCTTCACATGGATCAATATATGTCTTATGTGACAAAGCCCTTCTAAAAGGTGTAATCAACCCTCCAACGAACCATTGTGCATGTTGACTAGCATGAATATAATAAGATAGCTTAGATAGAAGTGTCTTAAAATGAGCATCATATTCATGTACACTATTAGTAGTGCCTTGCTTGATATCTTTTAGTGCACTTTTACTCTTTAACTCAAACTTAGGGATATGAAATTCTTTCAAGAAAGCATCTCTCAATGTTGCATAATCCACACAAGTTTGATCAGGGTCAAACTTCCTATACCAGTTGTGCGCGTGCCCCTGCAATGTAGTGGAAAATTGACTTGCCTTTCACTCAGCAACTATGTTCCCTTTAGCATGCCACAAAATTTCACACATATGCACATGTCTGGCACCATCCTCTATACCTCTATACTCCAGGAGACAAAGTGTAAGGATATTACTTGTATAAATCAGAACATATACAGTAGAATAACATGAGAGAACACCAAAATATAGATAAATGATGACAATATGCTCATATAATATCTTTTCCACTTTGAGGGGGTAACCTCCAAACCATACAATAACACTCCCAATACTCAATATATGATTAATTATAACCTTCTAACCCCTATATATACCATTCTAACCTATGGCCAATACTAAGGCCGACCTCCTAAGCATAATAAATCATAAATGAATGATATAATAAGATAATGGGATGTGTGCCACATGTCGGCATCTCCATCAATACATATACATCATAACATCCTTTCCCTAGGTGCATAACATTCCTTCCCTCCTTGACATGTTTCATCCCCAAAACATAAGAGGAAACCATGTAATGAGTGTGTTGTAAATTTTTAGACACTTTGCGCCATGATCGATCATTCATCCATATGTGCTCTTGGTAGATGATACATATCTAAACTAATATCCATATTCTGTTGCGCTACTCTGATTCCATTTGTGACCATAGTTTATCATCCTTAGATTCCATGCATAACCAACATAAGGATTCAATGCATAACCATAATAAGGATTCCATGCTTCATAATTGTTGCTCCATTGATCCCCTGTATAAATAAAGTGATTATTCCTCCAATTACCTATATATCTATATTGGTTGGAAATATGATGTGCCCTGGAATATCTTCATGATTTTTTTCTCTCATGTTGATGTGGATTTCCATATGCTACAGTTGTAGTATCCTCAACCTTATCAACCTATTTCTGAACTTTCTTTTCTTCTTCCACCTTTGCATTTGATATTTTATTTTTCTCTTGAGTAGATGAATCATCATTTCCTTCTTTTTCTTCATGTTCCTCTTTTGAATCATCCTTATTCCCTTCTTCTCCATATTCTAAATCATCCTCATGGTCTATATTGACTTTTCTTTGATTTCCATTAAGCCCGATATCCTGTAAAGTGACCTTCTTCTTTTTGTACCAAATCTTCATAAACTTATTTTTCATATTAATATTAATTGTCCCCAATGTCTCTAACCAAGGATACCAAAGAACAATATCCAAACCATCCATATATAAGGCAAAAAAATCTGAATGTAAAGTATATTTGTCCATAGTAAGTTTTAAATATTCAAAAACTTGAATTTTCTTACCATTCACTTGAGCTTCTTTGATATTACTTTCTTGAATATGTAGATGTTGAGCAATATAATTGTTGATGAAGTTATAATTGCTATTAGGGTTTATGGAAATAATTATCTTATTCCTTTGAATGCATCCATGAAATTGAAATATGGTATCTTCCTTCTTGGGAGCTATAATATCTTCTTCTGCATCAATATCTTGTTTTTCTTCCTCTTCTTCATAGTCTTCTTCAACTGCTTCTGCATTTGATTCTTCAATATATGTTGCACCATCATCTTCCCTTGAATATTATTCACCTTCCTCTTCATCTTCTTTCTCTCTTGATTCTTCAATATATTCTTCCCCATCATCTTCCTTTGACTCTTCTTCCTCTTTGTGGTCCCATCTATCCATAAAAAGTTGTTCCATTTCCTCCCAAGACCAATCCTTCCTGTCATTTTTTAACTCAGAAAACCAAATCCATGCAGGACCACCAAGATAATGTGAAAACCTATTACTTGTCATGAAATATGAAAAATATATATTCTTAAATTTTATCCACCATTCTTTAGCATCCATCTCACCATTTCCATAAAAATTTGTTATCCTCGTGATCATGATTAGGGTTTAGGAATTTTGAAAATATTTCGGTAGATGGATAAAAACACAAAGAACAAACCCTAACTTAAATTTCAAGAGATTTCCAAAAATGTAACTTTTGATAAAAAAAATACCACAATTTGCTTCCTAAAAAGTGAATTTATGTAAACACCTAAAACATCAATAACATCTGTAAAACAGATCCAATGGAGCTGAAATTTTCATATATTCTTACTTAGAGTGTTTCCAAATTATGATGCAAAAATTGGGAAAAAAATAGGTACCCTATTCAAGATATATGTGAAACAAAAAATTAGGGTTTTTGCCCTAATTTTGGCCAAAATCGTTGCTCTGATACCACTTGTAAGGATATTACTTGTATAAATCAGAACATATACAGTAGAATAACATGAGAGAACACCAAATATAGATAAATGATGACACTATGCTCATATAATAGCTTTTCCACTTCGAGGGGGCAACCTCTAACACCACTTCGAGGGGGTAACCTCCAAACCATACAATAACACTCCAATACTCAATATGATGATCAACTACAACCTTCTAACCCCTATATATACCATCCTAACCTATGGCCAATACTGAGGCCGAACTCCCAAGCATAATAAATCATAAATGAATGATATAATAAGATAAGGGGATGTGTGCCACATGTCGGCATCACCATCAATACATATACATCATAACATCCTTTCCCTAGGTGCATAGCACGAAGAGACATCTCCATATAGATATTTTGTGGTTGCTGTGGAATTTGACCACTTGATCCAAAACCTCTTGTGTTCCCTCTTCCTCTAGAACTACCATATCCACTAGAAAAAGAACCACCTATACCTCCTGATCCACCACTTGTAGTTAGAATAGGACCTGTTACTCCCCTGTGCTCCAATAGTAATACTATACTGAACCCCTATAGTCTGTGAGGTAGCTCTACTTTCAGATGTGAATCCAACATTCTATGTACTCACATTTTGTGTAGATGATGTGCCTAAGAGTGCTCCTCTAAATGAAATGAAGCCATCTATCTTGCTATTTATGTACTTGATCCCTGACTTACTCTTGCTTTCCTACTTCCCAAGTTAGTTTTTTGGTTAATTTTCATACTAGATACTGAAAAAACAAGTGCAAAGGCTATGTCACTAGATGGATTAAGATGTGTGCATGCAGCCCAAGTAGTCTCTGCTGGTGTACTTCCATGTGAGGTTGATAAGGGATCTATATCATGATTTCCAAGATGGGGGAGTTCCTGATGCTCTGGCTCCACGTCTTCTATGTGAGTTGTAAATCCTTCACTATCCATCTCTCTTCTCCATGCCATACTCTCTACAACGGAACAATGATTCTCTATCTCCCTCTTGTGTACCTCATTATACTGAAGCCATCTTCCCTCTCTCTACTTTTTTACCGCTACGTCTGCCATCTTAAACCAAACCTGTTCCTACCCTCATGCATGGTGAAGTTTATTTAGCCATTGGTTTACCCTCCAGGTTCAAAGTTACCATTAAGATCTTGATCACCAGTGGAATACCGTGCAAATATGTTCCTCTTGGATACCGTAAAAACTAGAATTTAGCTACCTATGGGAAAGAGTAGGTCAAAATTGAATATTCCAGAATATAAATGTTTAGAACACCATGAAACCACGTATCCACCACACAAGTCCAAATCAGATCAGCATCATAGAGGGCCTAAAATTCTTCCTGTGTCTAGACAAGTGCGCGATACCTCCAAAAATATTTAGATGCATAAGAAGTAAGCCACTCATATAGTTCTACTAGAAAGATAGTGAAAAATCTCTCATATAAGTTGTCATACAGGTTTTGTTCTACCCAAGTGCATGCATTAAACTCATATCCACTACTGAACCGTCACGTATATTCTTCCTCCAGATCATGTATCCATTCCTCAATACTTGCTAAAGTTAACTGGTATGTCTTCATCATGAACAATCCTGAAAACAACCGAAAAAGAGGTCCGGGCAAGGGAACCTATGATGCAGCCTAGAATTTACCAGATAACACCCTAGTCACACTGGCACATCACTCAGCCTAGACTGAGCACTCACCCAAAGCACGCAAAGGTACTAGGTCCCTCTTTAGGGTTGTTAGAACATGATGAAGGGAGAAACATATAGATTCATAACTAATCCATCATTCTACATGCCTGATATTCTCATATCTATGAAAGAACAAGCTTTAAACATTAATCATCATTGAATTAATAACATGTACTACTCAATTACAAAAAATGACACTTAGATTCAGCTAGTATCTTCCATCTATTAATAAATATAGAAGCTCCTTACATTATTGTCATTTTATATCAATGCGTGTATGGAACTAATACAGTGATTCATTCATATGCGTATATTCTCTATTACACATACATACATCCAACTCTATGTAATACCCCTCATCTACTATGCACCTAACATCATTTATATAGGGTGGGGACTTTCCCTTCACCACTTATCTATTCTAGAAATAGGTCGCATGCTATTAATAGCCATATGCCATTTACAATCATAATGGCTTGAGAAGCAAGTCATATGTCCAAAAAGGATGCATTGGCTTAGAAATAAGGATGAGTACATTTAACAAGTGTTTCAGTGAGGAAGAGTTAGTGTTAATGCATCTACACAACTTGAAATCAAGGTAAGTTCTCTTACTCTTGTGTTTTCAGTAATATGTGGGTAGTAAAAAACCCAGGGGGTAGCTATAATAAGTGGAATCATGATATCTATGGGCTTCTAGAGCTTTGAAAAATTGATCTAATTTGCATTAAATGTTAGTTTAGGGATCTCAGCCCTAAAGGTGATATGTAACATGTGGATGATAGACTTAAACATGTTTTCAAGTTCCATCATTTAAAAAAGGTCTTATTAGGAGTTACAATAGTGTTATGATGGTGAACCGTGATTGTTGGCATGAATGGATGTCTTTCATTCATCTAATCAAGGATAACTACAGTTCTCTTATGGAGGTAAAACAAAGTATAAGAAAGGTGAAACGGTGTTTTATGAGCCCAAATCGAGGTGAATTTTTGTAATGGATTAAACTCGATAATAAGTTTAATAAGGTAGTGTCAAGTTTTGGTGAGTTACCCAAAACATCATGTTTCCCTGGCATGGTATGAGTAGCCTTTCATAGCCCTTCCACGGTATGAGCTCTCTACAGTTGACTTGAATGTCTTGCATGATGTCAAAAAAATGGTCCTAAAGAAGGTAAGACAAAAGTGTCTTGATAGGATGATGGATTTGGGTGGGTCAACATTTTCACTAAATAATGAGATGTCAAGGAGGAAGTCGGGTCAATATCAGGATAATATGACCTAGCCCCGGTATGTACTTTGTCTATTAATGGTAAAAATGGGGACACAAGACTAGGTGGAGATGATAGGTCATATCTAAGTATGGGGGATGTGTTGTTGGCATGTGTCAGTATCAGGTGTTTTCATTGATGTAAAGTTCCCATTAATTAAAATTAATTATGACGGAATAATGGTGGTAAGGTTATCATGACATCATGATGGCATGGATATTTACGGGTTGAAACATGATTTCATGAGTGGATTCAGTGATAATTGAGCTTGGTCTATCAGAGTTTTAGAGATAGGTGACCCGACTAGCTGGTGAGTATGGAAAGTTATAGGCATGTTGGTTCATGATTCTTCTTAATGACTTTCAGAATCATGGTCCAGAGGAATGGATTTTGCATGTTACTTTAGTTTGTAGAAAACTATACATGAGTCTAGAATGAAGATATGAGGCACAGGTTGAATACCTTGTTTCAAATACTTCATCTAGACCTAGGCTTTGTGTTTTGCATGGGTACCTAATGATGCATTGGAAGATGAGGCATAGATATGTGAGAGATTATGGAGGAAGGTATGGGTGTGATAAATGTTTTAGAATAAGTGTTAGGACATTTTATCATCAGAGGTTTTATGAATGATTGTTAATAAGATAAGTTGCTTTAAATGACCCTAGCTTAAACCCTAACTGTAAAAGCGACTGAGGGCTAGTAATGAAAGGTGTTTACATGGACTATGATTATGAAAAACTATTTTATATTACAGTGACGATTTGATATGGTTGTAGAGGGGAATCTTAGATATTTTGAGAAAAGTTATATTATAGCAAGTGATAGTATGTGGGCTCCACTTGAAGAATTCTTGTTTCTGAAGAAGTTCATGACGTTTTAGGTGAAACGAGGTTGTCCAAGAGAAGGGTGGTTTCCAAAGCTTGAATTGACATTGTTCGGATGCCCACGAGGATTTGTGTCTACATTTCCATGGGACATTGTGGATTTCAAGGTTATGTTTTTTTAAATTTATCTAAGATGTTCCCTATTTCCAAAGACTAATTATTGGAGTTCATTTGGATCAGTCAGTGGTTTTATGATGTGAATGTTAAGAAGGTACATGAGGACTTTTTACGAGTTCCATTTAACCCTAGGTCTGTGATCCTGATGGAGGAGATACATTTCATATTAGGTATCAGAGAATGTGTTGTTATTTGTAATTATTATTATTAGCAGGTTATAAGAGGAATCCTTTGAGGGTCAAAACTAAAGGTATGGGTATATGATCTAGTTATGATCTTGTGGACCCACCTCATGAGGTAAGACGATTGTTCTGACGATGTCTTTATAATTTATGGAAAGGTTCTCCAAAGAAGGTATGAAATAGAAATTGACATTGTTTTTATCCTGGGGGTTTTCCCTTGCTTTTCATGAGTGTGTAATTTATACCATATTTAAGGTCCTAGAGGGAGTTAGTGTAAGCTCATTTATGCTCAATTCTTGAGTACTTGAGACCAAAAAGGGCAGTTTTGAGCAGTTTCAAAGACAGACCTATTTAAAGGCCTTCCACTTGGATTTGGAAGGTGATGCATAAGATGTCAAGAACTAATTATGCTATTAAGAGTCATATTGATTTTACTGGTATATATTATGTCTTTTCATAAGAGTGATTTGGGAGGTGAACCAACTTTCTTGAGTAGATGAAGGTTTGTCAAGTGTTTAGGATATGTTTGCTAAAAGCTAGAAGATTTAGAGTAGATGATGCATGTGATGGCATTAGTTGATGCTTTACACCTATTGGAAAGTTAAGACCATGAAGTTTGATGTCCATATTGAAGTGAAATTATAACTATTGAAACGTATGGAGGAAATATTGTAAATCAGTCGTTTCATTCAATACCAAGATGGAAGTGTTATGTTGCATCTTAGTTTGGTGAAGAGGAAAGTAGGTATGATTTGCGCATGAGATGGATTTTTCATGAGCTCTAGAATGCATGGACATTTTATCTATAGAGGTTATTTTAGATTCTAACTAGTGGTAACATTCTATATTTTAGATGTTTTTGGATGTTATCTTGATAGCCCATACGGTGAAGATAGTGTCCTAGAAATAGTTGTTTGGTGAAGGAAATGAGCCTTCTTGAGTTAGTCATGATAAATTTGATTGGTGAAAGCTAATTAATGACCATAGATAGTTTTTTTATGTTACATTTCACATTTATGATGAATTTATGAGGGAGCTTTAAAAAACATGAGTTATGGTGTTTTTGGTTTTAGCTCACCCAAGTGATGGGGTTTTGAGTTGTTTTTTAGCTAGTTTGGTGCGTTTGAGCATGGTCGACCTACATGGGTCCATTATGAATGTTTTTATGAGTGTAACCATTGTTATGTTTTTTGAGTTTTATTAGTTATAAATAAAGGAGGTAAACCGAATTTATTTGTGTTTGAAAGAAGAGAATCATATTTAAGTGAGTGTTTTGAGTTCAGACTATTTGAACTAATTGAGCATATAGAGAAATGTGTGACCTAGGCTTGAGCATTTAAAGGATCTAATAAATGGAATGAAATAATATTTGAGGATGTTTTCAAAAAATTAATAATGTTAGATAGGACATGTCTTGATTTAATATTTTAAAGCTAAGAAAAGTTATGAAAGAGTGAGTTATAGCGAGCTAGGAGAATGAAGGTTTGAAGGTGTATGTATGAGTTGAAATTGTGATCTCCATCAGTTGTGGTAGAAATATAAATCATATATATTCATCTATATTTGGTTTATTTTGTGCTTAATCATCTTAGAGGTTTTTATCCTTGTTGTGGAGTGGGTGTTTCACTAAATTAGAGGTCGGTACTCCTCGTAGGGTTGGTGTGCTACTAAACTAGGGGTTGGTGTTCCTTGTGAAGTTGGTGCTTCACTAAATATATTTAATTTGTGTAATATAAGAATATTTTAGTGGGTTTCCTTCCCCATGAGGTTTTTCCACTTATATATGGTGTCCATGTGTCTTATTCTTTGTTTCATGTACTTGTGAACGGTTAATACACACCTAATGTGCTCATATGGTTATGAATGTTAAATTAATTAATGTAATGATGAATGTAAGTGATGGTAAATGAAATGAAAGTTTTGTAGGACTGATTCACCCCTCCCTCTTAGTCCATTGTGTTTCCAAAAATTATTCCTAATATTGTTGCAATTATCCTTAGAAACTAATTTATGAGGATAACCTACCATTGGTTACTACCCCCTAAGAATTACTATTTAGGTTAAATCACAAATGTAAGGTACCAAAAATAAAAGTATTAGCAACCAAAAATGAATTAAAAGTAATGATATAACCAATAGTGATGGGTAGAGTAATACGACGATATCAAATATTAGTATCAAACATAAAAAATTGTATAAATTCCAAGAGATTGAAGTAACATGACAGTGTTGACATTATATTTATTATATGGGTCAACCAAAATAACTTAAATATGTATTTGATTAATAGATATAAGAATAAATAAAGTATCAGATATGAGCATGCCATCTATGTAAGATTCATTGAAATTAATGAGAAGTGTAGAAGATGATGTATGGGTTATAGTGCCAATCATTCCATCCAAGAGGTGATCATAAGAGGGTGGTGGTTGCACCACATGATAAGTATTGTGCACTTCAAATGTACATTTATCATTGGTATGATTGGTAAGTGGATCATTAAATATTTGAGTTTAGCATTATCATTGGTTAGCTTGGATGATTCGGTGGGTTCATCCCATTAAATAGCATGGGAGTCTATAAGAAATTAGATGATATGGTGAAGCTTAAGACACCTATCGGTGAATTGGTCGATACATCGATGATAGTTGCAGTAAGCATTAGTAATGAAATTCTTGTGTTGAGGCTTGCTTATATCAACCTCAAACGGTAGAGGGAGAAAGATAAGATCACGCTCAAGCAATTATTTCAATATAATGTTTGGGACAACGTAAGTGAATAAACTATTGGTGGGCGGGTTGAATTTGCAACTTGGTTGAGAAACAACATTGATTGTTTCCTTATAAGTAACCTTAGCATCATTAGTATTACCTTTGAATGTGGATTTGTTTGTAAAATTTTCATCATGCATGGTAGGATTGCTGACAACATATTTGAGCTATTCATATATAGTAATGTAGCTTCAAAATCCCTGAGAGTATGGAATTGATTATCAAAGGGTTAGAATTTCTCAAATAGCATTGATTCTTGCAAAGGGGTAAGAAATATTTAAGTGAATAGATATTAGAATTCACTATAAACTAAAATACTACTCATCTTGGTAAGTGTTTTCTTGTATCATAGGACATATTCATTGAGAGGATTAGTGGATCTTGTCATAATTTAGATGATTATGCATTAAAAAATTATCTTTAACGTTAATAGACAATTGTGCTTAAAATTGATTTTCCAAAATGGTCATTTAGAGTGCACAAAATCTGTGAGGATGTAGACACCTAATTTCCATCATGCAATTTTAATACTTAAAATTCACTAATTATCTTCTTCTCGTCATCATGCTATAATTTGTGATTTCTCGCTAATTAGCTAATATTCACTGTCCTCTTGATTAACTAGCAATATCTCATTAATTAATTAGTGCTTTTCTTACCATGGATGTCAATTAATGTCAAGTCGTTAATTCACTAAATCTCTTTTAATTAATGTAATATAACCCTTTTGTAATCTTGTGGGTTAATGAATAAAACCTCTTATCAGGGTCAAATCCCCCTCTCAAACCCCTCTAATGTCTACTAATTTCTCTGTTACATGTTCCTGTGACATAGCTTAATACACAGCTAAACATGACCATATGGTAATTAATGTTAACTTGATTGAATTAAATGATTCCCAAATTCTTATGGGTCACTAACCCTAATTAATCTCTTTTAAACATGTTTATCCACTCCTAATTCTACATCTCCATTATCCCACATTCACTAGGATGTATGCTTCTCCCAAATTAGAAAGCTATAAAAGCAAACTAGTACCTTCTTACTAATATACACCTTTATATACCATGTCCTTCTAAGACATTTAATACCTATTACTCAAAAGAGTTTTTCTATTATAGGAAGGCTTGCCGAATTAAGAAAGCCCCTTACTTGCTAAAAGTAGTAAGAGAAGATTCAAACATGGACTTTAGGAAATTATCTCTTGAGGAGACCTCTTCCTTTTAAACATCCTTGATCACGTGTGGCTTGCATTCAGAATATAAGGAAATATCTACATATCAAAAGTCCATCCAATTTCGAAAGGAAGTTTGCATTATTTGTTTTTAACATTTTGTGCATTTTTTAAACTTATTTTCATGTTTTATCTTGATGTACTTGATTATAAAATTAGGCTAGGATTTACTAGGTGTTAAGTCTTTTGCTAAACAACTTATATTCTTTAGCATGCATACATATGGCACGCCCGGTGGGACATCCCTTTGTCTCATGTGCATTTTTTGTCGTTTTAGCTTCATTTACCACTTTCATTCAGTTTCTTTCAATTTTTTGAAAAATTCTATGTTTTTGTGGATGTTTATTGGTATTTAAGAGTGTTGAGTGTCGTTTGTAGGTAGTGAAGAGGTGGAGTGCTACCGAAATTTGATCTTAAAAAGAAAAATTCATGTTTTTCATGTTTTAAACTCATTTTTTGAATTTTGAAGCTTTCAGCAGCCTTTCCCTAGTTTTTAGTGGCCTCGCCTATGCATTCAGTAGTTGCACTTTACCTCTCAATGACCTTGACCTGCAAGTTTTGTCAACTCTATTTTGCATTTTTTCACAGATTTGACTAATATTTCAGTGGACTCACCCTGTAGTAGTGGCTTCATGATTATTATAAATATTTTTTATCACATCAACGGTCAAGATATACTTGTAAGTGGCATTGGCATGTTTCAACGGCCTTGACCTATTCACCAGCAGCCTCACCCTGTTAAAAGGATTTGTCATTTTCTGAGATTTAGCTGTTATTCTATACTTTTTTGTTATTTTATCACTATTTTTTAGATTTAATCTAGATATTTCACTTATGTTTATCAAAAAAATTCACTTTGTAGTCTTTTTATTTCCAACACTAGTTATGTGCATTGGCACCTCATCTAGACAAGTCTAAAAGGTCACCTGAAGTGCACGCATCCACCACGTCCATCCTTTACTTTTTTTATCAAGATGTTAGCATGATATGTTCATCATATTCATAACCATTCCAATGTTCAACACAATGATCTCTGTAACCCATATATAATTATCCATTGTAAAACACCACCAATTACATAACATAGAAGATATACTTAGTACATCAATGTGTTGGACCATGTGTGATCTTATACATACTCCATAACCCTAGGTTGTTAAGATCTAACTCTAACCAGAATATATATTCGCACACACACTAGTCAAAACAAGGATGCGTCATCCATATTTATACTCAGTGGGGACTTTCCCTTCACCACCTTCCTGCACATTCCTAAAAATAGGTGTGCTTACAATAGCTTGCATACTTTTTACAACCTATGCTAATAATAGACTAAGCTAAATAGACAACAGGTTGTAATCCTATTATTAGACTTATCTATACGTGTTCTTTTTCCTCTGCTCCACATGTTCTTTTCCCAATTATAGCCCTTTCTTGGAAGCCAAGTCATCTCATTTTTTATTATATTTCCATACCTTGATTGAGTGGCACTCCAACTATGCTTTCCTATTTTTTGCCTTCTTAGAAAATTGGCTTAAGTCCTTGATCCTCTGCATGCATGTGTGCAGCCTTGTGTGCTAAAATACTTCTCTATTTCATGCCCCACTTGCACACTATTATGTTCTCTTACATGCGCACCCTTGCACGTAAGCCTTTATGCTCTATTCATACTTAGTCAATTTTCTCTGGCCAACACACTTACATGCATTTTTATATACTTTTTGTATCGAACTATGGGTACTTATTACATGTTTTAGACTTAAAGGTACTCTTGATAAGAACTTAGTGATTTAAAATCAGTTTGTAGATGGCTAAAAAAGAGTAAAAAAAAAGAGTCATTATAAAAAGTTCAAAAAATAAAAAAAGTTGTCTCACTTTTTAATAATTGGACACATTTTCACTTGTATGCAACGTCCATCTTGTGGAGGTATGTTTTGAAATCCATGATCACATATGGCTGAGTTAACAACATCATATTGGAGGAAGAAGGCACAGGAGGATGGAGGCCATTCAATGACCTCTCATCAGTCACTGATGACTGGGCTGCACAAATGATTTGGAGGCATTTTTTTCCAGTTGCGTGTTTTCTTCATTTTGTAGTGTTCTTGTTTTCAATAAGTGGAAATCTCACATCGAGGGGGGAACATGATCCAATGTTCCTTTTCCATTATGTCATATTTTTCTATGTATGTATGAGCATCATATTTCAAAATAATTTCCTATGTTATTCTCTGCAGTGAGATGTGATGAGGGCTGAGAATAGTACTTGGCATATCATGATGTGGTTGTAGGTAAACCATTTGAAAACATTCATTTGTGATTTGTAGTAAACCAATAGAAAAACCACCATTCTTGGTTTTTGGTAATCCATTCACAAAACCATCACCTTGTGGTTTATGGTAAACTAATTACAAAACTACCATTCTCAGTTTTTGGTCAACCGTTTGCAAAACCATCCTTAAGGTTTCTAATTATCCTATGAAAATCATCTAATCATGAAATTAGGTGCAAGTACAAAGGCATGTTTTCCCCATGTTCTCACTATGGGGGGAATGTTAGGAAATATATATTAGTGTATACTTTATTGTGTTAGTAATTAAATATTAGAATAATTACAAAAGTGATTATTCTCATGTAAATAATATTTTATTATAAATGAGTTATTAAAATAACTCATATTATTAGATAGTGTATTGTTACGAGAGTAACAATTACACCTTGTTAAGAGATTAGTTGGTTGAAAAATCTCCTTGATTATAGTTTAGACACCAAAATTGGGTCATACTCCCCTTGATCCCTCGATAAATAAACACCTTGAACACATCCACCTAGCCATGGTCTCCTTTACCCCACTATAATATTAATTTAATTATTTAAATTAAATTAATTCATTATCCTCACAATATTTATTATTTAAGTACCCTAATTGGGATGATGTCCACATATTCACCTCACCTAGACACCTCATCAAGCCACCTCACCCTAAGACCTACTCTTAGTAAGTTGCCATAACTAACTAAGACCTACCCAAACCCTAAAAATAAATGCCTACATTCCCTCTAACCACATTCCCACCCATTAGAAGGAAGCTTCCATGCTAATCCGTGGGGTAAAACGAAATGAGATCCCAAGAAATCAAGGGGATCTACCTAGTTTAGTAAACCTAGGAAATCTCGCCCTAACCAATGCTGGTTACCCTTAACCGCCGCCGGTTAAGCCAGAACCATCGTCAGTTACCATTTAACTCCCAAAACAATCTTATTTCATTGTTGGCACATTTCTGGGAGATAATCACATCTTTTGAGAACAAGTGACGAAACTAAAGATGCATGCAAATAGAACCAACGTTAGTATACACAACAGAGCATCCATAGCCAGTACCTGAAGCAATCACACAACCACCTGCCTTCATGGGAGAATCTAAGGAAGCACCAGCACTACATCAAGTTCATTCCATTTGATCACCCACCATTACCAACCAAGCATCAATCTCGTACAAATAGTAAGTTTAGTTAACCGACACTTATCCATTTATCATTTGGTATATCCTTTTATATTTGTACTAGTTTCTACTCTCATCTCCATCCCCCCATCATTTACCTCCATACAAACTTGACCATATTTTATCCACACCCTTACATTGCCCAGAACTAGTTCTTAATCATTCCTGTGTATACCTCAGATCCATACGATCTTGCCATTGCCCTCCCATTTTCATCTAATCTCATATCTATCACCCAACCAAGTTTTATTGACTTTCCTATACCCTGACCATACCGACGCTCGATACCCGCAACCATCGCCGGTTAGCCTAAACCGACATTGGTCATACCAGACCGACGTCGGTCTCTGTGTCTTTTACCAGAAACCAAGAATAAAGCTCCTAAACTTCCACCAAATACCCAAAACACCCAAAATATCACCTTAACCAACATCAGTACCTTGATAGTGACATTGACCTTCAAATTCAATCATAGCTTAGCCTGTTGTGAACAAATTTTCTTATTGTAGATGAATGAGATACCTAAATCATTTTAACTACAGTAGGATTTCCTTTATTTCTCACATTAATTTTCTTTAAACAGTGGATTGACGGCCATCTAGAAAGTATCACACTTCCTGGATCTAGCACACGCTAGGCAGTCCACTGGATATATTGTTTAACTTTTATTTGGTGGTCTTGTGTTCCATTTTAGGTAGTTTCCCCAAGCAAAAAGGAAGCTCTCACGATCAGTTGTGGATTCAGAAGTCATATGCGTGCAACAACCTACAACTAGCATTTCAACAGGTACTCCTCCTAACCCATTACCCTTATTTGTTTCGTCAACATTCGAAGAAACGCTCTAGAATCAGGTGAAACATTTTGGCATGCCCAGTGGGACCCATTTGGGGTTCTTTGCATTCTTTCATTTCTAGGAGAAAACGTTGTATGTGTGTGCATGTGTTTGTTTTCAAAATAATGCTAATATGAGTAAAGACTAACACCTAAATAGCCTTAACTTAGCAAGAATTAAACAACAAACTAAACACCATCAAGATATAAATTAAACAAGCGTTAGATGCTAGCATTCATCAATACAAACTTTGAAACTAATAATGTTAAATATCTAAACTCTTCTATTCTCTAACAAAAAATAAATGAATGGACCTAAATAAGCTCCATGGCTATCAGAATAGTTGTCCTTAGTATGCCAAGTAACCTAGGAATGAGGGCATATCAAAGTTAGGCTACAAGACCCCTTTGACACCTCCCATATGACCTAAGCACTTAAGAAAGAGGCTTAACTCTTCAAGATGATGAACTCTCAAAAGGGCAAGGTGCAAGCTCTTAGTCTCTTTGCTATATGCTTTGCATTTGCTCTCTAAGGAGTTTAGGTGTAAGTAAAAAGGTACATGGAGGGCTCTTTATATAGCTCAAAGGATAAAGGATTCAACACATTCTCATGAATGTGGGATAAAGGTAAAACATGATTAGGAATGGATAAGGTTGCTTTATTAAAGGTAACCTTACTTTAGAAGGGTTTAATTTATGCTTAGCAAGTCATGGGAGTTGGGGGGTGTTTTAATTAATCAAAGGTGATTAACTAATAGGTAGATGTAAGATTATAGAAGATAATTCAAGGAATATTAGTATGATTTTGGCTATTATAAGGGGATTAAATCAATTAAATATTGATTTATTGGTTAAATGGAAGGGAAAGCTAATTAATTAATAATAATTAATTAGTCTAGGTAGAAGGGGTGGTTTATTAATAGAAGTTCGTTAATTAGGGTATTTGTTGGATAGGAAAATTAATTAATTAGCTTAGTGTAATTAATTAATGATGATATGAGGGAAAATGAGTGCTTTTGACGATATGTCATTGATTTACGAGAAAGGGGATAATTAGCGTAATTTAAGTACTTAAATTGCTTGGGCGTAATTATAGGTGTCTAAATTTTCCCCTCCTTGGGGTGGCGTAAGTGATGCCACTTAAAAGATAGTAGATAGAAGATATTTTGAAGGGATAGAAGAAAAATTAGTAGGAGGTAGAGATTCCCCCTCGAGTGTCGATGGGGTGATGGAAGAAGCCGATCGACAATCGAAAAAGGTGAGATATAGACAGAAGAAGGGGGACGAGGTAGGATGCCTCGATGAGAGGGAGAATTAGGGGTGAAAGGTAAGTGGTGTAGAAGAAATATGGATGAGGGGGGAGAAGAGCTTAGCCTCTAGCTGCATATTTGTTTGAAACAATTTGGATGTCATCATATTGCCATAGGAACTACGTCATCGGTCCTTATGAAAAATATAAGCATACGACAAAGGTAGAATGACATGAAAATTCATAATATGAAAAATTGTCCATTGCTGAAAATACCAACTCCATGCAACATATAAAAATGCAATGCAATACGAGAAGGAAACAAACTCATCTAACAGGGAAAACAAGTACGAACACACATATCCAACCCAACAACGGTCAAGACAGTTGTACAAATGTTTTGTTATCAGTGTTGGAGAGATCCACAAGTTCATGATTGATGACAAGGGTTAAAAAATGATGCCCCAAGAAAAGATACATGCAAGGGGAAATGAAAATGGACATGGGGTCCATGAAAAGCGTTTGTGCACAACGAAACAGCACCAAGTAACCAAAAGTGCCCCAGAGTATAGACGAAGCAAGCAACTAGCTTTTGTGAATGGTTGTGAATCCAGTGATACGCAAGTCGTATTAATTAGGGAAGATGTGAGAAAAACCAACAGGATATGGAGAAAATACCATGCACAAGACACAAGTTTCAGCTGTAAGAAGCAAGTTACCATTTTGTAGGGTGTTTTACTTTTTAGGAATTTTTTGAAAAATTTTGCCTTGTTTTGGGATTTTTTTGATATAGTAAATGTTTGTATTGTTTTGGATTTCTGAACCATGATAAACAATAGAAGAAAGGATAAGAAGAAAAAGAAGGGCCTAGGGGCAACAGAAAGTGCCCTAGGTGGAAGGAAAGAGAAACAAACGATAAATAATGTCCTTGTTTAGTGGAAAAATTAAGAAAAAATAATTATTTACGAGGGTGTGAAGAAGAATAAAAATTGCCAGGGAGCAATAAAATTGTCCAGGGGAGAAGAAAGGGGTATTGGAAAAAAATGCCCCAATACGGTGAAAAATAAGAGAAAAATAATTATTTAATTAAAAATATTTATTCCACAGCGAATAGAGGAGAAAACGGTGAGCTAAACGGGTGTCTCGTCCGTCCGATCGGTGAAAAACAAGTTAATATACCCCCCTAAGGGGGGTAAAAACATCGCAATCAGTTAATTTTAACCACTCAGTTTAGAAAACTTACCATGAGGCTCTGACACTTAGGAGAGATGGTGATCGCACATGATCGTTTGAGGTGTGTTGTAGATTGTAGATGATAAATCTATAGACAATATCAAATGTTGTTTTCAAGTGTTATTTTGATGTATATAGACGGGATGATATGATGATATTGGTGCGGCGGGGGATAGATTTTTGATTATGCGCAACCCCTTTTGCCCCCATTGATGATACGATATGTGATGATTAGCTTAGCATACATGTATGATGTAAAACTTAGCATTTTTGTTTATATATGATGTATAGATGATGCTAGATGTGATGATAGTGATGGCAATGTGATGTGAATGATAACAAAATAGAGCACATGTAAGAAAAAAATCCAAATGCTACAAAGAACACTAGGAATTAGTGTAATACACCATGAATCACCATGCCTTATTAACAAGTAACAAAACACAACCAAATGCACTAAGAAAGAAATAATGAATTAACACACTAGCATGTCAAAACCCACTACTATATGCACAAGCAAGAATGAATCTATTCTAAGCAAGAAAAGATAAACTATGACAAAGTACACCCAAGAAACAAACAACTCAAAAGTAAGCTTACAAAACACTATACAAGCAACAAGCAAAGCAAGGAAACAAGGCAATGCAAGTAAATGTTTTTGTAAGATATGTTTTCATGCATCGATTTTCTATTTTTTAGGTTTTTTTGAAACAACTGTCTATTGTTTTTGTGTTTTCTCAAAATAATTTTCTATTGTTCTTGTGTTTTCTCAAAATAATTTTCTATTGTTTTTGTGTTTTCTCGAAACAATGTTCTATTGTTTTTGTGTTTTTCTCGAACCAATTTTCTATTGTTTTTGTGTTTTTCTCGAAACAGTTTTCTATTGTTTTTGTTTTTTTCTCGAAATAATTTTCTATTGTTTTTTATTTTTTCTCGAAACAATTTTCTATTGTTTTTGTTTTTTCTAATTGTTTCCAAAGCTATGTGCAGGTAACCAAGAAAGCATGGATGCCCCCAGCATTAGGTGGGGAATATACAAGGGCAGAAGCCATGTGCTTATGAACAAGAAGGTGAAGTCATTGAGTTGCCCCCAGCGTAAGATGGGAAATAACGAAAGACCACGTCCCTTACAGACGAATAGAAGAAGGCAAAGTCGGATCAAGGCTGGACAAGATGGTGTGCACAAGGAAACTCAAAGGTAGAACTAGGTCCAAGACAAATACAACTACCCTTCTAATACAGAATGCTTGTGAACAATGAATCCTCCCGAGGTGCCGGAAACTGGTTTTCACCCAAAGACTTGTCCAAAGTGCCACAATTGTGTGGTTTTCACTAGGGGACGACTTTTTTTCTCTTTTTCTTTTTCTAATTTTTTTTTATGTTTTTGTATTTTTTAATTTATTTTTGTGCCATGTTCAAGCATATAACTTCTTAAGATGCATGGCGTTCATTGGCTCTCGGAGCTCATCACCATTGGGGTGAGCCAGTTTGTATGTCCGATGCCGTACTTGGCAACTATGACATAGGGTCCTAACCAGTGTGGTTTGAACTTCCCTTTCTTTTCTCGCTCCACTCTGGTGTTGAAATAGTTCTCCATCATAACTAAATCACCCACCTCAAACTGGTGAGGGATGATTCTCTTGTTGTAGTTGCAGGAGATTCTATGTTGATATACCTTCAGGTGATTAAAAGCGTGAATGCGCCTCTCATCTAGGAGCTCTAACTCAGCTAATCTTGCCACTCAATAATCTGCATCCTTATCCAAATAGTCTCGAAGAGAAATTTGTAGGGATGGGAGTTCGATCTCTAAAGTGATGATAGATTCTGTCCCAAACACTAGGGAATATGGCGTCACACATGTAGGAGTGTGAATTGATGTTCAGTAGGCCCAGAGGGCTGGGTGGATTTGTAGGTGCTAGTTTTGACCAGTTTTGCTAACCATCTTCTCCATTATCCTTACCAAAGTCTTGTTTGTTGCCTCAGCTTGTCCATTACCCTGAGGGTAATATGGCATGGACCATTTCAATCTGATTTGGAATCATTGGAAAAGACCTTTCATAGTTTTGTTTCTAAACGAATTCCCATTATCTGTGACAATGGTTGCAGGGATACTATATCGATAAATAATGTGATTCATGATGAACTTAGAAATCTGTGCTCTTGTGATATAGGTTAAAGGGACAACCTCCACCCATTTTGTAAAGTATTCTGTAGCTGTGATGATATGTGTATGACCATCAAAGGAGGTAGGAGTAAGCTTCCCTATTAAATCAAGTCCCCATTTAGAGAATGGCCATGGGGTAGTGATTGGTTGCAATGGCTGTGACGGAGCATGGATAAAATTTCCATACTTTTGGCAAAGCCCACATTTTCTAACGTAATTACAACAATCAGTTTCCATGGTAGGCCAATAGTAACCTACTCTCAACAATTTCTTAGCCAAGATGATTCCATTTATATGCGCTCCGCATACTCCTTCGTGTACTTCCTTGATTTCCTGGATTGACTCTGTCACATCTAGACAACATAACAGATTCCCGTCATAGCCATGATGATAAAGTGTACCTCCTAAAAGGGTGTAACGAGCTATCTAGAAAATTAGGCTCTTTTTTTCAGAGTGGGAGATATCAGGAGGGAATGTACTGTCCTTAAGATAGGTGAAAATGGGTTCATACCATGGTGAATGGGGACCAACAACCTCACAAGCCAGGAAACATTCTAGGATGTCATATGTAGGTTGGCATAGATTTTATACAAAGAATGGTATATCATTGTTCCCTGTGGAATAGGAAGCATAGATCCCACCGTTGCCATGGCATCTACCGATCTGTTCTGCACTCTTGGGATCTTCTCAAAGGTAATGTGCACAAAATAATCCTTCAGAGTTTCCACTAACTTGTTGTAAGGTATGAGCTTGTCATCCTTAACTTTATACTCATCATTAACCTGTTTGATGATTAGCTGTGAATCAGCTACAACCTTAACATGTTGAATATTCCACTTGATGGCTAGCTTCATCCCTGCAATGAGTGCTTCATATCCGCAATGTTGTTCGTGTAAGGGAAGGCCAGGTGGAAAGCCTGTGGTATAGGACACCCAAAGGAGTAATAAGGACCACTCCTGCACCTAAACCATGAAATGTAAAAGATCCATCAAAATGTATCTGCCATACGACAGATTCTTCAATGTAGAGCAAAGATGCATCTGGAAGATCCAGACTCAAAGGTTCTATGCTTTGCAAAGGTGCTTCCGCTAGCTGGTCGGTAAGTACTTGTCCTTTAACTGATTTTTGATGGAAAAATTCTGTATCAAAATCACTGAGTAGAATGATCCAATTAGCCATTCTACCTGTGAGGGTGGGTTTGGACAACAAATACTTGAGTGGGTCGACCTTGGATATGAGCTTGGTCTTAGTATTTAGCAGGTAATGGCTAAGTTTATGAAAGGTAAAAACAACGGCCAAGCAAGCCTTTTCAATCTAACGATAGTTACGTTCATAGGTGATGAGGGTGTGACTCAGATAGTACACTTCTTTCTCTTTATGGCTAAGGTCATATTGGGCAAGCAGTGCACCAATAGCATATTGCGTAGTAGAAATATAGAGCAAAAGTGGTTCTCCTAGAGTGGGAGGCATAAGGATAGGTGGATTAGCCAGGTATTGTTTAAGAAAAGCAAAGGCTTGCTATTGCTTAGGTCCCCAGATGAAAGCGACATCCTTCTTAAGAAAATGAGTGAATGAGTGACATTTATCTGCAAGCTGGGAGATAAAGCGGTGAATGGCTTGAATTTTCCCCTGCAAGCTACTTGATATTCTCAGGTGGAGGCATTTCTGTGATGGCAGACACTTTAGCAGGGTCTACCTCAATACCTTGTCTTGACATGATGAAGCCTAATAGTTTCCCAGATAACACACTAAAGACACACTTCTTTGGATTCAGTCTAACTTTGTATTCACACAGGCGTTCAAAGATACGCCACAACATGATAGGATGATCCTCTCTTGTTTTGGACTTTCCCAAGATGTCATCTACGTAGTCTTCCATGATGTCATGAATCATATTGTGAAATATTACTGTCATGGCCCGCTAATAATTTGCTCCCGCATTCTTAAGCCCAAATCGCATCACCTGATAACAGAAGGTGCCCCAAGGAGTTGTGAAAGTTTTTGTGTGTTGGTATTCCTCAACGATCTTGATTTGATTATAACCCGAAAAGCCATCCATAAGCAATAGCATTTCGTACCCTGCGGTTGAGTCAACAATCATGTCAATGTTAGGCAATGGAAATTCATCTTTAGGGCAAGCTTTATTGATGTCCCTAAAATCTGTGCAGATTCAGATACCGATAGGTTTCTTCTGGACAGGAACAATGTTCGATATCCAGTCAAAATAATCAATTGGCCTGATGAATCTTGTTGCAAGCAACCTTTCCAACTCTTCTTTAACTAACAAGGCCACTCTTGGGTGCATCTTTTAGATCTTCTTTTTGATAGGCTTAACATCTGCATGCACAACTAGGTTGTGTATGACCAAAGTTGGATCTAAGCCAGGCATGTCTTTATAAGACCATGCGAACACATCAATAAACTCTCGCAGTAGCATAGTGAACATATTTTGTTCTCTGGCCAAAGTGATGCTCCCAATTTTACTATCTTGGGATCTTCTTCGGTACTGATATTGACATCAATGGTTTCTTCAACTAACAATATTGATAAATCCTCCATACGCGTAGGATTGGGAGGTAGGTTGAGATCTTCATCCAAGGATGTCTCTACGAGATTTTCATCCTTGGTGTGGTCACTTTGTTTGTACTTTGATTTTCTTATTTGTTTGTTAGCCAGTGCCTCAAAGAGGTTTTCACTGTGTGACTTGGACTTCGATTTTTTCTGAGGCTTTTCTTTAAATTTTGCTGACCACGAAGTTCAGCCTCCTCACCGAAGTAGGAGCAGGTGTCTAAGTTGATAAAGAAACCCTTCTTGTGATCTCCAATGGGAATTGTATCCCTTATGCCCATGAACTTTGAAATATCCTCGTCATTCTTGAATAAATCTAGTGTCACATGACGTTGTTGGTCCCATTAAACAAGGGAAGGGTACACAAGGTCAAGGATTGGTTTAGTGGGGGTTATGGTCAGGACAACATTATTCATGAAAAGGTTTATGGAGGCCAGATCCTCATATTGGCTACAATAGGAACCCTTATCACTGTCTAGATAATCGGAGCCATCCTCACGCTTTGAACAAGTCACATCTTGATCGTTAGGGTGTGCCCCATAAGGGTGAATCCCGATGCCATATCTTTCAGTTTTGAAATGGGGGAGAGGGACTAGTTCCCTTTGTCCTTGTTCATTCTTACCACATCCTAGGCCTTTGTAGCTCATGGAGTACATCATTCTTCTTGATTTTTCATATTTTGGGGTTTGATAACAAGATGGCTGAGTGTCCTCAGGGATCCAAGTAATAGGTGGATCAAGCAATTTTTCTTCAGCTAACAACCCTCCAGGTAGGAACAACCCAATAGTGTGTTCCTCTCTCGGTCTCCTAAAGTGGTAGTTGGGTCAACCTCTAGTCTTGGGTGATAAAGAGAGATCTGACACCAGGAGCGCTTATTGTACATTATACTCCCCACAGCCATATTCTAGGATTTTCATCTTCCATGAATCAAATAGAGAGGTTGCAGTAGATGCCCCATGAGTGTAAAAACTAAGTGATCTGAATCCATGCAGGATTCCATAGCCTCAGACTGAAGAGGAACAACTATATCTATGAAGGGACATGCATATGTACCCTTTCGTGCAAAGCTATTGAGAGCTCTATAATGAGCAAAGGGCTCTAAATCTCCTGGTATTGTGATCGTATGTCCCTCATTCTTCAGCTTGATGCATTGATGAAATGTTGATGGTATGACTTGCATGGCATGAATCCATGGTCGGTCTAGAAGCATATTATATGGAAGTTACAAGTCTAGGATGCGAAACTTTGTTTGATGACAAGTGGGGCCCACCTCCATGGGCAGCGTAATGGTGCCTGCTGACTCTCTTTCCACGTTGTCGTATGTGGTGATAGTGATGATATGGGACTCAAGATCTACCTCCATATGTCCCAATTGTTTGACTAATTTAAGCATGTAGATGTTCAATCCAGATCTATTATCCACAAGCACCCGTTTGATTTTCCTGCAGGTGACAACTACCTCAATGTATAAGGGAAGATTATGTTTAGGATTCTCGGTACATACCTCCCTATGGTTGAAAGTGAGATGCTCACAGGGTGCAATATTTGCCTCCACGGCTTGAAGGTACGCAGGATCGAATTTGAAAGGCACTCCCAACCCTTGAAGAGTTTGATACAAAATGTCCTTATGCACATTGGATATCTTGAGAATATCTAAGATCAAGATCTTAGCAGGTGTCCTCTCAAGTTGTTCTAAAAGGTTATATTTACCAGTTTGCGGGGTCAACAGAGAGGGTTCTAGAATCACGAAGTGGGCATGCCTTGTTACCGCAGTGCAGTCCTTTCCCTTGATCCGGATGGTATTAACACAGTCAGCAGGGGAGTGAATACATCTAATAAGTGAATCATAATTATTGTTATCTCTTTTGGTATACAAGTAATTCGCAGCTTTATAGGTTTGGGATGAGTCTCCCCAATCTGGCTTTGTCTTTTCTGACTTATCATGCTTAGGGAATGGTTCCTTATAAATCCCCATTTTCTCATTAGGTGTTTGTGTTTTTCCAGGGTTATCCACCTCTATCTCCCCATTATCAATGAGGTTCTGAATATAGTGGTGAAGCCGCAGAAATTTGTCTGTCTTATGACCTTTAATGCAATGCATTTCGCAGTATTCATGCTCCTTATACCATGAAGGTTTAGGAGCATTGTCATCAAATGGTTGCGTTGTAGGATAGGTCATCATGTGGGCCGCATCTAAGTGTTTTAGTGTGACGGACAACGGTTCATTAAGGGAGGTGAATGTTCGTCACTTTGGTGGTGGTTGAATTAGGCCCTTGGTTAGTTTAAAATGTTGATTGGTTTGGACCATTTGAACACGTTTGGAATCAGTGATTCTGTCTCCCACCACATTTTTGTTTTTGTTAAAGATCTTTGACTTTTCAGCGGGTTTGACACTTTGGTTGTCTTTAGATTGGGTTTTGAGGGTGCCTTTGGCAATGAGAGCCTTTTCTATTTGAATCCCTTTCTCGATAACCTCCTTAAAGGTGTAGACACAATGCATTTGGAGGTGGAAAGCTATATCTGGGTTGAGATTAGTGATGAAAATACTAACCAGATGCTTCTCAGGAAAAGCACAAGGGAAGTGACTAGCTATCCCTCTCCATTGTTGGAGGAAGCTAGTGAAGGTCTCATTTGGGTGTTGTTTTGTGCCACACAAGTCTTCCATGGTGATGTCACTCTCTATGTTATACAAAAAATGACGCATGAATCTTTCTGCCAATTCTGGCTAGGTGAAAATTGATCCTCGTGGTAAGCGCATAAACCATTCCAATGCTTGACCTTTGAGACTCTTAGGAAAAAGTTTGATGAGGTAATTATCACTATAAGACACCTCTTGACATGCCATATAGAAATCTTCAACATGATCCCTTGGGTCTCCCTTTCCTTTGTATTTGTCAAACTTTGGCATATCAAATTTCTTTGGAAAGGGTTGAAGGGTCATTATCTTGTCAAAAGGATAGGGGCATAGTTCTTCATAGTGGTATTTCCTAATACTCCCTTTATTTCTTTCTTGTATGCTCACAAGCGTTGCTTTCATAGATTGCACTTCTTGTGCGAGCAATTTTTCTCTAGTGGGAGAAGCGGGGACATGTACATGATGATACCCCATGTCTTCTTCTCATTGGTTTTCTCAATGGAGTTCGTGGATCCTAAACTTAGGCCTTGACTTTTAAATGTTCTTGTTTGTGTCTTTCTATACCTAGAAAGTAAGAAAAGCTAGTTGTTGGCTTAGGTTACTAAGTTATTGTTAGATTGTGACTTGGTTTGTGTCTTCTTCTTCTAAAGGTTCTTCCTCTTCGTATTCTGGAGGTTCTTCCCCTGTCTCATGTTCTATCTTATTTCTTTGTGGCACTTTGATGAGGGGTATTTTATGCCCTACCACTTTATCATTTTCTACGTAAGAAGTGGAAGCATGCTTGCCTATTAAAATATCTTCCATATTGATAGGGGCGTTCTTCCTTAGTAATGTCATTTGTAGGTAAAATTGGTTCATTCTCGGTGGGAAATTTGGGCCCTAATTCCACGAGCCTTGCTAAAACTCTATCTTTGTTTCTAAGGAGGAACTCATCTAGTAGAGTAGGGTAAAAATCAAAGTCCACGCGTGGTGACTCTAATTCATTTCCACTATGGTCGAAAATTTATTCTGTTTCCTTTTCTACAGAAAATAGTGGTCCTAGATTGTGTTTGATAAATGGGTTTGACCCTTGTCTGCTAGAGATTTCCCAATTTTGTGCCTGTTGTTCCTCATATGTTTGTTTCTTTAAACCTAGACACATCTTGGGAGCCATGTTTTCATGATAAGTTTCACTAAGGTAAGTTGTATATTTTTTCAAAATTCAATGACTACCCCTAAGTGAATCAAAAGATGTACGTTTTAAGAGTAAATTAACAGTGTGAGAATACCAATGTGATAGAATGATAAAGTCACCAATGAAACAATCAGTTGGTACCAAAACTTAATCAAATGAAGTACTTCCTAGACTATGTTTCAAAGTAATTTGCGATGCTAGATGATTAACAAGATGTCTCCACTTATGCCAAGTTCAAATGAATGAACAAGACGTAAGTAAATACACGAATTTAAATGTGATCTCCCAGTCAAGATATACGACGAGAAAGATCAAGTCTGATTAAGACTTATATCTCAAAAAGTGCCAATTACGATTTGTGAATGACACAACAATATCACCAAGATATGTTAACCCACTTTGTAAGAAAGTGAAGTATTGATATGGAAGTGTTATTGATATAACACACACAAATGGTAGTGCCTAGCACCTTTTGAAATTGAGGTAATAATAAAACTGAACAAAAAAAGCTCAAAGTATAGCTAGGAATAGTTAAGAATGTGTGCAGCGTAACCGTACAATATAGGTATTTATGTCGAGTTTACAAGAAACAATACGTAAATATCGAAATTGTAATGATACGAGACAAACAAGCTAACTCCTCTATGGAAGTCTGCGGTGATGAACCACGCCTAACTACAATGACAATCTTGACATGGGTACCAAGATCACAATGGCTACCAAATGACGTGAAAACACCTCCACTTTAGATGTTTAACTAACCTAGCCACAAATATGGATGGGCGTAAACGTACATAAAAGTGAGAGAAACAGTCAAATGGAAACACAAAGGTAATCACACCTCTTTTGATCAACAAAGTGTCAAAATAATATGAAGGAAATAAATCAAGAAAAAATGACGAAAAATACTAGCCTCACTTCAGCAGAGTTTCATCTCACCCTAAGGCAAGTAAAAACTAGGTGAAAGTAATACGTCACACGTTTCTCATAAAGAAGGTTCATAACTTAACACTATTCTAAAATGGTCAAAGTGGGATTCTGGCTAGAGTATATTCTCCGAGGTGGTTCTCTCGCCCTAGGTGTTACAAAGTTGCCACGAGCGAGTGCGATTTACCTAAAAAGTCACACTGACTAGTTTGGGAGTATCTCGGCTTTACTTTACCCCCTTCAAGAATAGTAGGCAACTAATGCGTCTACATGTACTATCACTGGGGTCACCATAATGGATAACCTATAACGCTATCTCACAAAGGAATCACTAGTCAAGTAGGTAGTGTGGAGCACTTCCCGTTTCGTCCACAAGGTTCCCTCTTACGTGGACTACTTTGGGATTCCTGGAACCACCCCCATTGTTGTAACTTAAGGCGTTATGCCAAAGGGGTTATGTTCCAATTGAGCGGAGAGGGACGTACCCTTTTCTGAAACCTACAATACATTGTTTTGAATATGTTGTTCTTTTTATCTTGTTTAATTAGGTGTTGTTTGCTTGAACACCTTTTGGCAACATGTATAACAACTATATTAGTAGTTTTTGATTTGTTTTTGATTCCTCCTTTCTTTGACAAGCGTTTTTAGGTCCTACACTCAAACGTTAGTAGTTCTCCAAGAAAATCACATTATTTAAAAGAGGATTAAGAGTTGCTTTTGATTCTCAAGATCATCCAAGGATGCAAGAGAAGATCATATACAACAAATAATCCAACTAAAAAGTAAAGAAAATCTTTTCAATCAATGAACCATACAAAATTCTTGATAAATGTTCATTCCCCTAAACCAAAAGTGAAAGATGAAGTTTCCAATTTACCAAATGTTATAAAATGAAGACTAAAGTTGTTTTTGATTCTCAAGATCACCCTAAGGTGCAAGAGAAGAGCATACACAAACTTTATCCCAACTATATAGAAATGGAAAACTTCAAATCAAAGGATTATTGAAAAATTCTTTGTAAAAGGTTCATTCCCTTAAACCAAAAGTGAAAGATGAAGTTTCTAATTTACCAAATGTTATAAAATGAAGACTAAAGTTGTTTTTGATTCTCAAGATCACCCTAAGGTGCAAGAGAAGAGCATACACAAACATTATCCCAACTATATAGAAATGGAAAACTTCAAATCAAAGGACTATTGAAAAATGCTTTGTAAAAGGTTCATTCCCTTAAACCAAAAGTGAAAGATGAAGTTTCCAATTTACCAAATGTTATAAAATGAATATTAAAGTTGTTTTTGATTCTCAAGATCACCCTAAGGTTTAAGAGAAGAGCATACACACGCTTTGGTCTAAATCGAGTAAGCATGGAAATACAACATTCATCAAAACATTAGACATGTTAGAAAATGACCAGTTTTAAACTAACAAAAGAACTTGTAATTTCTATAAGTATAGATCCCAAATTTATGTTTTCATTGTATATTTAACTTCAATACCTTTCCAACGTAAAAAAAATGGCGTCATTTTGAGTCTGGGAGAAAAATTTATGGCCTTCGGAAGATGGGTTATGTATATTCTCTTATGCTCACGGGTATGCACTTGACATGCACTCAAAAAATGTCAAAAAAAAGTCCCTTAATCTAAAAAATGGAAAAAAAATTCCAAACAAGATTCAATTTTGACAACAACCCATCACATTAATATATGAATGAAAGACTCAATGCTATCAAACATTAACATACATGCTCAAGAATTTAAGATTTTCAAGAAATTGACAAAACTAACATGTAGAATGATGAAAAAGTAAGCTCTAAAAATGAAAACATGGAGAAATCTTGAAATTTTCCCATTAATTCCAATTTTGACAGCACTTCACCTCCTTCATACCTACAAGGAAGACCCAACACATGCAAACTCAACAAAACAAGTTAAAAAAAACAAGTTAGATCAACATGTGTAAAAGAGGGTTAGTAACCAAAAATGAAACTTAACTACAAAAACTTGAAATTAAGTGCAAAGGACAATGGAGTATGTCTCACCGGGCGTGCCAAATGTGTGCATGTGTTTGTTTTCAAAATAATGCTAATATGAGTAAAGACTAACACCTAAATAGCCTTAACTTAGCAAGAATTGAACAACAAACTAAACACCATCAAGATAAGAATTAAACAAGGGTTAGATGCTAGCATTCATCAATACAAACTTTGAAACTAATAATGCTAAATATCTAAACTCCTCTATTCTCTAACAACAAATAAATGAATGGACCTAAGTAAACTCTATGGCCATCAAAATAGTTGTCCTTAGTATGCCAAGTAACCTAGGAATGAGGATATCAAAGTTGGGATACAAGACCCCTTTGACACCTCCCATATGACCTAAACACTTAAGAAAGAGGCTTAACTCTTCAAGATGATGAACTCTCAAAAGGGCAAGGTGCAAGCTCTTAGTCTCTTTGCTATATGCTTTGCATTTTCTCTCTAAGGAGTTTAGGTGTAAGTAAAAAGGTACGTGGAGGGCTCTTTATATAGCTCAAAGGATAAAGGATTCAACACATTCTCATGAATGTGGGATAAAGGTAAAACATGATTAGGAATGGATAAGGTTGCTTTATTAAAGGTAACCTTACTTTAGAAGGGTTTAATTTATTCTTAGAAAGCCATGGGAGTTGGGGGGTGTTTTAATTAATCAAAGGTGATTAACTAATAGGTAGATGTAAGCTTATAGAAGATAATTCGAGGAATATTAGTACGATTTAGGCTATTATAAGGGGATTAAATCAATTAAATATTGATTTATTGGTTAAATGGAAGGGAAAGCTAATTAATTAATAATAATTAATTAGTCTAGGTAGAAGGGGTGATTTATTAACGGAAAGTCGTTAATTAGGGTATTTGTTGGATAGACAACTTAATTAATTAGCTTAGTGTAATTAATTAATGATGATATGAGGGAAAATGAGTGCTTTTGACGATATGTCATTGATTTACGAGAAAGGGGATAATTAGCACAATTTAAGTATTTAAATTGCTTGGGCGTAATTATAGGTGTCTACATGTTTGTTTCTTTTCCAAAACACTCCTCTACATTATACTATATCCCCTAGAATCCTCTTCTCTATGCATCTTGACTAATAGAAAATCGTAAACCCCCATGGTACTTAACAAGGGTACATTTCTTCCATTGGACTAGTAACAACAACCAGTGAAAGAGCATCCCTTCACCTCTTCAAACCCACTGGTAAGTCGGAAACAAATTCTAAGATTGTGGGTCTTATCGAATTAGAAAATGAATTGCAAATTATTTTGTTTAGCTGCATTAGAACCCATGATTAATTCAACGACAGCCTATATGCTCCCAGTCATACCTATTTATGATGGATGACAACTCCAATACATTCCAAGACTAGTAACTTTCATATGATCTAATCTCTTTGAGTCTTATCCAAAGATCACAAATTCAAAACATATACACATTCTTAAACAACATCTCACCCGAAAGAAGTTCTAGGTGCTCACACGAGCACAACACAGTTAGCACCCCGCTAGTTGGGTCTTTGGTCCAATAATTGATTAGATGATGGACCACCTCCGCTGAAGGCACAAGTCAACATACCTGATACATCTCCCTATAGATGTCCTATCCTCCTAGGAAGCCAACCTCACCAAAGAGATGTCTGGATTCATATAGTTGACATAAGTAAGATGTCCATTAAAAGAGCATAAGCTAAACAAACATAATAGAAAAGGCACTCTTAGGATCATATGTATTTCTTAGTGTATGGATCTATAATGGCTTGCGTTAAATGTGCAGGTGATTGAGGTCATGCTGGGGCAGTTGTTAATATTGTCCCCTTTGCACGCTCTTCATCACAAATGGTGTATTCCAACTTCATTTGAGTGTGTTTGGACCATACTGTCTCCTCATTCTCAGAAATATGGGTGAGAGGCTACGATTAATTTTAACTCACAACCACATTTTTTTTCATCACTGTTTCAATTTCATAGTAACCGGTGTCATTATAGTGATCATCATCAGTTAGTTACTCTTGGGCAACTGACATCGGATCTAACTGAGTTATTATATTAACCAGACCCAGGGAAATAGGACACCTATTCCCCTTCGTTAGCTGTTTTGGTTCGATATTTAGATTAGATCAAGATATGAGGTGATCAACTTTCATATTGTTCCATGGAAGTCATATCCCTCCTCAAAGACATTTGGGGTTAAGTATTTATCACTCAAGGTGGCCCAAAACACAAAAGAAATAATATATACAATAGCCACACTCAAAGAAGAAACATTGGGGTTGAGATATAGAGTCCCGAAATCCATATCCACACGAAATGGAGGTGTTACAAACTTTAGATTAGGATGCAATTAGCCAGGGAAAATATCTATAGTTGATTCCCACAAGTGGGAAGGGAATGAGAGTACATCCATTTTATTTTGAGCAAACATTGATCAAGAAATACTTATATGATTTTATGATAACTGAGTGTAATATTTTGGGACAGTATAAAATGATCAAGACCACTAAACTAAGAATTGCTTGAGATTGTTGGATGAACGAATTTCCTATTCTCCTCAAGATAGATCGAATCCTTGGGCATAGGGCATATTTTCTAAAATAACACTTGTTTATATTCTTTAACGATTCCGAAGAAATTTACAAAGTGGTTGATGTCTTCACAATAGCTCTTAATATTCAAGAAGTATACTTTAGAAATGCATCAAACATCTCTTATCTTCCCTAAGCAACTGTTGAGATGCTCAACTAAGATTGGATCCGAGAAAATTGTCATTGGTGTTGGGGGAGCCGTGATTTTCCTTGACTCTCATGCATAAGGAGAACAGGTTATGCATTTTCTTCCTATGTGAAAGATCGGAATTTCAAATATACATGTTAATTAATGGATGTCGAAATGACGATGTAACATCCTTGCTTCTTCTGTTTCCTCATCCTTGTCTTCTTCCAGTGACGCATGCTTGTCTCGAAACTCTTGAAACTATCCAGAGTTTTGCCTTGCATTTCAACTTCATCTAGCGCACTCGAATCAATCACTTAGAGTTTCGCAAATTTCCTATGTGTCACTAGCATTTCCAGGAAGTTTCTGCAATCTCTTATTAAGTTTTCTCATTGATTCTTAACCTAAGCTCAAGCTTTATGACTTCATGTCCATTGAAGCTCAGATCCCACGATGGAAGCAAATCCTTTCTCGATTTGATTCCATGAATCTACTGTTTATAAAAACCTTCAGCAAGTAGAATGGTTATGCCTTCCATCGCAATAGATTTGGGAAAGATTCTTGAAAAATTCATTGTTTCATATTACTGGTGGTGTCAAACCCCTAGATCCCTAGAAAATTCCTACTCAACTAGTTGTAAGCTTCACTGAGAATCTGTATGTTGAGACCTAAGAATGAGCCTTGGTTCACCTGGAAGTGTTTATCCCCATATGGAGAATGACTAAAGCTTATACTAGGTTACCCAAGATACATACATTAACCTTCAGTGCATTCAGGGCATATCATAAGTTAGTTCAAGGTTTCCAGCTCTCCTGTGAAAATTCATCATTCATTTCTTCACTCATCCTTTTTGGAGATCGTCCAATGGATTTTTATACCTCTCCTATATCATCAAGGCCTTAAGACCTATGAAGTAGAAGGAGTCAAGGATGAATCCATTAATCCATCGTCCTCCCCTGCTCATTGATCTTTTGAATAACAGGAACTAATGAGCCTCTTTAACCTAATAGGAGTACCATTGATATAAGATGAAGGGGTTGAATGAGAGGGCTTTGAGACCCTAAGCAATACAACTGTCAAGCTTGCTTCCACTTTCTCTTTTAGCTCATCCCTGCTGGAAGAAGTTTTTCCTTCATACTTTTAGCAGAGCAGATTCATGGAATCTTGTGCATCTTAAAATGCCTCTTCTCATGCTACCTTTCCCAGATCCACCCTTGTAATCTGATGATCAGAAGTTGTTATGCTCCTCCATGGTTTTGTCAGTCCGTGGGAGTGGAAATAATATAACCAAACTTAACGCCCTGAGCCCATCAAACTAAAAGTCAATACCTATGAAGCCAAAAGTGGGCTTCTTGGAAGATTTGGTCAGGAGAATCCTTGAGTGAACTGAAACTCAAAGGCTAGTAGGTGGGACTACCACCTTCCTCTTCCTATAGAGTCTAGTCAACCAACCATGTAAGGTACAACAGAACATAGTTTCTCCATATCTCAAGAAGTCATGGTAGTATCTGTGGGTTGAGGAATGCATTTGATTTGCGGATTCATGATGACTGCAAGTGTATGTCCCACTATGGGAATAGATTTCCTATTACCATTCTGTTGGTCAGAAAAACTGTCGTTTAGGCAGGTGATGGGAAAATAGGCCAATAGTGTGTAGGGCATATCCCCTCTTTGAGACAACAAAGCAAAACTAGTTTATTGTTAATATATCAAGCACAAATCTATGAAAATCTACACTATTCTAACTTCATGGGGTTTGGGATCTCATCCCAGTAGAGGAAGTTCCAACTAACGAACAGAAAGCTAGGAGGGAAGGAACAGAGGAGAGTAGATCTGAAGGAAGAAAAGAAATGAATTCCAAGATGGAAAGGTCAGAAGGTTTATGCTTTGGACTGGTAGTAAACAGATCCAAACTTATTTGCATAAACAAATAAAGCAATACTAATGATTATATGACGATAGTAGGAATGAACCCAACAAAATAAAAATATAGATCTAACTTAAGAAATATTTGATGGAAATAACACATATATTGAGCACAAAGTCTTGAGCATATGTATTAATATTTATTCTGGTACAAGAAAACACAAAGTTTTTCTCTCATCACTTCTCTTTTCATAAAAAAAATGTCCACCCCTAGAATACAACCAGTATTCCAGTATTTATAGAAGGAGAAGAAGAAAGAAGACAAAAGGAAACCAACCACTATTTACAAAATATCTAAAAATTTACAAAATATCTAAAAAGTAAAAAGTTGACTTTGGGCAAGTTTTTGGATGGCAACATCCCATGGTGCAACATGGATGATGTCATCATAAATGCCAACAAGATTTTTAAATATTTTACAAAAATGATCAACACACACATAAGAGGAGAAACTACTCCTCATCGTCTCTTTGCTCAAACTTGGTGTCCTTGCTTTTGATCAGAAGAGTCGATGTGACACTGCGCTCTATATTCCATAAAATTGCTGATCATTACCTGAAGTTGATCATGATTTGGACCTTTGAAATAGTGGCCAATGACTTCACAAGTTTCTTTCTCATTCTTGAGCTTGTCAGGTAACCCAGTGAAACTCCTCACATGCATCGATCAAGAAGCCAATAAAATTGCGGATAGGCGAAGAGGTTATTGATGGACTCTTGGTCGAAAGTGACCTCTGGTGCCAAACCTTGAGTGACTATAGCCTTAAAGCGCTGGAATGTATCGTCTGCTTTCTTCAAGGTGTATACGATTCACTGAGCATCCCTAGAGACATCATTGTAACTATCTGCTCCATGTTGTATCATGCATCTAGGGATTCATCCTTGATTTTATCTATCCTCTCCAGGATATATTCCATTTGATCAGCTCAGTAATCTAATGCAACGAGATCTTTATTATGTTCCCGCGGGTGATTAGTGACGCCAACCTTCAGTAGGTCATCAACTGAGTAGTTATCCATTGCTTGGAATGTTTCATGTTGCACCTTGGTGTTATCCAACTCCTCAGAGAGGGAACCTGCTACTACTTGTAGCAGCTTATTTGCTTGATCTATATCCTTGTAGAGCACTGTGAATTTCCTAATCATTTCCTCACTATCTCTGAGGATTCGCTCAATAGAGGATGATACTGCTATGCATTGTTCACCAATCTTAACATATTCATTTATTTTATCCTGACTAAGAACTTCAATGGGTTCGGTAGTAGTCACAGGAGGAGCGTTGCCCATTTTCTGCAATGCTTGGAGGAGATGTTTATTTTGTTCTTTGAGTATTCTTTTCTCCTCTTTTTCTTCTTGGAGCTTCTTGCAGAGAGCATCCATAGTAGACAAGGCTTCCCCTTACAAGCTTTCAGATGAGGTCCCCATTGTGACTTGAGTCACTATGAAGTCTGTAGGAGACATATCTTCCTTTTTCTTGGCAGGGTCCGGGTAAGCTATCTCCATGACTCTCTCCCTCAAAGTGCTTTTAGAAAAGTGATTTATCACTTTCTACTTCTTGGTTCCCTTCTTCGGAATGATGGAGAAATCCATGGCCACAATAAGAACCTTTCTCTTATGTTGGCCCAGATGGTCAAAAATCCAACTAGGACTTATGGGAGTGGCAGTAGAGGAAATAGAAGAAGAAACGAGAGTGAGAGGGGGAGAAACTGTAGAGGCCTCAGAAAAGTGTGATGAAACACTCAGTGGTGGCATTGACAAGGAGTCCAACGTGTTGCTACTTGTGGGGCCTGGAGTTACTACAGGAGAAGAGAAGGACATGAAAACAAAAGGGATCTATAATTGGATGGAGGGAACACTAGGTGAAAGATCGGTGAGGGAGGAGAAGATGGAAAAGGTGGGAGATGGAAGGGAGGAAGGGAGAGGAGAAGAAACATCCATAGGAATAGATGTTTGAATAATAAGGGGCGAAGAAGAAATGGAAGAGGGAATGCTGGGTACCTCTGTAGTTGTAGTTGTGATAACATCTTGGGTGGATGCATATGTTGAAACCTTTTTTGTTTATTCTTTACCTTGAGACACCAGGTTGACTACTTGATTCTCAGAAGTAGAAGGAAGGCCTTTCAGAGTTTCTTCTTGTCTGCTTGATTTTCCCTCCTTGTCTTTTCCTTTTCCTTTTGGCACTTGGGCCGGTCTTAGAGGTGCTCTACCTGAAGGAGAAGTAGTGAAATCTACTCCAAGGTAGGTGAGACCATTCTGTTTGCACCAATGTTCGGTGTGTTACAATGTGGGCTCAACCCTTTCTTGAATGGTTTTCGGCACCTTGGCTCTGTCGATCTCTGCGAATGGCCAATCATCCCTCTCTGTGTCAAGGTAAACCTGATCAATTTCTTGATTAGACTCTTGGAATTCCTTTAGGACAATGGTAATTCCATAGTGGATGATCTCCTCTAGAGCCATTCGAGAGTGATTCTTTCACCTGATGTCTATCTCATGTGTCAGGTCGATCCAAATGTCCTCGATCTCAGGAACATGGATGGGATCAATTTTTTCCTTTAGGAGACAACTCTGGTAGTCGAAGGTCGGCCTTGCTGGGAAGTTGTGATTTAGATTCAACAACTCAAGCTCGGGATACATATCTCATGCTTTGGTAAGTGAAGGGAAGGTGTATCAACCAACTATAAGGGGGAATGGGGTTCCTCCTTTCTTTCTTTTCATGCACTTCTCATGATAAGTGATTAGCTACCTTGATAATTCCAGTAGGATCAGCTTCGGCCCTGCAAACATTGGTAGCTTCGTTGGCTCTCCCTTGAAATTCATAGCTCTGAGGTATGTGAATGTGGGGAATTGTGTGAACAATGCTCCCCATTTCTTTGTAGCAGCAATCACACTCAGGCTAGTCCAACCATGTCTCATGTTTGGCCTCAGCAAGTAGATTACCTCATAGAAGAAGGAATCATTAATTTTGGAGAACTGGGAGATGTTGTCCTTGAGCTTTAGCTTTGGGTAGAACTCATATATTTTAACCTAGGGCCATACCCCATTTCGAGCTAACCCTGTGAAATCCTGTGCTGACACAACTGTGTATACAATGTAGGAATTAATGTAGAACTTCCCAGTTGTGAGAACTTGTTGAAGCTACTCGGAGATGGTGTCACTGATGATCTCGCCCCAGCTGAAACACTGATTAGGTGCATTCTTTCTCATGTTCTCTAGATACCTCAACATCCACTTGTGGAAATAATGGGCATCAGGGACCCAAACACTCTGTTTAAGAAGGTGATCGTATCACTCAACTCCTCATTGAAGTCACTACGGTGGATGGTTTATGGCCATCTACTCACTGACTTCTTGTTCTTAAGATAAAGCTCATTCATCATCTGCATGCATTTATCCTCATTATCATCCCAGGTCTTCTTGCAGTCTTCGATGCTTATTTATACATATTACCTATGATGAGGAATGCCTAGGGTCAGTTTAAAGTGACGAGCTGTGAGGTTGATGATCGTCTTGTGTTCTTTGTCTTCGACACATGTAGTGTCTTTGTTATAGCACTGAGCAACCAACATGATGAACTCATTATTTACGGCGTTGACTGGAATCCCAACTGTAAAGTGTAATCCACTGCCCACTAATTTGTTCATCCACGAGCCACTGCTTTCCTGGTTGGTCCTCGCCCAGAAATCATCCATGTCAATATGTCCTAGCTCAGAGTCTATGATGTCAAGGCTGCATTATGCATATGAGTCAGGAATTCTGACTCTCTGATACTTATACTTCATCTCTTGTTTTGACTGCTTAGCTTTAGCTAGTTTTTTACTTGATGAAGACATATGTGAGCCCAAGGATGGATGTTTTTTTTTCTGCAAGAAGAATCAAGGAGGTCCAACATAGAAGATCCATGCCAACCATCATGTTATTCGTAATGAAATATTACAAAATGAAGAATGAGCAACTATAAGGCTTAGGGCATAAGGCACAGGTTCATATCAGGTTGCATAGGCTTTTTATTGCTAGGCGCACTTGGGAAGATGTCGACATGAAAAAAGTTATGCCCAATGTTGACATGAGAAAATTTGAACCCAAGTTTAGAAAAGGAAAAATTTTGAGAGGTGTTGCATGAAAATTTTAAGCACCAAGGATAAAGCGTGGGGAGCAGATTTATAGCATGCAACATCTTATGTTGATGTTGGGGAAGTTGCGCCTGCACCTTAGGAAAAATCTGCTTTGGCTGGGTGCAGAAAAAGTTTGTGTTGCATGGAAAATTAGTGCGCCAAAGGAAAAAGCACGTGGCATGGATTTGAAGCACACGATATATTATTTTGATGTTGTACAAGTGGTGGCTATGCCCCATGAAAACTGATAAGTGTTCTCTCAGTTGGGCATGGAAAAAGGGTGTGTTACATCGGCGCAACTTTGGGAGGTGTTACATAACAAAACAATGCACCAATGGGTAACAATTGGATAATTTTGGCAACTTATTCTTGATTTCTCTTCCTCTCTCTATTTTGGATTTGGAAGATGGCAAAGAGAGGGTTGGTTTGACAAGGAAGTAGGTAGGAAAAGATGAGTTTTTGGTTTCTTTGGAGGTAGGGGTCTTCCAGATTTGTAGATTTGGAAGGAGAGGCAAAAGGACTTTCAGCTAGTTTGATAATTTATTAGGTGTGTTTCTTTATATTTTATATTTTATACCAACCCAATACCTAAAACAAAAATAAGACAAAAACAACAACCAGGAGAGGATCCACTTACCCAGATTTATAAAAGATGAAGAATGATGTGGGGTCCACAAGCTCAAAAAATGGCATGCGTGGGGGACAAGGATGGCTGACAGGCGCAGAGAAAACACTTTTCTCAATTTTCAATTCATGAAAATGACAGGTTTTGGGTGCATATTTATAGAAAAATAGCATTTATTATCTCACCAACCACCTTTGGTGTGCTTTTAGGAGTGTCGACACAAAGAAAAATGAGCCTTAGCACAACCTTTCCGACATTGACACAACATTTTCAGCGCCTAAGAAAAAGTTTAGCACACATTTTATGATGCTGACATGATATTTCTAGTACCTAGGACCAAAGAGGTGCAACTTTAATGATGTTGACACAATAATGAGTGTGCCGAAGGATTTTTAGAGTGGGCATAGATTTCTTGATGTTGACACGTGAATTCTTGCACCTAATTCAAAAAGGTGCATTTTTGGGATTATTGACACGCAAAAAACTGTGCCGAAGGAAGAAGCTGAAAAATGACTAAGTTCTAAAAAACTTGATTTTCGAAAGGGAGTTTTGGGCCATTTTGAACGTTATCAGACTTCCTTAGGGGTCAAAACAAAATTTTTGGCATAGTTACCTGTAAAATTTCCCTTGTCAATTTTGCAGGATAACAAAATGAAGGTGCAAAAGGACGAGACATTTCTATAACCAATGTAGGTCCAGCAGAGAGAGGGGAGAGATCAGAGAAAATGATGGCCATGGCTAATGAGAGTGGTGTTGAAATATGTGATGATGAAGATTAGGAGAGAGAAGGTAAAGATCCCAGAGCTAAAGATTGAGAAGTAAGAGAAAGACTTACTTCCGATGAGCAATCAACAAAAGGATAAATGAGAGGTTGAACAATCTCGACTTTTGGGAGAATTCCTCCTATCTCAGATTGAGGAGGAGAATCGAATACCTAAACTATTTGTGTGGGAGTAGATGATTTAGCCCCCTGCTTTTCTCCTCTTCTAACAAACTTAAACTTTATTCGTCTTTTGGTAAGGATTTTATCTTTTTCCTTTTCTCCCTTAGAGGGTCCCGCTTCTAGAATAGCTATCTTTGAAAAGATATTTTCTTTATAACTCATTCCCCAAGAAATGAGCCATGCCTTAGTGTGAACAAGGGTTTGAGCAGCTCTCTCGGTGATAGAATCCTTTTCAGCAACGGACCAATCGATGGTTGGGAATCCAAGTTGATCTCCATCTGACTGTTCATACCTAGGTTCCAAGACACTTTCATTATCCATGGTACCTTCTGGGATATCAGCCAGATCTAATGCTTGGATTTCTTTAAGAGTTAATCTACTATTTTCTTTTCTTCGAATGGTAACCTTATCCCGAAGATCAACCCAGATGTCTTCTACATGGGGTACATGTAGATACAAGGTTCCATACGACTTAAGGACTCCTTCAATATCGAATCCCTCTCTGAACTTCATATGCTTCTTTATTTTGTCTTGAAGTTTGTGCACCACATTTTTGGCCTTCACCACTGTAGAACATGTGTACCTTCCAATGGAATTTTGGAAGGAGACAACAGCCTTGTGTCTGCTTTGTTAGAACTTATGAAAATCCAATAATTGTCTGACCAACTCAATAAGGATGAGTTTTTCCCCTGGAAACCTGGGAAAATAGAAAGGAGTACCGTGGAACCTTACCACCTAGAGATAGGTAAACTTCTTGAATGTCAAGAAGATGCAGCTCCATTTTTACACCTCCGCCCATGCCTCATTAGAAACTCTTCTCTTTCTCAGCTTAGGGTCTAGCCTACAAATATTTTCATAAAAGAAGGCATCAATGACTCTCCCTAAACTGATCTTCAGATCCTTTTATTTTTAGCTAAGGGGAAGTATCGATATATGTGATTAGTTATTCGGTTCTCTTTTACATCTAACCCCAGGGTAGTTTCTCATACCTGCTGCTGCATAAGTGACATACGACATCATGTAGAACTTGCTAGTAGATAAGACCGTTTTCATTTGAGAGTCTATCTAATCACTTATTAAGGTGCCCTAAGCAATACTTTTGGTCATTATTCTTCATGATGACCATGAAATAATACATCCACCCTTGGAATTATTTTTACCTCTGGGATCCCAAATAACTTACTTAGTAGGGTGATGATATCACTGACTTAAAGTATAGAATTACTTCTAGGGGGACCATCTTAGGAAACCTAGAAACAGCTGGCTTAGCCTTGGTCAATAATTTCTTGTTCACGTGCTTGATGCAGTCTTCTTCATCTTTGTCCCAAGAATTCTATGCTGACTTAAGATTTAAATCAACATATTCTATAAAGTTAGGCAACTTTAGGAGTTGATCGAAGTAATCTCTGTCCAATTTTACTATAGACTCTCCTGCTTGATTTCTCCACTGAGTGGGAGGCTGAGTCATTGTGAGAAGCAAATTCCATAATAAATTTCCAGGACATTGGGCTAATACTGGGAAAACCCTACTGCAAGTGGGAGACCCACTGTTGGTTATTGACTTCATCCATAAATTCTGAGAAGAATCCTTGATCCTTTTCTAGAAGTCTCTCCATGTCTATATAACCTGAGCTCTATGTCCCGGATGTCATAATTGCAACTTATATAAGAACAAGAATCTATCTTTTCATATTTGTAATTCATATTTCTAGACTTTATCTGACTTATCCTTAGATGGGATAGGGTCTAACATGAGGGAGTATTGAAAATTACTGGAAGAGAAATCAGGTGTGGATGTTTGTTGGACAACTGAACTAGACCCGCCCTACTATTTGGGTTTTGAAACTTGTAAAGCAGCCTTGGAAACTCAACAGACTGGATTTTGTGTGTTGTGAAAACAGACCATGTCAAACAACTTGAAAAACTTGAAAGACTGGCAGAATTTTAGATGATGTCAAGCAGGTGATAATATCTGACACACTGCGGAACTCGAAGAGTTTCGAAACACTGGTCAAGACCCGAAACACTAGCGGAGTTCGAAGGATGTCAAGAACACTGCAAAACACTGATAGAAAGGATGGAACTTAGGGGATGTCAAGCACCTGGAGAATCTCGAAACAAAGGTGGAACTTGTATCATGTTGGAAACCTTGTAAAACCTGAAATAGATGCAATCAGATTTCTACGATGTCAGGACATGAAAAATCCCCGCCATGTTGCTAGTTAGGAATTTTTTAACCCTTTTGAAAACTATAGGGTAACATCTATGGGAAAATAAACAAATACCATAAGGGTGAATTCTAAACAAAAAGGTTCAATGGGAATGTAATAAAAACAAAGAAAAGTAACCCTAAACCCTAAACCAAGAAGGAAGAGAAAAGAAAAGGAAACTCCATTATGAACACCTCAAAAATTAGCCAAAAAGCATAAAAGCGGAAAGAGGAGAGAAATACCTTCAATAAACTTGAAAAATAATCAAAGACGGATCACGAAATCGATCAAGAAGCTCAATCAGGTTTGGAGGAGGTAGAAGCATGCACAAGAATTCCAATGCATCAAAATCATACAAAGTAAAAATGACATGGAAAACCACCTATTTATAAAACCCTAAAATTTATTACACATAGCTTGACATGTGTGCCAAATACCAAGACAATTGGGCATTTATGACTTGTCATCATGTTTGGAGTCCTCGAAAACCTGACACAAAGGATTTGGTTCATTTTGGGTTTCGGGTATCAGGAAACATGAGGCATGAAGCATGAGATGTTGAGATGCTTCCAAGTTTCGAAAACCCAACACACTGGCTTTGTTTTGGGTTGCGGGTTTTGAATAACATGGAACATGAAACATGCGATAGGAAAAGCATGTTCCGATGCTTTGAACCTCCAAAAACCTGACACAAAGGACTTAGTCAATTCCATGTTTTGGGCTTCGGGAAACATGAGACATGATGTGTGTAAAGAACATGTTTTCATGTAGTGAAAGCCTGAAAACCTGAAAATCTCTCTCAAAGGGAAATTTAAGAGATTTTTCCAAAAGTTAACTGTGGCTATATCAATTTTAGCTAGAATCACTAAAATGATATAACAATTGGCTCCAGTTGTGGAATTTCTTTGAGACATCAAAGGAAGAGAACTCAGAATCAAGAATATTTTATCCATTTTGCTACGGAGTCGGAAGAAGAGAAAACAAAGAAAGATAGATAGAAAGAAAGAAACAAACAAAGAAAGTAAACACACAACAGAAAATAAATTATAATACAGTGCAACAGAGCATCTTGCATTACTAGTGGAACAAATTCAAATGTTTGCCACTGAAAGGTAGAGGAAGCAAATCTCCATCAAGGTATGATAGACAAAAGCTACTTTCACCATTCAGCTGATGGATTTTGAAAGGACCTTTCCATAAAGAGTCAAACTTTCCATGCATCCCTTTCTGTTCCCTTCTCTTATCCCAAAGAAGTACTAGATCTCCAATCTAGAAATCACGTTGCTTTGATTTCTTGTCAAATATCCTTTTGACTTTACTCTGATGGTCTGCAATATGATCCACCACCTTGCTCCATTCTTCTTCTAGCCTAGCTAAGTAAACTATCCTTTTTTCAATAGAACTTTGAAAAGTTTCATCCTCAATTACTTTAGCCAACCATAAGGTTGGCAATTCTACAGAGATAGGAATCTCAACATCAATTCCATACAACACTTGGAATGGAGATATTCCAATAGCTCGCTTAGGAGTAATCCAATCTTCCTATAATGCATCATACAATGCTTTGTGCCATGTCCTCTGATTCTCATCAACCATCTTTCTTATTATGGTCACCAGGTTATTATTTCTGGATTTAGCCTAACCATTGCCTTGGTGGTAATAATCAGATGAGTGAGCCAACGTGATTCCAAACCCATAACAAAATTCAATCAACTCATGTGATGAGAAATTGGAAGCATTATCAGCAACAATCTTGTGAGAAAATGTTGAATCTAACAATTATATTCTCTTTGAGAAAATGCCAAACAGCTTCAGAGGTAGCCTATTTGATTGGAGCGGCTTCCACCCACTTGGTGAAATAGTCAGTGGTTGTGAGCACATAATTATGGCCGGCACTGGAGGCAGGGTTTAATACTCAAATGAAATCAATTCCCCATTGGTGAAAAGGTTCTTCAATTACTACAGGCTTCAAGGAAAGAGCATTCATCTTAGGGCAGCCAACGAAATGTTGACAAGCTTCACACTTAACCACCCATTCAGCTGAATCTTGAAAGAGAGTAGGCCTCTAGTACCTAGCCCGTAATATCTTGTAAGCTGCCACGGAAGAAGAGAAATTCCCTCCACATGCTAGATTGTGGAAGTATTCTAGCAACCTTATTTGCTGAGACTTATCAACATAACGCGGGAATACACCATCAATACCCTTCTTGTATATACCATTATCCCAAAGAATGTATCTTACAAACCTTAATTTAATTGTTCTCTTTTCTTTTTGGCTCAAATGCGGGGGACATTCACCATAAGTTAAAAAGAAAGTGATGTCTACATACCATTCATCAGTTGTGCTTACAAAAAGCACCATGGGAAATTCTGAAGAATTATCTTTAGTTTCTTCGCATTTTGTCTTAGACTTATTTTATGCAATCAATTGACACAAGCCTCTTCCTCATACCAACTTGGTAGGTCTAATGTCCAACTCATATTCCTGAACTTTGGCTATCCAGTTACCCTGTTGACTACCCAACTCTTGTTGAGTCAAAATAGACTTAACTACAGTATCAAGAACAAGAACGAGAGTGTGGGAACTCAACACATAATACCTGAAATGTTTCACTGCTCTCACCACTGCATAAGCATGCTTTTCAATTTGTGGCATCTTTAATTCATGCTCCTTTAGGAGGGAGCTCATGAAAGCAATGGGAGCTTTGATTCCTTCTTTGTTCTCCTGCATCATGATGGCCGATATTGTATGTGCGGAAGCATAGCTGTACATGATGAAATCCTTCTTGAAGTCTGGGCATACCAGAATAGGAGCATGAGCAATTTCCCATTTGAATTCTTCGAAAGCAAGCTTCCCTTCAGTGCTCCGTTGAAATGGAGTCTTACCTTTCATCATCCCAAGGATATCCTTGGTTTTATCGGCAAAGTCAAGTACAAATATTCTTAGGAAATTGACCTTTCCAAAAAAGGAGTGCACCCCAGTTTTTCTTTTGGGTAGGGTAAGGCTTTGGATGGCCTTTACCTTCTCTGGGTCGATCTTGGTTCCTTTTTTAGTCATGATATGACCCAGTAACTTTCCTTCTGTTACTTCAAACATGGAATTTTTAGGATTTAATGAAATCCCATGACACCTGCATCTTAAGAGTACCTGCTCCACATGATCATAATGATCACTTCACTTTTTAGAGAAGACCGTCAAGTCAACCAAATACGTAACTATGACCTTACCCATCAAATCTCTGAAATCTAAGTCCATAGCTCTTTGAAATGTGGCTCTGGCATTAATCAAACCAAAAGGAATCATCCTGTAAGAAAAGGTTCCCCATGGGGTGGTGAATGTCGTTTATGTTGATCTTCAGCAGCTACCTCAACCTAATTATACCCCGAAAATTTGTCAAGCATGGATAACATTTCTGATCCAGTGATGGTCTGTAATACTTGGTTCATGATGGGCAATGGATAATTTTCTTTCAACAAAGATTGATTAAGGTTTTGGAAGTCAACACAAATCTGAATCTCACCATTCTTGTTTTTTATAGGGAAAATGTTAGCAACTCAGGTGGAATGATGGATCAAAAAGATAATCCTCATGTCTAACATCTTTTAAATTTCTACAAGGATATTCCCTGAGATCTTTGGATGTAATGCCTTTGTTTTTTCCTGTAGGGTTTAACCTCAAGCTTTAAAGGGATGCTATGTTGCACATCCTTGGACTTGAAAGACTTCAGATCCACATATGACCATGCTAGGATGTCCATATATCTCTTCAAGAGTGAAGTGAATCTTTCTTTCTCCTCTGGAGAACAACATTTCCCAATGTTTACCATTCGTGGTTGGTCAGAAGAGCCCAGATTAACTTGATCTACCTCTGACGAGGAAGCACCTTCAGCTTTCCTTTTATCTTGAATGAAACGGTCATGCTTGTCAAACAAACCTTCCAGAGAAACTAATCCCTTTGGAATCTTATTGCCTTTAAGCTGGATGAATTCACCATCAATTTCTTGATATGAATTTGAGATGGACTCATGGAAAGCTGATTCTGATCCTTCAAAATAAAGCTCACTAAAATTATCAGCTTTCTCAAGAAAAGACAATACTTGTTGATCATCATTAAACACTTGCCAATGTGTTGAATTATCTGGAACACTTGGACGATACACAATCTCAATGGTATACGTGTCTTGTTTGAACTTTGGGTGAGGAAGGAGAAGAGATGCAGATATAGCTAAAGAATCAACTTTATCATTGTAATCTCTTAAGACTGCCTTAATGGAAAAAGCATCAAAGCATTCTATGTTGTCCCAAACCTTGTTCTTGTAATGTCTTAGGTGATCATTTTTTACCTGATAGGTCCCCCTTACTTGATTCACAATCAACTCGGCATCTCCCTGCACTTTAAGATTTTAAATTCCTTTTTGTCTTGCCATTTATAATCCTAATAACAAAGCTTCGTATTCAGCTGTGTTATTAGTATTATCAAATTGCAACTTGAAAGCAAAGGGAAAAATCTTGAAATCTGGAGATATAAGAACCACACCAGCACCTGAACCAGTAGTTGAACAGCTCCCATCGAACTCAAGGGTCCAAACAGCGTTAGGATCTTCTTCTTTGACTTCTACAGAGGGAACCTCAGATGTCATGAAATAATTACCCAAGCATGCATCTTCAAAGAGAATTTGAGCCTTGGGATCGTCTGACTTAGTGACAAGGTACTTTTCCTATGTTTCAGGGTGAAGGACACGAGGAACTCCATTTACTGGAATTTTAGCTTTGGTCCAATCCATGTTGATTTCTCCTCCAACATCTTTGTAAAAACCTCTTCCTAAGAGAATACCATAAGCAGTCAGGATATCAGCAACCAGGATAGTCATTTTCACTCTCTTTTCAGGGAAGGCAACAAATGCAAATTGTGCATCCTTGATTTGGCCAATCAAGGGGACTTGTTTGGTTTCCATGGAATAACACCACCCATAAGATTTTGTCAAGGTGAGTCCAAGGGCATGAGCTAATTTTGTGGGCATTACGTTATCAGAGGCTCCTGAGTCAATTATGCAATTGCTGAGTTTAAAACCATTTATAAGTAGGGACAAATAAAATGGTTCAATATTTCCTGAAGAAGTAGCAGAGGTCATATTACTCTGAGGTAAAGGCTGAGTGGGGCTAGGAAAAATTCCTTTTGAAGATGAAGGAATAACAGCCTTGCTTCTAATGAATTTGGAAAGTTTCTCAAATTGCTCAGGGTTGGACTGCAAGTACTCGGCTTCTGACATTTGGATTTTGGTTTTCTTTACATGATCGATAATGTTGAAAGTGGTATATGAGGGAATGATGGTGGGCTCAGTTCTGGTTGCACTGGTCTGAGCTGAGGTACTGGCCTTGAGGGAAGGAGAAAAAGAGTTAGAAGATGAAGTTACCTTTTTAGTTGTCTCCTTTTCAGTTTGCGCTGAGATGGGAGAGCCTATTTTAGCCATAACCACGGGAGCTTCTTTACTTTTCTCCTTAGAGCCTTCAACCGGATTTCTGGGGTTCTGAGATTGGGATCGAGTGAAGACTGCAAATGATTGGCCATCATGCTCACCTTCGTCTTCCTCATACTCCAAGTACCCAATGCTGGAGTTGTCAGCTGAATCGTCAAAAGACTCATCAGCATATCCTGAAGCTTTGAAAGCTTCATGAGAATCTTGATCTTTTGGTTCTTCACCCTCCTCAACTATTTCAACTACTGCGTTGATAGGAGGAGCTTCAATGGCCAGCCTGGTGGGAGCAGTGATCAACTGATTCCTATCTCTTGTGGGAGCGCCATTGGCATTGTTGAAATTCCATCTAGGAATATCCCGATAAGGAATGTTGGTTGCTTGTTGAGACATTTTCTTCTTTAAAGTGATCAAGTCATTGGCCATCTTCTGAATCATAGGATCAATAGTACTCTAAGAAGAACTCTGATTTTTAGGTTTAGATGATTCTCTTCTGATCTTTCTGGCCAGAATAAGATCATCTTCTATTTGTAGTGGTTGTAGCTTGAGCAGTGGCCAAATCAGGGGATAACAGATCTTCTCAACAAGAAGCTCACATCAAGGGCTGATCGTTGATGAAGAAACACTTTTGATTTTCAAGAGTGGGAATGGCTAGCTCTGGAATCTTATGAATCAGCTTGTTGAATTTGGCTATGAAATCCCACATGGGTTCGTAAGACTCCTTCTTCATGTGTGTAAGTTGTGCTAACAAGGTGTGAGAGTCTTCAGCAGTTTGAACCTTGCTTAGAATACAGACCACATGGTAGTCCAGTTGGTAATGCATGCATTCAGAAGATGGTAGAACCATTCTGCTACTACACCATGCAATGTCTCAATGAAGAGTCAAATAGAGACGTCTTCATGAGAAACTCCAAGAATGCCACATGTGACAAAGAATGAAGTGATGTGTTCATTAGGGTGTTACTTCCCATCACCGTTGAACTTAGGAATATTCTTACGTGACCCATGTGGTAGATCATGCAATGGTGGAGTTAGGGAAAGAGGACCAATAGCCACACCCCAAGGCACAGGTTGTGCTGCCATTCTTCTGAATGAAGTGCATACAGGAATCTGAGTATCAGACAAGAATAACACACAGTAGGTTGCAGAAACTTCTTGTTCTTGAAGAACCTGAGTTCTTTGGATAGGTGAAGAACTTCTCGCTTGGCTAGATGCAACACTGTTGGGTGAAAGTCTGAAATTATGTTGCTGAAGAAAATCAAAGAATGGATCAGTTTCACCCCTGGCTTGGCTTGACCGAGTGAAGATCTTTCTGGCCAGCTTGAACTGGAAAATAGATCTTTTTGAAAATAAGGAAAATATGGAGTCGCCAAACACAAATAGGATAAGCTTAGTCTTATCAATTCGTATTCCCCATGGAGTCACCAAAAACTATTGGTTGGATATTTTTTCAGACCAAAATATGAGGTTCAACCACAGTACATGGGATTAAATCCCTCCTCAAAGATAGGTGAGGCTACCTGTTTATTACTAATCTAAAACACAAAGAAATAATATATACAATATCCACACTATTTTAACCATTGGGGTTGGGATACAATCCCGAAATCCATATCAACATGAAATGGAGATGTTACAACTTTAGAATGGAATGGATTAGAAAGGGAACTTATTATAGATGAAACAAAATGGAAGGGAATGAGAGGAATGTATTTTCTTTCGAGCAAACACAGATCATGAAATACTTATACGAGTTTTAGATAATAGGTGTAATATTTCTAAACGATTAAAATGATCAAGAATACTAAACAAAGAACAACTCAAGATTTTGGACATAATAACAATCTCTCAAGATAGATGAATCCCACAACACAAAGTTTGTAAAATAACACCTTGTTTCTATTCTTCAATGATTAAAAAGAAAATACAAAGTTTTTCTTCTTCTTCACAATAGCTCTTAATATTCAAAAAGTATCCTTTAGGAATGCACAAGCATCCCTTATTTATAAAAAAGAGTAGAGAGAAAATAGGATTAAATCCTAGAAAATAGTCATTCAATAAGAGTCCTATTTTGCTAGACTCTCACATAGGAGAACAAGTCAAAATCTACTTCCTATGTGACAAAACGGAAATGAAAAAGACATGTCAATTTCTGGAAGAAAATGACATGTAACATCATTGCTTATTTTGTTTCCTCATCCTTGTCTTCTTCCAGCGACGCCTGCTTGTCTCAAAACTCTTGAAACTTCCAGATTATGCCTTGCATTTCAGCTTCATCTGGTGCACTAGAATAATCACTTAGAACCTCACAAGTTTCCTGTGTGTCACTTGCATTGCCAGGAAGTTTCTTCAATCTCTTATTAAGTTTTCTCAGTGATTCCAAAACATTCTTGATCTTTATAAATTTATCAATGACACTCAGATCAAAGACAGAATTTGGTTCTTTCTGATTGATTCCTGAATTTGTTTATAGAAACCATCAGCAGGTAGAATGGTTGTGCCTTCATCCAATACTTTTGGAAAGATCTTGAATAGCTCTTCTTTGATATCACTGGTGGCATCAATCAACTGATCCCTGGATTCTCTCAACTTTTTGCAAGCTTCACTGAGAATCTTTATCTTGAACCTAATAGCCTTGGTTAGCTGGAAGTGTTTATCCCCATGTGGAATGACTCCTTCTTCCACTAAGACCCGAGATGGAACTTGCTTCAGTGCATTGAGGGCCTCCAAAGTTAGTTCAAGGTTTCCAGCCTCCTGTGAAAATTCATCATTCATCTTGTCACCATCCTTTTTCATTTCCTCCAAGGATTTGTATACCTCTATTGTATCATCAATGACTTTCCTTCCTTGAAGGAGTAACCTCTGAATCCATTCATCCACCGTTCTCCCCTTCTCATTGATCTTCTCAATAACAGGCACTGATGAGAAGTCGAACCTGATAGGAGTGGGAGTAGAAGATGATGGGGTTGACTGAGAGGGCTTTGAGAGCTTAAGCAATACTTCTATCAACTATTCCACTTTCTCTTTTAGCTCATCCCTACTCACCTTTGTTTCCTTCAGCTTTTGGCATAGCACATTCATGGCATCTTGTGCATCTTGTTGTGCCCCTTTTGTTGTTACCTTTCCCAGATCCACCCTTGTAATCTGATAATCAAAAGTTGTTATGTCCTCCTTGGTTTTTTCGGCCGTGGGAGTGGCAATCTCTACAAACTTATGCCCTGAGGCATCTACTGAAACTCTTGAAACTATTTTGGGTTTCTTGGCAGATTTGGCAGGAGAAGCCTTGAGTGAACTTAAATCGAAGGCTGGTAGGGGAACTACCACCTTCCTCTTCCTTGGAGTTTGGTTGACCAACCATTGAGGTACAGTGGAAGAAGTTTCTCCTATTGGAGGTGTCATGGTTGTATCTGTGGGTGGAAGAAGATTTTGCTTGTGGAGTCGTGATGACTACAAGTGTAGTGACTATGGGAATAGACTTAGGAAATGAAGGTGTGGAAGGAGGAGGCATTTCTATAGCCAATGTAGGTCCAGTAGAGAGGGGAGAGATTAGAGAAAATGTTGGCCATGGCTGATGAGAGTGGCATTGAAATATGTGATGATGAAGATTGGGAGAGGGGTAAAGATCCCAGAAGCTAAAGCTTGAGAAGCAAGAGAAAGACTTACTTCTGATGAGAAATCAACAAAAGGAGAAATGAGAGGTTGAAAAACTCGACTTTTGGGAGAATTTCTTCTGGGAGAATTCCTCTTGTCTCTGGTTGAGGAGGAGAATCCAATACCTCAACTATTTGTGTGGGAGTAGATGATTCAACCCCCTTCTTTTCTCCTCTTCTGACAAAATTAAACTTTATTTGTCTTTTGGTAGGGCTTTTATCTTTTTCCTTTTCTCCCTTGGAGGGTCCCACTTCTAGAGTAGCTATCTTTGAAAATATCTTTTCTTTATAACTCATTCCCCAAGAAATGAGCCATGCCTTAGTGTAAACAAGGGTTTGAGTAGCTCTCTCGGCGATAGAATCCTTTTCAGCAATGAACCAATCAATGGCTAGGAATCCAAGTTGATCTCCATCTAACTATTCATACCTAGTTTCCAAGACACTTTCATTGTCTTTGGTGCCTTCAGGGATATCAACCAAATCTAATGCTTGGATTTCTTCAAGAGTCAATCTACTATTGTCTTTTCTTCGGATTGAAACCTCATCCTGAAGATCAATCCAGATGTCCTCTACATGGGGCACATGCAGATACAAGGTTCCATATGACTTAAGGACTCCTCGAATATCAAATCCCTCTCTGAAATTCATATGCTTCTTTAGTTTTTCCTGAAGTTTGTGCACCACATTCTTGGCCTTCACCACTGTAGAACATGTGTACCTTCTAATGGAAATTGGGAAGGAGACAATGGCCTTGTGTCTACTTTGTTGGAACTTGTGGAAATCTAATAGTTGTCTAACCAACTCCATAAGGATGAGTTTGTCACCTGGAAACCTGGGAAAATGGAAAGGAGTACCGTGGAACCTTACCACTCGGAGATAGGTAAACTTCTTGAATTACAAGAAGATGCAACCCCATTTTGACACCTCTACCCATGCCTCATCAGAAACTCTTCTCTTTCTCAGCTCAGGGTCTAGCCTGCAAATATTTTCATAAAAAATGCATCATTCACTCTCCTAAATTGATCTTCAAGATCCTTTTATTATCAGCTGAGGGAAGTACCGATATATGTGATCAGTTGTTCAGTTCCCTTTTGCATCCAACCTTAGGTAGTTTCTCATACCTTCTACTGCATAGGTGATGTACGACATCATGTAGAACTTGCCAGTAGACAAGACCATTTTCATTTGAGAGTCTATCTCATCACTTATTAAGGTGCCCCAATCAATCCCTTGGTCATTCTTCTTTATGAAGACCATGAACTGATACATCCACCCTTGGAATTATTTTGACTCTAGGAGCCCAAATAACTGGCTTAGTAGGGTGATGATATCACTAACTTCAAGTATAAAATCACTTCTAGGGACCATCTTAGGAAACCTAGAAACAGTTGGCTTAGCCTTGATCAAGAATTTCTTGTTCACGTGCTTGATGCAGTCTTCTTGATCTTTTTCCTAGGCTTTCTGTGCTGACTTAAGATTTAAATCAACATATTCTGTAAAGTTGGGCAACTTTAGGAGTTGATCGAAGTAATATCCATCTAATTTTACTATAGACTCTCCTGCTTGATTTCTCACTGAGTGGGAGGCTGAGTCATAGTGAGAAGCACATGCCAAAATGAATTCAGGGCATTGGGCTGATACTGGAAACCCTGTTGTGAGTGGGAGACCACTGCTAGCTATTGACTTCATCCATGAATTTTGAGAAGAATCCTTGATCCTTTTCTAGAATTCTTCCATGTCTATATTGCAAGCTCTGTGTCCTGGATGTCATAATTATAACTTATATAAGAAGAAGAATCTATCTTCTGATATTTGTACTTCATATTTCAAGACTTAGATGGGCTAGGGTCTAACATGAGGAGTCTTGAAAATTCCTAGAAGAGCAATCGGGTCTGGATGTTTGTTAAACAAGAGAACAGACCCACCCTACTATTCGGGTGTTGAAACTTGTAAAGTAGCCTTGGAAACTCAACAGAATAGATTGTGTGTGTCGAGAAATAGACCGTGTCAAACACCTTGAAAAACCTAAAGGACTGGCAGAGTTCAGAGGATGTCAAGCAGGTGATAATCTCCAACACACTATGGAACTCGAAGAGTGTCTAACACTAGTCAAGACCTAAAACACTGGTGGAGTTCGGAGGATGTTAGGCACACTGGAAAACCTAGATACAAAGGTAGAACTTGAGGGATGTCAAGCACCTAGATAATCCCAAAACAAAGGTGGAACTTGAATGATGTTCGACACCCTGTAAAACCCGAAACAGATGCAATTGGATTTCTACGATGTTAGGACATGAAAAATCCCCGCCATGTTGCTAGTTAGGAATTTTTTAACCCTTTTAAAAACTATAGGGTAGCAATCTATGGGAAAATAAAAAAATACCCTAAGGGTGAATTTCCAAACAAAAGGTTTGAATGGGAATGTAATAAAAACAAAGAAAAGTAACCCAAAACCCTAAACCAAGAAGGAAGAGAAAAGAAAAGGAAACTCCATTATGAACACCTCAAAAATAACCCAAAAAGCATAAAAGCTAGAAAGAGGAGAGAAATACATTCAATAAATTCAAAAAATAATCGAAGACGGATCATGAAATCGATCAAGAAGCTCAATCGGGTTGGAGGAGGTAGAAGCATGCACATCATTCCAACACATCAAAATTGTACAAAGTAAAAATGATGTGTAAAAACCACCTATTTATAAAACCCTAAACTTTATTACACATATCTCAACGTGTGTGCCAACTACCAGACAAATGGGCATTTATGACATGTCATCATGCTCAGAGTCCCCGAAAACCCAACACAAAGGATTTTGTTCATTTCAGGTTTCAGGTTTTGGGAAACATGAGGCATGAAGCATGAGATGTTGAGATGCTTCCGAGTTCCAAAAACCCAACACACTAGCTTTGTTTTGGGTTACGGGTTTCGGGGAACATGGAACATGAAGCATGAGATAGGAAAAGCATGTTCTGATTCTTTGAACCTCTGAAAACCTGACACAAATTACTTAGTCTAATTTGGGTTTCGGGCTTCAGGAAACATGAGACATGATGCATGTAAAGAACATGTTTTCATGTAGTGAAAGCCCAAAAAACCTGAAAAACTCTCTCAAAGGGAAATTTAAGAGATTTTTCCAAAATTTAACTATGGTTATATCAATGTTAGCTAGAATCACTAAAACGAGATAAAAAGCTATTTAGAGTCTTTGTCATTCTTATCATATCCATTGACCTGATAAGTCTCATCAGCATTTGGCATACCTGGAAAATTTGGCCTTATACCTTGTTTTTGACCAATTGTCCACTTTCTACAGTGACTGGCAATGGTTACTTGTGACCGGCGTTGGTTTAACCTAACCAGAATCGGTTAGCCTGTTTCATTTTCTAGCTGACATTTTAACCCCAATTCACCTATCACCACCTATTTATCTTATATGTGTTGTATTTCTGTGTCATTTACAAAAACTAGTCTTACCATGTTAGTATTTGTTCACATGGTACTGATGCATCAGCAAGCAAGTGCCCTCATATTCCATGCCAGTTGTCAACCCCTCCCACATAGCCCTTCACCACCTTCCATTTTATCACTAGCCATGTAACCTATCTAACCTATCTCTATCGCTACCAAAGACGAGGATTTCACATGACTCCTTGACCAAAATCCTATCGCCTTGTAGTTTTACCTTTCCCACTCGTCCACTCAAGATGCCTCGGGTTAGTTGATATATGGCATGCCCATATTTATCCCCCTGACTCTCATTCCTACTCCTGCATTAGCCCCATCTGGCTCCACGCTGCCCGCATCTACCATACCCCTAGTCATTTTGCAGCTAGGCCCTATACCCGCTATGACTGCCTCGTTTACTACCTCCGTTGCACCCACCACATCCACTATACCCTCGCTAACTACCCAAAACACAACCTCCTCCAAGCCTATTGTCTCACATATACCTGTAGCTACACAACCACACCTAGTGTCAGTGACCCCTACCCCTTTTCAAAATGTTATCCTTTCTATTCCATAATCTTTATCCCCCATTTCCACTAAGGTCACCATGACCCTTCCACCTCCATATACGTACTATCAGCAGCCTCTTGTTTCATCTATTATTCACTCTGGGTACGTACCCCCTATGTCACTACCTTCTTCTCAATCTACCTATACGAAAGCACCATATTCTAGAATGTCACCCTCGTTATATGCCCAACACCAACCCTCTTATGCTACAGGAGGCACCCATCCATCACAACCTACCAATGACCTAATTAATTTAATGATGGACAAGATGTAGACATTGGAGGCATCGATTTTTGGCTCCTGCAACACTCTCACCTATGATGAGATTTGTAATGATCCTATACACCCATCCATTTGTATCCGTTCATATCCCATGCATTGGGAAATGCCTAAATTCAACCATTTCAATAGCAAAGAAGACCCGCAACAACATTTGCAGTATTTCAAACATGGGTGTTATATGATCACCCATGATGATGCTTTGCTCTTGAGGACCTTTCCCATGTCTCTGACTGGACCCGCATTAGATTGGTATAGTGAATTGCCTAGACACTCTATATTCTCATTTAATTAGGTAGCCAAAGCCTTCTTGGATCACTTATCCATTAATATCATTAAGAAGGTTACCGTGACTAACCTATACTCTACGCATCAATATGACAATGAATCTATCATAGATTTTTTTGCTCGTTGGTGAATCCTGATCAATCAAATCACATTCCAACTACCACAAACCGAACTCATCAAACTCTTCACGCAGTCTTGTGCTACGCATATCTCACCAACCCTATAGGTCCAAACTTTCCGAACCTTTGACAAAGCATTCACCATGGCACGAAAGCTATAGATTCGGGCCATTGAAGAGAAGAAAATTCAATTACGCAATAAGAACTCAACATTCAAGTCGAATGATACATCTTCTTCTTCAAAACCACATAACAATTATTCAAAATACAAGGGGACCGCTAACACAGTGGTACTCAAAGCCGGCCTAGCTCATCCGTCAAATCAAGATAGCCCCTCATCTAATCTCTCACCCATTCAGACTTTTCAATTCAAATGGGAGCGATGGAAATATACCCCAATTGGGGAACCTTATTCTTCTGTCTTGGAGAAGCTCATCAAAGTTGGGGCCATCACCCTTCCTCCCATGAAACCACACACTAGTTTGACCCTGCTCACCCCACACCCACATGGTATAAAGAGCATGAATTCTGCAACCACCATCAAGTAAAGGGTTGTAGTGATGGCAATTACATCACCTTCAAAAACGTTGTCAGAGAAATTCTCGAGAAAGGCAAGCTAACCTTGGATAATCCTAATGCACCTGCCAATCAGAAACTACATATCTTCAAGAAACCCTTTCCTAATCACGCCCCTTCTTCTAATCAAACTGGAGAGACTTCAACTCATGATAGTAATACCCACAAGGTCCATGCTATTTTCAGCAATACACTTGATGTTGCCCAATTACCTCATATTCCTTCCATAGAGGAAATTCTAGCCCGAAGTCCTCCTTCTACATTGGAACCCACCTCACCTATTCCTCCACCCACAGAGGAGCACCCGTCATCTTCTCCACCCACAGAGGAGCACCCATCATTTCCCCCATCTACAGAAGAGCATTAATCAAATCCTCCACCCATCAAAGATCCAGTAGAAATTTCTTTATCTTTAGATGACCATTCTCCATCAGTTTCCCAAGATCCTATAGACTTATTTTCGGCTCTCTTACCCACGGAAGCTGAAGCTAGCAAATTCCCCATCTCTAGGAAAATTTTTATGGGAATTACCATTAGGTCCTCATCAACCTTACCTATAGATGTGTCGTTCTCATGCTTAGCTGATCGCCTAGATTATGTGGATAGAGCCTTACTTTGGGGGCGTCTTCTACTTCCTGTCTCAACGCAAATGCAGATGTAACTTGTTGACACTTCCACTATCTACCCAAAGATATTTCATCCAATTGAACCAAACACAACTTCTTCCATGACACCCATCATAGCTCAACACACATCCTTGTCCATAACCCAACATATACCTAAATCCAAACCCACACCCACATCATCTTCCTTGACTAAACCTATTACTACCTTAGGGGTCACCCCAACCACTAGCCTTATTCATCCACCTATCAAACTAGATTTAGCTACATCCTCCAAAGTCAATACCAAACCTACTCTGACACCCAAATAGAAGAGCCAACTCCATAAATCCCATACTTTGACCTCACTAATCACACTTTCTTCACCTTCACCCTCTTCACCTGTCTTAGGACCTCGTCCTTCTAACACGGGTAAGAAACCTCCATCCAAGGATAACCTAAAAATGCAACAGCCCATTCCACCATTGCAAACCTCAAACATACCCAAGCACCCACCATGAATTCCACTGACATCTGTAACATCTTTACCACCCATACCTCTAATACCATCGGTCACCCCTTCACTACCCATGACACTTCAGTCTCTTTCCCTCACAGCTCTGGCATGACCTACACCATCTACCTTCATAGCACCTCCGTTATCCCCATGGGTAACTCACCCTCTTCCCCCATCTACTTTTCCCTCTAGATCTCATACATCCATATCACCTTTACCCAAGAAGGTGCAACCTAAAGACAAAAATCTTCTACCCTCCAATAAGGTAGTCAAAACAACCACACACTCTCCTACTAGTTCATCTACCATACCCTTACCCAAGCAAACATGACCAACATCCAAGATCACGCCAACTCCTAAAACCATAGCTCGACCCACTCCCCCTCTTGAAAAGATTGTTTCTCAACAATCAGTCCTACCTACATCCAAACCCACTTTCACTTCCCATTGTGACCCACTAGCAGGGTCCTATGCCAAAATCTTAACCAACCTCCTTGAGACTTCTGTCATCACATTACCGCCTCTCAGACCTTATGAACCTCTCAAGCCCAAACCAAAGGGGTTTGACAACACCAAAATTTAAACCTACCATCGTGTGCCAGGACATGATGTGGAGAACTACAAGGCTTTGAAAACTGTCCTTACCCAGTTGTGTCCTCCTGAAGGAAAATTTGACGATGATGACCCTATTCCACCAACACCCATTCCCACAACTCTTCCCTCACTACCTACTTAATGACCTGGACCTTTACCCCCACAGCTCCTAGAACCACCTCCAAGATTTGAAATTAATATGGGTTGCATCAATGACCTTTCCAAACCTCCACCCAACTGTCGATGTGCCTAGCTCATCTCACAAGGCTCCTTCCCACCATTGGGCTTTTTCCCTTCGTGTATCCATACCTTTCATGGATCACCTACCTTGCCTACCTCCCCACCTCAGATCAACATGATCCATGTTGCTACCTGTGCTTAGAAGGAAAAAGGCAAGGAAAAGGCAACTGACTCACCAACCAATCCTATACCCAACCTATCATTTGCACCCACACCTAAAATCACTATCCGTGGCCCCACGTATCCTATTTCTAATGGGGTCACACACCACACGATGCTCAAACAAATACACCAATCCCCCCTCAAAATGTCCTTATATGACCTCATCTAAACCTCAAAATCCCATCGTCGAGCTCTCATGGAAGTCATGTAATCTATTGAGGTTTTACCCAATGACCCTGCACCCATAGCCTCCATTATCACACCCCATCATGTAGCCTTTCTCACCAAATTGTCACCTTTATCCACACCTCAACCTACTCACCAAGTAGCCTCCCTTAGCTTCTCAGAGGAAGATATCGCACTGCACCAAACTGATGACCCAGGCCCAACTCTCTTCATCTCTGTACACATCGATGATATACGTGTATGACATTAAATGATCGATGGGGGTGAAAGCATTAATATCTTTTCATCCCATGCATTCACTCAAATGTGCATACCTGATAATTACATGCATAAACATCCTGTCATGTTGCGTTCATTCAATGATGATATCACCTCTACACTAGGCACTATCATCATCCATGTTTGCATGGGCCCCCACACTATTCCAAAGTTATTTTACGTCTTGGAGGGGGAATTCCAATATAACTTGTTGCTTGGCAGACCCTAGATTCATGTCATGGGTTGTGTTCCTTCCACTTTGCATCGTTGTGTAAATTTTGAGCATGAAGGACACACCTATACTATTCCAGCTGATCCTTCACCTTTTAAATAATGCAACATGCTTTACTGACCTAATGACATGCTTATACCCATTAAGGCATCTACCTCCATGACCACTACCACTTCACCTACACCTCCACTTACTAGTGAAGCTGCTAACTCAACCACACATGCCTTCTCCATTCCTACCACTGCCACAACCTCCACGGCCAAACCATCAGCCTCTCAATCCATTAGCTCCACCTCCCCATTGACCTCCAACACATCTTCTATTATAGCTACCCACATACCAACCACCGATCCCTTGGAAGGCATTTTTCAATGCCTCACTCTGGGGGAGTATCACCTATATAGTGTCAACACATCCCTTAGTCCACAAGAGTATGGAAGTCTTCACCAACACCCTCATTATGATCACCGTATAGGAGATCATCTCCTTTATGGTCCTCCCCACCTTTGTACCTGTCTCACCTATGGGGGACTTGATACTACCACTTACACACCCAAACCACCATCACAAACCCGCCCATTTTCCGTTGACTTCCAGTCACTTACCAATCGTCATTTTTCCCACACCTTCCTGCACCGATGTGCATGGAAGGGTTTTGGTTTTGGATTTTACAAGAAAGGCCACCATATTGTTATTCCATGTACTACCCGAAAACATAACAACTGTAGTGGTATCAGCTTTGCTGAACCACCTACCAAGAAGGATCACATTGAATTCATCGAGGACATCAGCCCTTCTCCACCTTCTTTACCACCGTCACCACCTTCACCGACGGAGTCGATGGATCCATAATCCATTCCTCATAACTTTGTTTTTTCATAAACACCATTTCCTTGGGACCACTGACTTATCAATGTGAGGGTGAGGGTCCTTCCTCTCTTCCCTTCCTGTACCCTAAAATGGTCTATGAAAATACACCCTTAATTAACATCATTCAATGTTAGGATGATGAATCTATACTCACCTACCTTTGTGTAAAAGACTCATATATTCATCAGTCGTTACCTTCTAAGATGTAAACCATGTTAAATGAATAGACTATCGAGATTACCATTCATACTCAAGATGACCTACACATCCTAAGGATCGATCAATCTTTAGATGCTGCTGAACAGGAAGCCATTACCTCTTTTCTCAAAAACCATAACCATGCTTTCACTTGGTCTTATGCAGACATGTCTAGTATTGACCCCATGATAGTATTCCACAATATTTTAACTGTTCCTAATGCCAAGCTCATCAAACAAAAACTGAGGAAAATGCACCCTCGCATTTCCCTTCTTGTCAAAGAAGAAATTCAGCGTCTTCTTTCCGTTTCCTTCATATTACCCATTGATTATCCTCGTTGGATTTATAACATTGTCCCTATCACCAAGGTGATATGGGGACTCTGCATTTACATAGATTTCCATGACCTCAACCTAGCCTTCCTAAAAGATGACTTCCCTCTACCTAGCATTGACCAACTAGTTGACCTTACCACTGGTCATGAGATGCTATCACTCATGGATGGTTTCTCGGGTTATAAATTAATCTTGCTTTCCCTAGAAGATCAACACAAAACCGTATTCATCACCCCTTGGGGGACCTTATGCTATCGAGTCATGCCTTTTGGCCTTAAAAATGCTGGTGCCACATATCAGCGGGCTATGACTTATATCTTCCATAACATCATGCATCGTATATTGGAAGATTACGTGGAAGATATCCTGGCCAAATCTAAATGCCGCTTTGACCACCTCATTAAATATTACGTTTGCCTTTAGCCCAAGAAGTGTGTCTTCGCAGTCCTCTCAGGAAAACTCTTGGGATTTATCATTTCCCTACATGGTATAGAAGTTGACCCTGCTAAAGTCAAGGCCATTCTAGAAATGCCTCCACCCACTAACTTTAGGCAACTCCGTAGCCTACAAGGTAAGTTACAGTCTATTCGCCATTTCATTTCATAATTTTCTGATTGGTGTTAACCATTTCATCACCTTCTCAAGAAGGATGTCTCCTTTAAATGGGATGAGGATTGCCACAAATATTTTGAGGCCTTAAAATAATACCTTCTTCAACCACCCATACTCATTCCGCCTAAAGACGATCAATCCTTCTACCTGTACATCTTAGCTACCGATCACTCCTTGGGGGACATGCTCACTCATCATGATGAACAACATAGGGAGTAGGTTGTTTATTACATAATCCATACTCTTTTGGACTACGAAACCCGATATACCCATGTCGAAAAACTTTTCCTAGCCTTAGTTTTCATTGCCACCAAAATCTACCATTACCTACTCAACCACAAAACCTATGTTGTGACCAACACTAGCCCCTTACACTTCATGTACGAAAACCTTACCAAAATGAACACGCCGCATGCTGGCTTACGCTTTTAGCTGACCTTAACCTCGAATTCATCCATCAAAGGCCAAGCTATCGCTGACCAATTGGCCGATGCACCTATTTCCAGGGATCAACCCTCTAATTTTGAATTTCTAAATGAGTCAATTGCTACCCTTTCCCTGGACAAACCCGCTTACCAAATGCCACTCTTATTTGATGGTTCCAAGTGTCAGCGTGGGGTGGGGCTGGTGTTATCCTCATTCCACTTGATGGTGAACCCATGCCTTTGTCTTTCAAACTCAATTTTGATTGTACAAAGAATATTGCCAAATATGAAGTGCTCGTATTAGGTCTCCAAGCCACCTATGCCCTAGATGTCAAATCAATCAACATCTTTGGTGATTCTCAATTGGTCATAAACCAAGTCAATGGTATAAACCAATGTTGTAATGAGATACTTCAAAAGTATAAACATCATATAGACATAATTTTGACCACCTTTGAACGTTATGCCCTTCAAACCTTCCCCCGTTCAACCAACAAATTTGTAGATACCATGGCCTACTTGGCTTCTCAAATACCCACTTCACCTGTCGATTATAAAATATTTGTCACTATACAATGACTCCAATCACCCTCTTATTTACCTCATGAAATTTACTCCATTGAAACCATCACCTTGGACCCGAGTGACCTTTGGTATAAACAATACTCCAACTATCTTTCTCTCTCCATCTTACCTCCTGATCTCACCTGTGATGGACAACACACCTTCATTAAAAAGGTCTCCCGTTATGTCATCATGGGGGTCCTCCTCTATAAGCATGGATTTGATGGTATTCTCTTGCAATGCCTCACGAGTTCTTAAATTCCTTATACCATTAAGGAAGTTCATGATGGCATATGTGGAGGTCACTTCAGTGGCCTTGTTACTAAGTGTATTCTTCACCTAGGCTATTACTGGTTGACCCTTAACCATGATTGTTGCGACTATGTCAAGCATTATGTAAAATTCCAACAACATTCCAACCTTCATCATACTCCCAGTCACACCTTACAAGTCTCCCATGACCTTTGGCCCTTTTCTCAATGGGGTTTGGATCTTGTCGGAGAGATTAATTCCCATTCTTCCCAACGACATCAATGGATCATCACTGCTACTGAATACTACACAAAATGGGTTGAATCCATACCACTCATCTCCATGAAAGCCGAGAAAATATGTGAGTTCATCAATCATCACATAATTTGTCACTTTGGTGTTCCTCATCGCCTCATCACTAATAATGGAAAATAATTCAAAAATAAAACATTGTGAAAACTTTGTGACACCTTCAACGTTCAGCTAAGTTTCTTGTCACCTTATTACCCAAAAACCAACAGCAAAGCCGAATCCACTAACACAACCTTGAAAAAAATTCTCATGAAGGTGGTCAATGATACTAGGAAGGAATGGCATACGCACATTCCTTTTTCCCTATGGGCATACCGCACTAGTATTTGCACTTCCACTTCCACTACACCTTTTTCTCTGGTCTACGATACAGAGGTTGTTCTACCTCTCAAATTCTAGATCCCCTTACTCCACATTTATCTTTATGACATGCTCAATGATGATGACTTTCATCAGGACCATTTAGCACAACTTGAGTTATTATATGAACGCTGTCTTAATGCTCTTGATCATCTTCAAGTTTACCAAAAACGTATCAAATGTGCCTATGATAAAGGTGTCAATGAATGAGCCTTTCACATTGGTGATCTCATCCTAAAAGAAAATCACCATGTAACTAAAGTAGAAAAAATTAAACGGGGAAAAATTTCTCCTAATTGGCTTAGACCATACATCATGACCCATACTTATGGATCAGGTGCTTATCATTTATCTTCACTCGATGGTAAACCCGAACCTGAGCCCATTAATGCCTTGCATCTTCGACCGTTTTACTATTGATTTTTAGTCCCACTTCAATTTTTACCTCTTTCCATGCTCATCCCTTGAGCACTATCCACTTCCTATGCCATCACCTATGATTGAATAAGAGTCATGTGCGTACCCATCACTTTTTATCTTCTCTTGAATATGTGTACCATGGCGCTGCACATAGCACGATTCTCATGGATACTTTTTGTCTACCTATAGATGAGATCCTAAGGTCATTTCACCCTACTTTCTGAACAAGAATCCTACTCTCCACCTTGGCCTTGTACATAACTTCGAATCCCTCACATGGGATCCAACTCCTTGAGTCAAACTTCCAATAAAACATGACTCCCTCAAAAGGACATCTTCCTCTCTACAATCACTACTATAAATAGACTACTCCCTCGAAGGACAACTATGTAAAGCTCTTTCACAAAAAAAGAAGTGAGAGAATCTGAAGCTTCCCGCATCGATCATCTTCACAAAGACCTCAAGGAGTTCATTTCCTCATTGCATATAGACTTCCCACATCGATCAATCAATATCAATTATTAGTCAACATAGAAAACCTTTTAGTCATGGACTTACCCATTATGACCTTGGATCTCTTGCCCAAAGAGCATGCTACCTCATACCATATAAAAATTAACCACCTTTCACCCCTCTCACTATTCGCACTCCCATTTCCTACCATCTCAAGGGACCTCTTAAAAACCATGACATCTGGTGATCATGTGACTACTTTTCACCTTTAGAATAATCAATCATGCAATGTCTTTAGGGTCTTACGTTCATCACCTCCTCCAAGGTATGACCTACTCATTATGATCCTCACTAATTAGGTGACTTTATTGCCCCCTCTTATCTTTTAACCTTCTTTATTACGTATTGATTACCTTATACAAGACTTGGTCCTTGACAGTTACCTTTGGGGTAATCTTCTTCTTCTACCACCATTGAAATCACCTATACCAATTCGCCCACAACTCACCCATACCTAGCAAAACTAAACTCAAATCATGCTTAAAACCTACCAACTCATTCTCATACCTCCTCTCATTCTTCCCAACACTTACCCTAACCATTCACCTAACCCTTCGGACCTCATCATTTACTACCTAACTTTGTCCTCTTTCGGGGACTCATTATTTTACCCATACCTTGGCCCTACTCGTGTCGTGACCTAGATACTTGGACCTAGAGCATTGCTAGTGACCTTTGACCCCATGTGTTCGCTATACCTTGTGACACTGTTACTTATGATTGTCAACCTAATGACCTTACCTTGCCTCTTTTCATGACCATTTATCCTTACCCAACCTTCAGTGTACTGGAACATACCTAAATGTTCCTGCACCTAACTTGCGTCGTGTTTCCTGACCATATCCTATACCTTGGATACTGGACTCACTTCAACCTTGTTTGGATAAACCTATCGACCTTTGACAATGTAGAGTTTGCCTACTCTTCAACCTGGTACTGTGCTATGGCTTATACATGTGCATGCATTTGACTATCACTACCTCTGACCCTAACCCATTACCTGAATTACCCAAGTGGACCTTTTTCCCTTTTTTACCCATTACCCCACCTTCTTCTTCATCACATTCACCATTTATCAAACCACTCACCTATTCTACTTTTTACCTCATCAGTTCCTGGTTTGAGGGGGATCACCTTCACCCACACATGGGGTAACCACATCTTATTTTTGTCAGCGCCGCTTACCAATACAAGCTACGCAATAAAAAGGGGCAAAATGTAGACACCAAAATTGGGTCACACTCCCCTTGGTCCCTCGATAAATAAATACCTTGAACACATCCACCTAGCCATGGCCTCCTTTACCCCACTATAATATTAACTTAATTATTTAAATTAATTTCATTCATTATCCTCACAATATTTATTATTTAAGTACCCTAATTGGGATAATGCCCACATATCCACCTCACCCTAAGACCTATTCTTAGTAAGTAGCCATAACTAACTAAGACCTACCCAAATCCTAAAAATCAATGCCTACATTCCCTCTAGCTACATTACTACCCGTTATAAGGGAGCTTCCATGCTAATCTGCAGGGTAAAACGAAACAAGATCCCAAAAAATCAAGGGGATCTGCCTAGTTTAGTAAACCTAGGAAATCCTGCCCTAACCGATGTTAGTTACCCTTAACCACCATCGGTTAAGCCGAAACCATCATCGGTTACTATTTAACCCCTAAAACAACCTTATTTCATTGTTGACACATTTCTGGAACATAATCACATAGTTTGAGAATAAGTGATGAAACCATAGCTACATGCAACCAGAACCAACATTAGTATATACATCAGAGCATCCATAGCCAGTACCTGAAGCAATCACATAGCCACCTACCTTCATGGGAGCATCCAGGGAAGTGCCAGCACTACATCAAGTTCATTCTGTTTGATCACCCACCATTACCAACCAGGCATCAAGCTTGTATAAACCGTAAGTTTTGTTAACCAACACTTATCCATTTATCATTTGGTAGATCCTTTTATATTTGTTACTAGTTTCTACTCTCATCTCCATCCCCCCATCATTTACCTCCATACAAACTTGACCATATTTTATCCACACCCTTACATTTCCCATACCTGGACCTTAATCATTCCTATGCATACCTCAGATCCATACGAATCTTGCCATTGCCCTCCCCTTTTTAACTAATCTCATATCTATCACCTAGCTAAGTTTTATTGCGTTTCCTATACCCCGACCATACCGACGCTGGTTACCCACAACCATCATAGGTTAGCCTAAACTGATACTGGTCATACGAGAGTGATGTCATTCTCTGTGTCTTTTACCAGAAACCAAGAACAGAGATCCTAAATTTCCACCAAATACCTAAAACCACCTAGAATCTCACCCTACCAGCATCAGTACCTTGACAGTGACCTTGACCTTCAGATTTAATCATAGTTTAGCTCGTTATGAACAATTTTTCTTATTTTACATGAATGAGATACCTAAATCATTTTAACTGCAGTAGGATTTCCTTTATTTCTCGCATTAATTTTCTTTAAACAGTGGATTGACAGCCATCTAGGAAGTATCACACTTCCCAGATCTAGCACATGCTAGGCAGTCCACTACATATATTTTTTAACTTTTATTTGGTGGTCTTGTGTTCCATTTCAGGTAGTTTCTCCAAGCAAAAAGAAAGCTCTCATGATCAACTGTGGATTCAGAATTCATACACGTGTAATAACCTACAACCAACATTTCTATAAGTACTCCTCTTAACCCATTACCCTTATTTGTTTCATCAACATTCGAAGAAACGCTATAGAATTAGGTGAAACATATAAGAATATATTTCCTATAAATTTTCATGTTCCTAAATAGAGAAATACAGAGAAGATTTACATTATTGTGTCATATTCTTGCATAAATATTGTTCTTCCACTTTACTTATCTCATAAGAAAAATCTAGAAGAAATATTTTTTTGTTTTTATTTATGTGAAATTAAGTACTATGAACTTTTTTTCATTTATCCACATAACATATCCACCAATTCTTGGCCCGAGATGGCCCTAATATAATGGAATGACACCAGAAATATATATAGATATTTGCATACACATTTGATTGTATGCATGAAATACTTGACCCATACCTTTTGGGAAAGGTCCATCGAGTTCTAAGATATGGATTAGCTTGTTATATTGAATTGTTATGATTGCAATTATTAATGAGGCACCAATCTCAATGATAACCCATTTATTCATATTGTGAATGCTAAGATGCTCCTCCCTAGTGATTAAAATCTTGTTTTACTCTTATTCTCATGATGTACATTTTTTGGATGATGTTGTGACTATAAGATCTAGGTTGTTTCCCATGTATATTATGTTTGATTCCAATTCATTCATTTAATTTCACATTTCTCATTATACCTTTGCATTTTACATGAGTGCTATAATTATTGGATGTTATGAGTAAATTTTCTCATTATATAGAGGGATTATGGACAATGTACCTTTATTATCCATATATGGATCACATGGATGAGAGTTAGAACTTTTTAATATTGTTTTCCTAAATTATATTTTATATATTCTTGATTTCTGTCTTAATTTCATCCAATATTTGTTTTGAGCAACATCTTATATATATAATGAATGAATGAAATTGGTATAAATCATTATGTTTTAAGATCATTTTCTTATAAATAATTAATTACATGTGATGATATGTATAACTTATGAAAATAGAATTTATTTTTGAGATATTTCATGTTACACTATCATGGCATATGACTGATAAAATATTGATTTTATTATTTGTATTAATCATCTTCATATCACATATTTCATGATATAAATGCAAATATTTTTTTAGGAATGTAATTTATTGAATATGGAGTATATTATCATAAAGGACATGATGTATAATAAAACTTTAACATAGTTATTGAATATTGCTTTATTTGAACTTCTCTATTTTATCTTTTTCTTAATGAGTTAAAAACAAATAATTCTATCATATAATGAAGAATAACCTCAGAGTTGATATTTATTTATACCCTATACAATAGTACACAATTTTTCTGAATGTTAATATTTATTATCCCATTTTATAATGAATTTTTATGGGCAGTTAGGTTCTTCTTTCAAAAAATGAACCTTTACATTTTATGATATGGTTTATTGAGGGAACCATCCAAAAAAACAAGTAGTGCCCCATCCTACTTGACTAGTATTACCCATGAGGAAAAAAAAAATTTGTCTGTAGTAATGGTCATGTTCTTAATTTATTGAGGGGTAAAGTCTGTAATATTTTTTTTTGATGTGTGTACTCATTCAAACAAGAATTGGTGAGAGAATCTCCTTAAACTCGTAGGAATCCTAACAAAAATAGGCCAATTAATTCCATCTTGTTCCACAAAACATATCAAAATAAAATCAAACCATTTTCTTAGCCTTAGTCTTTAATTTCACTAAAAATCCTAGACTTAAGAAAATTTCAATCAAGCCAAAATTTAAGCCTTTTCATTGGATATTCACTTTATGCATTGTTTAAGAACTTTAAATTATATCAAACCCCATTTCCTGATGGGTCGCTATATTCTTCCAATCATTTAACTAACATAATTTTTGTCAGTGTCATTCTAAACCAGGGCTGTGTCCTAGGCAATATGAAATGGAGTCTAGGGGAACCAGTTATCTGTTGGGTCTGTTGGGGTTGCGTAGTTTAGTGACTATTCTACAGAAAAGCAATTCAAATCTATGGAATTTAAATACAGTTCTATGGAATTCAACTATTTGCGATGAAAGGAAACTTAACAACTAATCTTCTGCTGGAAAATAAAATACGCACACACTACTCTTAAAAAATGAAATTACAACTATATAAATGAAACTTAGCAAAAAGTGATATTACTTGTTAACCAGATTTGCATAACAGAAGCATCCATTCTTAAATGAAAGTAGTAATGAAGAAAATAGATATAGTTAATCAAAGCATGTATGTAAGATTCTCAAACAACAATTGCAGTAAATCCAATCAAAGAATTGTATGCATAAGTGAACTCAAAATAACCTCTTATCTCCTTGGTCGAGTGGGCCCTTGCTCTTCCTCGGGATAGAGGGATTAACAACCTTTGATTCTCAAAACGTCATGGTTTTCATTAACTCAGAATAAGTTTCATAACATAGACAGTGAAAATATCCAGAACTGGATGCAAATAATCTCCTTCACTATATCAAAAAGTAGTACTACCATGTTTTGAAGATGAAGTCTTCATATAGATACTATTAGTTATAAGGCTCACCGTATCAGGTGACATTAAACACTGTCCACCAAATACTAATTAAAACACATAAATTTCTACTAGCAGTTAGGAATAAGCCCAAACTAATAGGTCAACTTGGTGGAAACAATCTCCTGCTACATGCTCCAAACTTGGGCTCCATAACTACCAGTAATATCCATCATTTCCTACACACATCATCACGTTTGATCTCACAAAGATAGTTACTAGGAGGTTCATGTGATAAGCAGTTTTCATAAACTATAGCAAGGAAAATGCATCAAACCTACTAAGATATAACCACACAAAACATCCCCATGTATTAATAAGTCATATCAAAAAGAGTATTTTCGGCTTGAAGAAATGATATCAATGAGCCAAACAATGCACTCATCATTTCCCCCCTAGCTTTACATGTTGCATGTCCCTATGTAACTTATCTTCATCCTTCCCACCTACCAAGATGCTCAGCCATGTCATATTCTTCAAATTGATCAGCATATTATTTTTTTGTGTTCTTGCAGCCCTGAGTGTTGGAGGTAATTTCGACCTATGTTGTGAAACTATCATTTGATTGGGCCGCATTGTTCTACAAGGTAGTGAGAGGGCTCAAAAGGAGTGGTGGACGTATTTGGAGACCTGCCCATTCATCATTGTACTACTGGCTGGTTTGCTCTGTGGTCTATTTAATAAAGATGATGAGGGCATCACCCTTGTGCATGCTCCAGCTCAAGTTTTAGGGTGAGAGAACCTCCCTGCATTTCAAGGGCAAACTCAGAGTATCCCACCTCCTATCACAAGCCTGCCAAGCTGTCTCAAAGTTCTCTTGACTATAATTTTCAAAATCAATGACACATTGAAGTAAAATCTAGGAAGTGTTTACCCCAACTCCTGCCTGATAGTAAAGTGAGTGAAAGTTTTTCCACAGGGCTACATCAGTGTGATGAGTTGGGTGGATGTGGAATCTAATGGACTGAGTGGTGTGATTGAAAATTTCTATTTTCTAACCCTAGATGATCTGGTTGCGTAATGCAGACTGAAAGGCCTTGATTTGGAAATCACCCAAAAATAAATTGATTAATAAATCAGGAACATTTGTAACTATCATGTTATGAAGGTAGAATTCACAAAGAAAATTTTGAATCTCAGAAGTACTGCACTGGTAAACTGATAAGAAACTAGTGCCATTGAGAATTTCATGAGGAGCTTGATAACACAATTGGAATAACTACCAAGAATAAAATTGTTCTTAGACAAACATGCTATAGACTGGAGAGGGTTTCCTACAGGACAGAAGCTTGAGGGCCAAAGGATAGACAAAGTCTAAAATAGATGTCATTTTTTTCTTTTCCTCTTGTATGGATTCCATTTCCTTTTTAATTTTTGATTTTCCTTCCTCAATTCCCTTTCCTGAAGGGATAACTGATGGAATCTATCTAAGATGTTAAGACTCTTATCACGCTGATGCTTCAAACTACTTACTTCAAGCTACAGGGCAGAAATTTCCCAAACCTTCTCTATTGTTTGTTGTGTAAATTCAGTTTGCAGTAAAAGGTTTGTTTCCTCCATACCTTTTAGTTGAGATTTCAGTAGCGCGATTTCCTCCAAATAGTTGTGAGAAGATGCAGTTTGGGTGCCAAGCACTTCAGGAACCATAGGGTGAATTTCCCTAGATGTAGGAATAGCAGGTGTCAGAATGGCCAGGTGATCCTCCTCATGTTGTTCTTCTCTAATGGGGGTGGTATCATCAGGAAAAGTCTCTAATCGAGAACTGCCAGACTACAAAAATGAACTGAGCTATTGAGACAGTAGGTGCATGGAAGAAGACGGAGCCATGGCGCACTTGCCTTTTGAGCTGAAAGTGGAAGGGGATGGACGCTCGGGAGTACCAAATGTGTCTGCATGCTCAGGAACATCAACTACCTCTGCTTGGTTTTGCAAAGGGCAAGGGCCCGGTGCAAGGGTAGACCGGGGTGAAGAAGAGAGACCAGATTTAAATTACTTTGGTCTGGACCCTTCGCCACCAGCATGTCCCTTGAGCCTCCACTTTGATCTAAAGAAGACCTAGTGTGAACACAACAAATGATTCAACCCCGGATGTTTAATTATAGACTTGCCTCCACTGGACCAGTACTTTTGAAAAACTATAATAATGGAATCTGTAAGGTATTCAGGAAGATTTATCTGAAGGGCCTGGTTGACATGTCCCTTCTTAAGGTGAATTAGCATTTTAAGTGCATCACCACCTAGAACAAAGGCATGACCATTGCATATGAAATACCGGTTGACCCACTTCACGATTTCGCTCTAGATTCTAGGTAGACTTGTCCGCTTAACACCCTTCTGGACACCCAATGGAGTCAAGATGACTTCAGGGAATTCCTCCTCTTCATTGTGAAACAGAGCAATTATGATTTATAGAGGAGCATTTGTCATAACCTTCAAACCAAATTCTGGCAGGCCAGATAGGTCAGAAATGACCTGACTAGTAATCTCAACCCGTCTTCGACCAACTTGTGAACAGGTGGACTCAAAATTGTTCAAAAATTCTTCCATAATGCCTTCATCGAAACCTTCAAATTGGCGAATGAAATCTAGCTATCCAAAATCATGAAATACCTATGAAAGCACGACATTCCTAAGTAAGGCATCCAATGAATCAGGTTCTGATGTCTTTCATGGTCCCATGCTGAAGCTAAAGGTGAGTAATACTAGGTAGCAGAAAAAACCAGAATATAGTGTATCTCCCACTCCCTTTTTAGTGACTGAAAAAACCAATCGTGCTTGATGTGCATACAACAATGGTAAGAAGTAGTTGTAGAAGCATTAAATTTCAAATTGCACCATATTCCTTGGGTGGCACAAAATCGAGCGAAGGTGGTGGCAGAAAAATAGTGAATGAGACCAGCCACCCATGTGAGTTTAAGATTTTTGGGGCGGCGCATATCCCACTATTGAGGAGCGAGCGCCACCCATCCTGACTTTGAAGAATGTGACACAATTAAGGCATGCAGTGATTATGAACCATTACTCCTTTTATGCCGTCATTCATAGAACCAGATTTGGAAAAAGATCCAAAATAAATATAGCAATCATTTCATGATGGCGCAATGATGAAAAATGCTTACATGGGGAAATGTTTTTCATCAAAATATCATTAGCAAGTTAGAATGCACTTACCCATGCCATGTTTAGTCATCCAATATCCATAGATTCCTATGCCTTGTAATTCGAGATGAAGTGTGATTAACGGCTGTAGAAATAATGAAATTTTTCCCTGCATTTATTGGAAATAAACAACAAGAAAAACTACTAACTAAGGGAAGAATATTGAATGAAGGATCATCTTCCTTTATTGAATTTGTAAGATATTGATTACTCCATGTTCGAGAGGCAAAGATCCTCCTCAGCATGCATGTCTATGCGTAACAGAATGTCATCGGTGAAAGTCTTCTTATCCAGTGGTTGGTGATAAATCCGGAGCCTATGTCCATTCACCAGAAGAGTCTGTTTGTCTCCATCAATAGGTATCAACCAAATAGAGCCATTATCAAACACTTGATTTACCTGATAGGGACCCAACCAATGTGTACGTAACTTGCCTTTAAACTGTTGATAGTGGGAATCAAAGAGTAAAACCCACTGTCCCTCATGAAATGTCCTTTTTTTGATGTGAGCATCATGCCAAGTTTTCAGCTGATGTTGTAGAATTTCTATCTATTGTTGTGCCTCCATCCACATTTCATCTAATTCATTCAGCTGCAGCACTCATTCACGTTGTGCTTCATCCAAATCAATCCCAACTTCCAATGATGTTCGCCAGGTGCGCAACTTGAACTCAATAGGTAACAGTGGTTTCTTCCCAAAGACCAGCTCATAGGGAGAAAAACTAGTAGTTGTTTTCCAGGTCGTGTTGTAGGCCCAGACGGCCTCAAGAAGCTTTGGTACCCAATTCTTTCTATCGACATTGACCACCTTAGTTAGAATATTCTCGAGTTCTTGATTGGTTACCTCCACTTGCCCATTGGATTGGGGGTGATATGGTGATGATTTCCAGTGCCTAATTCTATAGATTTCCAAGAAAGCTTCAATCATATTTGAAACAAATTGAGGACCTTGATCAGATACAATGGCCCTTGGTGCTCCAAATCACAGCAATATCTGATTGTACAAAAAATCAGCAACAACATCCTCGTTGGCAGATGCCAATGCTTGAACTTCAGCCCATTTGGTGACGTAGTCTGTGCATACCAAGAGATACTCCTTCCTGAAAGATGGAGGATCAAATGGTCCAACAAAGTCAATCCCCCATTTCTCAAATGGTCCTAAAACCAGCTGAGGATTCAGAGGCATTTCCATAGAAAGTGTAGGTTTTCCCATTCGTTGGCATGCATCACACTGCCACACATACTTTTTGACAGTCCTATGGAGGGAAGGCCAATAGTACCCTGCTCCAAGGATCTTGTGAATTGTTTGTTTCACTGAATAATGTCCACCTCCTGGCTCATCATGACAAGCTCGCAGTATGTCGTGTACCTCATCCTCTCAAACACACCTACGAAGAACCATGTCAGGACAACATTTAAATAAGAATCCATTACACCATTTATATGTTGCACTATTTTTAACCAATCACCTTCTTTCCTTATGAGTAAAATAGGCAGGAAACTTCCCTGTTGTTAAATAATTCACAAGATCAGCAAACCAAGGAGTCTTAGTCGAGATAGAAAACAAATGTTCATCGTAAAATTGGTCCTGGACTGCTTTGTCATCACCTGAAACATTTAATCTAGAAATAAAATCAGCAACAACGTTAAATTTCCTAGGCTTATCTATAATGGTGAGATTTAATTCTTGTAACAAGAGTAACAAGCAAATAAGCCTTTCGCCAACCACTGGTTTGTTCATCAAATATCGAATGGTAGAGTGGTCAGTGTAAACAAAAATTTTATATCCAGTGATGTAATGATGAAATTTATTCAAAGCATAGACAACAGCCAAGAATTCTTTTTCCTGTAGTAGTGTAATTCCTTTCCGTAGGAGTCATATTTTTGGTCATAAAATAAATTGCATACATATGATCTTCTGAGTCTTTTTGTCCAAGGACAATGCCCATGGCTGTATTAGAAGCATCAGTGTGGATATGGAAAGGTTGTCCCCAGTCAGGGCCACGTAAGATAGGGGCCATCGTCAGCTTTTCTTTGATAGAATCAAATGCCTATTGACACTGAGGAGACCATTCAAAAACACAATCTTTGGTTAGCAGTGAGAACATAGGTGCGGTAATTTTGCTAAAATATTTTATGAATCGGCGGTAATAACCTGCATGACCAAGGAAACTTTTGATGTCAGTCTGATTAGCTAGTGTAGGTAATTGGGTGATGACTGATATCTTTTTGGGGTCCACCTGTATACCTTGGGCTGAAACATGGTGACCTAAGACAATTCCTTGATCAACCATCATTAGACATTTTTCATGACTCAGAGATAGTTGGTGTTGTTCACATCGACTGAGTACTTTCTCAAGGTTATTCAAAGATTCTTCAAAAGTGGATCCATGGATAGTGAAATCATCCATGTAAACCTCAACACAGTCGTTAGCAAGATCTACAAAAATGGCCAAGACTTCCTGCTAAAATGTAGCAGGGGCATTACAAAGCCCAAAAGGTAAGACTCGGTAAGAAAATGTACCCCAAGGGTAGGTAAAAGTAGTCTTATCATGATTATCAGGGGCAATACTAATTTTATTATACCCACTAAACCCATCCAAGAAAGAAAAATATTTCTTACCAGCCAAATTGTCTAGGACTTGGTCAATGAAAGGCAGGGGAAAATAATCCTTCTTGGTGGCTTTGTTAAGTTCCCTGTAATCAACACATATTCGCCACTTACCATTCTTCTTGGGAACAATAACTAATGGGGAGACCCACTGACTATCAGATATAGGATAGATGAAACCTACCTTTAGGAGTTTTTCTATCTCACTTTTGACTATGTCTCTCAATGCTGGATTGATTCTTCATTGCGGCTGCCTTATAGGTTTGACGTCATCAGTGTAAATATGATGTGTACAGATGCTAGGATGAATTCCTTTCATATCAGTGTAATCCCAAGAAAAAACATGGGAATGTTTCTTTAGAACCTCAAGCACCCTAGCTTCTTGATTGACCTCCAAATCATTACCTATGGTCAACTCTCTTCCCATACTGACAAGCACCTGCTTGGTATCATTCACAAGAGCAAGCTCTGTACTAGTGATAAAAGAATTCAATGGGAAAACATGGGGCTGAAGCATGTGTAGGATGGGTATGTTGTCAAAAGATAGAATCTTAGTTAAAGGACAATAGAAATCAGGAACTAAATATTCAAAATTATAAGCATAGAGTTTCCTACCAGACTCAGCAAAGGTAATGTCTACTAGAGAAATAGTAGAAGATATGTCTAATGCTGGAGTTCTGGATTCCGTAGCAATAGTGTTGATTTCCGTAGTCACAGAGTCCTTAGAATCAGTCAGTGTATATGACTCCATAGCTTCCGCCATATGATTGTGTACTGTAATAGTGGCCAGAAAAGAAGAACTCAAAGAGTTAGCATCCAAAGAATCCACCCATACCTAGTCACAATTGTTCATATAAGGCTGGGCAGGAGGGTATAATGAAATGTGTTTGGATTTCTGCCCATTTAGAATTGTCATGTTTCCTGACCTACAGTCAATGTATGCAGCAACCGTAGCCAACCAGGGTCTTCCCAAGATGACTGGATATCCCAACTTTTGAGCTTTAGGCTGCAAAACCATGAAATCAACTGGGTACTCCCATGATTCAACAGTGACCATTATATCTTCAACCACACCATCAGGTATAGCAATGGATTGATCTGCTAACTACAGAACAGTGTTGGTCGGTTGAAGTCCTGTTAAGGATAGCAGATTAAACATTTCTGTTGTGATGACATTAATAGCAGCACCAAGATCTACCAAAACGTTAGATATTGACTGGTTGTTTATACAAATAGTAATGACAGGACTCCTAGGATCCCCATATTTTGGTGAGATAAGGGTGCCAGCAACTAAATCAGCCAAATTCCCTTCGACTCTGACAGTCTTTGGGTATTTATTTTTCCTTCCTGGTGTCTTTATACACTCGTTTCTAATGGTTTGGTTTAGTTCAGGGATGTCCCTTATTTCTCGTAATAGTGGGACCTCAATATGTACTTTTTTCAATTCCTGAACTAGTTTTGTTTCATCTGTAGTTCGAGTGTCCTGTAATCGCTCAGGAAAAGGGGTTGTATTCTGTTTGGGTATTTGATCATCCAGTGTATCTGGTATTGGTGAAGAACCAGTATTACCCTCAAGGTTTTCTTCTTTATCGGCATCAGAAGGTAGTTCTATGATGACAATAGGAGGGTTGAATATTTTTCCAGATTGCAATTGTAAATTACCAATAGTGTTAACCTGCATGGTGTTACCTGGGTCTATGTCATCAATTGAAGCTGTCTTTTGATTTTTAGGATTGGATACTGGCTGAGCTGGAAGTTGTGTTTGTGTTGCTTGTCCTTGATGTTGGTAGGCTTGGGGTGGAGGAATTAAAGCTTGTTGTGGTTGTTGGAACCTGCGTTGTTGATTACCGTTTTGTGGTGGTGCCCAGGACTGATTTTGGCTAAAATTTTGTTGAGGACCCCACTGCTGGTTGTGCCAAGGATTGGCTGTGGGTGGTGGTGCCCAACCCGGCTGAGTGTAGGGATTTTTCCAGGGTGGTGGATATGGATAAGTCATCCAGTTTGAGTTTTCCCACTCAGGTTGTCCCCAAGAAGACTGAGAGGCTTGATTTGGCCATGACATCCTCCAGGGATTCTGAGTCGGTCTAGATGGGAACCCACCCTGATTGTTTGGTCTTTGGACAAAGTTTAATTCAGCACTCATTTGAGAGATGGCATTCAAACCTCCCTTTAACTGTGGTAAAAATGTGCAATGCTTAGTGTCATGGTCAGTAACTTCGCAGATTAAGCACATGTCTGTGACATCCAAAGGACATTCTCTCAAGGGGTGTCTCTTCCGACACTTAGGGCAATACATGTCCAATGGTTCTTTGGAAGGGGTGGATTTTTCCTTGAGTCCATCTATGGTGGATGTTAATTGCAGTAGAATGTCTGTTTTCATGTTTACCATTTCTTCTAGAAGTTCAGAGGTACCCAAAGACTTGGATGTTTGTTTCCTTCGTATTCCTCCACATGTTCTAGAGTATCTTCTACATAGCTCAGTGATTTGGTCCATGGTGATTTTATGCACGTCTCCTCCTCCCATGAGATGGAGGGAATCCTTGGTTTCCTCATCCAGTCCTTTAAGGAAGACTGTCTTAGTGATGTCTGCATATAACTTGTACCCACTGCATTTGTGGAGAAAGAGGAATCTATCTAGATAATCCTCTAGATTCTCATCTTCCTTTTGCCATATTTGGAAGAACTCTTCCTTCCTATCCCTTCCCCTACAATAGTCTTGGTACTTATCCAGGAAGGTTGTTTCCATGGCTTCCCAGGAATTAATGGAGTTAGATGGTAACCCCATAAACCATCTCATAGCAGAATCTTTGAGAGTGGAAGGAAACAGTTTGAGTTTTTGATTGTCAGTTTGGTAATCATATGTCTGGCACAGGATTTTAAATTCAAATAGAAACTGATCAGGGTCTTCTTTGGTCATTCCTCGAAAGATGGGGAGGATGGATGGTGAGATGTTTTTCATGGGTGCATCCTCATCCACATTGAGGACAATGGGATATGTAAAGGTTCACCCTAAAGGTTGGTCTTCAACATTCCCAAGGTCCCCCATTTCTGAGTGGTGTGAAGAGGATACAGAATGCTCAGAAGAGGTTCTAGGCGTTGAGTTGGAATCTGTATCACTCTCAGTGTTTCTTCCTTGTGAAGTGTCTAGAGAGATTTGCTGAATATTGTGTGCTATAAATCTCCCTTGGTTATCTCGCGACCTATGCATCAAGGTTGGTTGTTTTAAAATGAGGTCTAAGACAACTACTGGTTTCCTATATGAACTCCATTAACACCCATAGCATAGGGAATAAAAACAATGGAGCTTATGGTTATGTCCCCAGAAACGGCCAAAAATGATGGGTCGTTGTATTCTTCCAATCATTTAACTGACATAATTTCTGTCAGTGTCATTCTAAACCAGGGTTGTGTCCTAGGTAATATGCAATGGAGTCTAGGGGAACCAGTTATCTATTGGGTCTGTTAGGGGGTTGCTTAGTTTAGTGACTATTCTATGGAAATGCAATTCAAATCTACAAAATTTAAATACAGTTCTATGGAATTCAACTATTTGCGATGAAAGGAAACTAACAACTAATCTTCTGCTGGAAAATGAAATATGCACACACTACTCTTAACAAATGAAATTACAAATGTATAAATGAAACTTAGTAGAAATAAAGATTACTTGTTAACCAGATTTGCATAACAGAAGCATCTATTATAAATGAAAGCAGTAATGAAGAAAATAGATATAGTTAATCAAAGCACGCATGTAAGATTCTCAAACAACAATTGCAGTAAATCCAATCAAAGAACTGTATGCATAAATGAACTCAAAATAACCTCTTATCTCCTTGGTCGAGTGGGCCCTTGCTCTTCCTCAGGATAGAGGGATTAACAACCTTTGATTCTCAAAACGTCATGGCTTTCATTAACTCATAATAAGTTTCATAACATAGACAGTGAAAATATCAAGAACTGTATGCAGATAATCTCCTTCAGTATATCAAAAAGTAGTACTACTATGTTCTGAAGATGAAGTCTTCATATAGATACTGTTAGTTACAAGGCTCGCCATATCAGGCGGCATTAAACACTGTCCACCAAATACTAATTAAAACACATAAATTTCTATGGGCAGTTAGGAATAAGCCCAAACTAATAGGTCAACTTGGTGGAAACAGTCTCCTGCCGCATGCTCTAAACTTGGGCTCCATAACTACCAGCAATATCCATCATTTCCTACACACATCATCACGTTTGATCTCACAAAGACAGTTAGTAGGAGGTTCATGTGATAATCAGTTTTCATAAACTATAGCAAGGAAAATGCATCAAACCTACTAAGATATAACCACACAAAACATCCCCATGTATTAATAAGTCATATCAAAAAGAGTATTTTCGGCTTGAAGAAATGATATCAATGAGCCAAACAATGCACTTCATCCAATTAGTCCTAACAGACTTTAAAGTCAATCTCACATCAAATCGAAAATTAGAATATCCATCGATTTGATCTAAAACAAAATTTTAACCTCTGCTCAAATCAAACACTAGTTTCAATAAACAATGACAACCACATACAACACATCAAATGAATATTTTTTAGAAAAACTTCAAGAGATGTCAACAAAACTCACCATGATAAACCTTTGCAAAACAAAGAAAATGAAAAATAAAAAATTTTCCTCCTTCCTTCAATGATGGTGAGGGATTGTAAATTGATTTCATTGCTTAATACCCAAAAAAACATTGATAGGAATTTTAATACAAAATATTAATTCAGAACTCTCATTCCAAATGTAAATTTATTTTCTAAAAAACTTCAAAGAAGTAATTGAAAAAGGAAATAAAAATCGAGAGAAACCTTATTGTTAAAGGCCTCATCACAATTCCTTCAAAAGATCAATCAGAATCAAACAATCAAAAAAGAATACTCCCTAGTCAAGAGACTACTCCATGTGTAGTCAAATATAGACTATGTAGTCTTATTTTCCCACTCAAAACCCTAGGCATGTTGGAACTTCATCTAGATGAATATGAACGCTCACCCAAACCATGTAAAGGTACCAAGTCCCTCTTCATTACTATCTTACCAGGGTGTTAGCATGCATATTCATAATAACCACAATCAAAGTACATATCTCATTATAATAACCATATCTCAAATTGTGTTGGGATGTTAATGTCAAGTGGGGATGATGACTTAGACAATACCTATCTCAAATACTATTTTTAATAATCTCAGTCAGTCTTCACAGCTTTGAAAAGAGTGAAGTAGTATAACTGCTCACCCATCCTATATAAATAGAATGATCCCTCACGAGATTGGACTACTTGGTAATCTAGATTTTTCTAATGTTTTTCATAGACTGATTGATCTATACTTAGCTACTTATGCATTCTATTATACAATGAGATAGAAGTTTGTTATTGTTACTGTGAGACTGAGGAGTGAAATGGAAGTGTTAGGTCAAACTGATAAATTATTAATATAAGACAATACTTTTTAGTGGAGTTTTTTCCCTACGGGTGTCACCACTTAAATATGGTGTCTCTTGTCTCATTTAACTTCAACTATTAATATGTGTTTTCATTCATATGTTAACTGGTATATGCATTTGTAAAACATCTGGTTAAAATTTCCTCACATTATAATATATAATCCTCAACTGTTAATATGTGTATCTATAATTCTTCAATTATATCTTCCCTCATTTGTTCTAACATGGTATCAAATCTTGTGATTATGTGTGTGCATACCTAGATCTAGATGTTTTCTAGCTTGCAAGAGTGAAGAATCTTGTAGGTTGTTTGATCTGTAAAACCCTAAAAATTTAGTCAACAAATTCAAGCTAAACCAGGTGAAAAGTTCTAATTTTAACCCAAAATTACTTGGATATTGGTCGATTACCTATTTAAATCATGTTAGAGTTGTTTGTATGCTTGATATTTTCTTCTTCATATAGTTTTAGTTGTTTACGGTTTAAATCTGTCGTCTACGAACTTATTTTAAGTTTTTACGGTTTTTTTTTTATTATGGACCCAAAAGATTTCCTTAGATCTAGTTAGTTCAAAGCATTTAAATCCACCATGTCTTTATAAATATTTATTTTTTTCTAGATATGCTTATGCAAAACCTGATCCAATCTTTTTTCACCATCTGGCTTCGTTTTATTAGTTTTGCAAAGTTTGGACCAATAAAATTGCTCCAAATAGCTTCAGTGTCCTTTTATTTGTGTTTTTAAAGCCGTGCCCACTCTTAAAGTGCCAAGTGGCTTCAATTTGACATCCTTTTTTATTTGTGAAGCTCATCCAATCATTTTATGCCATCTAGCTTCGCCTTGTCAGTCTCATTTGACTTCTTTCATTTCTGCTATATTCTTTTGACTTCGAAGCTTGAGCCAATCATATTGCTCCAACTAGCTTTATATTTTCAGTTTTTGTGAAGCCCAAGACAATCAGAAGGATCCATCTTGTTTTGTTGTGTTATTAAAATTGTTTATCTGATTTTCAATCATGAAATGTGAGCCAATAAGGGCTTTACATGTTTCTTAGCATTGTCAGACTTGGAGTAGATGTCCTCTATCATCTGTGAATTTTGAGTGGATAGGATTTATCCAAGTAGCTCTGTATTTCAAATTATCAGTCTTCTTTTAACTTTCTTTTGACATATGCAAAGGAAAAACCAATAAAATTTATCTAAGTATATTTTATTTCGCACTTGTTAGATTTGTGAAATCTGAGCCAATAGAATTGCTCCACATTTTTATATTTTTCAGTCTTATATTTGTGGTATTTATTATCCAATTAAAATTTGCCATCTTTTCACATTTGTTAGTCTTGCAAAAAGTGAGCCATTTAAAAGGTTCCATGTATCTTCTTTTTTGTCTTGTCTTTGTCAGATTTGCGAAGCGCGAATCAATTGATTTTTGACACGTATTTTAATTATGTCAGCCTTTGTAAGTGTCAGGGTGTCAGTATTTTCTTTTGCATAGCCACTTAAATTGTGACACTTATCTTATACATTTTTAGACCCAAACTTTATTTCAAGTTTGGTTTATTTCAGGGAATTTAAGCCCGCTCAAATCTATCTATTTAAAGTTTTGTGAAAATCCGCCAAGTGTCTTTTCTTTTACCGTTAAACTTTTGACAAGTGGCCTCGTTTGACTAAGAATTTGATTTCGTATTGTGTTAGATTGCGAAAAACAATCCAATTAATTTAAGACATGTGTATATGGTTTTGTTTTATTAGGTGCATTGCTAAATGCAAGCTAATTGAAAAGTGACACATATATTTGTTTTTCGTTGCTGTCAGTCTTGTCTTAGTTTTTTGATGTGTGTTTATTTTTTTTATTGTCGCAAACCTGAAAAAACATTAAATTTATTTTTTTTAGGTTTCACATCCACCCAAGGATATGTTTCTTAACTTGTTTGTATTTATTAAGTAGCTTGTTTTTTTTATCTCGCCTCGCCAAGTTGCTAAATAACTCGTTGAGCTACTCTAGCATAATTTAGTCCGAGCTCGGTTAGTTCATCTATAAACTCGACCTCAACTAAGATTTTTCAAATTGATCTTAAATTCGACCAAATCAAGTTGTTCTTTGACTAAATTTGAGTTGATTGCATTCGTATGGCTGGTAAAAATATATATAGCTATTTTTTTTTCTTTTTTTGGCTTCCTTGACTCATTTTTAGCTTAATTTGTTTCCATTACCACCTAAGCAATAAAAATGGCCAATTTTGCCAATTTTCAATGGATAAGTCTCATATTTTAAATGGAACGAACTATAGTATCTAGAGGGTAAGGTTAAAATCTTGTTTCATGGCTAGAAAGCTTTGGCATCTTATGACTAGTATTGAAAAACATCCCACAGAGAGACAAGATACCCCTGAAAACCTTATCTCCTTCTCTCAAAGATCTTAAGAAGCTCTATTCAACCTATTGCAAAGTATAGAGATGAATTCTTAATACATATAGGTCATGTGGACTCACCTGTAGATGCGTGGAAGAAATTAGAGACCATTGATGAAGGTAGTAGGTTGTCTAAAATTATTAAACTAGTTTTAGATCTGTTTACAACAACCATAAAGGGGGATGATAAAATTATCAACTATTTGGATAAAATTAAGAACATCAAAGCTCAATTAGATGGCTACAACTATGAATTATTTTAAGATAAGATTAAGTACTTCATAATTCAGATCAATATTCATGAAAAGTTTAGAAAATATATCTCAATTCTCAATTCTAAGTATAAAAATGAGAATGATCTACCTGATCTAGACACTTTTTCTTCTTTATTGATTCAATAAGAGAGAGTCATGGAGAAATTTGATTCAAAAGAGACTGCTTCTCAAGATCTATTCTCACAGAGTCATAAGTCTTCCCATAATAGAAATAATAACAATCATAGTCAAAATCCTAATATCATATTTAGATTTAAATCAAATCCTAAGACTAACTCTAAGAACAGTCATAACTTTAAAGTCAAATTTAATGGTACTTGTAATAAGTGTGGAAAATTTGGGGCATAAAGAGTCTGATTTAGGGTGAAGACTAACAAATCAGTTAAGAATACTAATAATAGCAAGTGTAATAACCATGATAAAAATTAGAATCAAACCCAAGAAAATATGTCTTAGCATTCTATTGCTTTGTAAACTTCCCTTTCAGCTTCAAATGAAAATTAATGGATTCTCGACAGTGATGCCTCTAGGAACATGACTTTTACTCCTAGTATCCTCTTAGATGTAGTTAAATGTGAAGAGAATATCTATCTAGGAGACAACTCAATCATTATATGAGAAGTTTGTGGCAATTTTAAGCTTTCAAATGGTGTAATTAGGAATATCTTGTATGTTCCTCAATTGAAAAAGAATATTTTGTCTTGCTCTTAGCTAACTAAATAAAACTATAAAAAAAATTACTGCAAGATAAGTGGTTTTTCAAAGATATGTTTAAAAATGTTATTTCTTTTGGCATTCAGAAAAATGGATTGTATATCTTTGATAGTTTTATGTCCGAATCTTTTTTTTCTTCCTCTTCTAGGAATGCTATTAAACTTTGGCATGAAATAGTTGGTTATGTAAATTTAAAAATCCTATATGATATGTCTAGACTGGATCTTATTTTTGGTCTTCCTAATATAAAGATAGGTCATGAAACTTGTGAAAGTTTCCGAAGTGGTAAGTAACATGCTCAACCATTTCACAAACATCATGATCTAAATCCATCTCAATTATTAGAACTAATTCATAGTGATGTGAGAGGTCCACTTGAGGTTCCTTATCTCAGTGGAGCCTTGTATGTTTTCTGTTTGATTAATGATTACTCTAGAATGACTTGGTTTTATTTCATTAAGAAGAAGTCTCGTGTCTTAGTTAAGTTTCAGAAATTTAAAGATCTAGTTGAGAATGCTTCTAATATGAAAATTAAGAGAGTTAGGACTAATAATGGAGGTGAATATGTCAGTAAAAATTTTGATGAGTTTTGTGTATCATGTGGGATTTAAAGAGAGTTGACTATGCCCTATTCCCCTTAGCAAATTGGAATTGTAGAAGGAAAGAATAAGATTGTCTTAGAAATGGCTAGGACTATTATTCATGCTTCCAATTTGCCTAATTTTTTATGGACTAAAGCTATGAACTCTATTGTCTATATTCTTAATAGATTTCCTACTAAATATCTTCATCAAACAACTCCTCACAAAGTTTGGAAAAAGTGAAAAACCAAATATATCTCACTTAAGAATATTTGGTAGTCCTGCTTCTATCTTCATTCCAAAATCCAAAAGGAAGAAGCTTGATCCAACATATTTTTCTTATATTTTTGTTGGCTATGGATGTAAAAATAAAGGATTGAGAGTTTATGATCCATTCAAGCATGAAATTGTTGAAAATAGAAATGTTCAAGTCTTAGAAATAACTTTCTCTGATTATCCTCATGAATCGTCCTCTATTGTTCTAGATATAAATCCTGATAATTCTGCTTCCATGGAAATAAAAGTTCAAGAGGCTGGTCATTTTGATCTAGATATGATGGAGATTGAGGGGGAGTAATCTCAAAATTTCTTGTAATCTAAGATTCCTAAATGGGCTCAAAGTCTTGTTCAAAACTATCAACTTGATAATATTAGAAAGCTAACTAGAAGTTAGCATACTTATCATGCCTTGATGACCCTACATGAGGTAGAACCATAATCCTTTGAAGAAGCATCTCAAGATGATAGATGGCTTCAAGATATTAAGGATGAATACAATGCTTTAATTAAAAAGGACACTTGGTAACTAGTCCCTCCTCCTTCTAAAAGAAACATTGTAGGATCTTAGTGGCTGTTCAAAATCAAATATAACTCACTAGGAGAGATTGACAAGTTCAAGGCAAGGCTGGTAGCTTGTGGTTTCACTTAGAAACCTAGTATAGACTATGTTGAGACATTTTCTCCTGTTGCTAAGATGAGCAGTGTGATAGTTCTTCTTACATTAGCTGCCCAATATGGTTGGGAGATTCACCAAATGGATGTTAAAAATGTTTTCTTAAATGGTGACTTAAAAGAAGAAACCTATATGAGTCAACCTAAATTTTTGAAGAACATGGTAAAGAAATTTATGTCTGTAAGATTAAATAGTATTCGTATGGTATTAAGCAAGCTCTTAGAGCTTGGTATGCTAAAATTAATAGGTTATTTTAGGAACTTTGTTTTTTAAACTGTTGTTCTGATAATGATTTTTTCGTTAAGTTTGATAACAATCATATTAGCATTATTTTTCTCTACATTGATGATATTTTATTACTATCAGTGATAGAAATCTAATTTTTAGAATCAAAGAAAATTTAAAACAATGTTTTGAAATGACTAATTTAGGTTTATTAAATATTTTTCTTGGCATGATTATATTTTAAGATCATAAGTCTATTGTTGCATCTAAATCTCAGTATGATATGAATTTTCTTAGAAGATTTAACATGATTGAATGTAAGCCTGTTGTCATTCCTAATGAATTTGGTGTTAAGTTAGACCCTAAACTAGCTTGTGCTAAATTTGATCCTACTCTGTATGGGCAACTAGTTGGTAGTCTAATTTATTTGACCATTACTAGACCTGATATTTCTTATGCAGTAGGAGTAGTTTCAAGATTTATGAAAGAAACTTATGAGGTTCATTAGAAAATGACAAAAATAATTTTGAAATATATTAAAGGGACAATAAATTATGGTCTTTTTTATTCTTCTTATAATGATGCACAATTATTTGTTTACTGTGAATTTGATCATGTTGGTGATGTTGTAGATAGAAATTCTACTTATAGACGTCTGTCTAAGTTGAGTGTAGGTTCCATCACTTGGAGTAGCAAGAAGAAACCAAAAATGTCTATATCTTTTACTGAGGTAGAGTATAGAAGTTCTATGGAAGCTTCCAAAGAAGCTAAGTGGTTGAAAATATTATTGGATGAGATACAGATGAGCATCAGAGGGAGAAATACTCTTCTATGTGACAACCATAGTTGCATTTCTCTTGAAAAGAATCCAGTTCAACATCAAAGGACCAAGTATATTGAAGTTCATATGCATTTTATTCAAGAAAAAATCTAATGGTGATATTGATCTCAAGTTTTGTTCTACTGAAGATCAATTTACAGATATCTTCACCAAGCCTTTGTGTGCTATGAAGTTTAGCAAGTTTTGTGACTTTTTGGGCCTATCAGAGTTGCATTTTAGGGGGAGTGTGAATTAAAATGCCACCTCTTAATGGATGTTGTAAACTTCCAACAATTCCTCCACTTTATAATAAGTAAATGTGTCACTTTATGTGAAGTTACTTGTAAATCCAAGTGAAGCTTTAGTTGTGGGTATGTCTTAATTTATAAAAAGGCTCCATAATCTAATGTACGTATTCATAAGTAAAGCACTTGTTAAGAATTTTTGTATGGGAAGATCAGATGATCTCCCTTGTTTGCATGCTATCCTAAATCACTATTTCTGATTCAAGGATATGTGAATCCTTTTGTAGAAAAAGGTTAAATTGGCATGTATGTTTTTTTCCCCACTTAAGATTAAGGAGTGTTGGGGTGTTAATGTCAAGTGAGGATAACCACTTAGACAACCCCTATCTTAAATATATTTTTAATAATCTTAGTCGGTCTTCACAGCTTTAAAAAGAGTGAAGTGGTATAACCACTCACCCATCCTATATAAATAGGATTATCCCTCATGGGATTAGACTACTTGGTAATCTATCTTTTGCTAAAAAAATTCATAGACTGATTGATCTATAGCTAGTTACTTATGTGATCTATTATAAAGTGAGACATAATTTTGTTATTGTTACTGTGAGACCGAGGAGTGAAGTGGAAGTGCTAGGTTAAACTGATACATTCTTAATATAAGACAATGATTTTTAGTGGAGTTTTTTCCCTACAGGTTTCTCCACTTAAATCCAAAGGCCCACTAACACATCACTCAACCTGAACTAAGTTCTCACCCGAAGCATGCAAGGGTACTAGGTCCCTCTTTTATGTCAGCTTGTTCAAGGAATTAGCATGATCACGCAAGTATTGTAGATCCATAACAGATAACTAAGTATATTGCATAAATTAAACTAGAACTAGATCTCAATCATAAACAAGATTAACTCATACCAGAATCAAGATTAACTTTAACGTGTAAGAATAATTCACATGAGTAGTTTCTATCAATAAATCAATATCCAGCCACAATGATCAATTATATTAAATCATCACAAACTAGTAGCTCAATATACGATGAGTACCATCATAAATTCATGTGACAAAGCATACCAACAACATAACTATGTTATAATCCAAATCTCAGTCGTATCCCTAATCTGTGCAAATCAATACATATATAGGTGTGGGGAATTTCCCTTCACCACCCAGGCACTCTAAAGGGGAATTCCCCTTCACTACCCATGTAATCTCAAAATAGCCATGCATTCACACAAAGATAACTAAATAAGCATGCAAGCTTCACCTAATAATAGATTATCTATAATTAACTCCAAAACTAATCCTATTACTAGCTCATAATATGCACGAATCTTGATCTTTCACATGTTCCCAAAATAGCCTTTTCTTAGCCTCAAAGTCTTCTTCTTTTATCTAAAGTTTGCTCCATACTCTAATCTATCTTTAGCCTGCAATATGCAAAAATGACTAAGTATTGAATCTGTTTTGCTTGGGTGCAAACCTTCGCATGCTCCTTGTTCTACTTCCACACGTGCCTTTTCACCTACCTAGTGCGCATCCCAAAGTTTCACATGGAACTTATAATTAGCACAATTCTGGGGTGTAATATTACCCCACACTAATTGGATTGCCATCCCCAGATATTCGTTAATTGACTTGTGCCGAAAATTATCCTACTCGGATAAAAAAGAGAACAAATAGTCAATGCCCAAACAAAATCATCATACTAAAAATTATCTCAAGCCAGAGTTGAATGGAGGAGGTCTAGAAATTCATCATCTATTTATGTTACCACCTTGTTCCATTCCTCAAACTCTTGTAATGCTTTCCTAGGTGTAGATCGTACAATCCATGGAACTTGATAGGGAGTTAACTCTTTAAATTTTCCCTTGAGCTCACTAATTAACACTGATAGTTCTACGCATGCTCCTTCAATGACGTCCATGTGTTTGAGTACCATATTTTTGAATTCTCCTATATGCTGCTCCAATTTCTCCCCACTTACCCTTTATTTTTTCCTTCTACACGGTTGTTTTTGCTATCACATGTGTGCACTTGAACATATTATTTGGTGTCTTTTCTTGAATTATCTCAACACTTATTCCTCATCCACCAACCATGCATCAATGAAAGGCTTGTACTTCTGATATCTGTTAAAATCCATATAAGATGTTTCCCCTTTCCTTATTTGAGCTTAGCAAAACAAATCCTCTAGCATCAGTGGTTCAGTGCTTCAACATCGAATCATAATATTATCCTTCATGTTCTTTTTGATATATTTCTCTATAGGCACTGTACCACTCTTGATATTTACAATGAGCATCCCAACTAAATTCTCCAAGTACTCCATTTCATCTTCATAGTCACTGCTATCCTGGCTCAAAAATCATGTGAATTGTTCCAAAATACATTTCACTATAACATGATAGCACCTGTCATATACTTCTTTTGTTCTCTTCTACCTCTCCTCATAGGCCTTTCTTTAATCTGATCCACATAGTGCTATTTGTAATATTTATCAATGTCCATATGTTATTAACAGTAGCGCTAGAATATAAGATCCTACATGACTATTTTTTCTACCATCTTATTTAAGGGTGTTTCATGCTTGCTACATAAGTCAAATGGTTTGAGATATATTTCCCTTTAATTCTTCCCAGGCTGTTTCAGCAATGTTATGGTTTCGATGGAATGTTCATCTTACCTCAAATTATGGCTCTTTTATGTGGTTATAATAGACTCTAGCTTAATATTTTTCCTAGTGCACAACACCCCTCCATTTTGATCCATTAAGTCCCAAGAATGCAACTTTTCTAGTTACCACTGTACTTTGAAATTCGCATTGACGTAATGCCTTTTTTAGGGTCGTCCATATTAATCCATGTGAGGCGACCTCAGGTGTGCATATCACTTTCATCTGTGATTTTCTCTTTGTCCTCTTTTACTTAGGAGTTATATTCCTTGTACATGTACGCCCCATTTTCATAAACATGTTTCTTCCTTGATTCCAAAAGTGTTATTACTAGATCTTCTTCTTCATTGTGTACTTCATCCCTGCACAAGTGCATATTATCTGCTTTCAGTGGAATCTTACTACCTTCTTCTTCTCTATATAGGTGCCTTCTACCTCTTTTATTTATCCTTTTCCCACTCCAAGTGATTATGAAAATTCTTGTTCTAATTAGTTCTTCTCTCAATGAAGCTTGTCTCTTCTCCAGATCCATGATTCCTTAATTATCTCTATACTAGAAATAACCATGGATTTTTGGCACTTAAACTTTTCCTTCTCCATGACTTCCCCTGTTGTGAGGTCCCTACATCCGCCATTATTTCATCTAGTGTAACACATCCTATTATATGAGTGGTCAAAATTCACCCTCATATTAATCTCCTTCTTCTTCTATAAGGTCATCCTTACACACCCTCTTCACCAAAGGTACTACTATCCCTTTCCAAGTTGTGGAAATGGGGAATCTATTACATTCATCTCAATCCCTTCTTAAGGTTTTGGACTCAGCTACAAAAATACTCTTGTAAATCATACCCCATAATGGTAACATTGAGTTGGGGATGTAAGGTCCCATCGTATTCAAGATCCAATACCTCTACGTATGTAGACCTTGAATCACACCTATATGTTGTGTGTATAGTGTGCAAGTCTGAGTCGACCTTGTCTATATCGAAGTTAAACTTATGTGCATATTTTATTTCTATTCACTAAATACTTAAGGTATCACACAGTGAAGGAAAATGACAGCTTTCACAAAGGGGCTCGTCTCCTCATTCACCATTCTATATTGAATGTAAGAATTTAGTGCTACATCACCATGAATTTCATATATTCCCCCAAATGCATGGTGGGCATTTCACATGGAATGCACCATTTATTCTCAAATTACCCTATTAACCTGTCATAACACTTTTTTATTCACTGCCTTGTATGCACTTGTAATCATCCCATCAAAAGTGTATCCTATGAATTGCATATTGCGGGATATTTATGCACAGGTGGGTAAACCCACCTGTTGTACTCTAGTTCATCCATCACTTCAATCTCTCGAAACCACTATGAGGAGTAAAATTGACCACCATGTTATCTTAAAACCATCATCACTCTACATTCACAATACTTCTATAATTCCATTCGTGAACATGACTATACACTGATTTTATATTATGTCATATGTGTTATTCTATGTTCCACGTACAAGTAATATTTTATTGATGTCCATCCCATCATTTAGAGGCTGCCCAATTTTTATCTCACCAGTTTGGATGTAACTCTAACTACTAGATCATCCAAATCTGTAATTTTCATTGCCTATCTACCCTTCTCATAACTTAATTCTATGACCAACTCATCTATCCTTTCCCACTAATAATAAGTTATAACCCCATGTCTTCTCTCGTACTATAAATTCCTGTAACTCACTCAATCAACTGAGCATTAATTCTCAGTCTTTATTCTGAACGAAGTAAAATAAATCTTCATGTACTCGTAAAAATCAGACCATTGATAAAAATGTGTTGGATTCATAAAAAAAGGAAGATAATAAAGTTGAAAAACTTTGGTCTTCTCTAGTTTTCATCTTACAGATTCATCAATTAGAAGGTTTCCCTTCTTCATCTATTTTTGGAAGTACCTTATCTAAGTCTGGCTTCAATATTTTCTCATGCTTATCCATTCTATGATTATATTCACTTATATTGCACTTTGGTATCTTAGAATTCCATATATCCACCCTATACACACTAGGGGGATACTGTATTTATGAATATATCTCCTCTAAGGGATCTTCTGGTACTACCCTCCACCCTATTTGATCTAATTTTTTTTCCTTTCGGAGCCATATTTTTGTAAATTCGTACATGCCGTAGGTGCTCTGCAACACAACCTTATCTTTTACCCAAGAATTGCGAACCTTAGCTATTTAGATTGAATGCAAAACCCTTTCTTCCCATGCTTGTACTGTTATTTCCAAATTTCCTCTCCATAAAGGACCTACATGCATATCCCCACACTGATCTGGTTTGCACTCTACTTCGATCCCTCTTATACTAGAACACTTGGTTTCTTATTGGCTCAAGTTTTCTTCAAAGTAAAGGTAGAAGAATAACTACCCCTTACCCTTATTTATAATTTTCCAATGACATACATTGTCCTTTTGACCCACACTTTTAAATCAATTTTCAAATAAATTACCTTTTCCATTTTTACTAACTTTCGTGACTTCCTTTCGTGTGTTGCAATCGTAACCCTTCTGGCATGTTATACTTCTTCTTACCCATAGACCTCCTCCATGTACCTACCTATACTGCCAAAGTACATAACCAATTGTGTCCATATCCTAAATATCTTCTCATGACAATTTCCTACCTCATGCGTTACATTATATGATCATCTTATCCTACGTGGTCTTTAAGAAAACCATTTTTCTTTCAAAATTCACAGCACCCGTAACACCTTCTTTTCTTCACACTAGCCTTCTAGGAGACACCTTATAAATGAGCCTAACCATACATTAAGAGATGGAAGCCAATAATTTTTTTCTCCCTACTTGATCTAACACAAACTAAAAATATGCGTGCAGTCCTCTGCACATGAACTTCAAAATATAGTAATCACCTCCTAGCACGGCACACAAGCATGCTTATGACAAAAAAAACACTTAAACTAAAGTTGACACAATGCATAACACACGATGAAAGGAAACACTTGAAAATGGATTTATTAAATGTAAATATAATCTAATTGGAAACAATACTTTATTACAATCACCGAGTAAGACTTGTTTATAGTCGGGATTCAACCTACTCCCATTGAATTAAATGGGTAATAAAGTTCCATCCAACACCTGTAACTAGTAAGCACCTAATTCCAATATCTTCATTACTAAAAATAGTCCAAACCAATCAAATTTCAACTTCCCTAGGTACTGGTGCACAAACTTTGAATCCTACATAGAACAACCATTTTTCCAAATCTCAAATTCCTTATTTTGAATATTTTTGTCATGTCATGCCTTATATCTCATTTTTTCTATCTTCTAGCTCCACCGAGTGTTAAATAGCACGCACTACTCATCTAACTGCATCAGTTTATCTATGCACTCTTCGAACAACTTGTTTATCATCCAATCCTCCTACAATGCATAATACGCAGGGATGGCAAAATGAATTCTACATGTAATACAACCTCCACACCAAACGCCAACTGAAAGGGTGTGGCTTTATTCAATCTTTGTAAGTGGTCTTGTATACCCAAAGTACAAGAAGATACCTTATCATCCCAGTATTTCCTTCCAACATCACAAATTTTTGTCAGTGCATTTCCCCATAAATCTTGTTGAAATCCTCAACATTTCCATTGAACTGTGGATGATAGGGGGTTGTCTTGTGATGTGCCACCATAAGCTCATACAAAATAATCCTGATGGTCTCATTAAGAAAATGAGTGCCCCTATCACTTGTTAAGCTCAACGCGACATCCATACCCTAGACTGATAATGATTTCTCATAGAAATATTGATGTTGTAGCTATGTGTGAAATCATTTGTAGGTGTTGATTCTTGGCCTACCATGTCATATAATCCATACAAGTTATAATATAGCATGCGTCAGTCCTACACATTGGTGTGGAAATAGGACCTACAAAGTCAATATCCCATTTCTCAAAAGGTTCATCACTTGAAATAGGACTCAAAGGCATCTCATCTTTGGTTCTAAGCTTTCCAAGGCACTGGCAATGATCACACACCTTGACATAGTATTTGATATCCTTATATAGAGTTTCCCATAAAAACCAGCCATCAAAATCTTACACATGGTGGCATCCCCTGCATAATGACCTTCTACAATTCCACCATGATATTATTCCTTAATACCCTTATACTCATGGTTCAGAATGCACTGGCACAAAACTTGGATTCATGACCTATACTTAGTACAAATGATCTTCTAAGATCAACTGATAAGGTGTCACATATTGATGATTAAAAGTTAGTGCCTTCTTCTCTATGGAAATTCATTGCCTATGGTGTCCTGTCTAGTGCGTAAAAAGAATTACAATATATTCAGTGGCACTTTCAATGGGTGAGGTTCAATATAAAGCAGTTGTTATATGGCATTATACTCAATGCTCTACGCATCCTCACTAGAATTGATTCTACAAGGTAAAATGATCACGTGGCCGAAGTTTCTTTTTCCTAGTTTCACAATAACTAGTAAATTAGAAACTCCTAGAACCATAGTAGTATCCACCTGTAAATGTTCCCTTGTAAAATTGGTTTTTTTGACCAAATACTTAAGTTCCATATGATCTATGAAGAACAATAAATAATGTAGCCAATAAGATTGTGCTAACCTGTGCAGTGCGTAAATCATGTAAAAGATATTTGTGCTCATATAGTTGTATAATTATATTTAGCTAGTGTCAACTTCCATCACTTGCAAAAAAAAAAAGGGTGATCTATAATTCCTTCTCAGCTAGGTTGATGAGACCAACAATGGCAGCCATTAACCATCCCAGAAGCATATCCACATGAACATGGAATGGTTTTTTCCATGAAGGAAAGCTAGTGCAAAATAAGTGTCATGGTGTTGTCCTTTCCTTGGCATCTTGTTTCAAACACTTGTTGTTGCACCTCACCCACAATAGAATTTTCCTTTATTCCTTCAAAATTTTCCTCAAATAAGGGTAATGGAAATATTTGCATGGATCACAAATTTAATGAATTTCCTAGTAATACCCTATATGTCCAGGGGGAAATCTATGCACTTCACTTTGATTATTAAATTCTTCCAATCCCAAGATCACAGTAATATTTGGTTGGATCTACCAACAAGCCTTCCATTGAAAACATATGGTCCCATGCAAAGTGCCAAAAGGTGTTGCATTTTCAGACATTTCTTAATATTCATCAGAGATGTTCAACTTGGAGTGTGCACCTCTCAAACATAAGCCTCAAATTGTCACAATGAGCCTTAACCAGTCTTATACATGTTTTCATCCAATCATCTATATATACCTGGTAAAAACCTATGAATGAAGTCTTGGTGTGTTCATGATGCCACGATGTATTGAGACAAACAGATTGGTGAATTTATATCAATACAATGGTGCATTACAGTATATGAATGAGAGTTCCCCATGTAGTGGTGAAATTTATCTTGTCCTAATCTTATTCAAGTTATACCCATCATGATGATAAATAGCATGAATCCATCAGTGAAGGATTAAATTTGGCAAGTGCTTTCATGGCCCTTATAATATCTCTTTCCAAGTTCAAAGTGTTGGTGGGTTGAAAGCGTATCACTTACTCAAGCAGCATTCAAGTATCTGTCATGCACATAACATCCTTATCCTGACCATCTTTATTAATAATAAAGACCAAGGGATTAACCTACTCAAACTCCACAATAGTGCTCAGATGATGAAAGAAGGCTTCAACTTATGTAATTCAGGTCAACTTTCTTCCTTCAAACAAGGAATGCATAGATTGTGATTGGCATCTAGTAAGGTCACATGCCTAATCCTTAGGGGGTTTAGCACACATTATTTTAAGTAATAATCCTCATCTCACCGCAATGACGAAAATGGTGGATGCACTAGGTTTATTTTAAGATAGACTCACGGAGCTCAATTCCTAGAAGGTCACGTAGACAGTTAGAATAGTCATAGCCACTTCCTGCTGCTACCAGTAATCACCAATGCAATGGCCTCTTAGTCTCTAAATTTGTTCCAATATGAGACATTGAGTTGTACTTCATAGGCTCAAATGATACATGGGCGTATTATCAAATCTCATGTGGCTGTAACCTCACACGTAAATTCATGGGTTTTATTGACATCCAAGTAAATCATCTGGAGATCATGTAGGTCATGTATTATTCATACCAGTTTACCCTATGCAAAATTTCTAGGACTCAAGGCACGAACCATTTGTGCAAGTAATTCAAATATTATTAAGACCGGGTTCTGATGTGCACTCCATTTAGATCTACCTGGATTTCTTAGCATATCTAAAAAAATTTCCTCATCCTTCACATTATCTCAGATAAATTATAGGTGAATCATAATTTTTGGAGTAACTTCTCATTAAAACCATAGGTTTAGTAAAAAAATAATTCAAATGTGATTGAGTTTTGACCTAAGTTCTCATCATTTTGCCAATTGCCTATTCTTCTCTTTCCCAAGCACTTCTACATTGACATAGCATGCATGGAAGGAAAAGTGTATTACGGTTCTGTCTTCAAATCTCTATGCACCAAAGAGATGGTGGTAAAGCTTCTCATGCCCCCTTTATCCAATAATTTATCACAAGCCCGTAAATTTTTGTGTGAAGTACGGGTTAAAAGCTTCTGATGGAAGCTTGTTAAGTATCAATTTTAAGGCCTTGAGATGAATTGGGCTCCAATGTAGCAAGCTTAGTTAGAGATTAAAGTGATGTCTCACTTCTTGGGATGTCAAATAGGTTATCTCTTTAGGATACTAAAATAATGTAGTTGTTGTACTTCGCACATGGCATAAACCAATATCATTATAATGTGTATCACCCGCATTTTTCCACTAGGAAACAATTGGCATGCATACACACATCACTAGTTATGTCACTGTACACTAAGAAATACTGATGCTACCTAGGTATATAATCTTAAGCACCTTTTCATGATGTGGCTTAAACATGTGAATGTAAAAACTAGTTAGAGTGTAACCTCAAGCTTAACACAATAAAACTTCATATGATTCAATGCACCCTGTTCGACACAACCAAATAATATATACTATCTCTATATTGACTACGAACCATTACATAGCTGTATAGGAAATGTACTTCCTTATATGTCGTCATTACCTCAGGGTCTCTAATTGTATCTCACTTATATCAATATTCTACATCTTCTTCACTCAAAGGCTTAATACATACGAGTTTTTCTAATAACTCGTAACATACATAATAACGCTAACATCCTTAATTATCATAAGCTAATGTACCCCTTGTTGAAGCACTAATCCAAATTATTCACATAACATTCCAAGGATGCCCTTAGTGTGGACACTGGGGAAAAAATGCCATCTCCTCTAGTTCCAAGCAGCATGTTGAATTACCTAACCTACATTTGGTCTCGATCTTCAGCACTGACTAATGGGAACATATTTTCATACCATGAATAGGGGCCCATCAACCTATCCAGGTGAATACATGAATTGGGACCCATAAACCAATTCACATTAACCATAAAGTCAATTTGATTACATTAAATTATGCACCTATATCTATCAAAATTTTGCTTAAAAGCCATCCATAAATAACCATGTTTAATGTAATCTTCTTATCCTACTCATGATTATGGGGAGGTAGATATGCATGAAGTATTTTCCTCTCTCACTCATTACCTGTGCATAGTACTTTTTCTCTTAACCACTCTCCTAATAAGGGGATTATGTTCTCCTGGAACAACATTCGACATACCTCCTTTAAATCATCTACATTCTTATGTGGGATTTCAAATTTCTTAGCTCGTTCCATCATGCCTACCCATTCCTTCAATCTCTGAATCTCTCCTTGTAGATTCCTAATAACATCCATAGTCTCTAAGTAAACTTATATTTGATGTTCAACATCATGGTACTTGGCATTAATCACATCTTGCTTTGTTATAGTCATGTTATACTTCGGAGTTTCACAAGAACACGTAGCCTCTGTGTGTGTGGTAACTAAAACTGGTTGTAATTTAGAGTTAAGCCTAACCTTCATCATCCATTGATCTCCATCTACACGTTTTATCTTTATTATGGTTGATCCCTTGTCTTGCTTATGTGGCTTGCTCATATGTTCATAAAAGTCAAGGTATTCTTCAAATCTGTGTTGTTTTCCACACCATGAGAAAAACACATTTTGAGGGAAATTACACTGATAATGATAAGGAGATCTAATAGTAAAACATTTTCCTCTAGGAAATCCTCTTCCACCACCATGACATTGGCCTCTATATCCACCATGGAAGGCTTTATTCCTATTATCCCCATTATTGTACCCTTCATTATGTTATTCTCCTTGTTTTTTATATCCACCTGCTACACTAATCTAGCGTACACCCATTTCAATGGATTCATGTATATGATCAATCACTCTATAGTTAATAGTATCTTGAGTATGAGTTTTAAAATTTTTACAATACATAGATACATTCTTCTGGATCACACATTACAAGAGGGAAAATCTACTTGCATCATGGTCTACATGAAAAATCTTGCAAGATACACATGCGGCTGTTGGTAATGGTGTTTACTATATAGGGATCGATATAAGTTTAGAACTTGATGTAGCCTAGAATTCATTGCAAATATCCCAAAGCACATCAGCACATCACTTAGCTTGAATTGAGCGCTCAGCCGAAGCTCGCAAGGGTACCATAGGTCCCTCTTAGTGAATCTTATTCAAGATGTTAGCATGATTATAAGTATATTTTGGATCCATAACAAGTAATAAAGTAAACCACAATGCATAGACCATATCTAGATCTTAACCATATGAAGGAATAACTAAACACTTACTATAATCAATTTTATCATACAAGATCCATATTCAATTACATCTAACGCCAATATCTAGCCAATGAGATCCATTATATTAAATACTGTAAAATGTAGAAGGTTCATACATCATAATAATGTCACAATGAGTCATGCGCACTAAAATATTTGCAACATAACACTACAACAAATTATGAACTTTCTAAATTGTGCAAATCAATACATATTTATAGGGGCGGGGACTTGCCCTTCACCGCCTATGCACCTCCCAAAAATAGGCTACATGTTAATAATAGTCATGCGCCCTTACATAAATATACAAAAGCATGCAAGTGCTAATAATAGATCTCCTATAGTTAGCTCTTAGTTTAGATTCTATTATTAGTTCCAAAACTCTGCATGGCACTCAATCTCCCGCTTCTCTAAAATAGACTTGGTGTGGTCCTACAAGTCTTCATACTTTGACATGCTTAGCACTCCATGTCCCAAAAATAGCCTTAGTCTACAAAAATGGATAAGTCCTATTTTAACCTTCTCCTGGGCAAGCCCTTGTTTTGCCATACTTCCATGCGCTCCTACGTGCCCTACATCCATGCACCCATACCTTCTATGCTTTCAACCTTGAGCTGTATTTCATCATCTAAACATTACCCCACACTAAAGTCATTGTTGGCCCTGGCAATGGGAAATCACAACTTATATCTCCAAGAATACAGAATAATGAATGAAAGAATATGTAATTACTTGAACACAAAGAATGTAGATCTACTCGGTGCCTTGTTCTTCCACATGGAGGATTAACAATGGATATTCATTTTTAATCTTTGCTTCTAACGTCTTCCCAATCCACTCAATGCTTCACCTATTTTATTCTGGGACATCTGTAACCACATACTTACAACTCATCATGAGACATGTTTTCGTTTTAATTTTGCAAAATTCTAACAATGTTAGCCATACTATAAACCATGCCCTCCATGTAATCCATTTTCTACGTAATGAGCTTCCCAATTTCATTCATTCTTTCCTTATGTGGTTCTTGGGCTACTGCAAGTGCATTGTGTTTTTCTTCTACTAGAGCAAGCCTCTCCATGTGTCCGAGTGTCTCATTCTTCATTGCCTTTTATAACCTCACTATCGTCTAAAATTTTTCTATGTCCTAATGATCCAATCTGGTGTCGCGCACATATTCAGAGCTTGGTCTTCCTTCTTCAATTTGCCCTTCAATGCCTACAACAATGACGCATAGCTTGCAAATTTCCTTGCAATCATGGCCTTAGCTCTCGTTGCCTCCTCTACAGGATCTCTTGGTGCTGGGATGTTCACATGCCCTTCCTCTAGTAGCAACCTAACTGTTGCGCATAAATAATGCAAAGTAGACTTAAACTCTGGTTCCGAATTTTCATGAAAATGTGGCCTCTTCTCTATTATTTCATCCCCGATCTGTTCAGCCATCTTGAGGAAATCCTGTGTTTCTTCCTCTAGCCTTTTCCTTTTTCTTTATGAGGTGATTAATTTCTGTATCTTTGTCCATTCTTTTCCTATAACATCGCTCTAATGGTTGTTTGCCTTATTCGATGTTCCTGCGCACGAAACCTCAGTTGATACCTTTACCAAAGTGTTGCTCACCTGTTCATCTGGCATGATAGATGGGATTGACGTTCACATACCTGATGTACATGGGGCACTCTCTTCATTCTGTGTGAAACACATGTCTCCTCACACACGTCAAAATCAGACTCATCCATCTGAGTCTGCATAAACCAAGATAACTACTTGCGTGTGTGTGTGTTCACTATTTTTTCATCCATGAGCTCCCACCCGTGCAAATCCTTAGGCTCCAAAGTTCTTTGGAACCGTACACATATGATCTTTCCCTTGTGATCCACATACCCAACTGCAGGGGTCTCATGTGCTTCATCCTCCTTCCTTTTATGCTTATCCCTTGGGGATCTAGGTCCCTAAGTCTAGTACCGGTCCTTCACCCTCTTGTGTAGTATGGGGCGCACCCGAAGGTTTGCCCTTCTTTATTTCTAGACCTGTCTCCTTCAGTTCCTCCTCATCCTGAGGCTCTGCAGTATCCTCCACTATGACTAGAATTTGAGGAGCATTGTCCTTGGATCCTTCCTTTTCATCATCCTCTCAAAGGATGTACTTGTGTCGTCTCTTCTTCTACAGCTCGAGTTTCTTAGGAGAATTCCTTGGTGACCTTCTCGGGGGTTAGAAAGGTCCCGTGCCCTAAGTCCTTGTTCTCTTTGTTACCCTCTTATACTGAGGTTCCTCAGGAGTCTTTTCCAAGTCTACCTCCATAGCATCTGTTTCTAAAACTTATTCTTCCTGCTATAGGGGAGGGGTTACCTCACACACACTTACCTTCTCATCAGTAGGATGTCTTCTTCCCCTATGCTCCAGGCCACCAATACCTTCATGAAGTTCTATTCTTCTTCTCCCTCTTCCTCTTCAATGGGAAGAACATCCTCTTCTTCTAAAGTTCCCACAGTATGTTTTCCCATGGGCGGTCTAGGAAGCTTGAATTCATTCTCCAAATACTTCCCATTTTGAAATTTAGGCTTCAAGTATATATATACAAGAGCCCCACCCAATTTTCTAATGGCCAAACTGACAGCCTTCATGTTGATGTCATCTAAAATCAACCTTTCAATATAAGCAGGCTTACCTTGATAAATGTAAGACTTCCTCAGTGTGTGTTAGTCCCAATCTACCTTATCAGTGTTAAACAACAACCTGACGCATGTTTGTGAATCTATTTACAGATGTTTGAAAGTAGCGTGCATGTGATGAATGTGCGTATGGAAACTTACACCAAGGGCCCTATTTTCCATCCTTCATCCCGAAGCGCCCAATACAGAAGTGTTGGTACATTGTAAATTGTACTTGTTTATCCAATAAAAAAGGTAACTCCTTGAGTATCCTCCATTATTCTTCAAATGCGGTGCGCAAGCGCTCGTACCACATTTTTTCCCTTTACTTGAAGGGTCCACTCATTGATACACCACAATTATAGTTGGAAAATCTTTCTGCCGAGGACTTCTTCTCTACAACAAACAACCACATATTGTCTTTTGGCCCATCAGGCACACCTATTTCAACAAAGACTAATGACATAAGTATAGTGCCAAAGTTTATCTTCTCACCTTCCTGTGCTTCCTCAATAACTATCTCAGTAATGAAATTTGATAGGTTATATCAACACCTTCTGTCATCTTCCGCGCAACATGAAGCCAAGCCTTGTTTACCTGAGACCAGCACTATTGATTGTTTATCCTTTTCAGGAGATGGGTTTCTACCTGAATGACCGGATACTTCTGTAATTTAGGGATGTTCATCGCATGCCCTCCCTTTAGTGTATCCAAGGTCTATCTTTGTCTTTTCTATGGCGTCCTTGACAGTGAGGTTGCTAATCAGCTCAACACATGTACTCTTAGCCCTGTCAAACTCGCAATCAAAGGTGCAATGATCTCATTCGATGCCCAAAAAATAGAAGAAGTTCTCATGGACTCTACTCATGAGACACTAGCATAACTTCTCGGGTTTTCCAAAATATGGGAGCTCATACAACTATTAAACTCCTACCTTGGTCAATAATTTCTCACCCGCATCATCGTAGACCTCCATGTCATTTGTTGTTCTCTTCGAGGTATTCACCATAAGTAATTTTCTCCAACTATTAATTGGTATCCTTGTTCTTGTGGTTGTAATCGCTGACCTTGCAGTGTCGAATGTGTGAATCCCAATTGCAACCCATGAGAACCCCTTCTGGGTACTACATTTCATAGAATATTCTCTCGGGAGAGTCTTCAACCTAAACTTCTACTTCATAGAATATTCTCTTGGGAGAGTCTTCAACCTAAACTTCTACTTCCTTTTTCTTCTTTCCTCTTGTACCAGCTCTAAGTTCTCTTTTAGGTGCCATATCAACTAAAAATGCATGTTTTTTTCCTGCCTCGAGCTCTATTACTCCAACTCTGCATGCCCTAGTTCAAAATCATGTGCCCTAGCTCGAAATTAAACCCTATCTGTCAATCTTCTTCCGCTCCATGCATATGTCTTCACTCAAAGACGTCACCAATGGAGCACAAAACTATCCCATGCAAAAATTTTGACAAGATATAATTGGATTAGATAGCTATCTGCACTTCACCACCGTCTTGCTAGCTTGTTTGCGCCTTCAAATCACTTGAAATATCTTGTATGTAAAGGTAAAAATGACTTTGCATCACATCCTTATATAGATTTTCAAAAATTTATCGCATTTATTTCTCTCCTCCTACCCTCGTCCCCTGCATTAATTCATCATTTCGGCAACTTTTCCGCGTTGCTCGTCTCCGCGCCACAGTCATAACCTTATGGCGCGCCTTCTACTTTTTGGCTACATACATCCTTCTACGTGCCCTCATGTGCCGAAGTACCTCACCACTCTACTTTCTTCTAAGTAGTTTCCACTATTGCAACCTACTTCATGTTATACTGTGCAGTCCATCCATAAGCGGTCATTAATCATGATAAATCTATTTCTATTTGCACCTTTCCCTAAAAAACCCGTACAAAAGTTTCTTTATGCATACCCATCTTCAAGATGAAAATAAAACTTGCCAACGAACCCTATATATAAACCGACCCCACACTAAGGGTATGCGCGGTCCTCTTCACATGCACACACTTAGATAGTAATCAGCTTCGGGCACGTAAGTGTGCTTATTACATAAAACACTGAACTAAATTGACAAAGCATAACAAAAATGAAAGGAAACACATATAAAGGGAATGCATTAAGGAAATCTAATCTAAGTGGAAATATTACCTTATTACAAACACCAATAATACTTATTTATAGTAGGGGTTCATCCTACTGCCGTTGAAGTAACCGGGAAACCATGTTCCATCCAGTGCCTCTAACTGGAAAGCACATGAATCAAGTATATAAGTGATAACATACGGTCCAAACCAATGCACCTTAAGTTTTCCAAGGTGGGGCAAAACCTTTGAATCATATAGAAGTACCATTTGTTTGACCTCAAGCTTCTTATCCTTGATGTTCCTCTCATGCCATGCCTTCTGCCTTGATTTTTCTTACTTTTGTCTCTAATGCACTATGACATGCCTCTCATCTAGCTACTTGAGTTTTTCAATACGTTCTTCAATTTCTTTCTCATCAGCTAAACCTCCTGTGCATGTAATTCATAAAGAAGGTAACATGAATTCCAAGGGTAGAAATTCCTGAAAGGAATGATAACTATATCATGCCAAGCCAATAATACAAATGTTAATCAAACATCACAATCAATAAGATGAAATTAATTCACCAGAATAAATTTACATAAACCTTTGCAAAACAAATGAGTAGCAATATCATATATTATTATGGAACTCAATGCAATACATTGAGAATGGGCCTTGCTTAAATAGGCAAGGAATAACAATCTAAGAACCAGTCAAGGTTGTAGATCAAGCCATAAATAAAGGAAATAACTAGTCATCAAAGAACTAATCAAGACCATAGATTTAGGAGAGAACTAGACATCAAGGATCTATTCAATACCATAGATCAAGGAAATAACTATACCTAACAACTAGATAATATCTCCTAATATCTAAATAAATAAAAGGAAATATCCACACACATAAGTGGGTGAGGATAAATACAATAAAGGTAAATAAAGTACCTAGGTGAACATGTGCTAAGGTAAATACCTACTCTAACACCCCCCTTCAAGTGAAGCCAGGGGCCAAAATAGAAGTGGCATGTCCATAGTATGAATCCCAGAAACTAGGCTTGATGAGGTACTCATGTATAATAACTAGGAAAAAAGGGACATCGCAAGGTACCCAAAACTAGTAACAACAAAGTAAAGAGAGTAAAAACCCGCTCCAAGGCATCCCAAGAAGCTCGGCTCAAAAAAATCATACAATGTTGAAGAAGTTTGGTGTACACTGTGGTTTGAATCCACTGCTCGATCACAAAACTCAAAAACAACTGACACTGGTTTTCACTAGAATAGCTCCATACAAGGAGATTGTCAATGGAGTGATGTCGAAAGTGTAAAAAAAGAAACACCAAACATAATTAGATCAACTACTACAAATAGGTGTGCCACGATCCAATAACAAAAAACAAAGCAACAAGGCAAGGACACAAAATCCAAAGTGTCATGATCCAAGAACAGCCAAGGAAACAAGGTAAGGACATGAAACCTGAAGAAGTAGGATCAACACCACACCTTCCCATACTGCTAAATGGGATGGTGTGGTGTTGATCCAACTTCTTCTCAGCTACATGGATTTTTCAATAAGCATACCACTGCATTCAGTTCTCACATGCTCTGTTCTATGGGTCTCACTAGCGGAGTCATTGACAAACATTCACAAGGTATTGTTTCCTCTATTCCACATGTTCAGTGGAATTCTCATCATGACATTGGTTTTCATGCAAATACTTCATTAGGATCACACATTGACAGAGCTCCTTTTTTTATTCGCTCGACTCTTTCTGAGGATCATGAGCAACACATGAGTTATGCACCTTCACTCAAGCTTGAGAAACCTGAGATTTCAGTTGTCAGACATGATCAACCTGACACACATTTTGATTTTTTTTACATGCACCCATTGTGCATTTTGTACCAAATCATATGCAGGCATCTTCTTCATCCATCCATGTTGATTTGGGGTGGACATCTGATCACTCATGGTGGTGACATAGGCATTCATTGAGAGGACTCTATAGGCATGGCTCCTCCACCATTCAGCCTCTTACTCCACTTTCTATACCTTCTACATTGTGATGCTTCTTGTTTTGAGCATTTTTCTTTAGCAGGTGTAGTGTATCTCTCTTGTTTATTGAGAGATTTTGAATCTGTATTTTTGACACTTTTGGCATGTTGGCAATATCTCTTATGGGGGATCTATTCTGGTGCATTCCAGTGTTAGTTTGTCAGTGTTCGAGTAGTTGTTTTGGGCAACTCATACAGATTTGTAGTATCACTCCACCCATTCAGCAGTATGGGAGGGTGTGGTGTTGATCCTACTTCTTCAAGTTTTGTGTCCTTGCCTTGTTACCTTGGGTTTTCTTGGATCATGACATTCTAGATTTTGTGTCCTTGCCTTGTTGCTTTGGTTTTTGTTCTTGGATCGTGGCACACCTATTTACAGCAATTGATCGAATTATGTTTGGTGTTTCTTTTTTACACTTTTGACATCACTTCGTTTACAGTCTCCTTGTAGGGAGCTATTCTGGTGAAACCTAGTGTCAGTTGTTTTTGAGTTTTGTGATCGAGTAGTGGATTTAGACCATAATGCACACCAAACTTCTTCATCATTGTATGATTTTTTTGAGCCGAGCTTCTTGGGATGCCTTGGAGCAGGTTTTTAATCTCTTTACTGAATGCAATGGTATGCTTCTTAAAAAAGCCATGTAGATGAGTAGAAGTAGGATACACAACATGTGGTATTGTAATAGGAAAAGATGTGGAAGAGCATGCAGTAATAAGCCTCACATGTTTAGAAGCATCAAAAACAGGTTCAGGCTCAAGGAATGGAAGATTAATGTCATTGGGTGCAACACCAACAACTACAAGTGGACTAGGAGCATGGATATGGTTGTCCACAATATGATGGTGATATTGTAGGCTAGCAAGTTTGTTCTGCAGGGAGTGTATAATTGTATCCTTATCATGAATGAGTGATTGTAGAAGAGAATTTCACTTCTTGAGTGATCTATTTTCTTCCACAAATTTTACAATATCCTCTTGAAGTCCACATACTTCAGAGAAAAGCATATCATTCTCAGAATCCATGATAGGTACAAACTGCAACTCCTAAAAATTTAGGACGTCGGGCTCAACCAAAATTACATCCACAATTGATTACAACACTCCTCCATATTTGGCACTTTATAATTATAGTGTAAGTCTCAAAATAAATAATTTTAATAGAAAGAGCACGAAAAAACAAGAACTTTTGCAAAAAACAGCACTCAAAACTGAGTTACCGATCAAAAGATACAAGCCTTAAAATTTCCTTGTGTAAATCTCAAGAAATCCAACAGACCCGAAAAAGAATCCCTCATTTTTTCTTCATGGCGTGGATCCCGAGGTAGATCGGTTTTGCTTCCTATAATAATGCAAAAAATCTAGAAAAATGACTACCTCCAAAAATGGTTGAGTTTACAGTCGATCTTAGGGTTTTCCCACCTTCTAAATCCAATGGAAGCCTCTGTTTTGCATAAAAAGGCATGCAGCAACAAAATACGAACAAATCCCAAATATATGAATATACAATGAATTTATTTACAAAATAAAACTTACAGATGGATGTCAACAGCAATCTCCTACTCTGATACCATGAAAGGAACGATAACTATATCATGCCAAGCCAAGAATACATATGTTAATCAAACATCGATGATCAATAAGATGAAAGTAATTCGTCATAATAACTTTACATAAACCTTTGCAAAATAAATGAGCAGCAATATCATGTATTATTATGGAACCCAATGCAATACATTGAGACTGGGCCTTGCTTAAATAGGCAAGGAATAACAATCTAAGAACTAGTCAAGGTTGTAGATCAAGCCATAAATAAAGGAAAGAACTAGTCATCAAAGAACTACTCAAGACCATAGATTTAGGAAAGAACTAGACATCAAAGATCTATTCAATACCATAGATCAAGGAAAGAACTATACCTAACAACTACATAATATCTCCTAATATCTAAATAAATAAAAGGAAATATCCACACACATAAGTGGGTGAGGATAAATACAATAAAGGTAAATAAAGTACCTAGGTGAACATGAGCTAAAGTAAATACCTACTCTAACACTTCCTTTGCTATGAAAATAAACTGAAAGGGTGTAGCTTTATTGAACCTCTTGTAGGTTGTCCTATATGCCCAAAGTACAAAAAATAATTTATCATCCCAATCTATCCTTCCAACATCACAATTTTTTTTCAATGTATGGTTCAATATCCTTTTGAAGACCTCAGTAGCTCCATTTTCCTAAGAATGATAGGGTGTTATTCTATGGTGTGCAACCATAAATTCATCCAGTAAAATCCTGATACTCTCATTACGGAAATGAGTACCCCTATCACTTGTTAAAATTAAAGGACATCCATACTTGCTGATAATATTTTCCCACAGAAATTGTGTTGATGTACAATCCTTTGTAGGTTCCACTTCTGCCCACCATGTAAGTTAATGTATCAAAGTTATAATATAGCATGATCTTATCATGCCCGCAGTTGGGGAGATAGGGCCCACAAAGTCAATTACCTACTTCTCAAAAGGCTCTGTGATAGAAATAGGCATAAACGACATCTCATCTCTATACCAAAGCTTTCCAAGGTCCTGACAATGGTCATATTCCTTACAATACTCTTTGTAATCCTTGTATAATGTTTCCCACCATATACCAGGTAGTAGAATATTGCACTCGATGAAATCCCCTGTATAGTGTCATGTTATCACCAAATCACAACACCCTCTGATTTCTTAGCATGTGAGTATGTAAAGATAAGAAATGTGATTGGCTATCATGGGTACTATCTCTAAGTGTGGGACTTGTTGTTTGAGATAGGCCTCTAGAGAAGGTTGGTTACTCTTCTTACTCCTAGTGCAAACTAACTCTAATGGAAGCAAACTATTGACTATATCTAACCTACAATTTCCAAAGGACCAGGGAGAGAGAAATAACATAAAAATGAAAGAAACTACGCTACAAAGATGATGCACCAAAAAAAGGGTATGAGAATAATCCTCCAATGTGTGAAAATGGAAGCAAAATCCAGATTAGAGAGGGCGATAACAGTTATCCACAGTCTAATAGCAACACTCACAACAACATTTCCTTGCATACACAATAATAATGAAACCTTGCAAAAGCATAGAATATACACAATACACTTGCAATAAGATTGAAGAGGCAAGAAGAATGAAAAATAACACAACAAGGGAAGATACATAAAAAAACAAACTTGCATCTATTGCTTCATTAATATACACATTTCAAGCTATTAAAAGTTAAAGGCTTGGATCACCATGCAAGGAGCCCACTACAAAGGCTTGCAACACATTGACTTGGGCAGAGTTTTGCTACTCAAATCATCCTCCCTTTACAATGAGACAACACCTAAATTTATAGAAAAATGGAAAGGAAGAAAAGGGGGAAAGCAATATTGGATCAGGCTTTTGCATAAATTGTAAAGTACCCAAAGTGGGTGAAAATCATGATTGTAACTTGCAAAATCCTCCCCATACTGCCCGTAACTTGCAATAGTAAAAAAAAGCCCATTAATTACATTTCTACCCACCATCCAGCTACCCTTTTGAAATAGGTTCTTTTTCTACAAAATACACTTCTGAAACTCCATAAATATCTATATTTTTGATTTCTATTCGTAGATATTTGAATCAAGATTCCAACAAGACCAATTTTGTGAAATTTCACTGAGAAATGCAAAAGTTATGGCCTTCTGAGTAGGGGCAGCTATTTAGGGTTTGTTGGGCATTTCTTCCTCTTCATGGGATTGTGCAATTAATTCGTTTGTTGAAATGCATCATTGAAAATATTTCTCCCCTTTTCAATGTTTTGCATATCTTCTAGAATTATTTGCATTAAAATTTGGTGGGCACCAGTTGATTTGATCATTGTCTATACTTGGGGGAGTTGTGCTTTTAATGTTATGTAAGTGCTAGCTCAGCCAGCTCGACCGAGCTGGCTATTGTTTACACTACCGAACATTACCGAGTCCTCCTATCTCGGAATTGCTAAGACAAGATGGTTGCTTGCATGGCTCCCCAACCCCTTGAATCCTTTCTACTCTCGTTCAACGTTCGACTCCACTCACCTTCTGTGTCGAGTTCTGTTTGTGCTTAATTAGCTAACTCACCGTATTGAGCACCGGGATGTCCTTCATGTCTCTGACTCATACCCAACTTTGGTGGATCTATCGTTGAGCACCGACTCAACATGTACCTCGCTCAAATTTGAGTTGTTGTAATATATTGTTTCCATGTGGTGAACTCCATCACACCTCCTCAAGCACTGAGATGTCCTTCTCTCTTGCCTATGACAAGCTGCAATGACCCACGTAGGATCGTTGACTGCACGTGAAATGTCTGACCCACTATGCATGTGGTGATCACCACCGGTTCGCTCCACCATGGACTTGGGCCCTTACGTAATCTAATGGGCCTCCAATTTTCTTCACCCTTCTGAGGATGTGCTAAGCGGCCACGTGGTGACTTTGCGCACTCAGCCTTTTCCATCTTCTAAGTTCTTGCCATCGAGCCCGACTGACCTTTTCAACTCGCTCGATAATTCAAGCTACTACGTCAGGGGCCATTTGGTTCCCCCACTCACTACCGATTCATGCTTCATTTTCCACCGATCCTCTCACAGAGCTCGCCAACTCATCGCCTTAGATTGGCGATCCCCAATATCTGAGTTGCACACCAATCTTGAATTACTTTCCTCAGCTCGTTCCTTTTAATGTCGAGTACTCTTTGATTGCTTCCAACTTAGAGCTCGTTGATCTCCAATGCATTAGTCCAACTCCTTCTGTGTCTCTTTTGCCATGATGCGAGCCCATCGTCTCTACCTTGGGTAAATAGTCAACTAAGCTCGGAACACAAATCGTGACTCGGACCTAGTTGGATTCTCATGGGGTAACTCGAGTTAGATCTTCAATGAACTTTGTGAGTTCCTAGCAACTCGGCCACAATTCTTTGAAGTCGGTCATCATGCATCGGTTCACCTCTTCAATGCAACTCCGTGCATGCCAATAACAGTTTGACCTGGTGGCACATGACCCAATTTGACAATCCTGATGAATTGCATAATGAAATTGGCACAACTCTGTTTGCAACTCGGCCAAATGGCTCAGAACATAGATCAGTTCAATCCAATTTGATCCAACTTCCCCACATATTTGTTCCCCTGCAACTTGATGCATAACTAAAAGCATGACTTGGTTAGTATAAAAATAGCATAGTATACACAAGACCGGGCTTGACCTCAATTTTCATAGCCCCTTCAACTCTCCCTTCCAGGTATCTGATAAGCTCATTTTAGGATTTTAGTATCTCAAGGGTTCTTATGAATATGAATTGGATAGTGGTTCAGAGCAAATCTCGTTAGACATTTTTTCCACTTGACTGAGCTATGGTGAGCTTGATGGACTCAGCCTGACCACCGAGTCAATGTAGATCTGATACTTGCTGTGACAATTTTCTAGGGTAACCAAATTGGATAACAATATCCTGGCGACTCAGCTCGGTCCATGTGTAAGTATCCTACTAAATGTAGCAGTGACCACCTACGATGAAGCCATCCATTCAAGCATGGAGTATGCATGCCTTCAACATGAACTACACCTTCCTTTGATAATTACTCGGCATTTTTGAAGATACTAGGCACACTAAGAATTTGGAATGTTGCTGCTTGCTTTTGGAAGGTACCTTCAAAGCTATGTATTGTATTCTTAACATCTTGTAAGAAAATCTGTGAAATCCCCTTTTGTGAGTGGAGAAAATTGTTTCCAATCTACTGAATTTCACCAATTTCCTAACAAGGTAGTGAAATTGAGGTTGAATAATTGAACCCCTCGCAGGGCCATGTTGCCTCAACATCCTATTTCTTGATTCAGGGAAGCTCAAAAAATCAACTACTGATATGAAGAAGCAAACAAAGATACATTTGAAAAATTCTCCTTATCTTGATTTTAGTTGCTCTACATTTGGGTCTTTTTGAAAATAGCAATTGTTGTCTGCACTCTAGGACTGCCTTCTACTACAATTTCACCCTTTTAGAAGCATAGTGAACTGTATATAAAGCACATACTAGAAGTAATAGGACATGTTCACCAACACTTAGGAAAACTGAAAACTAATCTACAACAATACAATGTGCATAAGCACTTTGAGGATTAAAAATCCTAAACTAATATGTACAAGGGTGAGAGATCTTCCTTCTCAGTGGAAGTGTTTGAGGTAGATTCCATTGAACTAGAATCTACAGTTCTTCACCATCTAACTTAGCCAGTTGGAAGGCATTACTATTTTTGCACTCCACGATCATGTAGGGACCGTTCCATATGACATCAAACTTGGAATTCCTGTCTGGATTTTCTGGATCATCATCCCACTTTAGCACCAAATACCCTTCTTGGAATGTCCTGGCTTTAGCTATCTTGTCAAAGCTTCTCTTGATTAGTGCTTGATCCTTTTCCATGGTATGCATTTCAGTTTCCCTTTTTTCTTCCAATTCCATTAGTTCCGCATACCTGATTTTCATGGCCTCAAACTCATCTGATTCCAATTGTTTCATGAGCTCCAATTCCAACAAATCAAGTGATATTGGCATCCTTGCCTCTTTCCCATAGACTAACTTGTACGGAGAGATGCCAATAGACCTTTTGGGTGCAATTCTATCAACCCACAAGGCTGCCTTAAGCTTTGTATACTAGGTCCTCTAATTTTCATGAAGATTTCTTCTTATGATTCTCAATAAGTTCTTGTTTGTGGACTCTACTTGGCCATTACCCTGGGGGTAATAATTAGAAGAAGTGTTGAGATATATTTCGTTCTTGACACCCCACACAGTGATCTTTGTGCCAAGAAAGGCCAATGCATTATTTTATATGATAATGGTAAAGACACCAAATCTTGTGACTATTCCCTCATAGAACTCCAAGATGCTGGATTCATTAGCCTCTTTGAGTGCCACCGTTTCAGTCCACTTGGTGAAATAGTTCGTTGCCGCGAGTATACATTTGTGGCCTTGACTTGAGAATGGGTTACTAACTCTAATGAAGTGCAATCCCCATTACATGAATGGCCAATCCACTGAAATTGGATGAAGGGGAAGTGCTGCTAGCCTTTCCTTCCCTGTGAAGAATGCACACCTTTTGCACTTTTTAATCCATGAGTAGCAATCACTAAACATTGTAGGCTAATAGTAAAAAACTTTGATGATTTTGAGAGCTGTTACTCATGGAGAAAAGTGACCTCCATCTTCTCCATAATGAAACTCATGCAATATCTTCTCAATTTGATTTGCTAGGTCACACCTCAATAGTACCCCATTCACATCCTTCTTAAACAAGATACCATCAATAAGAGCATACAGAATGGACTGCAATCTGAAATATCTCCTCTTCACTTTGTTCAAATTCGGAGGGCATAAGCCTATTTGAAGGTAATGCACCATATTTTGAGTCCAATATGGAGTAGGTGCATCATCAACTGATTGTTCTTGATCACTTTGTAGCACTAGGACAACTTGGTTCTCATCATTCCACTCATCGTGTTGTTTAGAAGCAAGCTGCTCACACAATCCTTTGCCACAGACCAACTTTGTCACTTTGATTTTAATGTCATATTCAATTACTCGAGTGATCCAAACTAATCTTTTCTCATTCAAATCCTTGTTCAGAAGAAAGTATTTGACACCAACATGAGACATTAGTAGTTGAATCTTATTGTTCGAGACCAAGTGTCTAAACTTCTTCAAACTTCTCACGATAGGTAGAACATGTTTTTCAATGAAAGAATACCTTACTTTATAATCTTCCAAGCTCTGACTAAAGAAATATATGGGCTTCTCTGAACCTTCTTTATTCAACTATACCAAGATAGAAGAGATTTTTTCCAATCCTCCAAAAGCGTATAGAATGAAATCCTTTGAAAATTCTGGGTTAATAAGAGTTGGAGCCTGAGATATTGCATGCTTGATGGCCTCAAAACTCTCTCTGCCTTCTTCCGTCCACTTGAATGCAAGGCTATTCTTCAACATCATGGTCAATGGCTTCACTAAGGTGGTAAAATCATGCAAAAATTTGTAGACAAAATTTATCCTCCCCAAGAAACTTTAGAGAGCCTTCTTGTGGTTTGGTAATGGAAGGACATAGATGGCCTCAACTCTTTTGGGATCAATTGTTAATCCTTATTTTGAAACAATATGGCCCAGTAACTTGCCTTCATGTGCCAAGAAGATACACTTTTTCGGATTCAAGGATGCTCTGAATCTTATACACCTTTGAAATACTTGCCTGAGGTGAAAGAGATGGTCTGCTGCATTCTTAGAGAAGACAATGATATCAGAAAGATAAACTAGTAATATTTTGTTGATCAGTCCCTTGAATTCCATATCCATTTTCACTGAAATATAGCTCTAACATTTGAAAATCCAAATGGCATCTTCCTATAAGCATAAGTGCCCCATTTTGTAGTGAAGGCGGTCTTGAACTGGTCTTCTTCTTTCACCATAATCTGATTGTAGCTTAAATAACCATCCAACAATGAGAACCTTTCTGAACCAAATACAACCTGTAAAATTTTCTCCATTGAAGGGAGTGGATAATGATCTTTGAGCGAAGCTCTATTCAAGTCACAAAAATATACACACAATCTGATTTCCCCATTTCTCTTCGACACAGGCACTAAGTTTGCAACCCAACTCGAATGCTTAATTAGAAATATGATGCTGGCCTCAATTAGTTTGTTCAATTCTTTCCTCATGAGAGGTTCAATATGAGGATTTATCGACCTTTGCTTCTGCCTGATGGGCTTGGATTTCAGATCAAACTCAATAGTATGTCGAGCCAATTTTTGATTGAATCCTCTCAAATATTTATAATTCCAGGAAAAGACATCGAGAAACTCTTGAAAAATTTGAAGAAAATCAAATTTCTCTTGCGGAGAACTCAAATTATTCTTGCAAGAAGTTGATGATTTGATCATCATTTTCAAAGACTTTATAGCTTGAATTTTTGTCTGGGACAACTGGTTTGACACTCACCTTTATATGAGGCTGAACTAGGTCTCTCTTAATGCTTTCAACAACATCAAATGCTGCCCCAATAGCTACAAGCTTGTCCGCTGCATCATTCTTCTTCCTCGAAATGGAATTGATGTTAAAAGCTTCAAAATCCTCAATGAGATCCCATAGCCGGTTCTTGTAATATTTTTAAAGATCATTCTTGGCAGCATTCTATCCTCTAACTTGGTTTACAATTAGCTCACTATCCCTAAACAATTGTAAGTTTTTGATGCCTCTTTTCCTTTCCCAATGCAACCCATGAATTAAAGCTTTGTACTCGGCTGTGTTATTCAAGTAGGAAAACTGAAAAACAAAAAGTTGAGTAGTATTTGAATCCTTGGGGTGACACAAACATTGTTCCTCTTCTAGCACCTTTCCTACTTCTTGAACCATCAAAGAATAGCTACCAGACTTCATTATTATCTTTGTGATATGTTTTGGTGATGCTAGGGAGAGGTGTATCCTCTTCATGCATGCAATAAACTCCTAGCTCATCTTCTTCCATTTCTTTATAAGGATCAAAAGCATGTCTTTTTTTAGCCCAATCATAAAGCGTCCAATCCATAATATTTCCCACTTTGGTGTCTGCTTCATGGGTTTCCAAATAGTGTTCTTGATCAAAAGCGGGGAAATTTGCATTGATTGGACTTAATACATGTGGCTCAATGTGAAAATTAGCAATGAGATCAGATCTGATTGTATCCTTAGCTTCGTACATCGTGTTGAAGAGCATATGCAACCAATCAGTAGAAAAGTAGCCTCTAATTTTGGCAGTGAAGTCCCTTGACAAGCATAGAGTAAAGAGTGGTGGAAAATCTATTACTGAAATGTCTTGCAACATCGTAACATTTGGACAAGCATGCAATATGAGGTTCAATCCTTTGATTACTCCAAATGTAGTCACTTCCATCCCATCTAATTGCACTACTCCTCTAGAAATGACTTCATACTGAAAACCCAATTAATCAACTATTTGCTTTGACATTACAGAGCTACTTTCTCTTGAATCAATCATGCAATAATTTACCAACTTATCCCCAATGATCAATGAGACATAAAATGGTGAGGTCCTCAAATTTTTACCTTGTTAATCTCCCAAAGCTCCTTGCGGGGCTGCATTAGTGAGAAATTTATCTTGATATTTAGGAGGCTCATTTGAGACAGACCAATTTGCCATGGTAGCTTGTAACAGATCTCTTTGTCCCAAGATAGATAATGATTCCCACATTGAGATGTTTACATTAATTTTCTTCATTTTATCAATGATATTGAATGGATAAGCACTATCCTTTTTCTGCCCTTTATTTTGCACAATAGTCTCTTGCACATGGGTTGTTACAACCGGTACTGGAGCCGATATAGAAGGTGGATTGGGCTGATTTTGCATGTTCGGGGTTACACTTTGGTTTCCAACACCTTGTTGAGTGATAGAGGGATGTGAAACACTTGAATTAGATGACTGCCCTTCCTCAATATTCCTCTTCTTAGACCGTGTTTTGGCTACCAAACCTTGAGATGAAACCTGATTCATACCACAAAAATATTCAACTTGCCAATTGACAAGCATGGTATCATTGGGAGGTGCTTCCGATGAGCTAGCCTATTGCCGGTTTTCTTCATGACTTGTCTCTTGTGTCATGCCAATGGTTTGCACCACTAGAAATTGATTGGATGGATCCTAGAATTATACTACTTGATCATAGTGTTGACCATATGGGGGATACCACTCATATTCCTGTGCCATATTATTTTGCATTGGGACCAAGGCTCTGGTGTTTGAGAATGTGTTCGGGTTCTAGGGCTGAGAAGACTTGGTATCAGGAGGTTGCCCTTGATTTTGACTTGCAGCTTGAGCAGGTGGCCTATTTTGTTGATACGGTGGCCTTGTTTGGTAATGAGGCCAAAATGGTCTTAGATTATGGGCTTGTTACCTCTTGAGTGCCACTATTTCATTTCTGAAAGTTTGCTGCCCCCTGACCACTTCTTGCAATACTTTCTTGATTTCTTGAAATTTGAGTGAATTACTCAAAGAGGTGGAAGCCTCGCTATTACTTTGATTTATTGGAGCTGGAACAAGGGCTATCTTAGGTGCTCGACATATTGTTGGGAGTTCCCAATTTTGGATATAAAGGCATTGGTGGCCTAGGTGCTAACTTTCTAGTTTGAATGAGGTAATTTTCAGCTCTGATAGCTATGTCATAGGCACCTGGTAGTTTTGTTCCTCCCACAGACTACATTATCATCGCTATGTCCAAATTTAGAGCCTTTAGGAAATATAGGAACACACCCTCTGCTGTCAGCCTCACCGCAAATGGAATTTGATCCCATGTCCATTGGAATTGGAAATTGAAGTCAGCCATCTGCTCATTAAGAACCTTCTTAGTTGTTGTCAATTGTTCCAATAAAGACAAATTGTCTCCTCTTTCTCCGAACTGATTGCAAAGGGATGTGCATATCTGATCCCAATTTTGGATAGATCCCGCTGTCAAGATTCTAAACCATTACAACACCTTGCCTTTGAATGAGGAAACTAGCAGCTTAACTCCAACATCTAATTCATTTATCTCATGAATAACACAAATGTTTGCAATGTCCTTGATATGATCAGTGAGAGTTGTGTGATTCTCCCCAGTGAAATAAGGGATATTATTCAATGCTACCGCTGGGATAGGATTCTGAGTATTGAGTTCCAATGTGCTACTACCCGTGAAGTTGACATAGGGGTTTGATGGTTGTGGTGGTGGTTGTTGTAGATGTGCCATTCTGATTGGCATGAGAACTCTATTGAATTGAATAAAAGGCCTACTAGGTGAAGGGGTTGATAATGTTATGTTTGGTGGAGATGGAGACCTTTAAACTCTTCTCCCCTTTCTTCTTATGACTGGTGAGAGCTATAAATAATAAAAGATACCTTTTTCTCTAGTTCTTGACCTTGTTTTAATTCTTCTCATAAATTACTAAACACCAACACTACTGAAATCACTAAAATATTTTCCTTGGAGTCGCTAGATGTGCTACAAAAAAACCTCTGAAAGTTTTAGATTCTAGCAAGATCACACCAATCTTATTCTAATGAAATTGAAGACTTCTTGACCCACCGAGCATACCAGAAATGTTATCACTGAATCACAACACCCTCTAATTTTCACAAGTGTGTGTGCTTGAGCTCATAGTGTGACTGGGTAACATGGGTACTATCTCCAAGTGTGGGACTTGCTGCTTGAGTGGACCTCCAAAAAAGGCTGGTTCCTCTTCCAACTCCTAGTGCAAACTAACTCTAATGGAATAAAACTATTGACTATCTCTAACCTACAATTTCCAAGGGACCAGGGAGTGAGAAATGACATAAAAATGAAAGAAACTATGCTATAGAGGTGATGCACCAAAATAAGGGTATGAAAATAATCCTCCAATGTGTGAAAATGGAAGAAAAATGTAGATTAGAGAGGATGATAACAGTTCTCCGCAGTCTAATAACAACACTCAAAACAACATTTATGTGCATACACAATAATAATGAAACCTTACAAAACCACAGAATAGACATAATACACCTACAATAAGATCTAAGAGGCAACAAGGGAAGATACATCCACAAACGTGCATCTTTTACTTCATTAATATGCACAGTTTTAGCTATTACACGATAAAGGTCTGGATCACCATGCAAAGAGTCCACTACAAAGGCCTGCATTACATTGGCTTCAATCCTCCCTTTACAATGAGACAACACCCAAATTTATAGAAAAATGGAAAGAAAGAAAAGGGGGAAAGAAATCTCGGATCTAGCTTTTGCATCAATTACAAATTTCCCAAAGTGAGTGAAAAGCATGATTGTAACTTGCAAAGCCTCCCCAAACTTTCCATAACTTGCAGCAGTAGAAAAAATTCCATCCATGCCAATTAATTACATTTCTACCCACTATCCAACTACCCTTTTGAAATAGGTTCATTTTTGAAAAAATACACCTTCTAATATCCATCAATCTCTATATTTTTATACTGCTGTTTTTAGAACTCAGAATCACGATTCTGAAGAGTCCAATTTCATGCAATTTCACTAAGAAATGAAAAATATGGGCTTCTGAGCATGGACAACTGTTTAGGGTTTGTTGGGCATTTCTTCCTCTTCACGAGATTGTGCAATTAATCTGTTTGTTGAAATGCATCATTGAAAATATTTTTCCCCTTTCCTCGATGTTTTTCATATCTTTAAATGATTTGGGTATTAAAATTTTGTGGGACCCATCTCTAATTTCATCTTTTATTTAAATGTGGGAAGGGTTCTAATGTTTTCATCCTTGGTATTTGTTTTAGGAAGGGGAGAGTTTAAATACTTTCAACTTTTGTAATAGGCCAACTCAGCATTGATAAGCCAAGCTGGTTTCTTACATGGCTCCCCAACCCCTTGAATCCATGCACTAATCTCACCCTATTCATACACACCGAGCTCTTTATGTGTAGTCACTGAATCCCTAAGATTGGTGATACCCATCTCCTTGGGTTCTGTGTTTTCACATCGAGGAGCCTATCGTTAGCATAGACTCACAATGTATCACTAAATTTAATTTTGGAAAGATATTTCAACTTAGCTCCAGTTGTGTCAAGCCACCCTCCATGTTTTAGGATCCCTTGTATGATAAGCTCAGCGACCCACACTTATTTCTCCACGTGCAATGCCCGACCCACTATGCATTGGGGCGATCACCACTAACTCGCCCACCATCAAATCTTACCATTGTCAACTCACTCCCTTATGAATCCACCAATATTCTTGAATGTTGACCCTTCCATGCGCTGACCCATGATGTGTCCCCAGCGCCTCATGCCACGTGGAGGCTCTATGAATCTTTGGGTCACACTCCCCTTAGTCCCCTTTAATCAGTTAACATAACATGCTCGCCTAACCATGACCCCTTTACCTCACATTCATATTAATTTAATTATTTATAATTGAATTAATATCCATCCTCACAGTTTATTTATTAATACTTTAATTACTTTAATTTACGCCTCACCTAGCCACATCACCTAGACACCTCACCTAGCCACATCACCTAGACACCTCACCATGGACTTATTCTTAGCCTATTAATTAACTAAGACTCAGTCTTCACTTATCCTAACCACCTGAGACTTAGTCTAACCATAACATTAAATTCCTATTCTTTCTCCAACAACATGCCCACTTATCTAAGCATTAACCACCACTTTAGACCCGGACCAACAGGCAAAGCTCACCAAAAATAGCCAAGATATGATTTTTTTGGTAAACCTAGGATATCACACCTTAACCGACACCACTTAACCCTCAACCAACATTGGTCACCTTGACCGTCATCAGTCACCATATATACAATTTGGAAACATTTTTCCTAGGTTGGTCACTTCAAGTTTTGGGAGAGAGATATCTGAATTCAAGCGCGAAACATTGTTTTCTCAAACATCAAGACAAAAGAATACATCCAACCAAATGCTCAAGAAAGTACTAGGGATTATATGAAGGCATTGGCATTGACGATGAAACTCTAGGAAGCACTTCCGCAGCACTAACCACCAGGTTCACAAATTGACCATCACCTTCCTTCACCCACCAATCTTGCAAGAACAAGTAAGCACATTTGATTATGTATCATCTTTGTACTTACTTATTAGGTTTTTTATCATCTTGTTATTAGAACTTGTTATTCCCTGTATTCCGCCATCCCCACTTTTTAACCCATATCCCTATCCAACCATCACAACCTTTTGGATCTTTATTCTTAACCTTTTACACATTTATGAGTTTTTATCACCTTATCACAAACATAACCAGTCCCCCTCCATTCTTTGTGCAATCATAGAGAAGCCCAAAACCACCTATTAATCAGCTTTCTCCAAATTTCCCCTACCAATGTTGGTTACTATATCTCCTACCATGATTTTTCTAAATTGACCTTAACACCCCAAAAAACCTCACAAAAGCCTCACCCAAGTCAGATATTCTACCAGAAACCTCTCCACATACCTCCCCATCTCTCTATGCAGACATAGAGAGGACCTGAACAATTATTTCTGATATTCTACCATTCCCACAAAAATTGAGATCAATTATCCCTAACCAGTATCGGTCATAGATAAACTGTCATCAATCACACCCTGACCAGCATCAGTCTCTATGTTTGGTAATATAGTTCAGACCAACGAGCTAATAACCATTTCCCAACATCCCATAATCACTTGTAACCTTTACCATACCTTACCAGGAGCCTGTACCAGACCTACAACCCAATACCAGCCAATCACCTAACCTATTTTGACCTTAAACAACCTTTTGAACAATCTTTCTTATTATTTTGTATGAGATACCAAAATCATTTCAATTACAATAGGATCTTTATTTCATGCATATTTTGAATAACATTAATATTTTTATATAAAAGTGGATTGACAGCCTGTTCAGGAAGCATCACACTTTCTAGATCTGGCCTCCACTAGGAAGTCCACTCATTATTTTGTTTAACTCTATTTGGTGGTATTGTTTTACATTTTAGGTAGTTCCTCTTAGACAAAAGGGAGTTCTTGCAGTCAACTTGGATTAGGAAATCAAAACACATGCATAACCTTCAACCGACATCACAACAAGTATTCATCCTTGTCCTATTACCCCTTATCTGTTTCATTAATTTGTTAACAATTCGGTGAAAATTTTTAGCACACCCAGTGGGACCCATCCGAGGTTCCTTGCATTCATTCATTCTTAGGGAGATGTTGTATGCTTTTTTCTTTTTCAAAAAGAAGTTAACATTAAATTTTCTCCTTGGGAATATTCTCTTTCTTCTATTTGTCTAAGTGACATTTGTATTTTGGGACTAAAAGGAATCATTATTTTTCTTGTTGCATTTGCATTAGTGATATTCATTCTCTTTCCTATTCACTATTTGTTTACATCAAATATCACATTTCAATTTGGGTTCTAAAATACTTGCATTTCATCCTTATATGCTTGCATTTTTAACTCACATTAAAACTAAGGGGAACCTATATACGCTGGAATTCATGTTTAGCTGATGGTTGACATAATTGAATCATAGAGAAATTTCTCTTCTCTCTCTCTTTGCCAAAATTACAAAAATATAAATTCACACATCTTCTTAAACAAAACCTTACTTGGAAGAAGTTGTCAACGATCACACGATCAGAGGATTGAAAGTGTCCACCCAACTGGTTTCTCTGTCTAGTCATTATCTCAAAGAAAGGACCACCCCCTCCAAAACATAACCTAAAACCACCCTTAGAACTTGCCTCTTCATATGACACCTTCCCAACTATTTTTTTTTTTTCTGATTCACAAGTCAGACTTAAATAACATAAACTAGAACATAACAATTTACTTATAGGATTACATGTTTTTCTTAGCATTTTCTTGAGTTGTGTTTTGAATTGTGAGGTTACGTTCTTCATTTTCTTCTTCCTTTCACACTCCACCATCATAGTTGGCGTATTTTGATTGTTTTTTAGTGTGTCAGGGCCCATTACTATCATACGCAATTTTCTAGGTTGATATTCCATTTGACTTAATTCTCAAAAATCAAATTTTCTTCACTATTTCAAATTTCACAATGCCTGGCATTGGTCCAATGACTGTCCTCAGTTTACATCTGACCATCATCAGTTTACCTAACCATTTTCAGTTTCCATCTTTTTTTTGTTCATTCTACCAAAAAAAAATTCATCACATCTTTTGTTCCTTTTTAAGTTCTCAGGACATCATCATACCCCCAGAATTTTAAAATCACAATCAAATACAATTTCTTTACTTGCATTTTCATCATTTTTTGCTTCATTTGCAAAATTTTTGATTTCCCATGGTAACCAGTATCGATTACCCAAACCTTCATCAGTCACCCTGTCACCCTCATCGGTTAACCTAACCATCGTCGGTTCCTATGTTTTAATTTTTAATTAAAACATCGACCATTTTCACCACCCAAAATCTATTCTTCTCCATTTCTACTATTTTTCTGTGTCATTTATAGAGAACAGTATTACCAATTCTACGCTAATTCACATGGTTTTGACTTGCATCCAAGCCAACACCCTTGTGTTTCACACTAGCCTTCAGCCACTCCCACCTAGCCCATTGCTCGCACTCCATCCTATCACCTATGGATCCAACTCAACCCATCACCATTAGTACTGGTGATGAGGAGTTCGAAAGACTCCTTGACCTGAATCTCACTACCCTACAATATTATATCACCCACTTATCTACTTGGGACTCCTCGGGACAGTTGGTATGCGGCATGCCCGTGTTTATCCCTTCTTCCATCTCCCCCACTTTCGTGTCAACTACCACTAGCTCAAAATTACCTTTATCCACTTTACCACCTGTGGTGTCTTGACTAGACCCCATGTCATCTATAACTGTTGCACCTACAGAATTTTTCACACCCGTGGTGTCAACTATTCCTTCATCAGCCACATTGAGCACATCCTCATCTGCACCCTTTACCTCATATGCACTAGTTGCATCGCAACCACCCATGGTGTTAGCAACCCATACCCCATTCCAAAATCTCATTCTTTCCATCCCACAATCCCTACCCCCAATTACCAAAAGAGTCGTTATGACTACCCCACCTACTTATACATATCACTAACAACCCCCAATCTTGTCTACTACCTATTCAAGATACCTTCCACCTACATCTATTCCCCCTTTGTAGTTCTCTTACTTGATAATACCATATTCTAGAATGTTGTCCACATCATAAATTCATCATCAACCCCCTTATACTATAGGGGGTTCCCATTCATCACAACCCACCAATGACCTCATTAAAATGATGATGGAAAAGATGCAAACATTAAAAGCATCATTTTACGACTCTCGCAACTCCTTAACTTATGACAAAATATGCAATGAGCTTATTCATCCATTTATTCCCATTCTCCTATACCCTGTGCATTGGCAAATGCCCAAATTCAACTATTTCAACAGTAAAGAGCACCCACAACAACACTTGCAGTTGTTCAAACATGGGTGTTATCTAATCGCCCATGATGATACTTTACTCCTACGAACATTCCCCATGTCCTTAACAAGACCCACGTTAGACTGGTATAGTGGTTTTCCTCGACATTCCATTTACTCATTTAATCAAGTGGCTCAAGCCTTCTTGGACCATTTTTAAATCAATGTCATCAAGAAGGTCACTATGACTGACTTGTAGTCAACTCGACAATATGATGACGATTCTATCACTCATTGGCAGAGCCTCATTAACCAGCTAACGTTTCAGTTGCCTCAAACTGAGCTTATAGAGTTGTTCACTAGAGCTTGTGCTAGGCACATCTCACCAATTCTACAAGTTAAAACCTTTTGTATCTTTAACAAAACATTTACCATGGCGCGAAAAATGAAAATTCATGTCATTGAAGAGAAGAAAATTCAATTACATAACAAAAATACCGCATTTAAATCAAATGATGCTTCTTCCTCTTAAAAAACCCAAAACAATTATTCAAAAGCTAAAGGATCTGCCAACGTGGTAGTTCTCAAATCTGACCCATCTCACCCATCTAACCAAGAAAAACCTACCTCTAATATTTCTCTAGTTCAAACTTTTTAGTTCAGATGGGAGAAACCAAAGTACAATCCAATTAGAGAGCCATATTCTTCAATATTAGAAAAACTTCTTAAGGCTGGAGAGATTTCTCTTCCACCCATAAAACCACATACTGGTTTTGACCCCGCTGGTCCTATGCTGACATGGTACAAGGAACATGACTATTATAACTATCATCAAGTAAAAGGCCATAGCGATGGTGATTGTATAACCTTTAAGAACATTGTCCAAGAATTATTAGATGATGGAGATCTCATCCTGGACAACCTGAAACAAACCCGCCAATCAAAATTTGAGTATCTTTAAGAAGTTGTTCCATAACCATACCCAGTTATCAAATAAAATTGGCAAACCTTCAACTAATGAAAGTAATTTCCACGAGGTCCATGTTGTGTTTAACACCATACTAGCCCTTCCGCAATTTCCTCTTATCCCCTCTATCGAGGAGATTCTAGCATGAGCTCCTCTACCCACGAAGGAGCCTACCTAATTTACTCCTTATCCTATAGAGGATTCCCCTTCATCTCCCCCTTCACCCACAAAGGATTCCACAATTTCTTCCAATTCTGGTTTGTCATCTACCTCACAACCTAATGAAAAATCAATGGTAGTAATTCTCCTACCCACGAGAGAATCATCCTCACTTTATTCTCCATCGAAAGAAGAATCTACTTCATGCCAACTGTCATCTCTCCTACCCATGAGGGATCCTTTAGACATTTCATTTCCTATTGGTGACAATTCCCAATTAGTATTCTAAGATCTCGTTGATCTACTCTTGGCTCTTTTACCCACAAAGTCTGAGGCTAACTAGTTCCCTATCTCACAAATATATTTTTATAGGGATTTCCACTAAACCAATGACATCTCCTCTTATAATGATACCATTTTCATGCCTGGTCTGCTGCTTGGATTATGTTGATAATTCCATGCTTTGGGGACACCTTCAGTTACCCTTTTCAACCCAAATGAAAATGTCTCTTATTGATACCTCTGCGATCTATCCAAAGGTATTTCAAGTGACCAAATCAACCATGACTATGCATGTTAAAATAGATTCTTCTTCATCACCCTTTCCTACATCTAAACCTTTACCCACAACCAAACCCATTCCTATGCCTAATAACCTACATATATCCACACCTTCCCCTGTATCCAAACCCATCACTACCCTGGGTTTCATGCTGACATCAAGCCTTGTCTATCCACCCGTCAAATTGGACTTAGCCACATCTTCCCAAGCCTGCACAAAAATCATTCCTCCACCTAAAAGGAAGATCCAACCTTCTAGGGTGCACACCCTAGTTTCACCCACTGTGCCTTTGTTACCTTCACCCCTTTCATCTATCCTAGAGCCTCACCTATCAACCTTGGCCAAACAACCACTTATCCAAGGTAAATCAAAATCTTTGCAACCCACTTCTTCATCACAATCCTTTATTACAATTAACCTATCAACGCAGCGTACACCTTCACCATTACCCGCATCTTTCTTACCACCTATACCTCCACCAGATACAATAACCTCATCACTACCTATAAGAATTCCTTCTCTTTAACCTCTACCTTCCACCTTGCCTCCGCTAGCAAACTTTACTGCACCTCCATTATCACCATGGCTAACCCATCCTCTTCCATCATTCACTTTCCCTTCTACATCACGTAATCCTCCTTCACCTTCACCCAAGAAGGTGTAACCAAAATTGAAAGACCCAATACCCTCCAAAGAGGTAGTCAAGCTGCAATGCCTTCCATCTCTAGTTTATAGACCACACCTTTACCCTTGAAGGTACAACTTAAGCCTAAAATAGTACCACCTACCAAATTGGTGGTCAAACTTATCCCACCTCCTATAATACCTCACACATCATAATCACCTACACTTCAATCCAGTACCCACACTTCAAGCTCACATTGCTTCATCCTGTTGGAAAAATCCTTGGGTATTATGCCATTTCATTACGTGGCATAGAAATCTATCCATAAAAATCAAGGCTATTCTCAAAATGCCTCCCCTACTAGACCTTATGACCAACTCAAGCCCAAACCAAAAGGGTTTGATGATACTAAAATTTATGCCTACCATCATCTGTCAGGACATGATGTAGAAAATTATAAGGCTCTACAAATTTTTCTTCTCTAATCTTTTTCCGCCTTGAACAATAACTCCTCCAATGACCTGACTGATCTTCTAGATGAGGACCAACCAGTTCCACCTCCACCTATCACTACATCATTCCTCATGCCCACTACCATATTCAGCAACCTATAGGAGAAAGTGGTTTATTATATAAGTCTTCCTCTATTGGAATATGAAACCAGGTACACCCATGCTGAAAAAATTTTCTTAGCCTTAGTTTTTGTCACCACTAAACTTCGGCATTACCTACTCAACCACAAAACCTTTTTCATCACCAATTTATACCCCTTACATTACATGTACACCAAGCCATACCAACATTAACATGTTTCATGTTGGATCAGTGTGTCTTGTAGACCTCGACCTCAAATTCATCCATCAAAAATATATCAAAGGCAAAACTATCGTTGATCAACTCACAGATGCACCCCTCTCTGGAAATCAATCCTCTAATTTCGATTTCCTAGACGAATCCATAACTATCCTCTCTCTAGACGATATTTTTTACCAAATGACCTTATTCTTCAATGGTTCCAAATGTCAACATGGGGGTGGTGTTGGAGTTATCCTCATTCCTCTCGACAATGACCCTATGTCATTATCTTTAAAACTAGATTTTGAATGTACTAATAATATTATTGAATATGAAGTACTCGTATTAGGCCTTCAAACCTCCATCACCTTAGATGTCAAATCAATTAATATCTTTGGTGACTCTCAATTTAGTTGTAAATCAAGTCAATGGCATATACCAGTGTCGTAATTAAATACTTTAAAAGTATAAGCATCATGTAGACATACTTTTGACTACCTGTGACCATTATGAACTACAAGCCACCTCACGTTCTACTAAAATTTTGTGAATACCATGGCCTATCTTGCATCTCAGATACCCACTTCGCCCTCTGACTTGAAAATATTTTTCATAGTACAAAGGTTATAATCTCCTTCCTATATATTTCGAGATGTAAACCTCATCAGAACCCTTGAACATGACCCACATGACCTTTGGTATAAGTAGTTTGCGGACTACCTTTCCCTTTCAATTCTACCTCAAGACCTTACTGCGTAATGGACAATGCACCTTTCTCAAAAGTGCATCTCTCAGTATGTCATCATGGGAGGCCTTCTTTATAAATGTGGCTTTGATGGTATTCTCTTATGATGCCTTACAAGTTCTGAAATTCCCTACACCATCAAGGAAGTTCATGACAAAAATTGTGGAGGTCACTTCAATGGCTTAGCTTTCACTAAACACATTCTTCACCTAGGCTATTATTTGCCAACCCTAAACCATGACTGTTGTGACTATGTCAAACATTGTGTGAAATTCTAGCAACATGCTAATTTTCATCACATGCATATTCATGCCTTACAGGTCGCACAAGACCTTTGTCATTTCTCTTAATGGGGTTTGGATCTTGTTGGAGAAATCAATCCCCATTCTTCACAGTGCCATCAATGGATTATTACCACTACCGAATACTACACTAAATGGGTAGAATCCATACCTCTTATTTCAACAAAAGATGAGAAAATATGTGAATTCATCAATCATCATATCATTTGTGTCGTTTTGGTGTTCCCCATCGTCTCATCACTGATAATGGAAAAAAGTTCAAAAACAAAACTCTACGGAAGCTTTGTGATTGCCTTTGGCATTCAAATCAGTTTTTTTTTCACCCTACTACCCTCAAATAAATGGCCAAGTTGAATCCACCAACAAAACCTTAAACAAAATTCTTATGAAATTTTTGGATGATACTAAAAAGGATTGGCACATGCATATTCCTTTTGCCTTGTGGGCTTACCATACTAGTATTCATACCTCAACTATGGCTATCCCTTTCTCTCTGATCTATGGTACAAAGGTTTTCCTGCCTCTTGAATGTCCAGATTCCGTCTCTTCATATCTCACTCAAATAGATACTCAATCATGATGAATTACACCAAGACTGTTTGACATAACTCAAGTTATTAGATGAACGTCGTCGTAATGCTCTTGATCACCTTCAAATATACCAAAAATATATCAAATGTGCCTATGAAAAATGTCTTCCATGAACAAACCTTCCAATTCGACGACCTCATCCTGAAATAAAATCAACATGTAACAAAAGAGGAAAAAAGTAAATGGGGAAAATTTTCTCCTAATTGGCTTGGACCTTATATCGTTACTCATACCTATGGATCAGGTGCTTATCATTTGTCTTCACTCAAAGGTAAACCTAAACTTGAACCCCTTAATACCTTACATATTCGACCATTCTACTATTGAATTAATTCCTATATCACCTCTTATCTAGTCAATGTCTATCCCTTGAGCCCCATTCACCTTCATTTCTACCTATTTTAAGGATCAACGACTAAACCAATATCATGTGATTACCCGTTACCTATCAACCTTGTCTTCAATATGAGTACCATAATCTACTCATATAATGATTCTCATCGATACTTTTCATATTTTTAAGAATGGAATACCATGGTCTTTCATCACCTAAAACCTCTCTATCATAGTTAAACCTGTTGTGTGATATACCCTAGTCTTAAAAGAGAAGATCCATATTGTGCTCTTAGTCTTTCCATGACTTAAAAGTCCAAAAGAAAAATTATCCAATTTGAAATGGGCTGAGTCATTTTCCCTTGAGTCCAACTTCCAGCAACATAGATCAAAATTGATCAAATCTAGATCGTATGAGTTATCTCTTCCCAATCCCAAGGTTAAAAATAGATTAAAGCGTGATTCGAAGTTGACAACTATACAAAGCTAAAAATATTGCAATCCTTAGTCTATGATCAAAATTTGACTATTCTAGGGCATCCTAAAATTAAATATTTTCACGTTTTGACGGTTCATACGGGTGTCAGTTTCCTGTGAAATTCATTAATCGAGAAGATTATGGCTACGCAGTGGGTTCCACATTGGCCACGCATCAATTGGGAAGTATTTCTAACTTATCATATTTGAAATTTTGAAGAAAAACTGGGAAAAATTTTGATCTGTGGCATCCACTTTCTGTAAGAAGTGATACGTAGCATGTCTCTTGATTGGCTAAGGAATTGGTATCTCAGCGGACCAAGTTACGCTTAGGAACATTTTGAGTTCATTTTGCAAAATTTTCAAAATCAAAATTTTTCCTAATATAATTTACGACCAATCGCTCAAGGGATTTGTCCGCAAATGAAGTTTCATGATCATGGAAGTGTTTTGTGGGGGACTTAGAGTATTCAATCATGGCTCTAACACCTTTATAAATTTTCAAACGTTCAGTTTTCTCCCTACTCCTATCAGATGATAGACATGTTACGGTTTCGTGGCATCAAAGTTTTAGGTGGGTCTTCTATCACCTGGTGGATAATCAAATTCTTCATTACTTTTTCCTTATCCAAAAAAGAGGAGCTAAATTGAAATTTTGGGCACCCTCAATCTAACCACAAGGAATTAGAGACCTCAATGTCACCCCTGCATTCAGGACCTAGACTCAATGGATGCCTAAGGGACCGAAACTCAAGCATTTTTATAAATTTAAGCCTATATGTTGTCTAAAAGGTAAATAAATGACCTAGAATCAATGCTAATCATAGTCTGGACATCATGTCCAATAGAGCAAGGTGGGTCGGTGGGTCGGGTGGACCTCAGAAGGGGATTTTTTTCCGTTTTCACAAATGAGTTCAAAATCAGAAATTGGATCGCGCCTAAGGCCCGCTAGCAAATCACAAGGAGACTATGTAGGAAAAAGGGAAAAAATCAGGGTGCCCCTGTAGAGGTTAGCTCGAAAACTCTTTACCCAATTTCGAAGAAAGGGTCAAAACTGCTTTAGAATTACATTCTACCAATAGTTAGTTTCCATCTTCTAAATTACTTGGAAATGTGGCTAAATTTTCCAAATTTTCAAAAGGCGGGGATACAAGTATATAAACATGTATTTATCCCTATTTATTACAAAATCATAACAAAACATAGGTTTCATCATCATCCAATCATTTTTTCATGTCTCCCAATTACTTGGAAAGTTAAATAAAGGTCAAAAAACATAAGCTCCACCATGTCTAACTGGGATTGACTCAATCTTGCCTAAATCACCTAAACTCAACCATGCCTGGACATGAACTCCAACAGTCCTATTGTGATCCATAACTTTTGGTCGCCATGCCTAACCAAAAGCTTGACTCAATAACATTTTTACCATCAATTTCCATCCATGCCCTAAATGTGTCTATTGGCCTCAAACACGCATAGAGCATTGACTCCATCATGCCTACATGACATCAACTCAATCTATGGCCTTTTTCTGTAATAGTTTCCAGGCCACATAACAATAACGTGAAAATGACAAAATGTAAACATCATGCCATACCATTTGAAATATCATCATTTAAACAATGAGATGATGAGTCTGTGTGTAAAAAAGCCTCCAGGATGGATAATGATCCAAATAAATGATAAAAATAAATACTCACATATCTCAAAACTCTCATATACATATTTGTAATGATCTAATGGTATGCAGGCTGATATAAAATCAAATTTTCAAAAACCTCATATAAATTCACTTTGTTTCATTGGCCAATGATTTCATATACCAAAAATCAATAACCAATCATATCAAGTGACTAATCATCAACTTGATATCCCATGCATATCTCTTTTCTTGGGAAATAAGGATCCAATGCGGTGCATGTATATAACATTTTTCCACCTAATGAAAGTAAGAGGGTTGAAAATCCATGGCCCTGAGAGAAAGCTCATTTTCCAATCCTCCAATGAAGGTTAATAGTCTCATGTGTTGGAAATGTCTATATGTGCTCAATGGTTACAAGTGTATAGCCAACAATGAGCTCTGAGAATCTGTTCATGTCACTGCTTCCCTTGCTGCCTTGAATCTAACAAGTTTTGAATTAAACTATGTTTTCTTTGGGAAATAATGACCCTGTCTGTTATCATTTTAAAATGCCTACAAATAAATTTTATTGTTCTTGTTGCAATCTTGCATTGAATGCTTCTTTAGAAATCACATAGGATCTCTATTTCTGGTTGATAGTTCAGTGGAATTTGCAATCTCATATGGTTAGAAGAGCCTTCATCCTATAGGTTTGAGATAAACAAATTTAAAATCACATCACTTTACCTGGTTCTTGATCCTCCTCCCTGTACCATGGGACCCTATCCTAGCGTAATCCTTGTAGTGGGGACCCTATCCTTGAGTCTATGGAGGTGCTTCACTACAATTTTGGTGATTATAAGGCCACAAGTTCTGATTACTGCAATATGGCCATTTTGGCCCTGAATTCTCAAATACTTGTGCTTGTGAAGAGTGCTACCTGTTCTTCCATCTATGTCTCTTCCACCCTTGTTACATTCTGTGAGGCATTTCTTAAGAGCTAACCACCTCAAGCATTGTAGAAATGATAGGTCAAAACTTGATGCTATCCCTAAGAAGTTTGTCTTGTCAAACCTAATATGTCTAAACAAAAAATATCCTGTATCATATTACTATCCAAGTCTATGCCTTGGCATTACAAGGTGTCACCTGTAGTTGTCCTTCCCACCACTTCCTATACTATTAGTTATTCCCACAGAAATCCATTTGCAAAAGTATGCATAACAGAATCAAGATTTATAATGTCTTTAGTAACCTTTGCCTTGTTTTGAGAACATACCCTGTTTTGAGAAGTTACCCAAAAATTGTGAGAGTTCTAGATAGGGGTGTTGATCATGTTTTCATCAAGGTCTCCATCATAGAATTCCACACAAATAGCAAAAGTCGTGGAAGGATACATCTAGGTCTCTCTTCACCATTATGTACTGGGGAATAGGTGGAGGCATGTCTTACTACTGCAACCCAAACTTTCCATCTAAACCTATTAGCTAGGACAAGATCAATCCTATTGGACCTTCATGCAAATCCATTTCTCCACAAACTCTAAGTGCTAGCTCCTCTAGCTCCTAGCTACCATGACTGACATACAATGGATAGCCAATCTATAGTAAGCTCCACATACATATCTGACCCCTGAACAATGCCCCTACAGACTGAATTGGATAATATAACACAATACATTGGTTACCAACATCTTCAATATGACCCAGTACCATGGACTAGCCACTCATATGTATTTGTATACCCAAAATTCTAGAAAGGTGCAACACAAGCTAAATGCATGATTCCATGGATAATTTTCAAGAGGGAATAACCCATGGTCATTCATCACTTAAAACATCTCCATCATATGGTTAACCTCTGTGTACTATAGTTTTTTCTATCAAAGAACAAGAGACTATTTTCATGGGACTATAGTCTTGTCTATGAATTCAACAGATCCAAAAAACAACATAACTCAAAAGTAAAATGGGATTCCACTCCTTGAGTCAAAATGTCTAGAAAAAATATGAATCCCTCAAAAATTACATCTATGGCTTTCAATGCTCATGGCTATAAATGAATTACTCACCCTCCCTCCCCAAGGAAAGCAATATGAAGCTAGCTGTATTGTACTTAGTCCTCCATCATCAAAAATAGACTATTCTTGTCTCATGAGGAAAAACTAACAATAATCCATAAGATTTTGCTCAATAAGCTGGTCCTCACATTGATAATCATCTCACCGAAGATCTCAAAGATAATATACTCATCCCACATAGAATTCCCACATCTGATAATGTCTATCAAAAAAAAAAAATAAAATTCATTAACTTTTTCGTATGGAATTTTCCTATTATGATCTTAAGTCTCTTGTCAATTTGGCATACTATCTCACATTAGGTTACACTAAATCGGTAAAATAGACTTTCACCTTATCACGTTGGGTCACCCTAATTTCCCACTCCGCTCAAGGGATGTGCTACAAATGTGACATTTCATAATGATGATACTTTCCTATTCACCCTTAGAATAGTCAATCATGCAAAAGCCTTTAGGGTCTTACGTTCATAAGCCCATCTTTGGTATGGCAGATATGTTTTGTTTCTTACCAATTAGGAGGTTTCTTATGTCACCTCTTACCACTCACCTTCTTCATTACTTGTTGATTATCCTATACAGGACCAAGCCCTTGACACCTCAATGACCTCAATTCATACCCTACCTTCATGACCTCAATCAATCATGCCTAAGTGAATTAGAATCAATCATGCCTAAGTGACCTAAACTCAATCATGCCTAAGTGACCTAGATTCAATCATTCCTAAGTGACCTAAACTCAATCATACCCAAATAACCTAGACTCAACCAAGCCTAAAACCTGCCAACCCATTTCTCTACCTCATCATATTCTTCCCTAGATTATGGGAGAACTACATTGGCCTAAGGCCCCTTTTCATCAGGTCCTATGTAGGAAAGCACTTCTAAGGGCATAGGGCCCTTAGAGGTTAGCTCGACCACTTCTTTACCCTAACCAATTTTCCCCCTACTTGTTTTAGTTTTAAAATTTCTACCATTACTAGTTTCCATTTTTCTACAACACTTGGAAATTAAACAATTATACAAACATAATACCTACCATTTTCTTACAACATCATATCATACATGAATCATTTCACATTTCCATGATATTAAATATTTTGGAAATCTACATCATAACATACATATTCATCATCATTTATTTTCCCATGTTACCAATAACTTGGAAATTAAATAAAAACCAAAAACCTAACTCCACCATGACTAACTGACCTTGAATCAACCATGCCTAATTACCTAAACTCAACCATGCCTAATAGACCTAACTCCACCAAGCCTAACTGACCTAACTAAAACCATGCCTAAGACCTTGACTCAATCATGCTTATACCTGACCCCACCATGCCTAAACAACCTAATTCAAACATGCTTATACCTGAATCCATCATGCCTACATGACATCAACTCAATCATGCCTAATTCACCTAATTTCCATCACATACACAATAACAATGAAAATTCAAACCAAGTACATCATCCATAACCATAAATATCATCATCTATATAACAATGAAGAATGTTTGTGTGTCAATATAAAATGTACACCGATACAAATAAATACTCATTATCTCAAAACTCTCATATACATACTCACTATCTTTGGCACGCAGGCCGGTATAAAATCAAAAATCTCAAAACCCTCATATACATCCTCACTATCATTGACACATAGGCTAATATATACCAAAAATCAATACACTAATCATATCAGGTGACTAATCATCACCCCACCTGATATCCATGCATGTCTCATCTGTCTCCTCCTCCTCTCCTCTAGCCCGGTGACCTGCCAGCATCTCTCCACCTAGCATGGGTCTCAGTCTAATCTCTTTCTGGCCCTCACCTGGGACTGACCTCCATAAACTCATAGCCTTGTCCTGACCCTATCTCTAGGCTCAATGGCCCCATGTGCTCTCTGAACTAAGAGTGTGGTATCTAGTCCTCTCACTCACTACCTATTTTGCCTTGTACTCAGCATAGGAGGGGACATCTATCCTGACGGTTGTCAGATGATCCTGGTAATACCGCACCTCATTCAAGGCATCCTTGAACCTCTCCATCAACACCGTCTTAGGTGGTGCCATAGGTCTCATAGTAACCTATGAGCTCTGCCCTGCTAACACTGCTAAACCTGTACCTGTGAGCCATATCCTCCTCCCTGTACCATGGGATGTCCTTCTCCCTGTCCATGGGAGCGTATCCCAAGCTGCCATGTAGTGTGGGACCCTATCCTTGAGTCTGTGGAGGTGCTGTGCTACAACTTGGGCCTATAAGGCCACAACCTGAGCCTGTGCAGTGGCCAAATTGGCCCTATAAACCTACTACTTGTGCTTGTAAGGTGGCTACCTGTCCCCCATCTCTATCTCCACCCTGTGCGGGAACCTGTCCTTGTGTAACCTAGGCCTATAGGGCCACCACCTAAGCCTGTAAAATGGTAACATGTGCCTCTGACCTGGTAAGTTACCCCTATAAATCTGTAATTTGGGCCTAAAGGAGAGCCACCTGACCCTATAAGGTATCCCTCTGCACTGTGATGGTGGCTAAGTCTGGCTTCCTTGGCCTCGGTGGTGTCACTTGTAGCTGTGCCACCCACCACTTCCTATATCTATCAGTGACCCCAACATCATCAATCCACCTATCCACCACCTTTTCCTCCTGCCCTGTAGGCACACTCGGTCGTGGTGGAGACATAGGTCTCTCCACGTCATCTTGCATGTACTGTGGGAAAGGTGGAGGCACATCCTGTTGCAAACCAAACTGTCCATCTAACCCTATCTATGGGTATCAACTCATGCTCACCATCATGCCCTTGTATCCACCTCTCCAACTACATATCCTCTAGCTCCTCTACTATGCCTCTGTAGGAAGGATAGCTAATATAGGGTCTCCACACAACATCAACCCCTAAAATCCCCTCCAATAACCATCTGTAATACAAAACATCATGTGTGGCCCTAGCCACTCTGTGCTACCCACCAATAAATACCCATTGTCTATATCCAACTTTGACTCAGCCACCCTTGAACCAACCATGTTGGGGAAAAGAAATTAGACGTACACATACGATGTGCTCGTATGCCTAGCAATGTAGTAGAAAGGTGCAACACAAGCTAAACTACCGCAATCTCCCATAAGCCCACAACTCCCTATATAGTTACACTAGGAATGTTGGTGCCTAGGAAAAATATATCCACTCCTCCATCATATCCTAGATCACTCCCATCAGTGCTTGTGGGAATCTCCCACCCTCAGCATCTGGTAAGCTGAAGCAACATACCACCTCCATCATCAAAATGACCAACCTCACCTCCTGAGGATGGGCCGCATACATGTATCCATAGCTCACAGGCTCGCACTATGGTACCTCAACTCACCCATCGCCTCCCCAAACACAGCCACTATTGGCTCCACTAATGCCTCTAAAGAAATAGAATACACTGGCTCCCCAAAAATTGGTAGCCGTAAGATCCTGTACACATCCTCTAGGGTGATAGTCATCTCACCCATCGGTAAATGAAATGTGTTGGTCATTGAATCCCATCTATCGATGAGTGTGACCATCAAGCTAGGATCTTGGGCTATATGCCTATAGCGTCAGATCCCAATCAGTCCAACATCGGTCATATGCTCCCACTCCTCCATAGTCACACTAGACCACATCACTACCAATATAAGGTGGTACTCTATCTCACATCTATAGCTGGTCCCTAGCCTTGCATCCAACAAACCACAACATTGTTCAGACCTAACTACCTCCAATTACCTATTAACCCCAAAACCATACCCAACCACACCAATCATGATTACCCCATTTACCTAATTCACCTACAAGCCTACTACCCTTTACAATCATGACCCATTACCTTAACATTATTTCACCTACTCACCTATCCCATATCACCAAAGATCTATTTTACCCTTATCCCTCTACAAGAAATCTTTAATTACCCCTTCTTTACCCATTTTTCTTTCTAATTTAGCCTTTCTTACCCCTGTTGTTCTTTAACCCTAACTGGCACTGGTCATCTTGACCCTCACCAGTTTTCCCATGACCATCATCACTTTCCTTTAACTGGTATCGATCACCTAAGGCTAGACCGATGCCAGCAAGCACCAACCGATGTCAGCCAAACCTTGACTGATGTCGGTCTCTGTTGCGACGTCGAAAACCAAAAACCTATCCCCCCATTTTTAAAAATTGACAAAACCTTACCTAAAACCCCTAATCTACCCACCCCACCCTATCCCAACTTAATTCCCAAACCTATTTCACCTATTTGTGACCTTCCCACTCCTCATTCCCTTCATTTTTACCCACTTTTAACCCGCATTTCAAAATGAAAACCCCCCACCCCAATTTCTTCATTTTTCACCAAATGTTTAGCAAATAACAAGTTCTAAAACACCTCTTACCTCATCACGGTGTCACCTACGTGGTGGCACATCTGGCCGATATGCCAGTGGTCTACCCAAACCCTCTCCCACCTCTTCCATACCGAAATTTACCTCAAATCCCTCCACCAATCACACGTCACCAACCGCTCTCGCGGACCCGTCTACCTAGCTCCTCTCACCACTTAGTCACCTCCACCTTAGACAGGTACAATGCCTTGTCTTTTCCTCCCCAAAAAATGCACAAGTCACTCAGCTCTGTCATTTTCTCAAAGTCAAAAGACAACAATGATTCTGTAAAATACAGAATTTCAACCTTATAACCCTAACCCAACATGACTGGCGTCGGTCACCCAAAACTGACGTCGGTTACCTTATAACTGGGCATCGGTCACCTATGTCAGTACCATTTCCTCTACATTTTTCCCATTTTGACCTAAACTCCTTACTGCCACATACCTTTTGGCCTTACCAACACTTATTACACCCTACCCATAAGCCTAAATTACCCATACATTTCCTTAATTGCATTTAGGGACCTGTTATTTTACCTATACCTTGGCCTTACCCGTGCCATGACCTATATATCTTGACCTGAACCACTTTTTGTGACCTTTGAACTTGTGTACTTGTTATACCTTGCGATGTTTTTACCTATGTTGTTTTAGCCTAATGACCTTACCTTGCCTATTTTCGTGTGTTTATCCTGACCATACCTTTGGTGTACCAGATCATACCTAAACATTCCTACACCTAACCTATGTTGTGTTTCCAAACCATATCCTGTACCCTGGATACCTGAATCACTTCAACCTTGTTTGGATAAACCTATCGACCTTGGATGATGTAGATTTTGCAAGCTCTTCAACCTGGTACCATGTCACAATCTATATATGTGTGTGCATTCAATTTTCATTACCCATTACCCAATATGACCTTTACCCATTACCCATTACCCAATCTGACCCTTACCCATTACCCAAAATTCCCATACCTTACCTACAACTCACCTACCTTCACTTTCATCACTTACCCATTTATCAAACCACTCACTGATTTTGTCTTACACCTCATCAGCTCCTGGTTTGAGGGGTGTCAGCTCCACCCATACTTGGGGAAACCTCACTCCTTATATTTGGGCAACCACTTCTTTTTTTTGTCAGCATCACTTACCAATACAAGCTACGCGACAAAAAGGGGTAAATGTAGACACCAAATTTGGGTCACACTCCCCTTGGTCCCCTTTAATCAGTTAACATAACATGTTCACCTAACCATGACCCCTTTACCTCACATTCATATTAATTTAATTATTTACAATTGAATTAATTCCCATCCTCACATTATTTATTAATCTAATTACTTTAATTAGGTTAATTTACACCTCACCTAGACACATCACCTAGACACCTCACCATGGACTTATTCTTAGCCTATTAATTAACTAAGACTCAGTCTCCACTTATCCTAACCACCTGGGACTTAGTCTAACCCTAACATTAAATTCCTATTCCTTCTCCAACAACATGCCCGCTTATCTAAGCATTAACCACCACTTGAGACCCAGGCCAAGAAGCAAAGCATGCCAAAAATAGTCAAGATCTGTTATTTTTGGTAAACCTAGGATATCCCACCTTAACCAATGCCAGTTAACCCTCAACCAACACCTGGTCACCTTGACCTTTGTCATCGGTCACCATATATACAATTTGGAAACCTTTTTCTGAGGTTGGTCAGTTCGAGTTTTGGGAGAGCTATCTGAATTCAAGCATGAACCAGAGTTTTCTCAGCATCAAGATGACAAAATACATCCAGCCAGAGGCCCAAGCAAGTACAAGGACTGATATGAAGGCATTGGCATTCACGGTGACACTCTGGGAAGCACTACCATGACACTGACCACCAGGTTCACAGATTGACCATCACCTTCCTTCACCCACCAATCTTGCAAGAACAAGTAAGTGCATTTGATTCTATATCATTTTTGTACTTACTCATTAGGTTATTTATCCTTTTTTCATTAGACCTTGTTATTCCATGTATTCCTCCATCCCCATTTTCTAGTCCATATCCCTATTCAGCCACCACAACCTTCAGGATATTTATTCCTAACCTTTTACACATTTTTGAGTTTTTATCACCTTATCACAAACCCAACCAGTCCCCCTTCATTCTCTGTGTAATCATAGAGAATCCCAAAACCACTTGTTAATCAAATTTCACCAAATTTCCCCTACCGATTGTTACCTTAACCAGTCATCGATTTCCCCTTCACCTGCACCGGTCACCAGACTGACGTCGGTTACTGTATCTCCTTATGTCAAGATTTTACTAAATTGACCTTAACACCCCAAAAAACCTCACAAAAGCCTCACCCAAGCCAGATACCCTACCTGAAACCTCTCCACAGACCTCCACATCTCTCTGTGTAGACACAGAGAGAACCTAGACAACCTTATTTATGATATTTTACCATTCCCATAGAAACCGAGATTGGTTATCCCTAACCGGTATCAGTCATAGATAAACCTTCATCGTCCACACCCTGACCAACATCGGTCTTTGTGTCTAGCAAGTTACCTCAGACCAACAAGCTCTCCAATCACCCAAATCAAGCCCAAACTCCACCAAGTCTTACCTAGACCCTTCTTGTGACCTCCAAACCCCCTACCCATCCTGCAACCTGACCCGAGACCTTCACCAATTTAATTATCAAAGCATTTAAGTAGATTAACATTGATAGTAATCTGAGATACCTAAATCAAAGTACTAGCATTAGACTAGTTTGTTTGCATGTTATATTTATATTTATATTAATATATATATATATATATATCAGTGGATTGACAATCGTCGAGGAAGTATCACACTTCCTAGATCTATCTCATGCTAGGAAATCCACTAACCTTTTTCTATTAACTATGTTTTGTGGTCTTGCTTTGTATTTTAACTAGTTCTTCCTAGCCAAAAGGAAGCTCTCGCAATCAACTTGGATCAGGAAATCAGAACGCGGACACAACCCTCTACTAACATAACAAACATGTATTCCTCCTTGGCCTATTACCTCTTATATGTTTCATTAATTTTATTAAGAATTGGCTGGATGAAACTTGGGGGTGATCAGATGAACCAAGTGTTAATGTGTCCGAATATCCATAAGAAAGAAGTGCAAATGCACCCATGTATGGTGAAGAGAATTGTCTAGGGATCATTCTAGTCTGCATTACATACCTCCATAAAATCACAATGTAAGGGTGTAGAATTCTAGACTACAATGGATAACAGTGCATATTGATACTTCCCATTGACTCCACAGAGTAAGTGCCACTATGGGATGAACATTGATACTTGTTGGAAAGTGAAATCATTTAGTGAACCCAACTCCTTAACTGAACAATTATAATCCCTAACCCTAGTGGACCTAGGATTTGAACCTGGTATTAAAGTGTGATTTGTTGGCATCTATCACTTATCTCACCATCCCCTTCACATTATGAGCATCTATTAAGCATTCTGAGACCCTCAACTATAATCCCTGGCTTACTATGACGATATAGATTGAAATTTGTGCTATGGTTTCTCAATTTGAGCCATTTAGTACACATGTGAGGATGATTGCTTCGTGATCCCCAATATCAAAATAGAGTGTTAGTGCGTATTTTTTAATGTTATTTGTTCACATCTTGGACAACAACCTTGCCAATTATTCTATGAGATCTAATAGGATAATTTTGAATATTTTCCTCCATTTAGACAATTCCTGAGAAGAATGATGGTTTAACCATGATGCGGATATAAAAGTTGCATGAGTCATCCCGATAGGGGTTAGAAACATCCCTATAATAATATAGCTTCTAGCGAGTCAACTATAAGCATATTTCGTATCAGAAAAATCTATTGTACCCACATGTTGTTGTGCAACTACTTCAATGTAGTAGACATCTGACCATACCAGTTTTGGCTCATACATAATGGCATATGTATATCTACCATATACATATTCTTACCACCACTATTGCTAATGTGCCTTCTACTTATCATCATAAGTCAGCTCACATGTAGTTCTTCATCTAACACACAAGATCTTGAGTCCCTATACTCACTCTAGTCCATACATAATATTTTACTAATTACATAGTAAGGCATCTCTCATACTTCTAATTTTATGGACTCCTCTCAATTATTACATAACTTAAATGTACCTTAGTGTTGTCTTATACCTTTTTTCCATTGGTTTCATTGTGACCTAAGCTTCATATATATCGATGGCAAAGGTGATCTGTAAGAACATAGGTTCAATATTTTCATGTTGCCATATTTGATTATGCATCTCAGACAATGGATACTAGCTTACCAAATTATTCCCTCAGTTGCCTTGAAGTAGACTTTGCATTGCAATGGTATAACTGTAATCTTTAGCACTCACTCTGTGCACTCATTTACTACATTGAAAAATCAGATTCTTGGCGCAATTTTCCATCTAAGATTGTGTTCGAACATGTTGTCTAGTGATGTCATGGTGTAATTGATATCAAAGAGTGATTAGGTGTGAGCATGGACTGTCATTAATAAAGTAACATTTATGAAGGTTGATTGGTGTCCAGGATGAGTGAGAGAATTTAAAGACACCCAAGGTAATCATGTGAGATTTGTCTTCATGTTTTTTGGGTGATTGAGATACTGGTCTATGGGGTTTTTTTTATGCATAATCAAGTAGGCATGGTCAATAGAGATATACATCTAGTGTGTGAATTCCATTGCAGGTATGATGGTTGGTGCATACTGTCAGTTAGGTAAAAAGAAGTATGTAGAGGATGGTGTAAGTGTGAAAATCTTAGATATGTTATCAAGTGCATATGAAACATGTGACATGATCAGGGGAAGTAGCCCCAGTTATATGCCTAGTCTTAGCATTATTGCAAGACTCTAGTACAAACATGGTGTAGCAGATACATGTAATAAATGAGTAGAAAAATCCAAGAGAGATATGAGTATGAGCATGAGAGGAAGTATTTCTGATACTACAATCTATGCATGTGGAGGAGAGGTGTTAAGAGTGCTATGTCCCCATAGGTGTTAAGGGCATATTTGAGGTCCATTGACAGTAAGATCTGAGAAGGCAAGGTGATTAGACAGAATGAAAAACCTGGTACAGAGATTTAGATTCCAATCATGGTTGAGATCATATGAGTATTGACATAGGTGAGATCAAGTTTTTCATCAAAGGTATGGACAAATTTTGGATAGGTCATGAGTCAAAGGAGAGAGTCTAATTTTGTGTTTTGAGCTCATACATGGATTATGCTGGCTCAAAATAATGGTTTCTAACTCGATAGAGCTACAATTTAAGTGTTCACCCACATGTGTGTGCCTTGCATGAGGACCAAAGCTCTCCAAGATCAGTCAAAGAGGTGTACTAGTATGAATGTATTTCTTGATAGTTTGGGAATGAGCCTCATTTGTATGTATGTCAAAGATTTATGAACAAACCTTACAAGGATAGCATGGTGGTCTAAGACCAGGTCCCATAGAAACTCTAGGTTACATCCTCAGTGATAGCCAAAATATTGAAGGTTTTTCCTCTAAATGGTTTGGACCAATCTCATGCAAATTGTTTGCAGCTTGTACCCCGAATTATACTCATATCCTCTGTAGAGCACCAGTGGTTGGTATTGTTCCAAGTGTCAGTGGTGGATGCTAGCGGGAGAGCCATCCTAGTTTGTGACATGATTTTGTAAGTAAAATCATGAGGTTACAGGGGTACCTTACCTCGATGATGATACATTGGTTAAGAGAGAATAGTGTGGGACGTTGTAGAAACCAAATTTGTGTCTTACGACCCCCTGTGCCCCGCATCTCATTTCACAACCTAACCTCATCACCTAAACCTTACACAATTATTTATTAATTACCTTATAATTAATAAATCCACACCACCATACTTGCCACCTCATGTCACCAACTCATCATGACCTAGTCTTAACCCTAAACTAACCTAGTTAAGACCTATAACTTTGGTCCAATTCCACACCTATGACTAATTACTCCTCATCCTGCACCTAAAACCAACTTCATAATGACTTGACCAAACCCGCTACCAATCTCTCGGAAGAAAAGGAGGGAAAGTTGGCTATTTTACCAAAAATAGCCCGCTTTGACCTGACCGATACCGGTTCCTACTCGACCGCCGTTGGTTGCGTAACCACCATCCGGTTCCCCATAAATGACCACTTCCAACCAAAAACAAAAGCATGGGATTTTTCATTTCGATTGAGAAGAAAGAGAAATAATCGAAAGGATCTAAATTTGCTTGGCTGAGCAGAGACAAGTGAAGAAACAGGAAGAGCTTGTAGAGAAGGAGATCAAGCGCAAAATTGCAAACGGCACAACCAGAGCCCAGTAACACTCATCTGAGCATCAGAAGAGGAGATAACTCATCTTGGATTGTCATATCATCCAACATGGGTCCTGTCTTCACCATCACAATCCTGAAACCTGCACCTGCATCAGGGACGAGTAAGTAGTGTCTTCATATGTTTCTAAGAACCATTTTCTTGAACCTGTTGCTTAATAGTAATCATAAGTTTATTCCTAGATCTACTACCTAGCAGCATACTGCACTTAACCTTCACCCATACATCCTTGATATTGCCCAGAAGGCCATTTTACCACACTCCGAGTCTTCCCTATCCTCCCATCATTCCCCTCAGCCATCCCCCAATCCTAATAACCCCACAATCACCTTGCAACCAACCTCTATCTAAAAGCACTTAGATTGCTGACCCTACCGGTATCGTTTATTCCATAACCGGCAGCGGTTCTTTAACCGCGGTCAGTTACCCAGTTACTGCCGTCAGTCACTGTGACTTATACCCCAAAACCCTTCCTCTCGCCTATTGGCCACCTAACAACCTCAAATCCAGTCTGGTTTATCCCTATAACTCAACCTGAACGTATCAACGACCAGTAATCGAATAAACAACGTGACGCTTTTTTATTGATAATTTAGTTTGTATTGCTTTATAGCGAGATTCTTAAATCGTGATTTTGCAATAGCTTTCTTGGTTATCATTTGTGTTAAATCATATTAGCAAGGGAGCTGACCACCTTCGAAAGGAAGTTTTATATTTCCTGGGCCCAAGGTAGTTCCCTCATTTATTGTCTAATTAAAATATGGTGGTGTTGTATTCTTACTTGGAGGTAGTCCTTCCAAGACAAAAAGGAGCTCTTCGCAGTCGATTTAATCTTTCTCTACGGTATGTGCACACCATCTCAACATTTAATAGGTATTCCTCCTAGCCCTAACCCTTATCTGTTTCTCAAAGGAATGATAGGATAGAAGCAAGTCTATTCTGCACAGAGCTAAAACCATTCCGTGTGAAACATTTTGGCATGCCCGGTGGGACCCCATTTCGGGTTTCTGTTTCTCTTCCTTGCTTTCATTTTAGGAAGTATACTTGCTGTTTCCTGTTTTTGTTATATTTAGTAAAAGAATTTGTCTTGTTTTCCTAGTTTTCGCATTAGTGAAACTCATCTTCTTTTCTTCATCGAATATCATTTTCGATTTGGGTTTAAAACACGTTCATTACATTCTTGCTTGTTGTTTTCAATGCTAGTGAACATAGACTAAGTAATAGGTCGTACACGTGGGGGTGATTTCCACAGTATTGAAAATAAATTAATCTTACTTTCACTACACAACACATACCGAATCACTTCATAATTAACACCAACATCTCAAAACATCCCCCCTTTTCTGCGGTATTCCTCCGCCTGATTGAGGTAACCTTATAAGCCAAAACAAACTTGACATTTCCCCTAAGTCTTTTGTTTAGGATTCTGACATCATTCTGCGTCTAAAGGCATAAGCCCACGATTAATTTAAATTAACCCCTAGGGTTAGTCTGTTGGATTTGCATGTGCATTCTTGCTTGTTTTCCATTTTGTTTTCTCTATCATACTCTATCTTCTGTGAACACCTACAGAACAATTTGATAAGTGTACTATTACATTACTATTAAAATCAAATCAGCAGCTTCTCATATTTTTTCTTATACCAGTGTCTATTACACCGACATCGGTTAACTGACCGATGGTGGCTATAGTCTGACTGACATCGGTTATCCAGGCCGATATCGGTTACTATCTTTTATAGTTTCTGACAAACCAAGCAACTTACCAATTTCAACCATCTTCTGAGTCTGTTTCTATTCTTGATAGAATTGAAACCATATTATGTACTCCTATCCATGGTTGTTATCACTCGAAAGCAAGCCACCGCCATGGTTTCACATGCTTGCTCTGTGCCTTTGCCTGAATCACCCCCTGCACATTCTATAGGGAACCCTACGGACACCAGACGAGATCCCCAAAATTCCTGTAGGAGATAAAGAATTTGCCAAATTTCTGGATGCTAATCCTAGCGCTGTACAATACTATCTGTCTCCTGCCCTTGACCGTACACCTGATGGTCAACTCCTTGTTGGCATGCCTATCAGTATAGCTGCTCATTTAGCCCCTTCTCCGCCTAGATAACTCCACTTTGCCTTCCGCATCCTTAGCCCCGTCGCTTACCTCAACAGCTTCAGGGGTCCATACGGCACAAATTGGCTTTCCTTTGGTTAATCTTGGGCCCCAACATGTCACTACCGCTAACTAATCCTACCTCGTCTCTCTTGCAGACTGTTTTTGTTCATGACTTTCTCTCTTCTACCTATCCACACGAGCTTTCCTTCTCAAGCTCTGCCTACCTTTTCATTCCCATACACGTATCCAGTGACCTCAACATCTTATATGGGACATCCCTATTCAGTTTCCTCAACATATTCGTCCTCCATACCTTATCAACACTTAACCCCACCATTGTCTAGCAGAGGCCCTTGGCCCAATTTGCCTCCGTTTACCACAACCGCAACCATCTTCTCATCCAACCACAGATTTCATCAAATAAATGATGGAAAAAATGCAAAATATGGAGGCTTCTGTTTCGGGAAGTTCGTAGCGCCTTGACATACGAGAAAGTTTGTCAGGGAGCCTATTCACCCTTCAGTGTCCCCCTTCATTCATATCCTCCTCGATGGGAATTGCCGAAATTTACTCATTTTAATAGTAAAGAGGATCCTCAACAACACTTTGTGATCATTTAGACATGCCAGTTATTTGATCGCTCATGATGACGCCTTGTACTACTCCGCACCTTTCCTATGTCCTTATCAGAACCCACCTTGGAGTGGTTTAGTGCTTTAACCCAGCACTCAATCTTCTCTTTTAACCAGCTAGCCCAATCTTTCTTAGATCATTTCTCCATTAACATTTCCAAGAAAGTATCTATCACTGACCTTTATGCCATCTGACAATTCGAAGATGAATCTATCACAGATTTCGTTGGACAATGGCGCGGCCTTATCAACCAACTTACATATGCCCTATCTCAGGCTGAACTTATCAAGCTTTTTACGCGAGCATGTGCTAAGAACATTTCTCCTACTCTTCAAATTCAAACTTTCCACACATTTGACGAGGCTTTTACCATGGCTCAGAAAGCTAGAAATTTGAGCCTTAGAAGAAGAGAAATTGTGGTTGCGCAACAAAAAACCCCAATTTTCTGAACTCCAAGATTCTACCAATAAACCAAACACCACCCACTCCTCATGCATCCACTGCTTCTAAATCAAAAGGATCTATCCACGCGGGTGATGGTCAAATCTCAAGCACCGTCTAATACTCCACCAAAAACCACCTATAAGTATAAAGCTAGAGCCCATCAATTACACTCCCTTGGGAGAAACATATGGTGTGATATTGGAAAAAAATTGCTCAAAGCAGGAGCCATTACCTTGCCTCCTGTTAAACCTAATTCTGGGTTCGATTCCACTCGCGCCATACCTTCTTGGTACAAAGAAAATGACTTCTGTAACTTCCACCGCGTGAAGGGACACAGTCATGAGAACTGCAAGATGTTGAAAAACATAGTGTAGGAAATGGTTGATGCGGGGGGATATAACCCTCGATAATCCTAACGCCCCTGCTAAATCGAAATCTGAAAATATTCAAAAAAACCATTCCTGAATCATTCCTCTAACAGTAAACATAAATCAAGATATATTAGCCGAGGAGAGTGTTCATGAGATCCATGTAGTCTTCGATTCGCCTAGCCAAAGACCTCTATCGAACAAATTATGAACCAAACCTCTTCACTAACGCAGGAATGCGAACCCCCTTCCTCGCAATCAAGACAAACTGAAATCCTTGCCGTTCCTTTATCCATACAAGGAATTAACTTCCCAGAGTTCCCTTCTCACAAATGAGCCTTCTTATACCCACATCCTTGCAAGACTGTGAGCAGATTGTTATCTAATTTATCTATTTCCCAAATATCTCCTTCTACCATTCTTGCTGCATAGGAGGAAGGGCTCGCCACTTCTTTTGTCATCCTTAGACGAGAAACCTCTTGAACTGACATCACCACATTCTTTAAACATGATGGATCCTCTCAAACATGCCCTCCTACCTATTAGTCCTTCATCACCTAAATCTTTTTAGCAACCAGTGGACCTCTTAACACCCATTGATACAGTGCCTCATCATACACCTTGTATCATACCCATAATGGACCGGAATCACAACCCACCTTTCTTCCATACAAAAGTTTCCTAGTCACACATGAGGAATGTCTTTTCCCAGAAGATAGACAGAGTCCTGTGGGAATGTTTGAGTACGCCATATTCTATTCAAATGCAAATGACTGATCCTGGATGCCTCTACCATATACTCAAAGTGTTTACAGAAGCTTAAAATGCCTATGTCCTCATCTTCACCTCCCTCATCGTCTACCAAATACCTCATCCACTTCTATTAACCTAACCAAATCTTCCCCTACGCTTGGGACCTCACCAATACCCTTTCTAACACACCCACCTAAGCAGCTTGATTTATCTAAAAATAAAGCCGTCCATCCCCATTAGGAGACAGACTCAATCTCCTCAACCTATGCCGCTAATCACAACTAAAACCCTCGTCGTCACACCTACCTTCCATATTGGGACCCCATCCCTCTACCTTGCATTAATATATCATACCTCCTGTGTTTTCTTTAAAAGCGACCTACACCTTCTGCACCCATACAGAAATCCAAGGGTATAGCAACACCATCACCCCACGTATCTTGTCCACCTATCAACCCTAAAAAAATTCCATCATCAAAAGATTTGTTTTCTGTCACTCCTATTTCTCCGTGGTTGTTTTCTAATACCACATCATCTGTGGCCTCATCATCCAACCAGCTAAACATAGCTTCTGCACCAAAGAAGCCACGTTTAGTTAAAACCCATTATCAAAACTCCTTGGCTAAACCACCACCCATACAAACCAACCATACCATGTCATCACCAGAATCGACCTAGTCAATAGCCTCCTCTTCCTCTGACTTTGACCCACTCAAAGGGTCTTACGCCAAAATCCTTGCTATGTTGGTAGAGAATGCGACCATTTCCCTACCCCCACTTAGACCTTATGATCCATCTAAACCTCGACCTATAGGTTACGATGAGTCTAAAATCTGTGCTTACCATTGCACACCAGGACATGACGTAGAGGGATGCAAAGCGTTGAAAGCCATACTTCGTCAGTCACCTCTCTCAGATAGAAAAGTCAAGAAAGACAACTTACGAAGAGAGAGACCTTTAGCTTCAATTCCCTCTCCTATACCACCTATCCCCACCTCACCAAGATCTATCATTATTACAGCCCCACCTCTCGAAGACCATGACCTATCCCTACCGTCTTCCTCCTCTCGTATTCACGAGATCAATATGGTTCGTGTTGCTACTCGAGGACAGAAAAACAATGGGAAAACGAAAGAAAACACACCTGCGGCATCTCTTTCTCCATCCACCATCCCGATCACACCACCACCTAAAGTGGTTATTCGTGGACCCGCCTACCCTGTCTCTAATGGAATTGCCCACCGAACCATGATCAAACAGCTTCACCAATCACCTGTAAAAATTACACTGTATGATCTCATTCAAACTTCTGAATCTCATCGACAAGCTCTCGTTGAAATCCTTCAAGGGATAGAGGTCTTACCTAATGAAACCTTTCCTGTTACCTCTATTCTAACACCCAATCACATTGCTTCACTCACCAAACAATCTATCTCCCCACCACTTCTGTCTCTGTACAGCAAGCCACTGCTGTCAGTTTCTCCGAAGATGAAATTATTGACTTTGGTGCTGAAGATCCTGACCCTACTCTTTTCATCTCAGCTTATGTCCGGGATATTCGGGTACGTCGTGTTATGATTGATGGGGGTGCTAGCCTAAACATCATCTCTTCAAAAGCCTTCCAAAAAATGAATATCCCTTCTAGCTGCATGTGTGCCAACCCCATCATGTTGCGGTCATTTAATGATGCTATTACTTCTACCTTAGGCACCGTGATCCTTAATATTCGTGTAGGACCACGTACTTTACCTGAACTCTTCTATGTCCTTGAAGGAGAGTTCCAATACAATATGTTGTTAGGCCGCCCTTGGATCCGGGCTATGGGATGCATTCCTTCCACCTTACATAGATGCATAAAATTTGAGTACGAGGGAAAGTCCTACACCTTAAAAGCTGATCCTCCCCCCTTCAAAACCTGTAATATGTTGTATCGCCCTAATGATGTGCTCGTACCAGTCAAGACACCCATTCATCCAACCCAACCATCCACTTCAACCGCACCTACACCTTCAATCAATGAAACCGCCGTCACAAATACCACTTCCTTTCCCACAGATAACATCCCAACCTCCGACCCCTTACTAGATGTTTTTCAACGCCTTACTCTGGGGGAATACCACCTATATAACGTTATCTCTTTCCATACCCCACAGGAGTACGGACAGTTACATGCGCATCCTACCTACGACCGTCACGTGGGGGAGGTAATCTCTTACAGACCACCCCATTGCCGCACCAACCTAACATATGGGGGTGTTGACGCATCCTCCGTTACCCCTGAACTGCCTCTTGGTGTGGTTCCCTTCCAATCCAATTTTCAATACTTGAAAAATCGTCATTTCATCCTCACCTTCTTGACTCACTGTGCTTGGAAAGGCTTTGGTTTTGGTCTTTATGAACAAGGCCAACATACACTCATTCCCGTGACTACACGCAAACACAATGATCGTAGTGGTCTCGGTTTTCTTGAAACACTTACACCAGAGAAACCTCGTGTCAGTTGTATCCTGGAAGATGACAACGTCACCCCTACCAAACCATCATCACCCACAAAGTCGATAGACCCTGAATCTATCCCTCCTAACTTTTTTTTTTCATAAATGCCATCTTCCTATGTCCTCTCACTTATCAACGAGATAATGAGGACCCATCTTCTCTTCCCCTTCTGTATCCAGACATGATCAAAGAGGATTCGCCTTCAATTAATGTTGTTGAGTGCCAGGATGACGGCTCCATCCTCACTTACCTTGGTGTGGATGACTCCTATATTCAACGCGCCTTACCATCTAAAACTCAAACCATGTTGAATGAGTCGACTATAGAAATCAACATCCACACAGATGAGGATCCTCATGTTGTGAAGATCGTACAATCCCTTAACACATCAGAACAAGCCGCCTTTACTACCTTCCTCTATACCCGCAACCAAGCTTTCGCTTGGTCCTACGCTGACATGCCAGGAATTGATCCTGACATTGCTGTCCATAACATTACCCTAAAACCTGACTCCAAACCAGTCAAACAGAAACTGAGAAAAATGCATCCACGCATTGCCCTCTTGGTCAAAGAAGAGCTTCAAACGACTCCTTTCTATTTCCTTCATCTTGCCTATTGACTATCCTCAATGGATTTCTAACATCGTACCTGTCACTAAAGCGACGGGGGGACTTCGGATATGCATGGATTTCTAAGACCTTAACCTCGCTTGCCCCAAGGATGACTTCCCCCTCCCAAGTATTGATCAACTTGTTGATCTCACTGCGGGCCATGAAATGCTTTCTCTCATGGATGGTTTTTCGGGATACATCAAATTTTGGTAGCCCTGGCCGATCAACATAAAACTACCTTCATAACTCCTTGGGGAACCTTCTGTTATCGTGTCATGCCGTTTGGCCTTAAGAATGCTGGTGCGACCTATCAGCGGGCTATGACTTACATTTTTCATGACATTATGCACACTATCCTTGAGGATTATGTCAATGATCTTCTTGGCAAATCTAAAAATCGCAGTGAAACATCTCGATGTTTTTTAACCATTATTTTTGATCACCTGTTACAATATTCGGTCTGGCTTCAACCAAAGAAATGTGTCTTTGGTGTTCTTTCAGAAAAACTTCTTGGCTTTATTGTCTCTTTGCGTGGCATTGAGGTTGATCCATCTAAATTCAAAGCTATCCTAGAAATGCCCCCACCCAAAAACCTCAAACAATTACGTAGTTTGCAGGGTAAAATTCAATCCATTCGGCATTTCATCTCCCAACTCTCGGATCGATGTCAACCTTTCCATCACCTTCTTAAAAAGGACATTGCCTTTCAATGGAGCGAAGAGTGTCACCAAGCCTTTGAAGCTCTCAAAGCCTATCTCTTGCAGCCACCCGGTGCTTATTCCCACCTCAGGATGATCACCCTTTTCTACCTTTACCTTTCTGCCACTGACCATGCTATAGGAGCCATGCTCGCACATCGGGACTCGGCACGTCGAGAACAAGCCGTTATTATATAAGTCGTACTCTCGTGGATTACGAGACTAGGTATTACACATGTAGAAAAATTGTGCCTAGCCCTATCATTCGTAGCCACCAAATTCCGACACTACCTCCTGAATAACAAAACTTTTGTCATCACCACAACGCGGACCCATTCATTATATGTATGCCAAACCACATCTAAACCACGCATCACCTGATGGCTTATGCTCCTCACTGACCTCGACCTTGAGTTTGTACAACAGAAGTCAATCAAAGGACAAACTATTGCGGACCAACTTGCTGTAGGCCCCTTTACCTGGGGAACAATTTACCAATTTTAATTTCCCCAACGAACTCATCGCCACTCTTTCACTCAGGGAAGAGTCGTATCCAATGACCCTCTTCTTCGATGGATTCAAATGCCAGTGTGGTGGAGGGGCTGACGTTTTTCTCATTCCTCTTGACGCTGAACCTATGCCTCTTTCATTCCGGCTCGATTTCCCCTGCACTAATAATACAGCAAAATACGAGGCCCTTGTTTTGGGCCTCCAAGTTGCGTTACACTTAGGTGTCAAATCTATTAATATTTTTGGCGACTCTCAATTGGTAGTCAATCAAGTTATGGGCATCTACCAATGTAAAAATGAGGAACTTCAAAAGTACAAACATTACGTGGATTCACTTTTGACCTCATTTACTCGTTATTCTATCCAGACCAATTCCCCCGCTCCACTAGCAAATTTGTGGATACTATGGCTTGCTTAGCCTCAGAAATTCCTACCCTCACCAACTGACTCTGACATATTGTCTTGGTCCAACAACTCTTTGCCCCATCCTACTCAGCCCCGGTTGTTTGTATGATAAATAATGTGTCTACTAATTCGTAGGATATCTGGTACCACCAATTTCACAACTACCTTACAACCTCCGTTCTCCCACCTGAACTTACTAGTACTGGAAAACGCGCTTTTCTTAAATGTGTTTCTCGTTATGTCATCATGGGGGGACTCCTTTATAAACATGGCTTTGATGGCATCCTCCTTCGATGTCATAACCGGTGCGGAGGTCACCTATACCATCTCCAACAGGTCCATGACAGGTATTTGTGGCGGACATTTTAGTGGCCTTGCTGTGGCTAAACGAATCCTTCGCCTAGGTTATTATTGGCCTACTCTTAATAACGACTGCTACGAATATGTTAAGCATTGTGTTATGTGTCAACAACAATGCCAACCTTCAACATACTCCTAGCCATCCGCTACAAGTCGCACGAGATCTTTGGCCTTCTCACAATGGGGTTTAGACCTTATTGGTGAGATTCACCCGCCCTCTTCTCAACGTCCACCATTGGATAATCACGGCAACCGAATATTCCACAAAAGGGTGGAGGCTTCCACTCATTTCAACCAAAAAAAAGAAAAAATTGTTGATTCCGTTAACCATCACATTATCTATCGTTTTGGTATTCCTCACCGCCTAATACAAATAATTGGTAAATCTTTCAAAAATAAGTTGTTCAAGACCTTTTGACAACTTTGGTACAAACTTAGTTTCTCATCACCTTGACTATCCACGGCCATGGTCCACGCTGACTCTCTATAAAACCCTAACAAAATTCCCTCATGAAAGTTGTTAATGATTCGGAAGAAATTGGCATGATCACATTCCCTTTGCCCTTTGGGGGGCTTATCGTACTAGCATTTCGTAACCTCCACTAATGCCACACATTGTCGTGGGTAATATGTTACCGAGGTTTCTTTTGCCGTCTCGCGAAATACAAATAACCCTCACTTAGAATATCTTTCATAATATTTCCTCACCACGATATCTCGCCAAGAGCGGTTATCCCAATTAGAGCTTGCGGGACGAGAATCATTTACAGCTCTTGACCACCTTTCAAATCTATTAAAATGCATCAATCGTGCTGATGATAAGCGAATTCAGAGTGTACCGGTTTAAGGTTGGTGATCTTGTCCTCAAAGAGATCAAACATGTACCAAAACTAGAAAGACAACCAGTGGAAATTTGCTCCTAATTGGATTGGGCCTTATACATTATCACTCCCACTTATGGATCAGGCACTTAATCGTTTTAGCTTCGCTTAATGGTAAGCCTGAGCTAGCCCCTTATGCCTTGCATCTTCGACCATCTATACTGTTGAATTCAGTTTTGTGTCACTTCTTATCTACCTTACGCTCGTTCCCTTGAGCTCATTTTACCACCGCATACACTTTGTTTCTTGCATCTCAAAATCAAATCAAGCTCACATGGTTTGATTATCACCTCCCCTTAAAATATGTCTTCCCTTTTTATTCTAGTGCATGACTTCAAAGTAAATCAAAATGACACATTCTTAATTAAAACACTTATGGGATTGTCTTGAGTCAAACTCCTACAAAACTAGAGGCTTATGCCAACGGAATCTAGCCTCAATATATAATAGACTACTCCCTTGAACGGACAGTTTATATGCCAAACTATTGCTGCTCTTATATATAGACTGCTCCCCCGAAGGACAGCTATACATAAACACGCATCTGCTACTATAATAGACTGCTCCGTTGAAGGACAGCTATACCAACAAGCCTTATCAATCAGAAGCGTCTTTTCTTCTCGCATTGATCAGCTTCGTGAAGACCTCAAGAACAACAAAATTACATATCCCATGTAGACTTCCCCACATCGACAGTCTATATCCAAGAAAACAAATAAAAATAAAAAGTAGTATTTCAAACACTTTTGAGTCATGGCTTGTCTATTTAGGTTGGTTCTCTTTTGTCAGAATAATCATCTATAATAAGTTCTCGGTCAACCTCGCCCACATCATCACCCTCTACCTCAACCATTTTCAACCAACCATACCCGTCATCACCACCAATCTACCCAGTCAATAGCCTCATCTTCCTCTGACTTTGACCCACTCAAAGGGTCTTACGCCAAAATCCTTGCTATGTTGGTAGAGAATGCGACCATTTCCCTACCCCCACTTAGACCTTATGATCCATCTAAACCTCGACTTATAGGTTACAATGAGTCTAAAATCTGCGCTTACCACCGCACACCCAGGACATGACGTAGAGGGATGCAAAGCGTTGAAAGCCATACTTCGTCAGTCACCTCTCTCAGATAGAAAAGTCAAGAAAGACAACTTACGAAGAGAGAGACCTTTAGCTTCAATTCCCTCTCCTATACCACCTGTCCCCCGCCTCACCAAGATCTATCATTATTACAGCCCCACCTCTCGAAGACCATGACTTATACCTACCGTCTTCCTCCTCTCATGTTCACGAGATCAACATGATTAGTGTTGCTACTCGAGGGCAGAAAAAACAATGGGAAAAGCGAAAGAAAACACACCTGCGGCATCTCTTTCTCCGTCCACCATCCCGATCACACCACCACCTAAAGTGGTTATTCATGGACCCTCCTACCCCGTCTCTAATGGAATTTCCTCAGGCCGAACCATTATCAAACAGCTTCACCAATCACCTGTAAAAATGACACTGTATGATCTCATTCAAACTTCTGAGTCTCATCGACAAGCTCTTGTTGAAATCCTTCAAGGGATAGAGGTCTTACCTAATGAAACCTTGCAATGTTACCTCTATTCTAACACCCAATCACGTTGCTTCACTCACCAAACAATCTATCTCCCCAACCACTTCTGTCTCTGTACAACAAGCCGCTGCTGTCAGTTTCTCCGAAGACGAAATTATCGACTTTGGTGCTGAAGATCCTGACCCTGCTCTTTTCATCTCAGCTTATGTCTGGGACATTGGGTACGTCATGTTATGATTGACGGGGGCACTAGCCTAAACATCATCTCTTCAAAAGCCTTCCAACAAATGAATATCCCTTCTAGCTGCATGTGTGCCAACCCCATCATGTTGCGGTCATTCAATGATGCTATTACTTCTACCTTAGGCACCGTGATCCTTAACATTCATGTAGGACCACGTACTTTACCTGAACTCTTCTATGTCCTTGAGGGAGAGTTCCAATACAATATGTTGTTAGGCCGCCCTTGGATCCGGGCTATGGGATGCGTTCCTTCCACCTTACATAGATGCATAAAATTTGAGTACGAGGGAAAGTCCTACACCGTAAAAGCTGATCCTCCCCCCTTCAAAACCTGCAATATGTTGTATCGCCCTAATGATGTGCTTGTACCAGTCAAGACACCCATTCATCCAACCCAACCATCCACTTCAACCGCACCTACACCTTCAACCAATGAAACCGCTGTCACAAATACCACTTCCTTTCCCGTAGATAACATCCCAACCACCGACCCCTTAGTAGATGTTTTTCAATGCCTTACTCTGGGGGAATACCACCTATATAACGTTAGCTCTTTCCATACCCCGTAGGAGTACGGATAGTTACATGCGCATCCTACCTACGACCGTCGCGTGGGGGAGGTAATCTCTTACGGACCACCCCATTGCCGCACCAACCTAACGTATGGGGGTGTCGATGCATCCTCTGTTACCCCTGAACCTCCTTTTGAGGTGGTTCCCTTCTAATCTGATTTTTGATACCTGAACAAATCATCGTTTCGCCCTCACCTTCTTGACTCGCTGTGCTTGGAAAGGCTTTGGTTTTGGTCTTTATGAACAAGGCCGACATACACTCATTCCCGTGACTACACACAAACACAATGATCGTAGTGGTCTCGGTTTTCCTGAAACACTTACACCGGAGAAACCTCGTGTCAGTTGTATCCTGGAAGATGACGATGTCACCCCTACCAAACCATCATCACCCATTTTGCCATCATCACCCACAGAGTCGATAGACCCTGAATCTATCCCTCCTAACTTTTTTTTTCATAAATGCTATCTTCCTAGGTCCTCTCACTTATCAACGAGATAATGAGGACCCATCTTCTCTTCCCCTTCTATATCCAGACATGATCGAAGAGGATTCACCTTCAATTAATGTTGTTGAGTGCCAGGATGACGACTCCATCCTCACTTACCTTGGTGCGGATGACTCCTATATTCAACGTGCCTTACCATCTGAAACTCAAACCATGTTGAATGAGTCGACTATAGAAATCAACATCCACACAGAGGAGGATCCTCACATTGTGAAGATCGAACAATCCCTTAACACATCAGAACAAGCCGCCTTTACTACCTTTCTCCGTACCCGCAACCAAGCTTTCGCTTGGTCCTACGCTGACATGCCAGGAATTGATCCTGACATTGCTGTCCATAACATTACCCTAAAACCTGACTCCAAACCAGTCAAACAGAAACTGAGAAAAATGCATCCACGCATTGCCCTCTTGGTCAAAGAAGAGCTTCAATGACTCCTTTCTGTTTCCTTCATCTTGCCTATTGACTATCCTCAATGGATTTCTAACATCGTACCTGTCACTAAAGTGACGGGGGGACTCTGGATATGCACGAATTTCTGAGACCTTAACCTCGCTTGCCCCAAGGATGACTTCCCCCTCCCAAGTATTGATCAACTTGTTGATCTCACTGCGGGCCATGAAATGCTTTCTCTCATGGATGGTTTTTCGGGATACAATCAAATTTTGGTAGCCCCGGCCGATCAACATAAAACTACCTTCATAACTCCTTGGGGAACCTTCTATTATCGTGTCATGCCGTTTGGCCTTAAGAATGCTGGTGCGACCTATCAGCGGGCTATGACTTACATTTTTCATGACATTATGCACACTATCCTTGAGGATTATGTCGATGATCTTCTTGGAAAATCTAAACATCGCAGTGAACATCTCGATGTTTTAACCATTATTTTCGATCACCTGTTACAATATTCGGTCCGGCTTCAACCAAAGAAATGTGTCTTTGGTGTTCTTTCGGGAAAAATTCTTGGCTTTATCATCTCTTTGCGTGGCATTGAGGTCGATCCATCTAAAGTCAAAGCTATCCTAGAAATGCCCCCACCCAAAAACCTCAAACAATTACGTAGTTTGCAGGGTAAACTTCAATCCATCTGGCGTTTCATCTCCCAACTCTCGGATCGATGTCAACCTTTCCATCACCTTCTTAAAAAGGACATTGCCTTTCAATGGAGCGAAGAGTGTCACCAAGCCTTTGAAGCTCTCAAAGCCTATCTCTTACAGCCACCCGTGCTTATCCCACCTCAGGATGATCACCCTTTCTACCTTTACCTTTCTGCCACTGACCATGCTATAGGAGCCATGCTCGCACATCGAGACTCGGCACGTCGAGAACAAGCTGTTTATTATATAAGTCGTACTCTCATGGATTACGAGACTAGGTATACACATGTAGAAAAATTGTGCCTAGCCCTATCATTCGTAGCCACCAAACTCCGACACTACCTCCTGAATCACAAAACTTTTGTCATCACCAACGCGGACCCCATTCATTATATGTATGCCAAACCACATCTAAACCAACGCATCACCCGATGGCTTATGCTCCTCGCTGACCTCGACCTTGAGTTTGTACAACAGAAGTCAATCAAAGGACAAACTATTGTGGACCAACTTGCGGAGGCCCCTTTACCTGGGGAACAATTTACCAATTTTAATTTCCCCGACGAACTCATCGCCACTCTTTCACTCAGGGAAGAGTCGTATCCAATGACCCTCTTCTTCGATGGATCCAAATGCCAGCGCGGCGGAGGGGCCGGCGTTGTTCTCATTCCTCTTGACGCTGAGCCTATGCCTCTTTCATTCCGGCTCGATTTCCCCTGCACTAATAATACAACGGAATACGAGGCCCTTGTTTTGGGTCTCCAGGTGGCGTTACACTTAGGTGTCAAATCTATTAATATTTTTGGCGACTCTCAATTGGTAGTCAATCAAGTTATGGGCATCTACCAATGTAAAAATGAGGAACTTCAAAAGTACAAACATTACGTGGATTCACTTTTGATCTCATTTACTCGTTATTCTATCCAGACCATTCCCCGCTCCACTAACAAATTTGCGGATACTATGGCTTGCTTAGCCTCACAAATTCCTGCCTCACCAACTGACTCTGACATATTTGTCTTGGTCCAACAACTCTTTGCCCCATCCTATTCAGCCCCGGTTGTTTGTATGATAAATAATGTGTCTGCTAATTCGCAGGATACCTGGTACCACCAATTTCACGACTACCTTACAACCTCCGTTCTCCCACCTGACCTTACTAGTACTGGAAAACACGCTTTTCTTAAACGTGTTTCTCATTATGTCATCATGGGGGGACTCCTTTATAAACGTGGCTTTGATGGCATCCTCCTTCGATGTCTAACCGGCGCGGAGGTCACCTATACCATCCAACAGGTCCATGACGGTATTTGTGGCAGACATTTTAGTGGCCTTGCCGTGGCTAAACGAATCCTTCACCTAGGTTATTATTGGCCTACTCTTAATAACGACTGCTACGAATATGTTAAGCGTTGTGTTATGTGTCAACAACATGCCAACCTTCAACATACTCCTAGCCATCCGCTACAAGTCGCACGAGATCTTTGGCCTTTCTCACAATGGGGTTTAGACCTTATTGGTGAGATTCACCCGCCCTCTTCGCAACGTCACCATTGGATAATCACGGCAACCGAATATTACACAAAATGGGTGGAGGCCATTCCACTCATTTCAACCAAAAAAGAAAAAATTGTCGAATTCGTTAACCATCACATTATCTGTCGTTTTGGTATTCCTCATCGCCTAATAACAGATAATGGTAAATCTTTCAAAAATAAGTTGTTACAAGACCTTTGTGACAACTTTGGTATCAAACTTAGTTTCTCATCACCTTACTATCCACAGGCCAATGGTCAAGCTGAATCTTCTAATAAAACCCTAACCAAAATCCTCATGAAAGTTGTTAATGATTCTGGAAGAAATTGGCATGATCACATTCCCTTTGCCCTTTGGGCTTATCGTACTAGCATTCGTACCTCCACTAATGCCACACCATTTTCTTTGGTATATGGTACCGAGGCTGTCTTGCCTCTCGAAATACAAATACCCTCCCTCAGAATATCTCTTCAGAATATTCTCACCAACGATGATTTCCGCCAAGAGCGGTTAGCCCAATTAGAGCTTCTTGACGAGCGTCGTCTTACGGCTCTTGACCACCTTCAAATCTATCAAAAACGCATCAAGCGTGCTTATGATAAGCGAATTCATGAGCGTACCTTTAAGGTTGGTGATCTTGTCCTCAAAGAGAATCAACATGTAACCAAACTAGAAAAGAGCAAACGTGGAAAATTTGCTCCTAATTGGATTGGGCCTTACATTATCACTCACACTTATGGATCAGGAACTTATCGTTTAGCTTCACTTAATGGTAAACATGAGCCTGAGCCCCTTAATGCCTTGCATCTTCGACCATTCTACTGTTGAATTTAGTGTTGTGTCACTTCTTATCTACCTTACGCTCGTCCCTTGAGCTCATTTACCACCGCATACACTTTGTTTCTTGCATCTCAAAATCAAATCAAGCTCACATGGTTTGATTATCACCTCCCCTTAAAAGATGCCTTCCCCTTTTTTAGTCTAGTCCATGACTTCAAAGTATCAAAATGACACATTCTTAATTAAAACACTTATGGGATTTTCTTGAGTCAAACTTCCTACAAAACTAGATGCTTTATGCCCAACGGACATCTAGACCTCTAAATTATACAATAGACTGCTCCCTTGAAGGACAACTATATGCCAAACTATTGCTACTATTATATACAAACTGCTCCCCCGAAGGACAGCTATACATAAACACCGCATCTGCTACTATAAATAGACTGCTCCCTTGAAGGACAGCTATACACAATCAACCTTTATCAGAAGCTTCTCGCATTGATCAGCTTCGTGAAGACCTCAAGAACAACAAAATACATATCCCATGTAGACTTCCCGCATCGATCAGTCTATATCCAGAAAAATAAAATAAAAATAAAAGCAATATTTCAAAACACTTTTGAGTCATGGACTTGTCTATTTAGGTTTGGTTCTCTTTTGTCAGAATAATCATCTTATAATAAGTTCTCTGCACCCTCGCCCACATCAATCACCTCACCTCACCATTTGTCAAAGCAACAAAACTCAAGGGACGTGACGTATATCCGATATATTGTGATTATACCACTCTTTTCACCTATCGACTTCTCGCCTATGCAAGGTACCTAGGGACTCAAGCTCATCCTACATTAATATGTGGTTTGTTTAGCTCTTCTCAACTACGGGACACTCTGGCCTCTTTTTCTCGACTCTAGGATTGTGTGTTGACCTTAATCAGGACACGATTCCCTACTACTTGGGTATGCTAACTTTCGCTTCACCTATACCTACACCAACAACATTACCCTACCAACATCAAATTTTTACCAACCAACAAATTTTCTAACCATAACCAAATTGCTTGAATTCACCTCTCCCTGGTCCTAAGGGAGAACTACATCGGTCTGAGGCCCTTCCTTGCTTTGTACAATGGGCTATGTAGGCAGCACTTAGGAGACATGGGGTCTCCCAAGGTTAGCTCGACCATCCCCTACCATACCCTATCATGTGTTCTAAATATAAATATTTTTTGTGTATTTCTATTTGCCAACATTCATCTTTATCCTTTTCAAACAAAACAAAAACAACATTCAAAACACAACCATTCTTATTATTATCATCACTCAAAACAACATACATCTTTAGTTTTATTTTAGATGTTAAACAAATACATCTTCTCTATCATCGACTCGCAGGTCGGCATCCTTATTTATTCTTATATTCCTATGAAATTCACTTAGACCCTTGCACCTCCTCCCGAATCAGGTGGTGATCATGATCGTCGATGCCCCTCCGTTGGCCTCTCCATCCTCAAAGGTGCCACTGCCATTGGTTCCTCCCACTGATCCGCCAACATCTCCTGTAACATACGAATACGTCCTCTCGCGTGGAGGAATCTTGCCTCCAGTCTCTCCACTCATAACTGTGAAACCTCTAACAATCCCATTGTCTCATTCACCTGTGTTTGAAGCTGGTGAGCCAAATCCTGCAGACGATCTCTCTCCGCTGTAATCACAGCTATGTCAGGGTGCTCACGTGCACCTCGCAGCTCTGCTACCCACCATACTCTATAGGCCTCTGTCATTCCCGCATCCATTACCCTACGATCGGCTGCTATCTCTTCTGGCCCTTCTGGAGGTGTAGGCCGGGGAGGTGAGAATGCTGCCTCGGCATCGATCCTCATGTATGGTCTATATGTCATAGGTATATCCTGAACGAACCCAAATTGTCGCCGCACGCGATCTAGAGGAATCCTCTCGTACTCACCCGGCCTGTGCCCTGCGATCCACCTCAATCGCTCTACACCCCTCAACTCCTCAGCTATGTGCTCTGTCACCATATAGTTCCCGTAAGGCCTCCAACAAATATCCGCAATCGTCACCATCTCCCATACCTATCTATAATACTCGATGTCATCTATCACGGCCTGGGATCTCGCTTCTTGTTCTGTCTGGACCCATCGTCTGAATCCCAACCTTTGCACTCCTGCCTCTCCCGACTCGATGGGTCAGCCTATTAGACGCACACAAACAATATGCTCATAGGCCCAACAATGTAATAAGTACGAACAATCCAGTGTTGTCCTGTGTTTTCGCTTGCAGGCCCATAAACCCCTATATAACTCTGCCAGATATGCGGGTGCCCATGCGAAAGTCACGCTCATTTCTATCATTTCCCAAATAACACTCATCAATGCTTTGGGAAATCTTCCACCCTCCGCCCTCGGTAATGCATAATACCCCACCGCTATCATTAATAGCACGGCCAACCTTGTTTCCTCAGGGTGTGTTGCATACATTGTACCATACGTAAATGATAAACCTCACTGTGTCAAATCTCGCGCAGCTGAACCGAATACTACTGTTATCGCTGCCCGCCCCGCGCTAGGCAACGCCTGATACACTGTTTTTCCTATCATTGGGAGTCTCAAAATATGGAACACATCTTCCAAAGTCACTGTCATCTCCCCTGTTGGCAGATAGAAGGTATTCTTTTCTGGATTCCATCTCTCAATCAATGCCTGCAACATAGCATGGTTACGCGCGATTCGTGAATAATAGCGGATTCCACTTAACCCCAAACGATTTATCAATGCCCATTCAGCTGGTGTTACATCCGCTCGGATTCATGACAACAACGCTGGCACAGTATCATTCATCCTTAACCCTGCTTCCGCCTGCATACATCAAAACGACACATAATTATTCAATAGAACAAATCTCCATGGGTTTTTTCTCAAATTCTGGAAACTCCTACAGTGACCGATATCAGTTATGGATAACCGACACCGGTTTGCTAACCAATACCGGTTATTTCTAAACGATACCGGTCACTGTCAAAAATATACCTACCCTACTTAAAACATACACCTACGATAATTATTTTGCCCGTTTACTCCTATTTATACCTAAAAACATACGTGACCACCCTATCTACCTACCCCATAGCACTCACCCCATCCCCAACCCTTGCCTATCACCTTTTCTTTCTCATCTTTACCCACTTACACTTCTCTCATCCTATTCACAAAACATGCAAGAATCAAATTACAACCAAACAGTTTACCTCTCGGGATGCAGCAGCTTGGGGCAGAACATGTCTTCCCCCTCGTCCCTGCCTGCTGGATGCTTCTCCTCGTTCAGCCATGTTCACCACCCTCTTCAAATATAACTTGTCTTTCTACCTTCTGAATCTCAGCCCACACTCACTTCACCTGTCTCTTTCCTCCTTATCACTCAAATTCTTTCATGCAATTACCTGTATCAGTTGTCAAACAGCGTCGCATTCGCATATTTAACTTGTTGCATGCATCTAAAAATAAGAATGCTAAAATAAGAACTTAAGTTGCCAACCAAGCAATTCTATTTTTAGGAAAATAATTCTGGCATAACCGATATCGGTTACATAACCGCTATCGGTCATATAGCTACCGACATCGGTTACATAACCGATATCGGTCATGTGTCCCCTTTTTGCTTAAACCTAAGCCGTTTCTTCGTTTTTGCAAATATTTGTGGCGCCCGTCCCTTTTACCTGCATAACCAACACCATTATCTATAATTTTTCATTAAATCCATATCTCATCACAATTTCATCAACATCATCTATCCATATTACGAACACAAACAAGCCATCAACAAACGATATCAAAAACCATCAATCTATACACCATTTGGATCCAACTCAGCAGCTACATACGTTCAATTTCACAAACCAGCGACACAACACATACAACATTTCATAAACACAACATGTCAATTAAACTCATCATCTATATATACATACATTCCATTTCAAAAAGCCATCAACAAAAGACATCAACACCATAATATATAAACCATGTGGATCAAACTCATCATACATTCAATAAGACAAACCATCGACAAAACACATACACCATTTCATATACACCATGTGGGTCAAAATCATCATATATATATATATATATACCAAAGGTTTCAAATATACAACTTGCCCTGCATAGGGGCCTCTGTGATCTCATGATAATACAAAGCCGGCATGCAGGCCGCAACAACTGTCAAAATATCGACTCGGCTCGCAGGCCGGTCTCTCATATCAAAAATATACTCGGCTCGCAGGCCGGTATCAACGGTACAACCCGTACTCGGCTCGCAGGCCGGTATATACAATAAATGAATAAATAAATGAAAGAATCATATGTGGGCACGCAGGCCTCTCTATACATAACCGGTTCGCAGACCGGTGCCTCTATCTAATATCCAATATACACACAAAACCATCTAACTCTGACCCAGGGATGTCTCAACTCTCCCCACCGCCCTCAGCACCTCTCCCTGCGGGTCCTGGCCCTGGCTCCCGCCTCCTCCCTGTCACCGACCCACCGGCTGTAGCTGCACCACCCTGGGATCTCTGACTCCGCGAGGTCTCCGCTCTATGTGCCGCATACGGCTGATAGTCAGCCCCGGTACCATCAAGGATGTCCTGATAGTACCGGGCCTCTGCTCTCACCTCCATATACCGGGCCCGTGCCACCAAAGCTGCTGGGGCTGGTCCCCCGACTCCTAATACCAATGGCCCCTATCCTACCAGTACACCCTGTGCCTGTGCCGGTGCCTGTGGCTGCACCGGTGGTGGTGCCTGTACCTGTGCCTATGCTGGTGCCACTGGTGGTGCCTGTGGTGGTACCTGTACCTGTGGTGGTGCCTGTGGCGGTACCTGTACCTGTGGTGGTGCCTGTGGCTGGGCCTGTACCTGTGCCTGGGCTAACTGCCCCTGTAGGACACCTATCTGTGCCTGTGTAGCAGCAAGCTGCCCCTGTAACAACTGTACCTGTCCCCTGAGCTGGTCCCTCTCTGCTCTAACAGCCGCCAAGTCTGGCTGTGCGGGCTGTGCTCTCCTCGCGGCTCTCTCCCCTACCCACCATACCAAAAATGATCCTGTACACCCGGCGTCATCCACTGTATCGTCTGCCTGCCGCTCGGCTACCCAATCTGGGTCCATAGGCTGTGGTGCAGGTAGTGGAGCCTCTACATCATCCCTTCGGTACTGAGGGAAGGGAGGTGGCTCATCCTGTCGTAGCCCCAGCTGTCGTCGTACCCTCTCCAGGGGTATCCGCTCATACTCTCCTGGCCTCCATCCCGCTATCCAGAATATATACTGGATCCACCGCAACTGTGATCGAGCTCCTCCGCGGGGCTGATGACCTCTGTAAGGCCTCCATACAATATCTAGGGCAGTCACGCGCTCTAATACGTGCCGGTAATATGCTACATCCCGTCCAGCGAGAACTGCCCGTGGCTGGCCCATGACCCCCAGCCACCTCTGAAAGCCATATCTATAAATCACCTGTGGCCCTGGCTGCTGGGGCAGCCCTACTGGTCGAATGCATATGATATGCTCATATGCCCAACAGTGTAACAAAAACGTAGAGCAAATCCCGAATCGCCTCATCCGGCGGTAGCCCCATAGCTCTCGGTATAACTGCACCAGGTATACTGGTGCCCAAGCATAACATGTATGCTCCTCAACCATCTCGTGTAATACCCCCATCAGCGCCCGTGGAAAGCGGCCTCCCTCTGAGTCCGGGAGGGCGAAGCATGTAATGCCGATCATCATCAACACGGCAAGCCGTGTCTCATGTCGGTGGGCATGATACATATCCCCATAGGCGATGCTCGCGCTGTGATAAGTCAATAGCGCGGCTGCATCCCCGAATACCTGTAAGATACTGTCCATGGCTGTCTCTGCATCCACCTGGAAGACTGCCTCTCCATCGATCGGTAATCTAAGGATGCGATACACATCCTCCAAGGTAATGGTCATCTCTCCAGTCGGGAGATGGAACACATTGGTCGCCGGATCCCATCTCTCGATGAGGGCGACCATAAGACTGTGATCCCTCTCTATCACCCTATAACGCTGGACTCCGCCGAGTCCCACCTCGCGCATAATGGCCCAGTCCACCGCGGACACGTGTGGCCGCATCCGTCTCAACAGCGGAGGCATCCTATCCCGCATAGTCAGCTGCTGACGTGCCTGCACAAATCACCCACTTCATTAGACCTACCCTTTCAAACAACAACTACGTTAACCTTCTATACCCCCTTTTACCCACCCGACCACAACCCGACTCTATAACACACACCTACACCCACCTATTTTACCCTAAAAACTTTACGATATCCCCTTGCCTTATCTCGCACCCTACCAATCACTCAGCTCTACTCTCGCCATTTACCTATGCCCCTACCAATTTAACACCTCCCCATTCATGCCCAACACCTAATCTATCCGAACCGCACCAACCACACAGTCGCCCCATTTTTCCCCCCACTCACCAATCAACCTTCCTATTAACCTCTACCCCTTCCCTCTTCACCCCCACAAACACAAAACCCAAACCACTAATAACCAAACACCCCAAACCACAACAAAACCAACCAACAAAATAAATATTCCTAACTAGGGACCAGTACCAGTCACCCATGACTGCCACCGGTCCACTCTCCACCGACGCCGGTCGACGTACGACCGACGCCGGTCACCCAAAAACCCACCCTGCCCCGAAATTTCTTGACCGATGCCGGTCGCTTAGTGACCGGCATCGGTCACTGAAAAATCACGGGGCCGAACCCGACGCGGCCCCCCAAATCCTTTTTTTTGCCTATTTATCCCTATTTACCCACCCAAACACCCTAAAAATCTACCCACCCTGCCGCCTTGCCCTCTTTCACCCATCTATCCTCTTCATTTTTCAAATAACTTCAATTTATTCATTATTTTACCAAAACATGGATTCCTACCCAAACACCCAAAAATAGCTTAACAACATCAAATTCACACAATGAGAGGTTTCGAACCTACCGGTACGACGACACGTCGTCGTGGTGGGATGGGTGGTGGTGGTCCAGCTGGTCCAGCACCTCCAGCTCCTCCTGGCTGTGCCATGGCTCTAACTCTCCTCTGCTAGCTCCTCCACCAATCAAATTCTGCCTCCTCCTCGCTAGGGCCTACCAATCACTCACTTCTCCACTCAAATAGCGCCACCTCATCCGACAAACTCAACAATCTCACCACACGAACTCAGACAACTAAAATTGGTTTTCAAATTGCCAATATGACAATGACAGGCCGTATTTTTTCTTTTTATAGGTTTTCGACCTATAACCGATACCGGTTATATTGTGCCCTAAGGAACCGGTATCGGTCACCTAACCGATATCGGTCATAGACAATCGATATCGGTTTTATCCCACCTCTTCCCCAATTTCTGACCTTATTTACTAATCGCCCTTTCTCACAACATCGCCTATATCCACCTTGGCTGAACACCCTTTGTTAACTTCATTGGCCCGACCCAAGGCCGCAACCAACCATTTGGCCCGACCCAAGGCCACAACCAACCATTTGGCCCGACCCAAGGCCACAACCAACCATTTGGCCCGACCCAAGGCCGCAACCAACCAATTTGGCCCAACCCAAGGCCGCAACCAACCAAATTGGCCCGACCCAAGGCCATTTGGTAACCACCCATTTGGCCCGACCCAAGGCCGTAACCAACCATTTGGCCCGACCCAAGGCCGCAACCAACCCATTTGGCCCGACCCAAGGCCGCAACCAACCATTTGGCCCGACCCAAGGCCGCACCCAACCATTTGGCCCGACCTAAGGCCGCACCAATTAAATACCTCGCCCAACATCAACACAATACAATTTTATCCACCCATCATGTAGCTTTTTGTTCAATCGAGCTCACCTGTTCGTGTTTTAGCATGATTAGGGTCCTTGACTTGATCAGTCGACCAACTTTTCCTAGACCAAGACCGTGACGTTTATCTCAACCAAACCAACCATTTGGTACTGCCGAACATGCCTCAACGTTCCTGTACCTTACCCGTTATATCCCCTGGAGCTACTTCCTATGCCTTGGATACCAGGATTATATCACCCTTGTTTGGATAAACTATCGACCTTTGCCTATGAATTGCTTGTTTTCTCTTCAAATCATGTACCCTGGTCGCACTACTGCATGTCAACGTGCGTCTGCTTCCTTGGACCTACCCCACCATCTTACCATTATCTAAACACCATTTACCCTTTATCAACCCTATTCCTGATTTCACGCTACCTCAATCTATGATAGATTTGAGGGGGATTACCTATACCCTTAACAGGGGTAACCACTTCTTATTATTGTCCGTACAGCTTTAACAAGACAAGCTACACGACAACAAGGGGCTAAATGTAGACACCAAATTTGTGTCTTACGACACCCTGTGCCCCGCATCTCATTTTGCAACCTAACCTCATCACCTAAACCTTACACAATTATTTATTAATTACCTTATAATTAATAAATCCACATCGCCATACCTGCCACCTCATTTCACCACCTCATCATGACCTAGTCTTAACCCTAAACTAACCTAATTAAGACCTATAACTTGGTCCAAATCCACACCCATGACTAATTACTCCTCACCCGCACCTAAAACCAACCTCATAATGACTTGACCAAGCCCGCCACTAATCCCTCGGGAGAAAAGGAGGGAAAGCTGGCTATTTTACCAAAAATAGCCCGCTTTGACCTGACCGATACCGGTTCCTACTCGATCGCCGTCGGTTGCGTAACCGCCATCGGTTCCCTGTAAATGACCACTTCCAACCAAAAACAAAGGATCGGATTTTCATTTGATCGAGAAGAGGAGAAATCATTGGAAGGATCTGGATTTGCTTGGCCGAGCAGAGACAAGTGAAGAAACAAGAAGAGTTTGCAGAGAAGGACATCAAGCCCAAGACTGCAACTGAATAACTAGAGCCCAGTGACACTCATCCGAGCATCAGAAGAGGAGATAGCTCATCTTGGATTGTCAGATCATCCTACTTGAGCCCTGTCTTCGTCATCACAGTCCTGGAACCTGCATCTTCATCAGGAACGAGTAAGTAGTGTCTTGTATGTTTTTAAGCACCATTTCTTGAGCCTGTGGATTGATAGTAATTATAAGCTCATTCCTAGATCTACCACCTACCAGCACCCTGCACTTAACCTTCATCCATACATCCTTGTATTGCCCAGAAGACCATTTTATCACACTCTGAGTCTTCCCTGTCCTCTCATTATTCCCCTCAGCCATCCATCAGTCTTAATAACCCCACAATCACCCTGCAACCAACCTCTATCCAGAAGCACCTAGATTGCTGACCCTACCGGTGTCGTTTATCCCCTACCGGCAGCGGTTCTCTAACCGCGGTCGGTTATCTAGTGACCGGCATCAGTCACTGTGACTTATACCCCAAAACCTTCCTCTCGCCTATTTGTCACCTAACAACCTCAGATCCAGTCTGGTTTATCCCTGTAACTCAACCTGAATGTATCAACGACCAGTAACCGAACAAACAACGTGACGTTTTATTATTGATAGCTTAGCCTCTATTGTTTTGTAACGAGGTATCTAAATTGTGATTTTGTAATAGCTTTCTTTGTTATCATTTGTGTTAATTCGTATTAAAAGGGGAACTGACCACCTTCGAAAGGAAGTTTTATATTTCCTGGGCCTAAGGCAGCTCCCTCATTTATTGTCTAATTAAAATCTGGTGGTCTTGTATTCTTACTTACAGGTAGTCCTTCCAAGACAAAAAGGAGTTCTTCGCAGTCGATCTGATCTTTCTCTACGGTACGCGCACACCATCTCAACATTCAACAGGTATTCCTCCTAGCCCTAACCCTTATCTATTTCTCAAAGGAATGATAGGATTGTAAGTGATGAGTATTGGAGCATGACGGTGAACACAATGGTACACATGTTGATGTGCAATGTGCCCCCTATGTCTTCATAGGAGGAGGGATGTTAGAGAGAGAGGATCGCATTTTCGGGGAACATGCTCTTTTATTTGATCATGTGGTGGTGGTAGTGAAAATTGCATAGTTTTTTAGTTGAAGCGAGATGATGTGAGGAAAGAGCTGGCACATGAAAAAGAGAAAGTTAGAGGAGGTGGCCTAGTTCAGAGTATGTTTTATAGATATGTAGAGCTTCTAGAATGATATGTCGATGCATTTTTTGAGGCACTGTCATTAAGGACTTGGCTTATGGAACAATGGTCTTGAGCACAGAGGTGGAGATCTAGTGGTGAGGATTTGATTTTGAGAACTTTGATAGTATCCTCTAGTAGTATTGAGGAGGATGTATGATATGTATGACATTGGGCATCGTACCATGATAGTTGTATCATGAAACTTTTGAGAGATGTATATATACTATGAGATCAACTTGCTCCTATATGATACATGTGTACTTGTAAGTGTCATATTCCCAATTGCATTAATGTATCTGATTTGAGTCAAGGATCAATATAGTTTTTGAATCATGTGATGATATAACCCTACCTATATATATATATATGCTCCTATATATATATATATAGTCACCTATATATACTCCCATATCCTATTATGTTGCTAAGCTAGGCTTACAACAACCCGTATATCCCTGTTGACCCCCTTTGTCACACCTAGATAATATCGTGATGATAACTTAGAAATGCAATGTAATAGGGTATTGTCTGAATAGGGATTACCCTAGTAGTAATCTTTCCAAGAGGATCCCAAGCCCATTATATAAGGAAATGACATTAAATAGCACAACTCTTCCCTAGTGGCATATTAGGCATGTTATATCATTTGGTAGAGACCTGTCAACCACCTCCATACAATAGGAAACAATAAAATGGATTCACACCATGAAAATATGATATAGCATCATAAGGTAGGTAATTCTATAATATTTCATCATTTTATACGGGATCACAATTTCCATTGATGGAGAATAAATTTTATAGTGTTTGAAAAACCTAGTTGAGGGTTTCAAATCTTTGTGTTTGCTTGAGAGGAATTCATATTCAATATTATCAGGTCCTAGTATCTCAAATTCTCATCAACTTATATTCGCTCTAACAGGGTTTGCAAGATATATCACACTACACTAAATATCTACACATGAGTTGTCTATCTATAACTCATTTTCACACTAAATGGTAAATCGTATTCAACAGTGACCTATATTACTTAATGATATAGAACAAAGGTTGAAATGCATCAACCTATAAGTTAAGATTATTATCCACAATAATAACACTAAAGATATTAATTTGAAATTCACATAATAATGTGAAGCACTAATCTTACTATATGGATTCCTAAGCATTCCCCCCTATCATCCCCGCAAAATATGGGGAAAACATTAACTCCTGTAGCATTTACATGTTCTTACATATGGTTTTACCAAATCTCATCATTAAACCTTGAGCCAATATCAGTTAGATAAATTTATGCTCTAGTACAACCAACAACTATGCCTGCAAAAGCTTTTCTATTGGAACCAAAAATCACTCAGTAAAATGTTTTCTAGTGGAACCATCAACCACAAGAAAATTTTCTAAGAGAAGCAAAAACTCACAAGAAAGTTTTATAATGGAACCAAGAACCATTTCATAACATCCTACATATTTAGTTCACATCATATTTTTACATTCAAGGGAAAATACAAGAAATTACTTGCATATTACAATAATTGAATAGGTATGATCCATATCTTCTTATTTACATAAAGCAAACTTGAGAAATTAAAAAACACAAAAAACAAATTGCATCTTTATTGCATTATCTAAAATCCATCACTAAGACGGATACCTGAGAGGTCACTAATTGACCTCCTTCCTCCTTTTCCTCCTTCCTCTATCTTATGATTCTTTAATCACTTAGCAAATTTGAAATTGAAGCTTCATTTGAAAATCCCCCCTCAATTTGAACTTGGAAATCTTGAAAAACCTACTGAGAAGTTTACCACATTGATCGTGGGTGACAAGAGAGAATCGTTGGTGATTGGATACATCATTGGTGATCAGAAACAAGATCATGGGTGATAGATAAGATCATTGGTGATCCCTGTGTTATGAATACATAATTCAAAAAATAATGACTGAAGATTAAAAAACCTCAAATATGCATGATTTCTAGGTGGTCTTTAATCACTATTTATAGTTGCTTGATATATCATCTCTTTACACTCTTCAAAGTAAATTTCAAAGTGAACCCAATGCATGGAGGACTATAGTTGCACACGTGTATAAATTTTGATGCAAAATGGTGGGCATAATACTCCAAATCCTTTATGAGCTAGTTCAATATGTTCCTAGTAGGAAGTTAGACCATTCATCCACAACAAGTGAGGGTATGCTCGGTGATATAGAGATTTATAAACTCTCTTAAAGATTTTGTATACGACTCTCATAGATAAAGGATGTTTTTTTCTGATACCAGATGATATATTTGGTATAGATTAAATTTTGGAAACAATAAAATAGAACATAAAAAATAAACACAAATTATATAATTCAACTTTTATTCATACGAAATCACAATTTCATTGATGGAGAATACATTTTATAATGTTTGAACATCCTATAAAGGTGGATTAAAATTCATCTTCAATCCTATGTCTTAGAATATCTCTCATCCCTGAAATTATGATGATCTAATTACATATCCCCAAGATGATCTCACACTCATAGACTATATGCTACGTGATAGTGTAGATTACATTGTCACTGACAGATACTCTAAATAATGATTCCATAGGCTATGGATTATTAATAATGAGTTGTTCGAATTGAACTCATATTAGCAATGATTAAGAATATGAACACTATATTAGGAAAGAATAAGTAATCCAAATATATAGTGGCATATAGCTTATAAAATAAATGTGAAATCATATAGCACTAAGGAATAGATATACATCTCATAGGAAATAATACGATGAATACACACAATTGGCTCAAATGATGCAGTGTCATGAGCATAGGTGCCAAATGATAATCCTGAAGTGATCATAACAACACTAGAATCATGGAATGGAAAGTGGTGCTCCTTTGGGACCCATGTGGATTGGGGCTGAATAAGAAGTGGGTAATGTGCCTCATGTGTATTTCAAAATTGAGGGAGGCAGAGAAAAAATGACCTTATGAGGACAAGATGTCATAGTCAAATCAATAGATGTCGGTGTGTAACGGTGTCGCAGTACATGGGAGAATGTGATCTATCATATGGCATGTGAAAAGAAATGAAACACCCTTTTCCTCAAGAAAATGAAGCATATCATAAAGTGCAAAACAATCATTATCTCTATAACCATTAATCTTATGGAAATTATAGAATAGATAGTTACGATTATGTCATAACCGATGAGGAGGATTATACTCATTAGAAGGTAGCTTAATAATCCTTTCATTAATCAAAGTGTGTAAGATATCATGATTCATAGAAGAATGTGAGAAGTATAATGGATTCTCTTGCTTAGGAGGGGGAGTAGAATGTGGAGGTCTACATGAAATGAGAGGAATGATCATGACTATGTCTAGTAGGAGATGAAGAATGTGAAGGGTGGTGCAATAAGAGGAAGAGAAGATGTAGTAGGTGAAGGAGTGGTAGAAGAACTAGGATCATGTGCAATATAATGTTCATTAAACATCTATGGTTCTAAATTTATAACCTTAAGAAAATAAGTGTAAATGATTCACATGTATCATATAATAAGTTTTCTTTTAAAATGAAGAATCAAGCCACGACAAAAGATATATTGCATTTATATATCTAGTAGGTTGATAAAGTAAATGATACATGAAAGATTTGAAACATAAAATATAATTAGTGAAGGGAACTTCTTTCCTTGATGAAAAGAAGGAAAACTATCAAGTGTAACTTTAGGGCCATTATTAGAAATAAAAATTCTAGGAAATGTTTCTTCCATATTAATATAAGTAGTAATATATCCACAAGGAAAATGATGAAACCAATGAGAATAAATATTAGTAAGACTACTAGGAAAATATTTAAGAAGTACTCTATTAGTAGAGTGTGAAGCCATATCTAATATAAAATCCTTAAGATGCATATAAGGATTACCCATTCCATAAAAAAGTGGAAAATTGGGGGAAAAACCCCTTGGGAAAATATGAATTGAAAATATTTTTAGGAATAATATTTCCATGAAAATAATTATTATTAGTGTTAGTATAATAGGACCTACTCTCAAGGGAAAGGGTATGGATATTATTTTTTAAATAACCTACAACATGCATAAGAGAAATAAATTCTTGGGGAGGAATGGCATAAACATTAAGGGTTTGAATCTTCTCATTATAAGTAGTTCATCAAGACACTATTGGGTTGATAGTCAATCTGGGGATCAGTGAGTGGAAAACTAGGAAGAGGAACATGGGAAGAAGAATCAATAGGAAAATAAGTTTGCACACCTTTATCAATAAAGTTAGTAGAAGAATGAATACAAATAACATGCACACTATATTTATGATAATCATTATGTAAACTATCTTTAGAAATATCAAGAGTAGAAACATAGACATAAAATTTTACATATCTTAACACATTATAAGAAGGAAAAATAGTACGAACATCTTTAGGGACCACAAAAGAGGTGGAAGAAGAAAGATATATTTTGAGGCATAGTATTCAATGAAAAAAAATTTGCTTGAGAATAAAAAGAGGGGATATAAATATCATTATACACAACAAGAGGATCAATGCTAATAATTTTTACATGTGTAAGTGGAAGAGGAGAGGATGTAAGGTGATCGACATTTAGGATATCATCTACAATATCAAAATAAGTGCGCGTATCACAAGCATCATTAACAATATATTTTTCATCTAAAAAATTAACTAAATATTCAACACATGTATCATTCATAGTAATAGAAGCAACATCACTATCATATTCACAAGAACTAGTATCCTTAATAGGGGTAGGAGTACAACATTAGGACTGGGGTTGAAAATATTTGTAAAGACAAGAGGGATTTTGGGATGAGATGTAGCAGTAATATGTGACTTACGATAAAAGGCCTTTTCCTCTCAATAATTTACAAAAATAGGTTAAATACTAGTCATATGAATAAGATCATACTTGGGGGAAGGAGGTTTTGGATGAAATTTTTACAATAATTTTTTATAAGACACGAGGAATACACAAAATGAGGGATTCAAGGGAAAGAAATGGTTTGATCAATAAACTAGTTTCCCAAATGATTTAACAAAAATTAAATCTTAATTAGAGGAATGAGATCATATGAATATAATAGTAACAAGCAAGATGATGTCATGCAAAGAAAACAAGTAAGCAGTAAGAAATAATGAGATAATAGTTGACTTAACTTGTATTTGAAGATCTATTGAGTTGATTTTAGCTAGAAAATGAGCATGAATAGGATGGATAGGGATTGAGTAAGCTTCGTATGGAAAAATAGAATATGAAACTCCTTTGGATAGAACCATTGCCCAGATAAGGAAAGGATACTTCCTAGAACGTTAGTGTCTAAGTTAGGTGCTAGTGTCATGGGACAACAAATGCTCTGGATCTTATGATCTTTTCACAGGTCATAAACTTATCTTCTTCCTTTCACTCTTTATCACTCTAGTTTCATTTTAGGGTTTCATTATCACACGTGAACTTGAAAAAAAAACCTAACTACCTTAAACAAGGCTTAATAAAACATTAGATGAAACAAATGATGTATATTCTGGAGTCAAAATAACCTTTGATGATCACCCCAATGTGATTTTCACTCAAGCGTTACACTACATTTTATACTCTATAATCTATGTGTGTGTGTGTGTGTGTGTGTGTGTGTGTGTGATTGCAATTATGTCCCTTGAAGCTACTGATTACCCTTATGTCTAGTCACACCAAGATACCAAGTCTATAACTACTTTTCCCCCCAAGATGAATGTGTGAGATGGAATTTATAAATACACCCCTCCTATATCAGTGAATAATGCAATCCCAAATGCGGTCCTTGAATGATTTGCTCTTTTACCAAGTAGTAGATAGTAAGTAATATACCCAAGTTTTCTAGCCCCTAATAATAGTGAGTAAGTTTTGTATATATATGACTTCCTTGTTTGAATTTTGACACTTAATGACACCAAAATACGACCCAAATATTAGAAAATATAAAAATTTAAGTATCAAATGGTATTTTAGAAAACAAAATATAATGGACAAAAGCACCCAAAAGGGACACTAGCACCTAGGTGGTAGTGTCCTTACTGAGTGGTACTGTCCCAAAGCGTAAATAAAAATAAACATGAAAAGGATAAAGAGATAGGGATCCCTGTGACTCGACCAAAAAGATTCAAAACTAAGAAATATAAAACAATATCATAATAAAAACCAATCAAATTAATAGAAGGACTAGGAAAAAGGTGTCACCAGTGTCTAATAGTCATGCTCATAAATAATGTATATAACAACATACTAGAGGCATGGTGTAATAGTAATAAGTGCATAATTTTGGGTCTATAAAAAGTAGTAAAGGTGTGCCCTTAATTGGTAGATGTAAATTAGTAAGTGCAATAGGATAATGCTCCAAGGTGGTAAATTTATAATTATTTTAGACTTTAAAATAAGGCAATGCCCTAAGGTAGGTAATATATAATCATTGTACTCTAAAAAAAATACAAAAGGTGGGAAATATGTAAAACTACAAGATAAAATATGGAATAGAGGTATACCTAAGGTAGAAATATATATATATATATATATATATATTTATTGTAGGATTAAAAATAGGATGATTACCCCTAAGGTAGGGAAAGATGATACCAGAGTAAGCACAATATGTAATGTGACCCGAGTAGGAAAAGGTATAATTGTGGATAACATAAGACAAGAGCTTCTTTCCCTTAATGTATACATGTTATATATCACATAAAATATATCCATGGACATATAAATTGAAATGAATCATGGAACCATAATGTACAATAAAAAATAAGATATTAACATAATTATCTCCATAATCCTTGCAAACAAAAAATAATAAATTGAGTATAGAGAGAAATATGGTGTACACATAAAAAATATAAAGGAAAATGAGTTATCAAAGATAAAGACCAATAAGTTAAATTAAACAATTGAGCAAAAGTAGAATAGATATATATGGGAAGAAAAATAGATAAGGAGGAATCTCTACTTTCCTACAATTTACATCATACCCATAATTATGTTACTATCACTCGAAAAAATTAATATAATATTTGGGGAGGGGTGAAATAAATATATATTAGGGTTGGGGAGTGAATTTTTTGAGAAAATATAGAAAAATATCATGAGAAATGATGAAGAAAAAGAATTAAAAAAACTCATGAATCTCAAAAGAGTCATGAAAGAAAAGACAAAGGTTATGACTAGGACACATCAATAGAAGGAGAGGCTATCAAAAATAACAATCAAGGTAAAATATAAAGAAACTAATAGTGGAGAAAACACTTAATCGGAATCAAGAGTCCAAAATAGTAAACAAAATTAGGATAAATAAAAATCAAATATCAATGGAGAAATAGTCATCAATTTAGAAGAAAAAAGAAACGCACAAAGGTTATATAGAAAAGGAGATATAGAGGAAAATCGCTATAATAAGGAACAATCAAAAGTTATGTACAATAATTAGACTTGGCTCAGTGTCACACATATATTTCTAGTATAAATAACTAACTCATAACATAATCTCATCCTAGAGAATCATCATCATAATTTGTATAAATAGAAGTGTATGTATCAACATGAAGTGTAAGATATAAATGAATACGTTGCAACGATTCTAGAAAGGATAAATCATTGGTATCGTCATCATTATATCATGTATCACCATGGTGTTGTATTGCACCTACAAAAATGATATAAACTTTTATATTGGTATTAGATTGAAATACGAGATCATATGTAAGCATTTTATGACCATGCAGTGAGAGGTTGATGTAACCATAGACGTGGAGGTCAGATACAAACTTTTAGAATATGAGGTTCATTTGCGAGAGGTCTAATAGTTGATACATTTTTTGGTATTTATTAAGATGTGACCTTATCTTGAACATATTATTGTATATTAGGAGTGTTTCAGTATATTGTGGTCACTTCAATCTCATATATAAATTTGAGACACTAATGTAAGAATATATTTCTTTTATTTCATGAATATAGGTATATCTAAGTAACACAGTATAACCCATTGCCAAGAACTATTTGAAACCAAACATATATAATGTTTGAGGAACCACGACAGAAAACTGCCAAGGATATACAACCAAATGTTTTTGTTGTGATTTCGCAATATCCCATACTAATCATGGTTTTGGCAATTAGGTATTTCTTATAGTGTCCAGTATTATTGATAAAATTTCCTATAAATACATTGATAGTTGAGACATTGTCAATCATAATGTTATGTACAAGTAAGAGTTCGTATGAATAATTCTCTATTGTTATATTCATCATTGAAAATTTCCCTATTATAGAACACAATGGGAGTAGGTTATCTCTTCATTGTTGTAACCATGACCACACCTATAAATCCATAAAGTAGATGAATTATATATTCAAGTGCTTGGTTCTCCTCACTTTTCGTGTGAATATTAGTTTTATACTATGACAAAGTATGAAAGTTTAGACGAGGATTTGTGAAAAAAAATTAGATGTTTAGCCTGAGCCACAAAGTCGTTTAATACATTAGTGATACCTTTAACTTGAATGTGATCACTTTCAATTAGGTTGTGAATCTTTTACTTCAAGATTTTGCAATTGTTAGGAGGTGAACTAGTCATTTTGCATTTAAAAATCCATTGTAGTCACTCTTAAAGAGGAAGTAAAGCAATTAGGTTACATTTAAGAAATTCTCGTTATATTTTTTGTGGAAATTTACTCAACCATGTAAATTGTCTATGTTGTTGTGTTGAGGCAATATTAATTTACTTTTGGCTAGTTGTTCTGTTCTATTGAACTCAACTTTTGACCTTAGATTTAGCTTGGAAAGTATTATTTTACAATTTTCCCTTAAACTTAGCCTTTGATTAAAAATTTATCCACTAGAGGAAGGGGAATTAACCCCATATTTGAGCATGTTAGCCTCTAAAAGATTGATTTCTACATTTTTAATGGTGTGAAAAAAAGATCGAATGATTGGTATGACTTGAATATTATTTTGTTCTTGATATATACTAGAAATATTTGAACAAATATACTCATGAGTTCCATTCAAACAACTTGTGGGGTCATATTTGTGATGAAAATATTAAATCTATAAACACACTCATTAATAGGTTGATTAATACTTTGTTTAAGTTTGACATCATGAACATACATTAGACCTTCTCGATTTGGAGATATTTTTTAGTGGTATGTGGTGAAATACAAATCCAAATAGTTAGATAACTTGACCATCGAGAGGAAGGACTCTAAAAACACCATCAAACTTAAACGTAATAGTAGTATAACTTGCTAGCCAAAGTCATAATGATTGCAAAAAAGATCATCTGTAACAAAATGTGGAATTTATGTTGTGAATGTGATCACCTCTCTTGGTCATCAAAAATCTTGCTTACTTTATCTAGTTTTGTTGGGAAACACTAGTAACGTGTTCTCCTTGTTCATAACCATAATCCAACCTCAACTCCTTACAAATCCCATAAATAATAAGGATAAATGAAATTGGAGTTAGAATTTGTAAGAAACAAAAGAAAAACAGATCAAAGATTGAATGACACCAAAAAATATTCCAACAAAAGACTAACTTAAACCAATAATTAATAAACACATAAATACATTAGCATCAAAATAATTAGCTAGTCCTATACCAAAATTGGTTCTCTTTTATATGTATATAATGTGCTCTAGTCTTAACACAATGTTAAGTTTAAGCCCCCAGGGTTGGCTAGGGCCACCACTTTAGGTGGCACAAGTCGTGGGTTAAATTATAGTGATTTACTTGTAGCATGTGTTGAGGGCTCATTGTATGTTGCTCTAAATAAGGTTGACCGGCGGCACTCCCCTTGTGTTAGAGCCTAGCTCCTCAAATCTCGAGGTCACTGGGTATTCGTTGATCCCTCTAGATTACCCCAAAAAAAGAACACAATGTCTACATTTGTTGTACTCTCTTCTTACAAGTTCAGATCCTACATGTGGTAGGGATTGTACACATCGTATTTGAAGCAGAGTTAGGTGATTCCTGCATACTGAAAGTATAAGATAGTCTCATATACTATAAACAACCTGTAGACTAAAAAATAGTTCACCTAACATCACATACTATAGAAACAATTATTACTATTATTATAATATTACATAAATAAAGACCCCACACACATAATAATCATAATAATAATAATAATTTTATTATAGGTTGACTAATCTACATTTTTTTATTCATTTACTTTACAACCATTACTTTTACCATGTTTGTTGAGACCCATATTTAAAAAAAAAAATCCCCAAATGATTACGAAATAGACCTCCAAAGAATATAATGTAAGTTATTCTTTGAATTCTCCTTTATGATTAAGATTTTATGACAGATACATGTTTAACTAGAGTGTAAGATAACCCTTATTATCAAATGTAACTTTATGATAAATCCACATGAAATAATGGATAGGGAATATGATGTACTAGGATTTAAATCCGCATTGTGATGGGTTACACATAATGTTGTTTGTCACCAAATTGTTCAATCAAATTAAAATATATTTTGTGAGATTGGTCTAATGATTTTAAAGGTACCATATATTTTATAACTTATACTATTGACTTATTTTTAAGTTTTCTAGTTTAATAATGATAAAGTGATCCATTGGCCTAATTCGAAACTCTTATCCCAGTATACATGGACCATCATTTTTTTCATTTTTTTAATTATGTTTCTTCATGATATTGATCTTGCCCTTATTTATAATTTGATTTAACCGGACGTTTGAGTACAAATGATAACCATCGCCCTTAAAGTAATTGGCATTTATTTTTTCTAATTAATCACACTTTAAGAGATTTTAAATTAAGATAGAGAGTTTCTTTATGTAAGATTTCGGATCAAAAAAATTAAACATGGTTTAATTTAATTAATATTATTTAATTGGAGAAGATAACTTGTAAATATTTAATTGTGCTACACGATATTTATTAATCGTAAAAGTGCACTATTTTAGGGCACTTGTGTGGTTATTTCTCATTCATATTAAATTGTATCGGTGTGTTTATCAAAATTTTGGTCTCTATTTGTCATGTGTGGCCTATTTCACGTATTTGGGGCATCCAAAACCGTGAATACACATTGGTGGGGGCCTATGACTAAGAATGTATGGCTACGGACATAGACCCTTTTAAACCTTTCTTTGAGTCTCCCATGGATTATAGGTTGTTCTTTATTAACCTTCTTGCATGTTATGTGTTGGTTTGCACATTAGTAGGGTCTTAATTCGAATTCAGGAAGTCTATAAATACATATATGTATTAATATATAGGAAAATCATAGGCAATTAACACTGCACATGCTAGAAATAATTTGTAAATGTGTCAAAGAATTTTTTTAATCTTTTAGAGAAGAGATTCAATAATAAAAGCACATATGAAGCATTTATCGCTCCATAAAATATTGATTCTAACACGAAAATCCATATAATGTTAACATCGCGTTACACATGATTTCTTCATTGAAGTATGGTGTTATACTTTGTGTTTCTTTATATTATACATCGCAAAAGGGCCAATAAAATCAAGGAAAATATTTCTTTCTCCAGTGTACCACAAATCCCCAAATAACCCTTTTTCTTATCATTTTGCAAATGTAACTACCGTATTACAGTATTGAGGAAGGATATCACTTTCCTTGAGATCTCTTAAAAAAATTATGGAAAACAAGAAAAAAGTGTGAAGTTTTAGAGACAACGAACATGATTTTCAAATCATCTTTTGCATAGTTTTCATTTACTAGGTTTGGCATCACACTTTAGGGATCACTATTACTGTTTTAAAAGTGTCATGCTGGTTTTGGGGACAGTCTTTATTTGCTTGTTTTGGGTTTTCTTTACCTCACTATGTGGACCTATTGTTGCCAAAATAAGCACCGTGTGTAGACACTCAAATTTTGTAATTTACACTTTGACAATAATGGATTTGACAGTACACTCTTGTTATGATAAATATCATCTCTCCCCTCCCACTTAACACTTTTCGATGTCTCTTGTTTAGTTTATTTATCCTTCCACACTGACATGTCAACAAATTATGATAACATAATGCAAAAAATCCATTGTTATACACTGAGTAACAAGTTCCAAATTTCATTTGGCATATTTTTTACCCTAGGGCAGGGAAGTACAATTTAGTCAAGATTTTATATCCCGTCCTGGTTGAATTTTACGGTCTTGGACTGATACATCCTCCAACTTTTCTTTCAGGTTCACATTATTTTTTGGGTATTTTACTTCATCTAGGATGATATTTCTTAGATAAATAATTTATAAATCCCTATATTAAAAAGTAAACATTACCTCATTTTCTAACCACGAAATACTATGGCAGTGCATTGATACACTCACTTCCTACACTTGCCAAAGACACTCACAACTCCCTAAATATCACAATAGCACATCTACAATCATTAGGGCAGTACCCAAATCAGGTCTCAAAATTCTTACCATGTAAAGAAAGCATTCTCTCTCATTTGGAAGAGATAAAAAATCCCTCCTCCAAGTATTTTAGCAAGATCCAAAGTCAAAACAAGCATTGTTAAAGGAGTTGTCAAATATGTTTAATTTATCTAGATATTACATGCTAAGTGGAGAATGACATGCAACTTGGTGTCTCTTTGAAGTAGTTCCAACATTGGTAGTACATAGGAGTTACCAAAACCCAACTAATGTTTGTTTTACAGGACTCTTCATCAATGGCTAGGGTTTGAGATGGTGTTCAATATGTTCAAAGAGCCTCATTGCATGATAAAAAACTATAGGGTTTGATAGTGAAAAAAAAAATCCAGGAAGACAACCATGATAGAAATTTGCAAGAGCATAAACATAGCTAGCCCAAGACCGTACAAAAGGTTTAAGATTTTACAATATCCCTGGTAGATTGGTACGGTCCTACCCCCATGATAGTTTAAAGTTGTTGTCTCAGTTCTGAAACACTTATAGGTTCATATCTCCCCTTTTCAACATTACACAGTCCCAAAACTTCTTAGAATATGTTGTAACAAGATAATTACACTCATTCCCTTGTATTTTCAAGTTCATATCTTATATTGCATGCTTCATAATGTTATTTTGATATGTTATAATTAATGTTGGAAGTTAATTAATCAAAATAGCCACTTGTATCTAACCTACATCCATTTAGTATAAATTTGACCTCACTAAATTAAATATAGATTAAACAAACTACACATATGTATTGACTTAAAAAGAGTGTAAATATTTTGGTGAACCCACTTTTGATTGAACCCTTTACCTAATCTATAATTTCATTAGGTCATTGTGTATTAGGCATGTTGATTTGATCTTCTCCTACTACTTTTTATATGGATTGTCCTCGTGATGAATCCATATCCTTTTTTGAATATCTTGAGCATTACCTTGAATGCAAAGTTTCTTTCATTTCCATTTTTCATGTTAATCCTAACCCATCACTTGCATATATTTAATCTTTTCTCCCAATAACTAAACCCAGTCTCATTTTTTGGGTTGAGAAAGTGGCTAAGTATAAGCCACTCATGGAGGATGGAGTCTGTGCATAGAAGTGCACACGTAGCTATGAAGAGGATATCCACAAGTCAAAAAGATTTGTATGGAGATGCATGCAAGAACTAGGAGATAATACAAGTGTAAATAAATTCACAAAGGTGTGCACAAAGGTATGAGAAGAGAAAACACAAAAGATTTATACACCGGGGGAGAAATAATATGAGTTAGCTAGAATTATGGAGTGAAATAAAAATAGATAAAAACATAGATAACACATTCACCAAGGTAGGATAAACATGGGATATGCATGGATGGAGGAACCTAAGTATAACATGGTGTGAGAAATAAAGTAGGCTATTTATAGCACGGGGGTGGATTTAATTATAGCATATGTAACTAGAGTAAATCAAGGGCCAATTATAACACACAACAGACCGCTTGTGCAGAACCAAAGAATGACGACTAATTATAGGAAAGCACAAGCATTCTGACTATTTTTAGGAATTTTTATTAATATATTAAAGTATGTAATAAGTGAAGGAAAATTTTCCATCTTGTGTGTGTGTGTGTGTGTGTGTGTGTGTGTGTGTGTGTGTGTGTGTGAAAGTCCGTGTAAAGAGAGAGGGGTGTGTGTGGTGAATATGTGTATGTGTCTGTAAGTTTTTTCATATCTATATATAGGTATGGGCGAGTATGTGTATGCATTGTCAAGTGTTCGATTTATGTGTTTGTAATGGATAATCTAGTATGGATTTCTAAATTATGATGAGATGCATGTGGTGTAATTGGTATCCAAATTTTGGTGATGATTGTATATGTCGATAAATCAATTCAATCTCCTTTTAAAATCAATGGGTTGTGTGCACACTATAGTAACTTATATAATGCATATGGAATATATATTTCATGTTATGTTAACCATATCTATAGCTACCATGTCTTGAATTCCTCCCTAGAAGGAAATCAGAGGAGTTGTGCATGTTTCAAGTGAGTTCTTAGAACTTTGTCTAAGTGAGGTGCTAGTGCGCCCGACTAGGTTATCATGATTTACTAGACTACGTCATGACATTTTGGTTCCATTTTTGGGACTTGAACCTGGGTCTCTCACGTGAGAGCCAAGTATACTAATTTCCATTTGATTGACCATATGTATGAGGCTTGTGATAATATGTTGTGTCAAACTAGCGCAGAGAGTACCTCATAGGGATGTGGGCATGAAAATAATGGAACCAAAAAAATATAATGACATAGGAAATAACAACAATGGATGTTACATGGGAGGATATTGCGGCCGAGGTCATGGAGGTTGTGGAGGAAGGTTCAGTCACGGAATATGTTATACATGTGGGTTGTCAAACCATTATTTGCATGAGTGTCTGAAGAACCAATATTGTGCATACTATGGAAACGGGCACAAAGTAGAAGAATTCCCATATTTATATGCACACATGTGAAAAAATAAGAAGGATATGGGTGCAAAAATGATAAAGGTTAAGCACTCTAGGAAGGGACAATGGAAACCAAAGAATTTATATATGGTATAGAAGTATCCATTATTGGTTACTACGCATGCAAAAGTATCGCACGTATGTGAACAAGGAAGAACAAAGTCTCTCATCAGATGTGATGAGAATGTGCATCTAAGTAAATATCTGGATGGAGGGCAACAAAAATAAGTATTCCAAGAAAACATGGGATTAATTAAGGAACTATAAGGGGAGATACTTTTCCTGAAGGACTAAGCACATGATATAGAGTACACTAAGAAGATAGAAGTACCTGATACGAATGTGGAGTAATTTAAGGAAGTATGTAAAATATTAGACAAGAAAATATCATCCCTTTGTTAGGAGAATGGTTGCGTGAGAAAGTGTTGTGTGTAGGAACAAAGAGGGATATACAAATCTTACATGCTAATTTTACACCCCATGACCATGAATACGACAAGGAGATTAGCTTAGATGTGGTTATAGATGGTTGGTTTGCAAGTAACATTTTGATTGATACATTCATAGAAGTTAATGTCTTTACACTTGATGCTTGTAATTGAATGGGAAGAACACCATTACAGCCATCTTCAAGTGTGTTGTACATGGTAAACAAAACAAGGGAAATTCTCATTAGATTCTTGAAGGATGAAAACATCACGATTCAAGGAGAAAAGTTAAGAGGAGACTTCGAGTTACTCAAGTTGGAAGAGGAGGAAAAATTTCTTGCACTACTTGGTCATCCTTGGTGTTATGAAAACAATACAGACCCGTGTTTTAACAAGTTCTATGTTATTTCTGAGAAGGAAGATGAGCAATTCGTGATCCCTATTGATGGTACAAATTTTGCACCCTATATCAATCTCGTAAATGAGGAATATATTAACCAAATATATGTGCAGATAGTGCGCAACCTGAAGTAGGTTGTGCCAATAAAGAAATGAATGCTCAAGGGGAAGATGTGAATTCCATTAGTGAAACTATCAGCATTGTTTGTGATGATTGGGCTCATGGAAATATGAAATCGTTGGATGAGAGTGTCATGGAAGAGTTACACGAATGATAAATCCTTAGGCAGTTTGAAATTTATGGAATTTTGCACTATCTAAGTTCATTGGAGAAGAGAAGCCAAAGACATTTATGCGCGCTATGGAGAATCAGTTGTGTGATGGTGGGCCATGAATAGATATAGTTTACTCAGATAATGTGAGATATGTATTTCCTTCCTTACCAAGATCTTCCAAAATAATCTTCCTTCAAAAATACCAGCATATGATGGTAAGACACCTCCCATGGAACACATTCAAAATTGTGACAGGAATTGGATGTAAGGACCTGACGTGCTACCACCATCACTATGGGTACATAAGTTTTACTCTACATTGTACAGATGTGCATGTGTTTAGTACATCCATGTGGGGATGAAGTAGGAGACAAAAAATTGGCATGATTTGAATGTAGTTATTGTACATATGTTCATTTATTTTATTTCTAAACCTCTGTCAATGAATCTCTGTAGATAATGAAACACATCACTCTGGGAGATAACATGAAGACATAAGATCTTGTAAATCAGTTATAGGGTGAGACTTTTTTGGTTGAGATTAAAATAAATTGTAACTGGATAGATTCTGATGAGAAACTCTTGGAGACACATCTGGAAGGAAAAGGAAAAAGTAAAACTCGTTTATCTCATTAACAATGAAGAGGTCGAACAAAAAAGATTTATATAACACAAAAAAGGTGAGTGTAAGGTTTTAAACACTGCAGATGAAAAATAATGTACATAGCATATGAAATTTAGAACAAATAAAGTGAATATAGGAACACAAGATACACCTAAAGAGGAAATAATTGGTGACTATTGGTCTAAGGTAGAGGTTGCAAAACTAATTGAAATAGTGCACAATTTCCAAGACATGTTCCTAAGGGGATACCATGAGTTATAGGGAGCACATCCATTACTAGGGGATATGAATATAAAGCTTAAGGATGACGTGCAACCAATAATAAATAAGCCTTATAGGATGAATCCCAACCTGCACGTGTTTTCATGTAAATGTGTAACTTGAAAATTTCAAACTTTCAATCATGACAATAGACCCAAGTGTCGAATTTTTTTGTCTAAAACCCCTCTTGAGTCATCCTCCAAATCATCCTACCTCTTTTGTCATACCATTACCATCATTGAATAACCTCATGATGTTATAAAAAACCTTCCCAAGTATGTAAAATATGGTCATGAGGTCATCTAGTCCATTCAATGAAGCGTCGTCAAGAGTTGAAATCTATACTAGGTCTAGAAAGGCTATTCCCTAGCCTTTTTTGGACTAGTATGCACCCTATGGAGTTGATAAAGGATCCTAAAATCATCTAAAGATGTATTTTAATAGTATAAAATGAAATGGAGCAGGTTTAGGAAAGTTTGGGAAAGTTTCAGAGGTTTTAGAGTTAGGACAATGAAAGTGGTCTTTGGAGGCTTGAGGAGCTTGTAGTGTAAAAAATCACCTGACCTTTAACAGAATATCATGGTAGCTCAGGGATGATTCAAGAGGAAAAAAAATATAACATTGGAAATATATTTCAATTCTCTACATGATATAATAATCATATTCTTCTCAAGGCATATACGCTTCTCAGGGTAGAGCAATTTATGCAGACTCACCTTGCGGTCCAGAATGAAAAAGTAGCATTTTCTGGAGGAGGTATAATCAAATATTGAAAGTAATCCCATTGATCTCATAAGGGTATTTGGATTAAAAATCATATAAAATTTCACGTAAAATGACCTCCTACAACTTCGAGAAAGTTCGTTTCAAGATTTTGGGAGTTAGTCAAATTTGCAGTTGGAAGCCTGGTGCATTTTGGTGTCCGGAATATTCCAACTATCCCAAATGTTTAGGAAAGTTGGAATAATGGGTAAAATAGGGACAAAAAAATGTTCCCTACACCCTTTTTCAATCCCTTGGACCCCTATGTGACCTTGGACCTTCCTGACAGGTGCTAAATGATCAAACATGCAAATTTGGCTAATTTTTTGACCTCCTAGGCTCTGGGCACATTTTTATACCCCTACTGTCTAGGATAGTTAGAAAATTAAAATTTTCCCCATCCCTATCCCCCTTTCTGGTTCATCATGTGACCTCAAATATTTCTCATCGGGTGTTGAAGCATTTCTCTCTCCTCCTTCATCCTCACTAACTCATTTCCTGCTACTTGTTAGGCTATGAGAGTAGGGCACATTTTATCATCCCAAATGTCTTGAAACAATGGGGACACTTGGGACATAAAAAATTTCCCCAACCCTATATTTTTTGAAAACTCAAAAATAAACTAACTATTTACACACTACTTCCTACCTCTTCTGCTCGTGAAGAGAAAATGTTACCAGAAAGTTTTTACCATTAAATAAACTCCTACCAAATCCATTTCTTCTCCGTGAATCCATGAAAACTAATTCTAAACCTCCATTAAACCTTAAAATCCATCAAATACCCCATCAAATTTCTCTCATAGCATTCATGGTTGTGATAACGATGATTTTTCAAAACTGATGAACAAAGAAATCAATCATACCAAGGGCTTGAGATAAGTTCTCTTCTCTAGAGCATATTTGTGATTTTTATCACTATAAAATATTTAATACTCCATTAATGGATTCCATGATAAAGTAGCGAAAGGAAAACGAGAATCATCTTCACTTCTTAAGGTTCCAGTGGGCAGAATAATGTGAAATTTGGAGGAAATGATCACCAAAAAATCTAGTTTTGTGTGGGCTATTTTTCGTGCCATGAAGCCCCATTTTTTATGGATAGGTAAGGATATGGTTTTCAACAACATTCTTCCCTCTTCGACAAAAAAATAATTTTTGAGAAGATATGGAAGGTGAAATCACCCAAAATTTGGAGCGAATAATCCTGGAATAAAACCCATAATTTCAAGACCTATATCATCATAATATGACACCCGTAGTGCACTTAATAAAAATAGCATATGTCATGCCCCTTCACATTCTAAAAATATTAAACCAATCAATACTACAAATTTGGATCACCCAAAATATTCAGAAACAATGCAAAACAGAAGGTAGGGCAAAATTGGTAATTTTCCCAAAATAACAGGTCCAAAAAAAGTAACCCATGAAAAATAGAAAGTTGTTAAAAATAGCAATGCATCATCAACAAAAGAGAATGGAGTGTGCCAGAAGGTTTAGAAGGTCATATTTTAGCAAAATAGGTGATATGTCCCAAAATTGTAGGCCTCAATCTTACTTGCTAAAATATAAAATTTCCATTTTGGGTGAAAAAAGTTTTAGATGGTCATGTCTTCACTCCTCTTTCCACTTTTTGAACTCCCCATAGGGTTAAAGGATGATAGATCATAGATAACATAGATAAATAAATCCTTCAGAGGAAATCCTAGATAATTGACAAATGGAAAATATCCAAATGGTTTGAAGGAATCCATTGATTCACTAGAATAACTCATCATGCTTTTCATCTAGGATTGAAAACATCATCACCTCATCAATATGAGCTAGTTGAAGTGAGAAGGTTGAGCTGACTAAGTTGTTCCCGATGATCTGGGTGAGTTTGTTGCAATGATTTTCTGGATAATTAAGTGGATTGGGGTAATTTGAGATGAGATGAGCTGGCAGTAATGAGTTTGAGTTGGGATAGTTGCAAACTCATCCTTTTTCATGAAGATCCTATGGAAGTGAGACAAGTCAAGAAAGATGGGTGAGCTAGTTGAATTATAGTGAGATGATTTGCTAAACCAAATGGGATATGGAAATCTCAATAATCTGGTTGGAGTGAGCTCAATGAGCTAAGTGATCTATGGGAGTTGATCAATCAAATATCAAGGGGGTCATAATGAGAAATTCCTATGGTCATCTTGAGCTCACATCGAGGGATCTCTCAACATTGTTGTTAAACACTCATTCGGCAACCTGAGGTATCCTTTCATGATACAAAAGGAGGAGATTGTGATTGTCACCAGAAATTTCTTCATCGGGAGGAGCTTATTCAATAGATAAATCAATCCCCTTCCCTTATCCTCTTCTATCCCTTTCTTCTAATTATTCATTGTACGCAATCATTATATTTTGTCCTATTTACTTAAGTGACATTTTGTAAATTGTAAAAGTATTTTCTCAAAACTATAAGAGAAATACTTAATTTTTCTCTTCTAGGGGAAATTGAAAGGTCACAAGGGGAATATGAACATGAAGAGTAATATATGGGGAGACAAAAGGTCAATTCACAATGGCTATAAATTGGGATGTATTTTCTATTGCAAAGGATCCTAAAATCCTAAATTTTACTTCTTGGAGCAATTGTGAATTGTTATATATTGATTGATGTTTTGTCTTCATCACCACACAAGAATGAAACCTACATTCTTCCTTTTTCTTATCTCATATTTCCTCTATCCTCTCTTTTGCAACTTTGCAAGTATGGTGATCAAGAAAGAACTTAGTGTCCTTGATAAATGGATCTAATAATTGTGTTTTTGGATTTGTCCTTCTCACTAGATAGCTTCATTGTTGCTTTCCTCTATATTAAATGTCGAACTACTTTGGTTATTGGGTGTGAATTCTGTAATTTTCCTACTCACAAAAATAACCTTTATTTCCTAATTTCTCTCCTTCACCCCTCATCACTGTATATTCCTCCCTTGTACCCCGTATAAAAACTTTGCCATAGGTTCAGGGAAGTGTTTATGTGTGATCCCTAACATATTTGGCCAACCCACAATACTTAGATAGGAATAGATTAGTTTACATTCAATGAAGGTAATTGTACCATTCAATATAGAGGGGTGTATCCCTATGAGAGTTGGTGGAAACACCTAATTTTCCATATCTAAAATTTTTCTCACCAACACTTTTTGGTGACTTTTCTAGGGAGAGATCTTCCCTGGTGCACCCGAATAGATCTCTAGAAAATACAAAAAATGATAATATAAAAAATTTACTTGAATGATCAAAAATACTTTTTACAAAATCCTTGAGAAAACCTGGCTGAAACAAGATATACCAGATTAAATTATTTGAGAGAAATCATTGACCCTACCTTTAAAGCTTTTCAAAATCAGCAAGAGTGGGTAAAATATAATCCCTGTTACTTCTCCCAAGCTTCATCTCCATCTGATTCATCTAGAGGTACCCCTAGTAACCCTATTTAAATTCCTACTAACACTCTTATAAATTCTCCTATATTTCACTCACCTTTGGATTTTTCAGTCCCAAGAGAAGAAGAAGAAAGAGAGGAAGAACCGGAAGAAGAAAAAGAGGAGGAAGAAATGGCAGCACAAGTACCTATACCATGGGGATAAAACACTAGTCTATTAGCTTTGACTCCACCACTTCATGAGCTTCCACAAGGATCAAGAAATAATTTTTCAAAGTTTTATGGATATGGAAAGCAACATCCTGATAATCACATCGCAACCTTTATCACATCCTTGGTGTACAACATGAAGATGTTGTCTGGTTGTTTGTGAAAACTTTGCAAGATACAAAATCAAATTGGTTCTACTACCTATCATCACACTTAATATCCAATTGGGGTGATATAAAAAATAATTTTGAAGAGAGGTTCAAGACTGTTGAAGATTCCCATGCACTCCTTGCTCTAATGACTTAGATAAATAGGGAGCTGCAAGAGTCCATGAGGGACTTTGTGGCCAAATTCAACATATTGGTCAAAAACATTCCCTTCGTTGCTCTTCCCACTGCAAATAATATAAATATGTTCTTTATGAATGATCAATTTCTTGAAGTAAGATTCATATTGTGGCGAGTTCAACCACGAGATTTGGACAACTCTAAAGAAATTGTTGTCGAGGTGGAAGATGAACTCATCTTGTTGGGTAAGATCAATAATCCTTCGATGAAAGATAAAACCCAAAGTTCTAAGGATGAGATAACTTATCCGATGTTGCATAAGTAGGAAACTGAATTGAAAATTTTGTAAAAGGGAGGTTTCTAAATAAACACCTCATCTAAACCAAAATAGAAATCAGATTACGGGATCACCCTGTAGGCTTTCCTTGGAGGCTATGTCGGTCAATGCAATGTGTGAGATCAATGAAGATGGAGAAGAATACATTTTTGAACCAGAATTTGAAGATGAAGGAGAAGAAGGATGTACTCAGATCATTTTTGTGAATGCACACTTGATGATCAAGAACCCACAGATAGTTACTCATATGCAATGTTCACTTGACCACAAAATGAGAAAGAAGGATCTTCTTCTATTGGCCAAGATAAGATATTGAATCCTCAAATGGTGAATCCTAGAAAAACAAAAACAAAAGGAGGATCATTGAATTCTGCTTCAACAAGATCAACTAAGAAGAAACATGATATCACTCCAACTTAGAATCTTTCTGCCTCTTCAAGTAAGTCTCATTTAACTTCTCTTGAATTTTTTTTTGTTACAAATCTTAAGAACACCCATGTCAAAGATACCACAACCCCTGATATTCCTACCACCTCTTCATCCTTTGATATCATTTACCATTTAAAAATATCCAAAGTTCAAATTTCCAAATTTGAGTACTTGAGAACTTGTCCTAAAAAACTTGAGAAACTTGTTCAACATATTTAAGGAAATAACCATGTCTCACACCCTAAAGATGCCACCAACAAATAACCAACTCATGTATCTCAAACCACCCCATATCTTAATTGTCTTTCCTCCATGCCCTCCACCTATAATAAAGTAGATCCTTTCTACATAGCCTTATTAGTCAATGAGTACAAGCTAAAAAATTGCATCATTGACTTCAATGCCTCAGACAACATCATTCCTACAAAATTTGCTAAATCCCTCATCCTCTCCCTTTTCCTTACCTCTGTCCAGTGTCTCTCCATGGAAATGAAAGAAGTTCCTCTTATGGGTAAAATCAAGGATGTTGGGGTAAGATTGGAAAAATTCCCTAACAAGAAAATCATAATGAGAATCCTTGTATCCTACCTCGTATGATATGTTGTTGGGCCAAATCTTCTGTTGAGATGTTGGTGGAGATATGCAGGTAGATTTGTTGCATGCCACCATCCCGATCAATGGTAAGAAAAAGAAACTTCTTCCTATTTGGAAGATGAGGTATACTATTCAAATGCCAAATGACCTAAAAACAAATATCATGTGTCAAAATTCTAGATCTGGAAACTTTTTCATGACCTTTGAGGATGACCCCAAGCTTCCCACATTGATAGAAGAATGCCCAAACATCCTGGAGCCAGTCAAAGACCATAATAATGAGTTAATGAAATTAGATTTTTATTGTGTGTACTTATCATGAGATGAGAGAATAAATGAAGTTACTCCATTCGATGCTGACAATGGTGATGAGAGCCTCAAATTACAACAATGTAATATTGAATTGAAAATCAATGTGAATCAAGGAGTGATATTCAAAAATTTCTCAATAGGTAAGATTAATGTTTCCAATCATGTTATTAATGCTCGGTATGAGGTTTCATATTTTTGTGAGTACGAAGACTTATCGTTCTCATTGGAAGAAGGTAACGAGAAAAAATAGAATGTCAACATATTTCTACCTCTCAAACATGAACTTATTCAAGAAGATGATGATTTTATCATGAAAATGGATCTCTTGGTTCTTAGTGATCAAGAATAGGAAAACGATAATGAAAACATTTTAGCCTCATTGTTATGCTCATTCCCTTTTCATGAGAATGGAAAATCTTGATGGAAAATGGAGAGAAAGAATGTTTCTTGATACTTTGGATGATTTTGTTCGAAATGGAAACCTTCTTGATAGAATTCAACCTTTCAATGATCGCTCTACTTGAGATAAGGATGCTCTCAGCATAAGAATGGATGAGGAAGCTCAACATGGATGAGGTGAAGAAGATGACAATTTCAATGTTGCATGTCTAATATTGAGATCATTCTATTTCCAAGAGAATGTTGTAATTCGCATGTCACACTATATATGGCAATATGTTGCAAAAAAGGAGTCAACAAAAGATGATTTCTTGACCCAATTGAGAAACCAAGAAAATCAAGAGGCTAGTGGAAATGAAAAGGTTTCTGAGACATTTTTTGAGAATCAACCTTCGGAAGTAGTGGTCATAAAGCAGATAGTAGGTGGAGAAAAAATTTCATGGTATAAAAATGATAAGTCGAGTGTAACCAAGAACCATCTTCATGGAAGCGAAAAAAAATTAACAAATAGAATGAACCTAAAAAACCAAAGAGAGGTCAGAAAGGAAGTTTGAAAGCAACATAGGTGATATAATGAATGAATTGATCATAAATTTCACTAGAAATCATGTTAGATTTCTCAATAAGATGAGAAGGGTTCATACTTTAGTGAACCTATCAACATATTCATGGAAGAAAGGCATCCGGTGATACCCATTTACGAGTAAGCACTCATTCAAAGTTCATACTTTAGTGAAAGCGGGTTGCCCCTGTATGTACATAGGTGATTTAGGTTATTTCCCTTTTTTTATGTATTTACTTTCTCGTTTCCATTTTTTATGTTTTCCCTCTTCGTCTCATGTTTTTTTCCATATCGTGTGTGTGTTCAATAAAGGAATTTGTGTTGTATATCTCTATTTTGACTCTTTAAATCCCAATGGATAAGGCACAGGTCCATGATGTGTATTGAGATTATAGATTTCATACTTATCCTATACTCACTTCATTTAATCCAGGACAAGTACCCAAGCTAGAGCCATTTCTTGGCATGCAAATATGCAACTTAAAAATTACAAACTTTCAACCATGACAATGGACCCAAGTGTCAAAAACTTTGTCCAAACCCCCTCCTTAGTCATCCTCCAGATCATCCTACCTCTCATTTCATATTCTTACCATCATTTAATAACTTTATGATGTTATAAAAAACCTTCCCAAGTATGTAAAATATGGTCATGAGGTCATCTAGTCCATTCACTGAAACGTCATCAAGAGTTGAAATCTATACTAGGTGTAGAAGGGCTATTCACAGGTGTGCACCCTACAAAGCTGATCAAGGAGTATAAAATCATGTTGATATGTATTTAAAGAGTATAAAATTAATTAGAGTGGGTTTAAGAAAGTTTGGGAAAGTTTCAAAAGTTTTGGAGTCAGGATTGTTAAAGTGGTCTTTGGAGGCTTAAGGAGCTTTTAGTCCAAAAAGCATCTGACATTCAAATGAAGATTCTAGGAGCTCCGATATGATTCAAGAGGAAATAAATATACCATTGGATTTGTATTTCAATTCCATACATGATATAAAAAATAGTTTTTTCTCAAGGCATAGGTGTTTCCCAAGGAAGAGAAATTTGTGCAGACTCACCTTGCGGTCCTGAATGAAAAATCAGAATTTTTTGGAGAATTAGGAAAATAAAGCATTTAAAACCATTCCATTTATCTCATAAGGGTATTTTTAGTCAAAAAATTTATAATTTTACCTAAAAATACCTCCTAAAACTTTGGGAAACTTTGTTTCAATATTCTAGGAGTTAGTTAAATTTGCAGTTGGAAGCCTGACGCATTTTAGTGTTTGGAATGTCCCAACTGTCTAGGACAATTGGAAACTTGGGGAAAGTAGGGAAAAAAAATTCTCCTTACCCACTTTTCTAATCCCTTATAACATCATGTCACCTCAAATCTTTCTCATTGGGTTTTGAAGCCTTTCTCTCTCCCCCTCCATCCTCACCAACTCATTTCTCGCCACTTGTCAGGCTCTAAGAGAAGGGTGCATTTTACTGTCCCAGAATAATGGGGACAGTCATGACAAAAAAATTCACCCCACCTCTAGATTGGTTTAAAACTCAAAAATAAACTAACTATTTACAAATTACTCCATCCTACCTCTTCTGCCCGTGAAGCGAAAAATGTTGCCAGAAAGTTTTTACCATAAAATAAACTCTTGCCCACTTCATTTATTCTCCATAACTCCATGAAACCTGCTGCAAAACCTCCATTAAACCTGACAATACATTAGATGCCCCATCAAGTTTCTCTCAGAGCATTCATGGTTGCAAGAACGATGATTTTTCACTGTCGATGAACAAATAAATTTTTAGGGTTCGAGATAAGTACTCTTCTCTGAAGCATTTATATATTTTTTATCGTTGTCAAAAATTTGAGACTCCATTAGTGGATTCCATGAAACGTTATAAAAATTTCAGCGAGCATCATCTCCACTTTATGAGGTTCTAGTGGGAGGAATCACGTAAAATTTGGAGGAAACAATAACCAAAAAATCTAATTTCACGTGGGCCAATTTTTGTGTCATGAAGCCCTTATTTTTTAAGGATAGGGAGGGCTGAATTTTTCATCAAAATTATACCCTTTTTGAATAAAATATCAATTTCTTGAAGATTCGGAAGGTGAAATCACCCAAGGTTTGGAGTGGAGAATCCTGGAATAAAACCCATAATTTCAATACCTTTATCTTCACAATTTGAAACCCGTATCAAACTTAATAAAAATAACATGTCTTTCCCATTCACATGATAAAAATAGTAATCCACTTAATATTGCAAGTTTGGGTCACCCAGAATAGTTAGAAACAATGCAAAACGGAAGGCATGGAAAAATTGGCAATTTTCCCAAAATAGAATGTCTGAAAAAAATAACCTGTTAAAAATAGAAAGTTGCTAAAAATAACAATGTGTCATCAACAGAATAGGATGAAGTGTGATAGAAGGTTTATAAGGTCATAGTTGAGAAAAATAGGTGATATGTCCCAAAATAAAAGGCCCTGATCCTACCTGCTAAAAATAGAAAGTCTCTATTTTGGGTGCAAAAAGTTACAAATGGATCCATCTTCACTCATCTTTCCACTTTTTGAACTCCCCAAAGGTTTATAGGATGATATCATATATCAAAAAGATAACTAAAGCCTCTAGAGGAAATCCTGAATAACTAGGCAACTAGAAAAGATCCAAAGGTGTCAAAGACTCCATCAATTCATCAGAATAATTCATCATGTTTATCATCTAGGCTTGAAAACATCATCACACCATCAATATGAGTTGGTTGAAGTGATAAGGTTGAGCTAACTGAGATGAGCCCAGTGAGTTGGGTGAGTTCGTTGTAGTGAGCTAGTTGGCTAATTAGGTGGATTGAGGAAAGTCGATTTGAGTTGAGCTGGTAGTAGTTAGTTTGAGTTGGGCTAGTTGTGGACTCATCCTTTTTCAGGAAGAGTATATGAAAGTGATACAATTCAAACGAGCTAAGTGAGCTAGTTGAATTGTAATGAGATCATTTGGTACACCAAAATTGATCTAGAAATCTTTATAAGCTAGTTGGAGTTAACTCAATGAGCTCAATGAGCTCACTAAGCTAAGGGATTTGATCAATCAAGCATGAAGGGGATCATCATGAGATATTCTTGTGGTCATCTTGAGCTCACATTGGGGGATCTCTCAACAGTGTTTCTAAACACCCATTTCACAACCCAAGGTTTCCATGCATCATGCAAAAGGAGGAGATTGTGATTCTCATCAAGTTATTCATCAAGAGGATATTCTTTAATAGACTAGTTAATCCCATTCCATTATCCTCTTCTCTCCCTTTCTTCTAATTCTTTGTTGTACACAATCATTATATTTTGTTCTATCCACTTAAGTGACATATTTGTAAATTGTAAAAGTATTTTCTCAAAATTATAAGAGAAATATTTAATTTTTCTCTTTTAGGGGCAATTGAAAGGTCACAGGGGGAATAGGAACATGAAGATCCATATGGGGGGAGACGAAAGTTCAATTCATAATGGATATAAATTAGGATGGCTTCTCCATTCCAAAGGATCCTGAAATCCTGAATTTTAGTTCTTAGTAGCAATTGTGAATTAATGTAGATTGATTTATGTTTTGTATTCATCACCAAACAATAAATTAAAGCTACATTCTCCCTTTTAATTTTCTCATGTTTCCTCTATCCTCTCTTTTGCAACTTTTCAAGTATGGTGATCAAGAAGGAACTTGGTGTCCTTGATAAATGGATGTAATAATTATGTGTCTTGATTTGTTCTTCTCACTAGATATATTCATTGCTTATTTCCTCTAAATTGAATGTCAAAATACTCTGGTTATTGGGTGTGAAATATGCAATTGGCGTACTCACAATAGTAAAATTCCTTTCCTAATTTCTCTCCTTCACCTCTCATCGTTGTGATTTCCTCTCTTGTACCCTATACAAACACTTTACCACAGGTTAAGGGAAGTTTTGCTTTATGATCCCAAACCTATTTGGAAAACCCACAACACTTAGGAATATATTATTTTATGTTTAGTAATGGGAATTGCACCATTTAATGTAGAGGGGCGTAGCCTCATGAGCATTGGTGGAAACACCTAATTTTCCATATCAACAATTTTTCTCACCAACATGTTAAGGTGAAAGATGAGATAGATAAAATGATCAAAGCATGCATAATTGAACTTATTAAATAATCATAGTGGATTATTCCAATTGTAATTAGCATATGAAAATATGGAAAAATTTGGATTTGTGTGGATGACATGGTGTTGAATTCCTCTTGTGTCATTGATCCTTTCCCCACACCTTTTACTAAAGAGATTCTTGAAGGTGTCGTAGGGAGTTGGATTTACTCCTTTACATATTTTTTCTTTGGATACCATCAACTACATATATCATGTGAGGATCACCCTAAGACAAATTTTTATATATAGTGGGGTTTTTATGTATATAGGATTACGCATTTTGGGCTTAAGAATGTGTCAGTAGTATTCTCGTGTATTATTTTCTAGGCGTTAAAGACATCATACACAAGTTCTTACAGGTGTATCTTGATGACAAGATTGTTTATGGATTGGTTGAAGACCATTATGACTACTTAAGAATGATGTTTGAAAGATGCAAACAACTGAGAATATCATTAAATATCAAGAATTGTATCTTTGTAACACCTTTTGGCATACTGTTGGGGAACATCATATGTAAGGAAGGTATTTTGGTTGACCCGAAAAATATTGTAGTTATCTTGGGTTTAGAAGAACCAACAAATCAGAGTGAGGTGTGCATGGATTTCTTGGACATATAGGCTATTACTAGAAATTCATCAAAGGATATGTTAAGATATTTGCACCATTGGAAGAAATTCAAAAGGAAAAAGGGAAGTTCTATTGGAGGGACCTACAACAAAAGGCATTTGAGACACTAAAGGAAAGGCTAAATATTGTGCCTATACTATGGTTTCCTTCATGTAATTTAACATTTCATTTACATGTGGATGCTTTAGGTACAAGAAGTGGATTAGTGTTGGAACACCCTGGTGAGGGAAAGATAGATCATCCCATATATTTCATGAGCAATAATTTGACACTTGCAGAGTAAACTTATACAACTATAGAGAGTGAGGTGTTATCTATGGTATATGTGCTTCCTAAATTTAGATATCACTTGCTAGTGACACCGTTTATCTTTTATATTGATCATATGGAACTCAAGTATCTAGTTAATAAGCTAGTACTATAAGGGTGCATTTGTAGATGGGTTATCTTATTTTAGAAGTTTTAATTTTCAGTTATAATGAATCCTAGAAAACGTAATCTAGGACCAGACCATTTAGGAAACCATGTTAGATATCCAACTATTCAAGTTGCAACACACACTCAATAATATGGAAGATATTATAGTATTTTTACGCATAGCTATTGTGCCTACAAGAATTAAGAAATTAGAGAAGAAGTAGCTAGCTAATCGCATTGCACCCTATAAGTTGGTTAGAGGAAACATGTATAAAGTGGGAAGAGATGAGGTATTGCAGAGGTGTGTACTAGATCATGAATATGATGCAATAATGGAAGAAGTGAATGTGGAATCAAGGGAGGTAATTATGCTAGAGAGGCCACTAAGAACAAGATATTACTCATAGAACTTTGGTGGGATACTCTCTACAATGATACCAAGGAATTTATCAAATCTTATTTTCATTTTCAGAGAATAGGTAAACTAGGGCAACATGATGATATGTTGTTGTGACCTATATCAAGTGTAATTTTTTTGAAAAATGGGCTATTGATTTTGTTGGTCCAATTGTGCCAACAGTGTAGAGGAAAGACACATGATATCATCACTTGCACAGAGTATTTGACACAATGGTTAGAATAATCACCCACAAAGGATTGTACTGCCACTACCGCTGCAAAATTTCAATGGTATAATATTATTAGTAGATATGGCTGTCCATTGAGCATTACCAGTGATAGGGGAACTCATTTTTTGAATGAGATCATCTAAATATTATCAACTGAATTAATGGTAGATCATCATAAGACTACTCACTATCACCCATATACCAATGGAACAACAGAGGATTTCAACAAAATCTTGGTACAGACCTTAAAAAAAAAATTGATGTAGGGAGAAAAGATTGGGATGATAAAGTTTTAGTTGTATTATGGGCATACAGAACTACGTATAAGTGATTGAAAAAAGAAACACCATTTTAGTTGGTGTTTGGTGCGGAGGTAGTTTTTCCAATAGAGTTCATGATACCCTCACTGCATATTATGTGCACAGGAGGCCTTACTGGAAAAAAGGCAGTGGAAGAGGGCATTGATAGATTCATGGAATTAGATGAAATGCGTGTAACTGTATGATGGATTCAGAAGACAAAGAAGGCGTTAAATAAATCCTGACATGATAGGCATATCAATAACAAGACTTTTGTATGTTGGGGATTAGTACTACTCTATGATTCAAATTTTGCGTGAAACGTAGGGAAGCTCAGAGATCATTAGTTAGGACCATTTAAAGTAACTTAGATACTAGATTCAGGAGCATTTCACTTGCAAATATTAGATGGTAATATATTTCCTGGGTACTTTAATAGAATTAGGCTAAAGCCCTACTATAAATAATATTCTTTCTGTATGTTTTTAGTAAGTCGGTTTTTCCATTTAGAGTAGGTTTCCTTTTCAGTTTTGTTTTTGTTGTTTCTTTCTAATAAGAATGTTCGTGTGTAGGAGATGGCGTATTTGTTAATATCAGATGCGTAGAGGACTGAAAATTATTTTAGTATGGGGTAGAAGGAAAAGGAGCACAAGGTAAAGTAATTAAAGTGGTTTACCACACGAGAGTGTGCATTCTGTAGAAATAAGTCTGACAATTGGCTTGATAAGGCATAAGTGTGCATGGTTTGGTGGAGTTTCTCATATGAAGACTTGGTGAAGGATGAGTGGTGAGTAGTATAACATGAGGAAGGTAGTACAAAGTAGAAATACTTGGTAAGTGTCACAAAGGAAGAGAAGGTGTGGCATAGGGAGGTGGGTGTAAAGGGGTTTTGCATCCTGAGAAGTAGTTGCACACCATAAGATTATGTACGGTTGCACGTGGGAGAAGTGTATGATGATCATGGATTTTTTCATGCAAAGATAATTTTACAATGATCCCATATTTTGTCAAAAAATATGGGAAAATGAAAAAGATGCATTAAAGCCAAAAATCAGGGGTAGGTGAGTGCATTTAATGCAGTAAAAGATTATAAATCTATAAAGGGAGAAAGTGCAGTTTTCATTTTCACCTTGAGGATTGAGAATTTATGCACATTATAGATTTAGAAAAATAGTGTGAACTAGTATGGATTGTGATCAATTAGTAATGAAAGAGATCTAAGAAGTTAAGAACCAAAGAGATCCTTGTGTTTGGGAAAAATGGAAATGTGGAAACGATTGGAAGGGTTTTGAAGCTATAAGATGGTTTGACACAATATGAAGTTGCATGAGCTGGTTTGTAAGGTTGGGAACACCTTGTATTTGAGGATTGATTAACTAATACTTGTAGTTGTATGGAATTTACAATTTGACAGAGGTTTTAGAAACTAGGGCACGAAATTCACAAAATTTGAAGTTGCAATAACTTTAAACATAGGAAGCGATGTCACCAAGGAAGAGAGTACCAAATACTAAGAAACAAATGGAGGAAACCCACAATGACTGGCACTCAAAAATAAAGTACCTGTGGGAAATGATAGTTGGGACTCTATGGACATCTCAAATATGGAACGGTAAAGTTAGTGAGTATAACCACCATGCGCAAGGGCACGAAGGTGATATTAGAAATGATATCATAATAGAGACATGACACTTATCTATAGAAGGGAAGATTGTGATAGATGATGTAGTGTGTAATAAATTGGTAGATGTTGGGGTCCTATAGTTGTTCAAATTACCATTCTTTTGTTAACTTGCATGATTCTTTTAGTGGATAATTTTGAGAGTCCGTGAGGACTAATTTTATTTCATGAGAAGAAGGATGTACATCATTATGCAATTGATCAGAAAAGTGCCTAAGCTACACAAAACTAGCATAGAGATCATCCTGGATATACATGACGAGTCTACAGTGGAGGAGACAACAACCAATCTGCACTATCAGAAGGGAGGCCACATGTTTATTATTAACAACATTTCAAACCCCTGTATAATAGTATCCACACACTTGGTGAGCTACAAGCTAGGCACCTCAGAGTGATTCTCGTAAGTAAATAAAAAATTATTACAAGTCATGCATAAGATGGTTTAAGGGACCAAAGGAAAACATCATTTGGTACATCAATGAGGGAATCATCGAAGAGGAAAGAATCCAACATGGGAAGGGGTAGAAGATTACATGGGGGTCAATGTTTCTTCTCATAGTATTATGGGAAATTGGAGTGTTGGATAGACCAAAAGGGAACAAATGGGAGCATCCCTTAGAGCAATGATCGTCAGCAAGAATATTTCCCAAATATACTTGTGATGTTGGGGTCACAAAAATCTATAAAGAAATATTGGATAGATGGTATAAGTGGTTGCATGATGCCTTTGAGAATGAATGATGCGTGCCCAGGGAGATACCAAAAGAGTTACGAGGGTAGGCAAAATCTACAATTATGCAACACAAATACCTTAGAAGATTCTTGCTAGTAAATGGAGAGATAGGACCCTTGTGCAAATTATCATTTGCATTTACTTCTAAATATACTTCAAGATTGTAGTCAATAAGATCAAATATGTGCAACTGCTAAATTTGAACATGAATAAGGTAGATACCGACTACCATACTTTGAGAAAAAAATATGGATATGATACCAAGGAGTGTTATGTCAAAGCAATGGAGTTTGATCTGATGGACCTTGTCCCCATCATAACATTGGTAGTAGAGAAGGAGGCTTACTAGTTTTACATATACTTGAATCCCAAGCTGAAGGATGGTAAGGTAGTTTAAGTGTGTGACACCAATCTTGCACCACCCCCATAAAAGAAGTAAATTGTAAGGATACCAAAGCATAGGTGTGAGCCTACTCCAGAAGAAGAAGAAGAAGATGAAATAGGACAACTGGACCATACCACATGAAAGAGGATGTAGTCATAGTGACAAGAATAAAGTACATTGCGCACTCCTCCAGTTTCTCCATCTGCTCAAATTAGAGAAATGTGAAGGCCTACCCCAACAAAAGAGGAATAAGAAAACACAATGGAATATCACGAGGAAGAAACCTTCCAAACAGGTGAAGGAGCACAAATAAGTAGAGGATCTCGAGTGATACACATTATTGATGAAGAAGAGCATGACCAAGAAATGTTGTTCCATTATGAAGAGCACACTCACGAAGAGGAGTGCAAATAGGATAACGAGGAGGAGTGCAAAGAGAGGTTCAAAGAGGAACATGAAGAGGCACATGAAGAGGAGGAGGAACATGAGGAATAATATAAGGACACAAGTCCATTACAGAAAACACCACACATACAACTCACAATAGAGGGATCAAAATAAAGGAAGAAGCCACAATATGCTCCATCAAGATTACCTCCTTGCCCAAGCATGTCATACCAAGATGATACAACCAAGATTATCAGATGTATATTTCAAAGCTTTATGGAGACCCACCAATTATTTTTTTGGGATATGTTCAATAAAAACAAATATCATATGTGCATGCATAATATGTTTTCCTTCACTATGTAGACACACATTGAGGAGCTAGAGTTTGAGGGGAAGAAAAATTCAATTATGGAATTGCATGGGAAGAAGGACCCATAAAATTTCTTTATAATTGTGGAATCAACTCATATTTTAGACAAGTAGGAAATAAATACCTTGAATAAAATGGCTTCCGAAGTAGGGAGAAGGAATATTAACAAGGGAGTACCATTGCGTAACACGCAGAAGGACCTAAGGATATAAGTACAAATAATAAGAAGTTGGTTGTACAATTGAATAAGTATAAGACCTAGCTGACCTTAGTAAATACAAAAGTGGCACAGTTTATTATGTGCATTGCAAATTCATGCCAAAACATAGACTTGGAGGCAAAAATGAATAAAAGTAGGTAAATTGATACTGTGGAAGAGTTGATTTACTTAGTAATAGAGAAGGCAAATAAGGGTCAAGGGTCAATAACAAAATACTTAACACGAGTGAACAAAGAAAATGTGGATCATATAATAAAAGTGTATAAATACCTAGGCACTAAGATGAAGGAGTCTGCATTGAGGACTAATAAGTTTTTTGGCAGGTTTAAGGATGCCTCTATAATAAGTGTATGCCTTGCAGAAGACGAAGCTGAATTGGACCATTTATAGGCTTCATTATACATAGGTAATAGGAAAGTGCGTGAAATTGTTTAACAGGAGGTAGTAGAAAATAAATAATTTAAAAAGGGTAAGTATGATAGAATAGATGTAAAGCTAGGATAGGTGTAAACCATGGTGATGATGAGAGTAAATAACCTATAAAGTATGGCTACTGAAAGGGATATAATTTTGAAGGATTTATAGGAGAAGGATGGAGAACTGACCCTAGAGAAATTAATCAATGTTTTTGAATCAAGACCAGGAACATTAGAGATTGTGCTAGAATAATAGAAGCAGCTAGAGGCATCAATCAACCTTAAATTTCTTGAAATATGATTAACACCTTGACCCTAGTTTTGGCGTGCACAAAAGTACACATTATTTTTTATTACCTTCTTTTAGGAATTTCCCATATTCTTTCTTCAGACATGATTCGTTATTCATTCATTCATTGGATCAAGTATTTATGAGGATGAAAAATATCCCTAGTGTGGGATAATGTTGGGATGAGAAAGTGGCTAAGTATAATCCATGCATAGAGGATGGATACTGCGCACAGAAGGGTGTGTATAGATGTGAATAAGATATCCACAAGTCAAAAAGGTGTGCGAGAAGATGCACACAAGAACAGGGAGATGATACAAGCGTAAAAAAGTGTGCAAAGGTGTGCATGAAGGTATGAGAAGAGGATGCACAAAAGGTTTGCGCACAAGGTCAGAAAGAAAAGGAGTTAGCCAAAATTATAGGGTGAGATAAAAATAGACAAAATTAGAGATAACGCATTCACCAAGGAAAGATAAATATAGGATATGCATGGGGATGAATCCAATTATAACATGGCGTGAGAAATAAAGAAATTTATTTATATCATAGGGATGAATCTAATTATAGCATATACAACTGGAGTGAATCAAGGGCTAATTATAACACACAATAGGATAATTATGGTGAACCAAAGGATGGAAAATAATTATAGGAAAGTGTAAGCATGCAGACTCTTTGTAGGATTTATTATTGATAGATTCAGTTATGTAAGAGGTGAAGGAAAATTTCCCACCCTATATATATGTATTAAAGTCCATGTAAAGAGAGGGGGTTGTCTGGTGAATATTTGTATGTGTTAATAAGTGTGTTCAAATATATATGTAAGGACACATGACTATGTGTATGCACTGTCAAGTGTCTGAATCATGTGTTTATAATGGATAATCTAGTATGGATTTTCAAAGTATGAAGAGATTCACATGGTGTAATTGGTATTTGTTGATTATTATCTTTGTAGATGAACCACCAGAGTTGTGGGAAATCTCAGGCATGTGGGACTTTATCCCTAAGATAACCACCAGGTTTTATAGAAGTTGGCTCTTCTTTGATTTGGATTGAGATAAAACAATATGTAAATCCTATCTAAGGCAATGCACCAAATCTTTACTAAAATAGCACAAAGATCATTATTGAAATAACTACTATATTAGTTTAAAAGCATCAAACATGATCAACTATTTTGAAGATATTTTAGACCATAAAAGGAGAGACAAAACTAAAACATAATCACATGCACAATGAACATATTTATGTAAAAGATCCAAGGGCATGCAGTACAATAGATATTTAAACATTTATCAAGAAATGAATTAAAAGAAAACAAGAAGAAACAAAGGACACATAATATTATGAAATTTTAGGTGCACAGTGAAATAACTCTTATTTATAGAGAAAAATAGTACATAAGGCCAGAATGGCACATATTATAGTATTTCCTTACAACAGAGTCTTACTAAGGCCAATGAACACAATGGCCTGAACCTAAATCTTCTCCTCTTAAGCTCTGAAACTTGATTCCTCCTCTTTTCTTACTAGCAGAAGAACATTATCTTATAGACCCCCATGGATCTTGCTCTAATGCACCTCCAATCAATAATTCCACCATCCACATTCAGTTTCTACCTACGTGATCTTTATCTTTGGGATAAAATCTCAACTACATGCTTTAGGACCCGAGATCACATTTGATTCTCCAAACATTGAGTCCTCTGCTTATTTATTTGGTCCCTTAAACGGTGGTAGCTACCTTGTATGACATATGGAGACCTCGCACAGTTTTGGGGCCTCTCCTTTTCTCTCTCTTTTTGGGTGACATGTGGAGGTCTGCGTGTTCTTATCCTTTATTTTGAATTTTCAGCCCTCTTGGGCTGCCTTTCTGCGCTTTAGCCGCATGGTGAATTCTCACTGCTTGAAGGATCCCAATTATTTTTTATTTCTCCAAAATGTGACGAAGGGACATGTGGATACCCTCCGTGTCCAGTTCCATACTTAGGCAAAATTGAGTCCCACACAAATATAAAAGAACACCAAAAGGAAAAGGGGGCAGGGTGAAAAAATATAGCAGAAAGGGAAGAGCCCTAAAATAATTTAGAAATCATTCTATAGTTATGGCTACTCACCAAGGGACTCTGTACCAGTCATAGAAGAATTTGAAAATCCTTCCCTATCGTAAAATTTCAAAATGTGGCTTAAAGAGACGCCACTCAGAGTTGCTTTAAAGCAGTTTGGTACCTAAACCATTGAGCCTCTATCAGGTAAGTTTGTCATTGTAGATCTTAAAAGGCTCTCTCTAGCTCAATTATATCCTTATGAGATAATTCCTAGAGATTATGCATGACTACGTGTAGACAGAACTCCAATTTTACAATTGGGGTCAAAATGGCCTCCACCTTGGTGACGTTAGAGTCATCCTTTAAAGACTGAAAGACAATCTTATCTTGATGCTTGGCCATTAGTAGTTGTTGGATCTATTCCTCTGATAGGATGGTGGAGTAATTGGGAAAGGGATAGGGGAAGCCCAATCGAACTAGTTCCTCTATACACCGCTTCCTCTCTTTGATCCCTAGTTAGAGCTAGGTCAGGAGATTCTGGAACTTGATAGTTGCATTGTTATAACTCAGAATCTCACTAATATTTACTACAACCATCTTCCTGTCTATAATGTCATCCCCTTTCAAGTTGGAGTCTAAAGAGTCATATAGTTTCTAAACCAACATCTGTGATTCAAGGACCTTGGTGGATATGACATTACTGATGGTGGACGCCAAAGATTCCACGTTGGTGCATAGGATTTGTGCATCAGATATGAATCTGAGTGCGGGATCTAGGTATTTTTCATTGGTGGAAATTATGTTACAGTAGGAGGTGTATAACCCCTATACCAACATGACAATCCCCCCTTTTTGGGGTTGTTGAGATAGATTTCGGATCAAATCCTTGACCGCATCTTCTGTTGTCTTGCAATTCATGTGCAAGCTACCTTTCTTTGCTTCTGAGGAACATAGATTCACTTAAAGCATAGTAACCTATGCTTTATTGGAATTGATCTCCCACTGAAGGATCCTTTTCTCCTGATCAAGAGAACTAGCCACAGTTTTGGGTTTGCTATATTGGCTTCTAATGTCTTGGTCTTTGCTTGGGAAGGTGTAAAAGCTTCTTGTGACACCACCTATTTTAAATCCATGCAGAGTTGTTCTATTTCTTTTCCTTTTCATTTTATTTTGGTATTCAAGTTGGCCACAATATACTATGTCTATAGTAGGCTAGCCTCCATTTTATTTATCTTGTTACTAAGTTTGAGATAGTTTGTGGTGACCACAACATCTTTTTCTCTCATTAGTTTGACCTTATCCTAAGGCCAAAACTGAGTAAGGTCCACCACAATAGCACTGATGGAATAATCATCAAGTTTCATTTACTCGGTGGGCTTGGAGAAATTGGAGACCATCTGGGTGATGGTCTAAGAGCTTTGTTGATGGTCATACAATGACCGCAATTTCCTCTTAGCTCCCACTACCATTTCCTTTTTCTTCTTCTTCTCCCTCCTTTTATCTCGGTCTACTTTGGCCATCTTAGCTTGATTCAAAAACTTTGAGGAGGAAGGGACTCTCCCACCTCCAAATGGGAATCCTGGTGGTAGGACATAGGTGATTATAACTGGTTGTAGGGGATGAGAAGTCATGAGAGCCAAATAAAGTCCCGTCAAAACTCAGGGAGAGAATGTGGGAATAGTGGTGGGTTATAGAGGCAGGAAAGGGGAGCTAGGGGCAAGAAGATTTTGGGTTGGGGTAACCAAAATGGGAGCAACTCCAACTAGGGAATTGGAAGACAGAGGGGAAAGAAATGGAAGAATGGGAGGAGGTGAAGGGTTAGAGGAAGAAGATACCTCGACTGACTTCAAATTCTTCTTCAGGGGGCTCTGGGGGCTTGAGCCTTCACCAGTGGTCATGGAGGGAAAGATTGATGGTTGTGCCAAGGTGATCCCCTAGCTGGGTCTAACATTGGTTGTGATACTATCTCCAAACCCCGAGGGCTTGGTATCATCTAAACCATGGACGTGTAGCCTAAGGAATCCTGAGGAGGAATGGAGGGAGGGGGTCAAGGGACTCCATTTTATTCCATGTGAGCTACTTTTTAGAGACCTCCACTTCCTCCTCTTTATCTGAATTGGACCCATGCTTAGTGTCCTAGAATTTCTCCCACTACTCATAGTGTGCATGACCTCGAAATTGAGGGTAGTCTACCCTATTTCCTACCTATATTTCCAATAGGATTCTATTTTCTTCGTGCTCCAATCCTTATTACGCATGGCCACCCTTAAGCCCCTAGAAATTGTTACGGTGGGGTCATACTTGTACAAAAATAGATGAAATGAATCCCATAGTTGACTCAGGATATTGCTCATTTTGACAAAAATATTAGGATTCTCTGCCTGGGGAGATCTCATGTCCTCAAAAAAATTCATATGCTCATGATGGCAGGAGTCTGAGAATTTTTTCCAGGATGGGGTGGCTATCACCCTCCCATCTAGGTCATACCTCCATGTATCTTGAATCAGGGTGAAGCCGTAAAAATCCATCTTTTGTGTCATTATATGCTCCACCTTACATCTAATTACAGTAACTATCCCACCTCCAAATGGGAATCCTGGTGGTAGGACCTGTACAAACATTTAAAAGGAAAATAATGTGAATAGGGAGATATCTGAAGTTACCTTGCAAACTTTCCATCCCATAACTAAATTTGATTACTGTGGTAAGTTCAGTGAAACAAGATTGTCTAGTTCTCACGTTCCTTAGTTGGAGGATATTTTGATTCACTATTGAGATGAGATTATTATCATACAATGAGAATATGAGAGGTTGACCTTGGATGAAGTCAAACAATTTGGTATTGCAGATATTCTAGAAGGAATGAAGGACAATGATGAAGTATTGGATCCGATTTATAGGAAAAATAATGTTGTTAATCAACCTTTTCCATGGATCAATTAGTACCAGGAAGAACATTGCAATACTAAGGAAATGGTGGGGCCCATTCTACATAGAACATATGTTTAGTTTGCTACATTGGGAATTTCACCCAAAGGGTTAGATCAATCTATAAGAGTAGAAGACCAACCAACACTGAGTCTCCCTACACCCATGAAAGGTAAAAGGTCTACTCAAAAGACCAATATAACTCCAAGGAAGATCTCATTTTTTGTTAGGAGTTCCTCTCTTTCAAAATTTCAAATTATTAAGGTTGTGTCCTCTACAATATAAGTAACAAAAGTTGTTGAAGTTAGTGATTGTCCAGTTGTGTCACAAGATTTTCCACCCCCTCCTTCACTACTATTGTCACTATCTTCAACTCCACATTCCTCACTATTATCCACTACTCCTCCACTCATCTCTCCTTTTCCATCCCCACCTATGACCTAAGTGTTTTCATCCCTTTGTGTCTTATCATTAGGGGAAATTATTGGGTCTCCATTTTCCACTCCATTTTCTTAGCATTTTTCCTTTCCTTCCATTTCCACTTCCAGTCTTATTATATCTACTCCTGAGGTTATTCTCAATTCCACATTATCTATCATAACCACCTCCATTTCACAATCAACTGATATTACCAATGTCATTTTTTTATCTAGTGCTCTAAGTGTCAAACCAACCATGCCACTTTCATTTGCATCTACTATACCTGAATGGCTATATCATCAAAACCCAAAGCAGAAGAAAGAGGTGCCTTTTGTAGATGTGATATATTTGAGTGTGTTGGAACCTACTCCGAAGAGATAGACCAAACGACCAAGGATCGTCTCTAATTTATCAATAAACAAGTCAGGAAAAAGGTTCAAGGAGGTAGCTACTCTCGTTGAAGGGAAAACTAAAGAAACCATTACGAAAACAAATTATCAAATTTCTAGGTTTTCACTAGGAAAGGTAACCCATGAAGGCGCTAAATAGGATGTTTAGATGGCCCTTGGAAATTTTTTAGAGAAGTATGAAAAAGATAAATCTTACAAAGATGAATTGAAATCAAAATTTGAACAACTTACTTCCCTTTTAAGGAAAGTAACACAACCCACTCCAACTACTGGTCCTTCAACTACAAATACTCTGACAGTTTCTTTCAGTTTAGATGATATTTCATATCATGAAATTGAGAAGATAGGTCAGAAAATAATATCGTTAGATAGATGGATAGAATGTATGCTTCAGGAAGCTAATACTCTAATCAAAATAATTATTGAATTGTATAATGATTTACAAACTAAAATAACTTCTATTCATAGAATAGATGAAATCATCTCTGAGGACAATAATAATTTGAATCTGAATTTGACTACATGGGGAGAGATAAGAGATTTGGACCCATATTTATTCCTCAAAGAAGTGATAATTGATGATAGTTCTAAATTGTTTGAGTTTCAAAAAGCTATGGAATTTAGATGTCAAGTATTGCAGGATTTGATCAAGAAATTGGATGATAAACGTGTGCAAATAATGGATGGTCTAAATGATATTTCAAAATAATTTGATAATATCGACTGCAATTTTTTCAATGAGAATATTGATTCTCTTCTAGTTGACCAAATTAAATTAAATTTCAAAGATTTTGTGAAGAAGGATGATGAAGTGACTAAAAATTTCTATATTAATTCAATTTACAGGTTAGTTTCGTGCCAAAATTTCATAAGTCAACTGAAGAAAGTGGTGAATAAGTTGAAAAGGTTTCCAGCCAAATTTATGAGTGAGATTGATATAGTGGAAGTAGTAAATCATTATGCATGTGGACCAGAGGAGAAGTATCTACAGGGAATCATCAATTGTTTCATTGATTAAAAACACCAGCTCGCTATGTGGGAAGAAGATTAGGGGAAAACCGAACAAGAGAAAGATGTTACAGGTCCAACCTGAGCCAGGCGGTCATGATTGGAACGGTTCCAAGCTATGAATAATTCAAAGTTATAGGGTTGACTTAGTCAGACCTTTGCAACAACTTTACTATTTTTATGGGAGCCTGTTCCCTTGAACTTATTATAGTATTTTTTTATTAATTTGTTAGTTAAAGTTCATATGTAATGGCTCAACATCTAGAACTTCTAAATAGTTAAATGCATTAAGTTTATGTAGACATATAGATCATTTGGAGAAGTTACTCTTCAAGCTTGGAAGAGGGCTTCATATACTTTGAGCCTTTTATTTATATTCAGAACAATACTTTTATCAGGAAATAAAACCTCATGGAGTGCGAAGAATATATTTTTAAGCTGTTTGGGAGGGAAAGCGATGGAAGGGAAATCCCGCCTAGACCAGAGGAATAGGATGTAATGCATGAGGAAGGAGAAATAGAAGTAGTTTCTCTCAGCGAAAGGAATGTATTAACAAAACCTAAAGAAACATGGTCAAATGTAGTAAAAAATGATGAATCAACCTTGAAAAATAATTTTTTTTTTCTTCAAGTGATCAAGGAAGTTTCTGGTTACGTACTTGAAATTCCTGACCAGCTTCTTCATTCTACATCAAAAAATTTGAATAAGTCATTAGTAGGGAAGATGATGGGTGGGAGACCTAAAATTGATGTAGTCAGAAGATGGATTAAACTGAAGTGGTCCCTGAAAGGGCATTTAGAGGTAAGTGCTCTTTCGAATGGCTTTTTCCTGTTTAGATTTAATCTCCAAGAAGATATGCAGAAGGCTCTGGAAGAAGGTCCCTGGTTTTGGGGAAAATTAGGATGGTATCTCCGAAAATGGGAACCTACTTTCAACCCAGAAAAAGAAAATTTGAATCAATTCCCAGTTTGGATTCACCTTCCAAACATCCCTCTAGAATTTTGGCATGAGGATATTGTTAAAGTTATTGCGAATTCGCTAGGAACTTTTGTAATAATTTATAATGCCACCAGACAAATGAATCACCTTATTTGTGCCCATTTTTACATATACACTATAGCAGATAGAGAATCCCCAGTAGTATTAAACTCAAATCTAGACTTGGGATCTGGGATCAAAAGATTGAAATGGAAACTTCTCTTGTGAAATTCTCTAAGTGAAATGGGTGGGGCCACTCCTCTCAGAGCTGTAAGTTTAAAGTTTCTAAAGTTTTTATCCCTGTCACAGTTAAGCAGGGTATTGGGGAAAAAGGGAAAGGCATTATGCAAAGCACGGAGGATCACATGACAGATTTTTCCAAAGTCATGCTTGAAGTTTTCTCTTCACTTCTCATAAAGGAAAAGATTGTTTCTGAAAACCCCATTTTAAAATATGCAATGGAAAAGGATGAGGAAGGTTTCACATTGGTGACCAACAGAAGGAAATCTAAATACCTGTCTAAGTCAGAAACAAAGGTAAAGGAAAAAGAGGAGAAATACTTGAGGGATCTTTTGAAAGGCAGGAAGATGGAGTTTGATAAATATAATGTGAAAGAAGGGATTCACAATGAATCAATCAGGAGTGTTCAAACCTAAACTGAAGAAAGGGAGATGGAGGTCAAGATTGTGGAGGAATTGGTAAAGGACCAAATGGAGCTTGAGGATACTCAGGGCCAGATTTTGGATTTGGATCTCATCAAAGGGGCGGATATTTCTCCCTCTATTGAGGTCCTTTTGAGTGCACAAAGAACCCCAATCAAGGAGACTGAGGATAAGAAATAAGGCCTAAGTCCTAGAAACAAAAACCCTTCTGGGGATAAAATTACTTCTGAAAAAAATAAAATAGATCCAAAAGGAAAAAATGGGGACTCTTCAAGCTCTGTCCCTTACCAGGAGGATGAGAATCTTATAAATGTGGAAGCTACAAATAGAAAACAAGGCAGACCAAATAAACTTGAATCAAGGGAAAAAAACTACTGAAAAGGAGATAGATTCAGGGAAACAGATGTGCTTGGACCAAAAGGTCTTCAGGAAAATAAACCCAACCTATGAAAATGAATTGCATATCATGGAATGGGAGAGAGCTAAATAGTCCCGTGAAGTGGAGGATCCTAAAAGATATGATTGAAAGACAGAAAATAGATGTGCTTATTGTTTAGGAAACTAAAATGAAATAAGAATCCTTCCTATCCTCTTGTAAATTATGTTGGAAAAACTCTAAAGCATTTGTTATTAGCTCGAAAGAAGCTTTCAGAGGATTAGCAGTGGTTTGGAGCCCAAAAAAGTTTGAGGGTACCTTGCTAGTTAAGAGAGATGACCATGTGGCGGTGATAATGAGAGATCTTGAAAATAGGAGTATATGGGTTCTTTCAAATATCTATGCTCCCACCCATCACAAAGAAAGGAAACACCTTTGGCACCATCTTATATCCTTTAATCACTCTATTAAAGGTTCTGGTTGGATTGTTATGGGGGATTTCAACACCCCAAGGACTCCCGGGGAAAAAAAAAGGAGGTTCTAAGGAGTTCTCAGTTGGCATGGAGGATTTTAATCATTTCATAACATCTTCCCAACTCCATGATATCGATCTAAAAGGTAGCAGTTTTACATGGTCTAACAGAAGGACTGACACTCAACATATTCAAGTTAGATTGGATAGGGCTCTCATTTCAGAGGAATGGTTAAGCCAGGACATCTCCCTTTTTTCTCTTCCTCAGATTGGATCTTACCACAATCCCATTCTTCTTCAAATTAAGAACACTTCTCAAAGAAGAACTCCCTTTCATTTTGAGAAGATGTGGCTCCAAAGCGAGGATCTGAATGATCTCATAAAATAATGGTGGAAACTAAAGGTTAAAGGAACAATGATGTTTAGACTCTCTAAAAAACTTTAGAATGTGAAATCCTAACTCAAAGTGTGGAATAAAAAAAGTTTTGGAAATATCTTCCAGAAGAAGTCAGAAATTAGAGATGAATTATAGATTGTCCAAAGAAGAACTGAAAGACAGAGTATCGAGAATGATCTTGCTGATCAAGTTAAGGAAAGATCTCTCCTAACGAACTACCACAATATCCTAGGAAAAGAGGAAATCTTCTGGAGACAAAAATACTAGATTCTTTCATTTATCCTCCTTAAAGTGGAGAAGCTTTAACAAAATTAACAAAATCAGTAAGGAAGGGGGTGTCTTGGTTGAGGAACAAGATGAAATTGACAAAGAGACCATATCTTTCTTCCAAAATTCACTCTCTAATAGCAAGGATCAAAACCTCTTGAAAGAACAAGATTTCGTAAATTGCATTCCTAAGTTAGTCTCAGTTGAAGACAATGTGATGCTCATAACGATTCCTTCCATGGAGGAAGTGGAATTTGCTATCAAACAACTCAACCCGGACAAGGCTCCTGGGCCTGATGGATTTCCCACCTTTTTCTTCCAAAATTTCTGGGACATAATTAAAAAAGAGGTTTTTGAAGCAGTGAGGGAATTTTTCAAGAAGAAGGTTATGTTAAAGGACATGAATTGTACCTTTCTAACTCTGGTTTTGAAATGTAGTAATGTAATGGAACTAAAAGACTTCAGACCTATAAGTCTTTGTAACACTTCCTATAAAATCTGCACGAAAATTTTGGCCCTCAGGCTTTAGACGATCCTGCCCAATATCATTTCGGAACAACAAGGGGGCTTTGTCATAGGAAGACAAATACATGATGGGATAATTTCTATCAAAGAGACTATTCATTTGGCAAAAATCAATAAGAAGGCTGTTTTTTTCTTAAAACTGGATATGGAAAAATCTTATGATAGGGTTTCATGGAGCTTTCTTGACAAAATCCTTGACAAGTTTGGCTTTGAAACAACAATGAGACATATGGTTAAGGCATGCATCTCTAATGCATGGTTTTCTATCCTCATAAATGGAAGTCTAGTTGGGTTCTTTCCTAACACACAAGGATTACGGCAAGGGGATCCCCTCTCCCCGTTCCTCTTCATTTTAATGGTAGAATCTCTTAGTAGAAGACTTAATGTTGAAACGGAAAAAGGCTTCATCAAAGGGATTTCTCTAGCACTCGATATGGAAAAAGTTACTCACCAACACTTTGTTGATGACACTTTCATGGTGGGGGAAGCTACTGTTCCGGAAGCAAGAAAACTTAAAACCATTTTTGATGACTATATGGATGTCTTGGGACAGCTGATCAACTTCATAAAAAGTTATCTTTTCTTTCCGAATACTATGGACATCCGCTGTAAGAAGATTATAGAAATCTTGGAATGTACCTATACACTCTTCCCTACCTTATATTTAGGAATTCCTCTTGGGGATAGGAGACCCTCCTATTCTGAATGGAAATTTCTAATTGAAAGGTTTGAAAGGAAATTAGTTGGATGGAAATCTAATCTATTATCCGAAGTTGGGAAAATCACTCTTCTGATTAGCTCTCTCCAGAGTCTTCCAGTGTATGTCATGTCCCTATACCAACTTCCTGTAGCAATTGGGGAAAGGTTGGAAAATATCCAGAAAAGGTTTTTATGGAGTGACACAAAAAGTAAAGATAGAATCCCTTTAGTATCTTGGAGCAGAGTGTGTAGACCTAAAAATCTTGGAGGACTTGGTCTCAGAGATTGGTCCAAGATGAATAAAGCTCTACTTGCTAAGATTGGGTGGAGACTAACAAAGGAAAATGGAGTTTGGGCTAGAATTCTTAAGAAAAAATATTGGCTGGATGATAATGATAAAATATGGATGTTTAAATAGACAACTTTTAATGGCTCGTGCATATGGAAAGCCATTAACTGGGCCAAAGAAATTCTGAATAAGGGCAGCAGATGGAAAATAGGAAGAGGTAATGAGATAGGTTTTTGGAAAGACAAATGGGCTGGAGACTTCACCCTTCAAGATAAATTTCCACAAATCTCTGCATTACTGGAAGCTAAGTATGGAGAAAAAGTAAATAACTACATGGCTAATGAAGAGAGTTTTCATATATGGAAAATTCTGGAATTGGATAGACAGGAACTAAATGATCACTTGAGAGGGATCAATGAGTTTTTAAAAAATTATGTATCATCTAATAACAAGGACCAAGATAGAATCATTTGGGATAAGGAACCATGTGGAAATTTTTCTGTCAAATCAGCCTATTGCCCTTTTTTTAGGGACAAACTAGAGAAGAAGATTTAATGGCTGGAAATATTTGGAACAAGAATATAACACCAAAGGTTAATGTGTTCAGCTGGCTCACTTTTATAAATAAAATCCTCACGGTTGATAATCTTGTAAAAAGAGGACTCCAATGGGTTAATAGATGTGTGCTATGTGAAAGAAAAATGGAATAATTAAACCATATGTTTCTGGAATGTCCATATGCACATCAATTGTTATCCTCCATTCTAGATTGTTTCTTGGTAAACTGGGTCATCCCCAAAGATATAAAGGAAGCTTGGAACCAATGGAAGAGCCCCTTTCATATTCAAGGGATAAAAAATTGATGGGCCATGAGCTTAAATCATCTATGGTGGGAAATTTGTAAGGAAATAAATAGAAGGATATTAAAAAACAAGAGTCTTCCTATCAAACTATTTATAAACAACCTCTTTCAAGCAGTTAGAAACAATTTCTCTATCCTCAGGAATAAAGAATTGGAAATATTGGATAATGAACAACACTTCTTAATGAATTGGAATGTTTCTGGGAAACCTTAAAAAAATAGACCTAATCCCAGGTTGGGGATTAAGTGGAGTCCTCCTTTTGAAGGTTCTCTAAAACTCAACTTTGATGGAGCAGCTAAAGGGAATCCTAGGAAAGCAGGGAGAGGAGGAGTCATATGGGACTCTCTTGGTTGTTTTATTCTTGCTTATTTCTTTGACCTTAGACAACAATAAAATAATGTGGCAGAGGCAGCAGGTCTGTACTGGGGGGTGAAGATTGCAAAAGAAAAAGGTTTCAACTTTCTGGAAGTGGAAGGAGATTTGTTTTACATCATTTCTTGTATGAAGGGTTCATCCAGACCTGCCATACATATAGAAGACTTCATCAATAAAACTAAGTTCTTTTTAAATTATTTTGTGAATATTTCTTTCAAACATGTGTATAGGGAAGGAAATGCGGGTGCTGACTTTGTAGCTAATCTAGGGGTTACCGCTAGTGGTCTCCAAGTTATTGAGCACCTCTTTGGTATGAATGCCAATTTCATTGAAATCATAAAAGGGAGGGAGCCTCTTTTGTTCCTTCCAATAATAATTTTGTTAACTCTCCTGCTCATGCCAATAACCTTTCATGAATTTTTCTTTTTTGTGTGAGTTGGATCCCTTTCTTCTCATGGGCAGCTTGGTCATTTTGGATTTGGGGAAGCAGAAAGACAAAGCTGAATTTTTTGTCTGATTTCTGTGCAAAAAGGTTTTTGGGTGCAGAAGGATGGGGGGACATGGTTCGCACTGAACCATCTAGGTGTCCGGAGATCTCCAGGGATGCCAAATCTCTTTTGGATGCAGTGGGATTGTTGTCTTTTCTCCACACTTTTGAGGGACATGATGATATTCTAAGTGAAGCGGTCACAAAAACATGGAATGAGGGCAAGGTTCAGGTTGGTAATTGTTCTCTCACAATTTCACCTAAGCTCATCGCTAAAGTGACTGGCCTCTCTTTGGAAGGTAGATGTTTTTTCAAGCCGAAATCTGACTATAATCTTGAGATTGATTGTTTCTTTCAAGGAAAAGAAGATCCCATCTCTTTGCACAATGGATATGCTCGGAGTAAGTTACCTTACTCCTTTGATAAAATTGCTAAATTGATAATGTCTTGCATAACTTTGGAAGGAAGATATAAAGTTATCTATGGCTACCATTTCCCCATGTTAAACCATATTTGCAATTCCAAACCCTATAACTTTCCTTTCTATCTATTCTGTTCTTTGGAAAAATCAATTGCTAAGGTGAAGAAAGGCACTTTCATTCTCCCTTTACACCAGGGACTAATCAAAACTATCATTCGGATGAGCACTCCCCTGTTGGGAAAAAATGATAAATTTGGGGCTTTGGCTTCAACATATCTTTGGGAAAAAGGACTGGGAGTTTGGACCCTAAGGAAGGTATCTGTGATGATTTTGGGCCTAGGAATCCGGTGGCCAAATGTACCAGGTCAAGCATGGGCAAAGGGGGGGATAAGTTTCAAAACAGGAAAGAATAGTATCCCTATCAGGCTAAGGAGGAAAACATCACTATTGTTTCGGGTGAAAGCCCTGGTGATAAACTGACCAAGAAGGAATCCTTTCATGAAAAATTTGAAGGGGAAGCAATGAGTAGTGAGGATGTGGCTAGCATAAAAGAACAGGAGTCTTCTGAGGGAAATCATTCCAAGAACACTAAGGAAGCTATCCATAGTCTACATAATCTTAAAATGGCTTAGAGGGAGCTTTTCTTGACCCAGGAATCGACTGTTAAAACCCATGCTTTTATGAGAGAGTTTGAAAATTGCAAACTGACTACTGATATCAATAGCCACAAAATTAGCCTGATCTCCATGGACCTTAAGGAGCTGTATGAAAAAGTGGATAAAATGTCTTCCCTTATCTTCAGCGAAAACCTCAAAAATGCAAATTCCAGAAGCATGGAAATGGAAAGTGAGTTGTTGAAAATGAAATGTATTATTATGCAAATCAGGGATGCACACATCCTTAATGTGAGTACTATTTACCATCTCAAACTGCTGGCCAAAATGATCCAGTCCATGGAGTTGGCAAAAGAAAAGGAAAAGGATGGAATAGGGCCGAAGGTGGTGATTCAAGAACCAAACTACAAATACTGGAAGGAGACAATAACAACACTGGTCAATGAATGGAATGACTATATGGAGACGGTGGAAGATCCAGTCAAAGAATAATGAAATCAAAGGTTTTTTATCTGTTGTTCGTTTACCCCTATGTTGTTAGTATAATCCTTTGGATTGTTATATATTGTAAATCCTATCTAATGGATATCTTATACTATAGTATTTTTTTTTATCTTTTGGAACATGAATGGATTTTAAAGGTAAATCCATTGGCCAATATGTAAGTATGTTGTAACTCTTTATAAGGGGGTAGGGTCCCCTCAACCCTAACTTTTACCTCTGATAAAAAAAAAATCTAGTTTATTGTGTTAATCATTGATCAATTTATAGCTTGTGAATTTTTATTTCCTTGATGTGATTGGTTAATATGCCTTTATCCTAGTTATCTTGTTTCAATTCATATGAAAAGTGATATAGTTACTTTGAATATCAGTTGTGGAAAAGTTATTTCCTTTCTGTTACAAAGTTGCGTTATTATTTATAGTCATGGATAGAAGAAGATTGAAAGACATGTGCATATCATATATTGTTGTGAGGATTTGATTGTGCATTTAAGTGGGTCTATCTGTTTAATATACTCCATGCATCACCTTATTCTTCTTTTTTTATCACTGAATTTAAGCCCATCTGTTGAGTAGATTAGATTTATTTGCAAATGTTTTAGCCTTGCATATTGATCTTAAATCAAGTGCTCCAAGTTTCAAAGGAAGTCGGCCTTGATAGGAGGTTCATCCCAAGGTGACCAAGTCCCACACCTTGGGGATGTTCTAACGTTGCACGTGATAACTCCAAGATTCAATGGGTGCATGATCTGTTTGATAATAGTAGGCATCCTAAGAATTCAACATGAACATTTTTAGTGGGATTGGGAATCCTGGTGCTCCAAAACTTATTGAATTAGATTTTTACAACTCCCCATTGATGAATGCACCTTTATTCTGGCATTCATTCCAGATGACTTGGAGTGTTTCCATGTTGTAAAAATTGGCCAATTTTTCATAGGGAGGGGCCAACATATCCATGATAGCTTATGGTGCAATCACCACCTACATGTTTTTACCCTTGATGGTGTTGGAATCAGGTTTTAAATAGAGTGCACACATTTGCATGAGCTCTGGATATGGGTGCACAAGAGGCACCATGTATTGGGTTAGTTTAGAGGTCCAAATTATAGATCCAATAGACTCATAATCCCCCAAATTTAGGAATCTAGCATGAGTAGTCTCTCTTAGAGCCTTCATTTTCTTGTTGAGGACTGGATCGAAGACCTCATCCATGAAATTTTTGACTATGGAAGTGTCGTTGAATTATGTTCCTTTGTCAGGGAATCTCAACCTTGGGTTGTGAGAGTGATGTGGAAATGGGTGTCTTGCGTAAGATTTTGGTTGAGGTAGGGAGCCGGAAGCTACCATGGATGCTCTAAAACTAGAGGAAGTTATGGTTCTTCAAACTAGGGACTCAAGAACTCGAGGCAAGAGACTCTTAGCACTCAGAATTAAGATTTGGTGACTTCAAAACTTGCCTCAAATAACCTCCTTGACTCACGTGAAATAAAGGCCTGTGTATACATTGGGTCACATCATATAACAACACCTCAGTTGCATGACCCTTAACACCACATTTTTTTGTTTCCCAAGATATTTTTCATTAAAAATATGATCCTTTTCATTAATTATTCCAAATAACTTTAGGATAATTTATTTCAGGAAAAATTAGGGAGGTATAATACCTTTCAAAACTTCAAAAGGGGGCAGAAGGGTCTCTGCTGGAGAAATGTGTCCAAAGACATTTATTTAAAGGGGTGACACTGAAAAACATGGCAAAAGACAAAAGAGGGGGACTATACATAATGGTACAAAATTTACAATATTTAGAAAGATTCAATGGAAAGGTTTAAGTTGGATCCTATTTACCAGAATCACCAGGGGCTTACCTTCCATAGTATTGAGCTCATTGTGTTGTTTGTATGCAATGATCCTTAATGGTCCTATCTAGAGAGGGTCAAATTTTCCATGATTTTTAGGCTTGGCATCCCTCGCGTCCCACTTTAAGACTAAAATGTCAACTAGTACTTCAGGTTCTGAAGTATTCTAATCAAACCAAGTCTTGACAAACTTCTAATGGCTGATCATAGATTTATAGGTTGCCTCCCATTTTTCTTAAAGCTCTATCAGCTCCACAATTCTTACTTGCATTGGTCCATGTTCCACGATCTCAATATTCTTCAAAACCTACACAACTGGGACCTCCACAGTGATAGGAATTACGATGCTTTTACCATAAACCAATTCATATGGTGAGGCCTTCAGGATTTGTTTGGACGTGATTCAATCAGCCCATAAGGTCATCTTGACATGCTCATGCCACAATATCTTATGTTCCTCCCCCATCATTTTTATGAATCTGATTAGATTCTTTTTGGTTGATTCTGCCAAACCGTTACCCTGCGGGTAGTAGTTGTAAGACATATTAAGATAGATTACATGCCTCATTGCAAATTCAAAAACCTTTTCCCCCAGAAAATCCTTGGAATTATATGATATGATCATGCGGGGGGATCCAAAGTGGGTAGTGATATCTCGGAGAAGTTATAGGATCATATTATCTCTGGCTTCCTTCAATGGAACTGCCTCCATCCATCAAGTGAAGTAATCAGTGGCGATGAGAATCCTCCTATGACTTGCGCTTGAAACTGAATTAACCATTCTGATGAAATCTAAACCCCATTGTGTGAATGGTTCCTCAACTAGGATATTGTTAAGGGGTAGTGTGGAATTTCTTCGTAAGCCCATGTAGAACTAAAAAAAAATTCATTTACTCACGATCGCATAACAACCTGCAAACAAACTGGGCCAAAAGTACCCTTCCTATAGGAATTTTATCGTTGTGGTTTTGGCCAAGAAGTGGCATCTCGAGCTTTCATGATGCAACTCATGCAATAATTTTTCAGCCTCCTTCCTTTTTAGGCATCTAATCAGGATCCCATCAAAATTTCTTTTAAAAAGAAAATTATCAATTATGAAAAATTTAGATCCCCAATGTTTGTAATATCTTCCTTTTTAAAGATGAAGGTGACTTGGATACTCACTCGTCTACATGAAATGCATCAAATCTGATACCCAGGTTTTAGATTAATTCTCTTAAATATGGATTACCACCTTAGATTCTTCATTTGTTGGGGTTATTGGATCTTGTGTGAGATAATTACACAAACCTCTTCCTCTTACTAGCTTTGTGGGATTTATTTCAATGTCATATTCTAAGATCTTAGTGATCTAGTTAGCCCTTTTTTGGTTATATCACCTTCAGTGATGTATTATTTGATATTGGAGTGTGCCACCAAGACCTCGATCTTGTTATTTGTGACGAGGTGTCTGAATTTCTATAGGCTTTTCACAATGGCTTAATCCTATCTCTCCATGAAGTTGTACCTTATCTCATAATCATGGAGATTTTTTGAAAAGAAAGCAACTAGATGCTCCTCTCCTTGTGCATCTCCTTTCTGTGTCAACACAGATGTTACACTGTGCTCACTCCTATATACATACATAATGAAATCCTTGGATAATTCTGGGTTGCATAGCACTAGAGCAGATGTAATTTCTCTTTTGATCCCCTCAAAGTATTAACAACCTTTAGTGGTCCATTGGAAAATTAGATTCTTTTTTAGCATTAGTGTGATTGGGCAGATCATTCCAGTAAAATCTGAAATGAATCTGCTAACAAAGTTAATATTTCCTAGGAAAGATTGTACTTCCTTTTTGTTAATAGGTAGATGCAATTCCAAAATGGTCATGACTCTTTCTGGATCAATTGAGATCCCATCCCTTGAGATAATGTGTCCCAGTATTTTGCCTTGCGGTACTCCAAAAACACACATCTTCATATTCATAGAAATTCTAAATTCTTGACATTTCTTAAATACATCTTCTAGGGCATTAAAATGATCCTCCACTATTTTTATAAACAATGTGAGGTCATCCAAGTATATTAGGATTATCTTATTAATCAGTTCTCCAAATGCGGCATCCATGGCTCTTTAAAAAGATGACCTAGCATTGGCCAGTCCAAATGACATCTTTGCATATGCAAAGGTTCCCCACTTTGTCGTAAAGGTGGTTTTATGTTGGTCTTCCTCCACAAGCCATATTTTTTTGTAGCTTGAAAAACCATCAAGTAAATAAAATCCTTCTGAACCTGCTACTGTTTGTAGTATATGTTCCATAGAAGGTAAGGGGTAGTGATCTTTAAGGGACACTTTATTCAGATATTTGAAATCCACGTAGAGTTTGATTTCACCATTTTTCTTCCTTACCGGTACCAGATTGGAAACCCATGTGGAGTGCTTGATTTAGAAGATTATTTTAGCTTCTAAGAGCTTCCTGAGCTCTTTAGCCATGAAATATTTTTTCTTTGGATTCACAGGTCTTTTATTTTGATGCATAGGTTTTGTCCCTTTTTCTAGATCAATAGTATGTTAGATGATGTCCTTATTATAAACATGTAGACCTTCATAATTCTAGGCTATTACATTATCATACTTATGGAATAGAGCCACAAGTCTCTCCCTCTCCTTCTGAGTGACTATTTTCCAAACCTTTAACTTCTTCCCATTGGCTACTTCTAGCTCAGCATATTCTTCCTTGACTGTTGAAAACTTCCCCTTGTTTGTATTAGCATCATCATATTCGAAATATTTTCCGACGTTATCAGTCCTTTTAGAATCTTGTTTGTTTTGATATGGATGACTTGGTCTCCGTATGATTCTTCCATTTTTTGTTGGATTTTATATGCAAACTCTTTATATTGTTGTAAGAATAGTAATATATGTTGGTCAATTTCAAAGACTTGCCAATGATCCACATTATCAGGTATGGACAGGTGGATTATCAATTTCACTACGTCTTTGTTTGTCATTAGATCTTGGGTCAAGTCAAATTTTTATCTGATTTGGGCCATTCTGTCTGCTTCTATGTTTTGGTTCTGAGGGATAACCTTAATGTTAAAGGTCTCAAATTCCTCAGTAAGATTCCATACCCTGTGACGATAGGACCTCATCCTTAGATTTTTTGTTGTGGCAGTGCTTCTAAATTGTTTCACTACTAATTCAGATTCCCCAAATACTCTCAGTTTTTGTATGCCTTCTTTTCATGTCAATGTCAAACCATGCACTAAATCCTCGTACCCTACCCCATTTTTGGTGCAAGTGAAGTGGAAGCAAAATTATTTGAGTATCTTCCTTCCATTTGGTAAAGATAGGTAATTTTGGCTCATGAGTCATTCTTGCTTCTGGCCCCATCGAAATGTAGAGTCCACATTAGGGAATCCTTTGTGAGATTCTTTACATTTTTACTATCTTCCATTATAATCTTTGGGATTTTGGGATTCTCATCAAAGATCACATAAGTACCTAACCTAGTGCAATCAAAAATTCTGAAGGGATCTCCAGGTGACAGGTCAACCAAATCATCTTCACTTTGATGGTCACCGTCATCCATATATGACTCTTCCTCTCGATATATCATGGCATGCGAGGCCTCAAAACTCTAGGACACTCAATCTGTAATATGTTCCTTGGTGAGGGGTTCTGATAGCACCTTCATTTTGGATCCATACTTAGTTTGTAGAATCAGATGATACCAATCAAGGGAGGTGTAGCCTCCAATTTTAGCCGTGAAATCACAGGATAGACATGGTCCTAAGAATGGTGGAACATCGATTACCATTATATCCTACAGAATAGTTATGTTTGGGAAGGAATAGAGTTGTAATGGGGTACCTCTAATAATACCAATGGTTTGAATTGATTTCCCATCTAGTTACATGACTATTTTCTTTAGGGGCTTAACCGTAGTGCTTGCGCCAGAGTCTATCATGGAGTTATGTAGTAATTTTTTACCAATTATAAGAGTCATGAAGAAGGTTTTGGGTCTCAGAGTACTTACCTCTTCTTTTTGGTTCATCAGTACTGAATCTGTTTGAGCTTGGACCATTCTAATTTTCTCTTTCCCTTTCCTGGTCATATTGGGCCACCAATGGATTTCATCATTTCTTGCAGCAACTCCTTTTGTTCCCAAATTCCCAAGATATCCCACAAGGATGCATTGGCCGACACCATTTTAAGTTTCTTGACTGCATTCATCAGCCCGAGAACTTGTGCTTTGGAGTATTGCTGATATTTCACCCTCTCGGCCGTTGGATGGAAGTTCCCTTGATTCTGAGTGGCTACCGGAGTCTCTTATCTAGATATGGATGGAGAGGAAGTGAATTTCAAATATTATCTCCTTGCTCCATTCGTTGTTGTAGGAATAGAGATCACAACTTCCGTCATCTTCCCCTTAGAGTGAGTGTTATAATTTTACTGTACCGGATTATTAGAATTGGATGCTTTGTTTGTGAATACAAATTCTTCTCCTTCGACCCAAGAGAAAAGTGCATGTTCAGGTGCAATCTCTTCCTCTTGTTCCAAGTACATCCCTTGCATTTGTGCAACTAAGTCCACATTTTGAATTCCTGGGGATTGGTAAGGTCCAAAAGAATTGACCTCATAGCCTTCCCTTGTTCCTTGCTATGCTATATTTAGTTGCATATTCCCTTAGGGGAAATATCTTGGCATATGAGAGTTATTGCAAGGGAAACACCAAGCATTGGGATCTTCCGCTAAATTATTCTATCCTGGAATCATCTCTCTCCCACTATTGGGTGGGATGGTCTAGAGTGGTTTCGATACTAGGATAATTTTTGATATTGCGGAGGATAATCGGGTCTACCCCTTTGATAGCCTTGATAATATTTTCTTGGGTACGCATTTTTATTATTCTTAAGATTAACTATCTCATTAGAGAAGATCCTAAGGATGTTTTTTACTTCCTCCATCTCTGAAGAAGAATATGATGATGTTGCAGTAGGGGCAGTGGCTCCATGAGAGGATGGGTAGTTATATATGGACATAGGATTTTGGGAAGAACTTGCGGTATTCTCTTGAGGAAGGGGAGCTATCTCGGGAAACACTAGCAAAGTGAGCTTTAGGGGAAGTTTCCTAACATATATTAAGTTATTATCATCTTGGAATGTAATGTCATATTCTTGTGGCAAAGAATCTCCTCCTAACGACTGAATCATAATTAAAATATCTAAGTTTAAAGATTTTAGATAAAAGACAATAGCCATACCTACAAGCAATCTGGCTAGAACTGGTATCCTTCGTCATTTCTTGTGGAATCTGGTATTGAAATCATTCATGGGCTCTTACGGAGCTTTCTTGATATTGATAAGTTGTAGGAGCAAATATCTATCTCCATTTTCATTGAATCTTCTAAAAAATAGATTTCCCAATTGATCCTAGGTATAGATAGAGTTAGGAGTCAAATATTTGTACCATTTGAGAGATTTTCCCTTAAAGGAGGTAGCTAGTAACCTTAAGGAAACATATTTCTCCATGATGTAATGTACCATTCATATCTCTACAACGTCTTGAAGATGTTCATCTGGGGTCTTAAAGTCTTCACCATTGAATTTAGGCAATTCCTTTAGTGCGTTTGTTGGGATGGGATTCCATGTTGCCGGAGGTACTTGCAAGATGAGAAGAATTCCCTGATTTGATGAGACAAACTATCTTAGATAAGGTAGTTGACCCATTTTTTCTCTCGGAGGATTCTGCCTAGGTCCTCCTACGATTGATACCAAGGGTGGTAACAAAAGTCTAGGATTTACTGTAGTCTTAGATCTAGTAACTAGTTTATGGATCTGATTCCCACTAGAATAAGCACTCATGCACTTATTAATCAACCTTAGTATGTCCCACCGGGCGTGCCGGGAAAATTGTTGACGATTATCTTTGCATGTGAACCACTAGAGTTGTGGGAAACCTCAGGGATGTGGGACTTGATCCCTAAGATAACCTCTAGGTTTTATAGAAGTTGACTCTTCTCTTATTTGGATTTAGATAAGGGTTTAGAGATAAAAAAAAAATAATATAAATCATATCTAAGGTGATGTGCCGAATCTTTACTAAAATAGCACAAATATCACTATTGAAATAACTACTAGATTAGTTGAAGAGCATCGAGCATGATCAACTATTTAAAATATATTTTATACCATCAAAGGTGAGATGAAACTAAAACATAATTGATGATTATTTTCAATCCTACTCATTAATAATGACAATCCAGCGCTGGTGTCTGATAATTGTATGCATTAAGAGAAAATAAGATCTTTGCAAAACAACTCCTTTAATCACAATCCAAACTTGCATAAAATAAATCACACATGCGGAAATGTAAAGGCACACTTATAGAAATAAATATGGCATGAAAGAAACACACTTGCATAAATGAAATTGGTAAATTAAAATAAACGAAAGATAAATAAGACACCTATAGGTTCACAACATAAATTGTACAAAAAGAAGGATCACATAACATAAAATCAGAAGTTCACAACAAAAGGAAAATAGAATAAAGAAATGAACATAAAACATTGATCCATATTCCTTGGAATGAGTGGCTAGCTCATTCCTTGGAAAAGGACTTAATTCATACTTTCAAACTTAATTCAAAACCTGCAGAACAATATCACTCAGAAGATTGAGAAAGAACGGATATCTTATTCTTGGTAGGTAAAAATTACATATAAGAGTGTGGAAGGTTGCATCTATATTTTATGCATCTAACCAACTTCTTATTTTTTGGAAATACAATCTGATCTTATCTTTATTCCAATCCTAACAACTAAGGTCTCCATCTCCACAAAATATGGAGAGAGATATATTATTGGAGTCAAAGTCTTATCTTGCTTATTTTAGGAAGATTTACTCCCAAATCTTCTCCTTGCTTTTTATTAACAAGAATCACAATGATTTTATTCACCTACTTTATTAGAAGGAGGTTTTTCCTAAAAATATTACGTTGACCAAATACCTCTCCCGGATTTTCCATTGGACTTTGTTGTTTCTAATTGTGAAACTTTTAGTGCTCATCTGATACACGTTTTCTTTGGACTGCAGCTCACTAAAAGTTAGATTTATATTTATTAGTAAAACCTGTAGCAAATCTAAATGAGGTTTTTGTTAGAAATATTTATATAAACAAAAACCACTCTCATACTTTCCATTTAAATTTTCTATTTCTATTTGTGGAATGTTTGGTGCTCATTTGATACACTTTTTCCTTAGACTACAGCTCACTAAAAGTTAGATTTCTCTTTATTGGTAAAACCTGTAGAAACTATGAATGAGGTATTTGTTAAACATATTTTTATGAACAAAAAAATCTCTCATATTTCCCATTGGATTCTCTAATTATTCACAATTCCTCATTTTATGCAAGTTCTGAAACTAAAAGTGTCATTTTGTTAATGCAACTTCCGGAACTAAAGTTGTCATTCTGTAGTGTTCCAAAACTAGAACTGCAAGTTTTGGAACTAATGGTTATTCTATTGATGAAAGTTTTGGAACTAAATATGTCATTCCATAGTGTTCCAAAATTATAACTGCATGTTCCGAAACTAAAATTTCCATTCCGTAGTTCACTCCAATTGTTCCGGAGCTAACTAGAAACAACTATAACTTTTGCATCCGATCTCGGATTGAGATGATTATTTCTCTGAACTTGCATAATTTTATGAGAGGAATCTAAATATGAAATCATACTTGAGTTCAGATATAATATTCATGATCAATTTTACTTTTCCCAAAACTAGCATTATCTTTCCTTTATGGCCTACATACACAAGACTTTGCATCTTTCCCAAATAATCAATAGGATTAGTCAACAAAATAGATAAATAATTTTTTTTTATAAATAATGATACAAGATATATATCCTATATTCTATCTTAAGAAAACTATAAGTTCCAAGATTACATTTAAATCCATTTTCAAATGTAACATGAAAGGACAAAATATTGGTAATTTATGGCCAATTTATGGCCTCATCAATAATCACGTGCACAATAAATAGATTTATGTAAAATATATAAGGTCATGCAACATGATAGATATCTAAACATTTATCAAGAACTGAATCAAAAGTAAATAGGAATAAACAAAGGACACATAATATTGCAAACTTTTCGATGCAAAGAGTAAGAACTCTTATTTATAGAGAAAAACAGTACATAAGGCCATAATGGCACATATTACAGTATTTCCTTACAACAGATCCTTACTAAGGCTAATGAACACAATGGACCGAACCTAAATTTTTTCCTTTGAAGCTTTGGAACTTGATTCCTCCTCTTTTCTTACTAGCACAAGAACATTCTCTTATAGACCCACACAACTCTTACTCCAATGCACCTCCAATAAATAATTCCACCATCCACATTTAGTTTCTACCTACATGATCTTTGACCTTGGGAGAAAATATCAACTGCATGCTTTGGGACCTGAGATCATATTCAATTCACAGAACATCGAGTCCTTTGCTTCTTTAGTTGGTCCTTTCGATAGTGGTAGCTACCTTGTATAACACATGGAGACCTTGTGTAGTTTTGGGGCCTCTCCTTTTCTCTCTCTTTTTGAAGCTACATATGAGCAACACGTGGAGGCATGCACATTCTTCTCCTTTATTTTTACTTTTTAGCCCACTTAGTCTGCCCTTCTGCGCTTTAGCCATATGTTCCCCTGTGAATATGGGTCATAGGGGTCCATATTCAGCTAGAGGTTGAATTTCTAAGGTAAAGGGTTGACCAAGCTTTTGGAGATAGGGGAGAGAGATGAGTAGACATGTACATTGATAGATTAGCAGAGCTTTATTTTGATCATGTTAGGTGGAGACCGTATAGGGATTTCCTCACTTGGCCCAGTGTGGATGTAGAGTTTTAGGGTATGAGGTAGACATGGTCGGTTTAGGGATGGAGGCCTGATATGCTCAAGGTCATCTAGTTTGATAGAGTGAGATGATAGTTTTAGGTTGTCTATTCAGTGCTGCATGATCCCATTTTGTATAGGAGGGAGGATTTGGATAGGGAGTTGTTAATCCCTACCATGGATGATCCATTAGAGGATGGGGCGGCACCATGGGATGATGATGATTACATTGGAGTTAGATTTTGGTACTTCGATTGGAACACAACAGAATGGGTAGCTTGGGGAGTTGATGAGGGAGGAGAGGAGGATATTAAGTAGATGGATTTACATGCTAAGGTGGCTCTTGGAGGAGGTGGAGATGAGGGAACAAGAGAGGTTGTTGAGCTAGCACACTTGTGTGTCAAGCTAGACTTAATGAGGGTGGAGTGAGACATAGCTATATAACAGTGGGATGCGATCACACAGGAGCAAGACCAAGTGATTTAGGAGAGAGATCACTACTGTAGACATAAAGATGCCTACAAAGCTCATTTTGGAGATCTAGCTACCATTGTAGTGACTGATTCAGCTAGTGAAATTTAGGAAGCATCATAGGGGTCAGGAAAGATGGCTCCCTCTAGTATGATTGGGATGGACATATATATAGCTCGTTGAGGCCAAATATTATGAGGATATCATGATCCACAGGTTTCTGAAGATGCTTCGTTACTAGGAGCATTTTCACAGGCAAGTGGTAGGTGGAGCTGGGCCATCAAGGATCACAATGAATGTGGACCAGCCATCATACAGGGAGGGAGGCCAGGAGGGTGGCGATGGCATGCAAGGGTCAGGTGTTGTACCTTCCCCCAAGGGAGAGGGTATGAGAGTGTTAGACATGTAGTTTACATATTTTGATAGTATTTCAGCTTTGAGGGATCCCCCTAAAGGGACATGATGTTTTGACACTCATTTTTTATATATGTTATATGATATATGATTTTGATTCATGGATCATTATGTGTTATATTCACTCATGTTCCTATTGTATGTTGTGATGATTACTTCTGTATGATGTGATGATTTTAGATTATATAGTATAATTTTAAATTATATGGGTTTATGATTTTAGATTAGAGGGAATGATGATTTTGGATGTGATGTGATGATTGATTAGATGTGATATAATGATTTTGGAATAGATGAGATGATGATATTAGATTAGATGAGATGATGACGATTAGATATGATGTGATAATTGATTAGATGTGATGATGATTTAAGTTAGATGAGATGTGATGTGATAATTGATTATATGTGATGATGATTTAGGTTAGATGATATGTGATGTGATAATTAGGATTGCATGTTTTGTATTTAAATTTAATCATGAGGGTGAAATGTATGTATGATTAGATGATTACTTTAGATTCAAATGTGAATATGGATACAAATGTGTGATGTTAGGACTAAATGATCCATGTTATTTAGATTTGATGATGATAAGGTAGATTAAAATTGGATGTGATTAAGAATGAATGCATTTTTAGATAAATAGGTAACATGAAATGAAGACAAATTCATCAAAGAATGGATGTGATGGGGATAGGATAAAGAATACCTCATAATGGTGGTAACCCATAGGTGTGAATGAAACTATATCATAGTGAGGAATGTGTGAGGAAAGCATACCTCCACCTACATTGGAGGTAAACAAAAAGGGGATTCATGTAACGCAAGGCACATGCGACCAAATAATATGTTAGCAAATAACCAACAATAGTTAGTCATTTCATAGATCTTGAAGAAACATGGATGAGATGATATCATAGCACTAAATTTTGACATGGAAAAAGGGGTTTGAGTTTAACTTGTACAAAGTAAATAGGGTTCGCCAAGAGTGGTTTTCCCTAAACTATGCCCTAGCTCTAGGAAGGGGAAAGAGAAATTTGATCAATGCGGGAATATTTCTTAGGATGTTGATAGAATGGAAGGTTGATCAATGTAGGAAGCCTTATTATGCCATAAGGATTAGCCATCCTTCAAGGGTATGGTCTACTTTGTACAATATATGTGGCAAGAATAAATGATAGCCATCCTTTGAGGGATCGGTCTATTTATTTGATTTTTGATTTTGATTTCATGTTTTTATTTTGTTTCCTCTATTTTTTCTTCTTTTTTTCACATGAACAGTTGTACTTTAAGTTATCTATCTATTTTTGATTAAAAAAAATTGATTTGATCATCCTTGATTTTTGGTTTTGTATGGGGGAGAGCTGGAACTAGCTAAGTAGACAACTTATGAGGGGATGAAGAGTGTATAAGATACACCCATGGACCCTATGCATGGTTCCAATAGGTGAATGAGATGGAGACAAATGTGATGATCATGGAGCTCTCACTGAGAAGGCAGAGCCTATCCATAAGGTTTATTCAATGGGAGGAGCTGTGGTGCCCGTATTTAAGGTCACATCTAGGAAGTAATGGAAAACCACATAGTTCAAAATCATCACGATGAGAAATGGAAATGAATAATATGGAGGAATGATCTAAAGATGTGATAAGAGGAACATTGGTAAATGTGCTAATAAAAATATGGTCAGAGGTGCAATGCGTTAAGTGGTTCCACTTAGAGTTTACCACATGGTTTCATCCAATTAGGGGAAAACCTTCTGCATTGGCTCCTTTCTAGAGTAGTGATGTTTTGATAAGATTAAGAGATTAGGGTTGCGTTATGGAATATGGGATGAGATGAAGGAGAAAAATAAGAGAAATTGTTTCCTATTAGGAAGTGAATGTTATGCATTTAAGATGAATAAATTGTCCCCCTAGAGGGATAAAATAATTCAGGATCATATGAGATGAGTTAGATAAATATTTACAAAATAGGCATCGCAATGGTGGGCCAAAATTCATGGTTCTTCCAAAGGGAAGCACAGATATGGCCATGAATGTGGTCGTAAGGAGAGGGGATGTAATTATGATGAGATAGACTGAGGTACATGAGATAGGATGATTCCAAACATGGAGAGGATCTAGTCTATGAATAGATAAGTCCTAAAATTAATTTCCCCTAGTGCGGAAGGAAGAATCGACGGGAATGAGAAGGTGATAAAATATCAAAAATAGGGGGAAGATGCTCCCCTGACGAAAGGAATGTAGATAAGATAATGGATGTCAAAGGATATGGATGTCAGGAAGATGACGTATCGAGGTGAACAATGTCGATGAACAAGGGAGGACTCTGGTCAAAAGGATAAGAAGATGGAGAAACAATGGAGGAGGACTGGTTAAGGAGGTCCTCTCACTCAATAACATCATAGACTATGGTTTGAAGAGCCTTACAATGCCCAGTTTCATGGCTCGTGGTGTGATGGTAAGCGCAAATGCGATGAGAATTAAACCATGATGGATTTGGATGGTTTGGATTGAAGGCTCTGATAGGTGGATGTGTGATGGTAGAAGTATAAAGTAAATGTTGGAGGACCTCTACATATGAATCGATATGGACACCTGAAAAAGTCCTATAGGATGATGTGGATTGGGAAGGTGAAGATGGGCTGGGTCGAGGTCTAGGTGGTCTGGAAGAAGAAGTGATGGTGGATGATTTAGGCCTGGATGATTGGATTATTAGAGGTGTTTTTGATGAAGGTGTTAGCCTTAGGAGAGAATTAGAATGTTTGGGGTTGGATGGGTTGATTGGTCGTGATGGAGGAGGGGATCCTAAAAATGAAGGATAAGGTCCTAGTATGGAAGATGTGAATTTGGTCCTAATAGGAGGGATGAAAACCTTCTTGTGAGGATGCTCAAGGGACCGTTGTGTGAGGACGTTAAGGTATTTAGGTTTGGATTTTTGAGGAGTATCCTTTGTGGGGATGAAAATAATATCTACCAGGGGATCTAGTGATGACGTGGAGGTTGATGGTGGAATTAACTTATGCATGATGGATTCTAAGGAAGGTAAAGATGGATCAGATGTGGGGATGTTTGGCTAAGTGGATGAAATAGGAGGGTTGCATATAGTAGCTTCCAGTTGAAGGGCTCTCCAATATTGCTTGAATGATGAAGGTGGCATATCATAAGGAGGAGATAATGGGGATGTGGTGATGATAGTCGATGTGGTAGGTTTGGGTAGAAGTACGGAAAGAGGGACCGGTACCGAATCTAAGGATGGTATCAGAGGCAATTGTGCAAGAGATGTGGATGGGGGAACATGGTTTGATGTAGTGGATTGAGTAGATTCAAGTGTGGAATCAATGGGAGAAGGTGTGAATAAAAAGAGGGGTGTTTGAATCATGTGGTTGATTATGTCTATGTGAGATGGTGTAGATGGCAGATGGATAGGGTTGAAGGAGGGATGTGTGTCAACAATGATTATTTTAGGTGTCTTGAGAGGCACATAGGTGGGTTGTGGAGATGTGGATGTGGGAATGACAAATGTAAGGACACTAGGTGTGTATGAGACAAGTGAGGAGGTCATAATCGAGGAGATAGGTGTTAGAGATAACGAAGTAGATATAATATCAAATGAGGTGGTCATAGGAGACAAAATCTGTGATAAGGATGTTAATGCAAATGAGGTGATAGGTATGGATATAGAGGTAGGTGTAACTAAGTTTGATGTTGATGTGGTAAGAGTAGGACTAGATGTGGTTGTAAGAGAAGTGGTAAAAGTAAGGTATGTAAGTAGGGTGACTATAGATGTGATGGATGTAGGAATAATGTTAGCAGGGGCTAAGGGCACAATATTTAGGATGGAATTAGATGAGGCTATGGGTGAGACTGATGTGGAAATAGATGTCTGATGTATGGTGTTGATTGAGAAGGGCATAAGTTGATGTGATGTAGAGGGTGAAGATGAACTGGCTATTGGAGGATTATGAAATGATTGTCTAAAAATTTCATCTGATGAGGATGGCGTATCCTAAGAGGATGTAGGAGTATGGTGATGAGTGGGGTCATAATGAGATGATGGAGATGAGGTAAGAATGGGGAGGTCTAATATGGTAGGCTCATCGGGGGTATCCCTTGGTGAGACAAGAGGAGTGATGTCATAAGATGGAGTAGGATCTTTTGAATGATACTTATTGAAAAGGAAATCATGGATGGGGTTCTTGTGAGTATTATCCATAAGAGAGGTGGGTATGGTGATGTGAGATGATCCTAGAAGAGAATGAGGTAATGGGGATAAAGGTTGTAAAGGAGATACATGTGAGGATAAGGGCTACGGGAACAAAGGTGATGAAATATAAGGTAATGGATTATAAGGTGATGGAGATAAAAGGGATGATACATAAGGTAATGGGGGTGAATCATGGTCTACGGATTGATACAGTCGAGATACGGGAGGTCTATGATAAAGATAGTCATAGATAGGACTATAGGAAACCCTAGAATCAATTGATGGTTGGCATGGGGTCACAGAGGACTTATGAGAGATGTTTGAGGAAAATTTTGGTTCCATTTTTAAACAATCAAGGAAGAAAACAATTCATTTTTATGTTTTGATTAAGAAAGTGTGAAGAGGATAGATATAAATGAACCTAGAAGATGAGGAACTATGTTTGGTCTCAGGTAAGTTATGGTTGGGAAATAAAATCCCAACCAGTGAACCAAGTGAAAGGAATGTTTTCATTTGTTAATTGATTTGTGAAGTTTTAGGCTATGTGTGATAAGATGTGAGAGGAAAAGTATTAAACCCCCTATTTATACTATGTGAGCAAGAAAGATACAAAAGGAAAGGTTCTTTTTAAGCCCAAAACAAGATGTGGTGTTTGATGAGTACACAGACAAGAAGGGAAGGTATGATGAAAAAAGGGGAAAATAAGGAAAAGAAGAATACCTTGGTAAAAAAATTTCCTATTTGTCTACACTTCTCGAATTATGAGTGATCCAAGTCACAAACTGAGAAAGAAAGAAAGCAAGGCCTCATGCTGCAGTGTTAGCGGAAAATAAGAAAACAAATCAAGATATAAAACAGAAAGAAACCAACTAAAGGGAGATCCCACCAGGTGTACCAATAATGTTTTCCAAAATTTATCATTCGTAATGTAAATGAATGCACTAGCTACTGAAGAAACTAGCCAACTCAGAAGAATAGAGGGTTTACATTACCTCAGTTGCTTGATGTTATATATAGACACTTAATGAGGGATTATTGTTGCAACGAGATCTATGAAACTGAAATATATTAGATTAGATAGATAAATGTGGGGGTTTCCCAACCAAGTGGTTCCAAGAAGATTTTTACTTCCTTGGCAGATGTCAACCCCTGTTTGTCAGATAAAAATATGTGAAAGCAAATCGTGCAGAAACAAAACTAACACTGAATCTAGAAATGAAAAGAACTGATCTAAAGCTAGTTAGATGAAAATAACTGTAAAATAAGAATTACCTATTATGGGTCCACATAAACCTATACTATACACAAGCATGTCGACGGTGACCTGGGAAGATGAATCTGGAGCTGATGATGGAATATGCAGACCTACAAAGTTCTAATGCAATCTAAAAACTAGTGAGGATCTGTTGCTGATGTAAGTGGATCTATAAAGGAAGAGCAAGGACAAGAAGTAGGGAAAATGGAAAAAAAGGATAATTTGGATAGATTACTAGATGAACAAGGGCCTGGTCGATGGCGACCAGGGAGGATTGGAGGTGATTGTAATAGGGTTAGGATAAGGCCAAGAATAAATATCTGGATATGAAAACCTGAAATCTCTAAAACTAGAACTAAGGTTCGTTGGGTAATGGTTGAATGTCACTAGACCTGCAAAATATTAGTCTACAAGAATACAAAGACAATCTAATAAAAATCTTGATAAAAGCAAGAAATCTCATGAAGGGAGATCGTGAGTGATGAAAAACACGGTGGATGATAGATGGGATGTATGTAGCTATTGCAGGAGGCTCTTGAAGTCACCAAGAAGCTCTAATTGATGTCTAATGGATTTATTTCCAAGTGATTACCCGTGATCGCATTCCCTCTGATTTTCAAAATGGAAGGAATACTCTTGCTTTAAAGCATATTGAGGATGACTAGGCTGGGTCATCGCCAATCACGGGGAAAGTTTCCCTCTTGGGATTTATTTTTTTATTTAAGGTGGGAATTGATGATTTTAAAGGATTAGCCAAATGCTTTAAATCATATTGGTGGGATTAGATGACTTGGGGAATAATCCAAGGTAGTTGGGGCATAAAAATAGAGAGGATGAAAGATATAAAAGCAAGGGGGTGGGTTTAGGATAAAAGCATCCTAAATAGCAGGTTGGTTGGGGCAATGGATGAGGGTATTAATTAATTAATAGGAATCAATTAACTAATAAGAATTAATGTAGATGGGATAGTTGGGTATGTAAAATATTAAATGATTAATTAATGTAGCTTAAATAATTAATAAGGATTGGAGGGGCATTTGATTGGATGAGGAAGATGATTGAATTAAAATATGTGCACTAGGGCATAGATACTGAATTTGGGTATCTATAATTTTCTTATTACTTGTGATAGTCCTGTTTTAATTTGTAAGATTAAAGAAAAATTGAAACAATACTTTGAAATGAAGTATTTGGGTCTCTTACATCATTTTCTAGGCATGGCTCTATTTCAAGATAAGCATTATATTGTTCTTTCTCAAGAACAATATATAACCAATATACTAAAAAATAATAATATGATTGATGTAAACCAATTTCTACACCTATGGAAGTTGGAATAAAACTAGATCCTAAACATACAAGTGAAAAAGTTGATCCTACATTATATAGGCAGTTAGTTGGTAGTTTGATTTATCTAACTATAACTAGACCAGATAGTTCCTATATAGTAGGAATTTATTCAAGGTTTATGCAGGAACCTTATGGAGATCATTAGAATCTTGAAAAAATAATTCTTAGATATATTAAGGGAATAATCAATTATGGGTTGCATTATAATAAGGATAAAAATTCTAACTCGAATGGATTTTGTGATTTTGATCATGTTGGTGATGTATTAGATAGATAATCTACTTCTTGTTATGTGTTTAAATTTGGTGCAGGTGCCATATATTGGTGCAGTAAAAAGCAGCCAACTATTTCTATCTCTTAAACTGAAGCTAAGTATAGAAGTGTGATGGAAGATGAAAAAGAGGCTCTTTTGCTGAAGAGGTTGTTTGACGAGATAAAGATGAAGTATTAAGGTAGTGTTCCTCTGTTCTGCAAAAACTAGAGCATCATAGCTCTTGCACATAATCCAGTACATCATCACATGATGAAGGACATTGAGATACATATAACTTTCATCCGTGAGAAGGTGTTAAGTGGTGAGATAGATCTCAAGTTCATGCCGACTGAAGAGAAGGTTTCTGACATCTTCACAAAGCCCCTGAGTATTGAAAATTTTTGTCACTTTCGTGAAAAACTTGGATTGTCGAAGTTTCCATTGAGGGGGAGTTTGCATGACTATTTCATCTCCTAATGATACTTTGTATTTTTAAAATGAAAAATTCATTGTAATAAATACCTTCGGGAAAGTGTAAAAATACCTTTGGGCATGTGTATACCTCATCAGCTTCTTTTTTAAGAAAGAAGTGTAGAAAGCCATTAAAGGTGGTCTTCAGTAAACTCTTTAGTGTTATTGAGTTTACTGGTAAACATCCAGTGTAAGCATATTGTAAAGGAGATCCTTGGTTATAAAAGGCTCGTATATGCTTGGTTTTGAAGTAACCTTTTACAAGAACTTGTGAATACATGTAAAACTCACAAATCATACTCAATCACTGATTATGGGATGATCTTTGGGATTCCAAATCCTTTTGTACCAAAATGTAACTTGAGTATGATGAAGGTTTTATAATTCCTTCAACCTATATGCTAGCCTAAAACCTTTATGGTTTAAGGATGTAAATCTTGCAGTGTACCATAGGTAGGTAATCTATTGGCATATGTTACCCCACTTTAAATTAAGCGGGGGAGTTGGAACATAATGGTTAAGTGGGATAGCCACCCCTTAATTAATATGGTTCCAACATTATACTATAGGTTAAATATTTAATAATATTTTATATTTTTATTTCTATTATTAAATATCCAAACCTTGGAATTTGTGTGAACCAAATTGGTTGAAAGGGTGAGCCAGGGGACATACCCAATCACCTTGTATAAAACAAGACTTTGGGTCATCATTTGATATATCAAAGGTGTGAAAATCAATATTAATTGATTTTGTTTTTACCCTTGTGATTAGGGTTAGTAAGGAGGAGGTTTCTACTGGATGTAATGGGGTTCTCTATAATAAAGGTTACTTTTCACAGTGGTTTTTTACCTTTGGGTTTTCCACTATAAATCCATTGTTTTGTGTTATTTACATTCTGTAAGTATTTATTTAATTACTATGCAATATAGTTTATTAATGTGATGTTCATTTATTTATTCATTTTAATGTTACATAATATATTAATGTTTAATATTTAAGTTTATTAAACATGTTGTCATTTGAATCCTCAAATTCCAATATCCCCCCTAGTGTGGGAGGATGAATCGATGAAGATGAGAAAAAATATGCTAAAGGATCAATAACAGGGGGAATATGCTCCCCCATCGAAAGGGATACAGATAGGATAGTGGATGTCAAAGGATATGGATATCAGGAAGATAGTGTATCAAGGTGAATAATATCGATAAACAAGGGAGTACCCTCATCAAGAAGAGTGATAGGAGATGATGTAGATGGGTGAAGTGACCTAGGAAGCTGAACGGATGAAGATGTGGTAAAAGGGGTTAGATGTGTTATGGATGAAGCAATATATGGAGAAGGGGACTCAATGAGGAGGTCCTCTCGCTCAATAAGATCATGAAAAGTAGTTTGAAGGGCCTTATAATGCTCAGTTTCATGGCCCAGAGTGATATGATAAGCATAGATACAATAGGGATAAAACCATGAGGGATTTGGACGGTTCAGGTCAAAGGTTGTGATAGGTGGGAGCGTGATGGTAGAAATTTGAAGCAAATGTTGTAGAACCTCTACATATTATTTTATGTGGGCACCAGGGAAAGTTCTGTAAGATGATGTGGATGATGATGGTGAAGGTGGATTGGGTCGAGGTCTATGTGGTCTAGAAGAAGACACAATGGTGGATGATTTAGGCCTAGATGGCTAGATAATTGGAGGTATTTTTGATGAAGGGACTGGCCCTAAGAGGGAATTAGATTGTTTGGATTTGGATGGGTTGATTGGTCATGATGGAAGGGGGGGTCCTAAGACAAAGGGATGAAGCCCCAAGATGGAAGATGTAGTTTTTGTCTTAATATGAGGGATGTCAATCTTCTTGTGAGGATGCTCGAGGGATAGTTGTGGGATGATATCAAGGTTTTTGTATTTGGATTGTTGAGGAGTTCCCTTGGAAGGGATAACAATTATTTTGGCAGGAACATCTGAAGATGGGGCTATGGCTGATGGAAGAAGTAATTTTTGCTTGATTTTTTCTGGGGAGGATGGGAATTAGTTCAATGTGGGAACTTTTGGTTATGTGGATGAGACAAGAGGATCACCTATGGTAGATGCGAGTTGAATTTCTCTCCAATATTTCTCAAATGATGTAGGTGGTGTAGAAGAAGAATGGGATAATGGGGATTTGGTCAAGATAGTCGATGTGGTAGGTGTGGGAAGAAGCACAGAAAGAGGAACTAGTATGAAATCTAATGATGGCACGATAGTCAAAGTTGGAAGAGATGTAGATGGGGGAACATGGTTTGATGCAGTAGATTGAGTAGATTCAGGAATGGGATCGATAGTAGGAATAGATGTGGATATGGAAATAGAAAGGGGTTTTTTTATCATGTGGCTAATAATGTCTATGTGAAGCGGTTTAGATGGTAGATGGGTTAGGGTAGGGATGCAAGAGGGATTTAGTGTCGAATATGTTTATTTTGGGTGTCTCAAGAGAGATATAGATGGATTGAGGAGATGTGACGGGTGTGAAAATATATGTGGATGTGGTAATGGTAGATGTTGGAGGAATGGATGATGCAGGCATGAGTAAAGAAATATGTGATAGTGATGTCAAGATATACTAGGGTGGACTCATGGATGTGGAAGGAATAATCATGGTGACATGTGTGTGGTGGGGAGAGATGTAGATTAATGGTCTAGGCATGATAGGTGTGGATAGAAAGATGGGTGTAGTCAAGGCTAGTGCGGATTTGGTAAGAGTAGGACTAGTTGATGAAAGAGAAGAAGTGGAGGTTAAGGTGGTAAGTATTGGGATTTTGGATATAATGGATGTGAGGATAGCCCTTGAAGGGGCAGTTGGAAAAATATCTAATATAGTGGTAGATGATGAAGATGGTAAAATAGATGTGGGAGAAGATGTTTGATGTATGGTGTTGATTGAGAATGGGTTAAATTGATGTGATGTAGAAGGTAAAGATGAACTTACTGGTAGGGGATTAGGAAATGGATGTCTGAGAATGTCACGTGGTGAAGATGGGATTTTTTAGGGGGGTATAGGAGCATGGTGATAAGTAAGGTCATGGTAAAATGACAGGGATGGGACAAGAATAGTAAGGTTTGATATAAAAGGATCATAAGGGATGTCCCTAGGTGATAAAAGTTTTCCGGATGAAGGGGAAATGTCATAAGGTGAAATAAGATCTAGTAATTGATTTATATGGAGGAGGAAGTCACGGATGGGGTTCTCATGGGGAAGATCCATGAGTGAAGTGATTATTGTTGATGTCGGGTGACCTGGAAAGGGCATGAGGTAATGGATACAAAGATGGTGGGGTAGAAACATGAATGGTGTGAGATGATGGGGGATAAAGGTGATGGAGATAAAATAGGGTCTACTGGTCGATGCAGTCGAGAAACAGAGAGCCTATGACGGAGATAATCATATATGGGGCTAGAGGAAGACCTAGAAGAAACCACAAGTTTTGGACGGGTTCATGGTGGACTGCTGAGAACTGCTCGAGCAAAATTTAGGTTCCATTATTAAATAGATAAAATAAACAAACAATTCCTTTTATGTTTTGATTAATAATGTGAAAAAGAAAGAAGATATGGATAAAAAAATACCTAGAAGAAGGAGATCTATGTTTGGTTTCAAGTAAGTTGTGTTTGAGAAATTTTTGGGGCATCTTTCTGTTGGGTGATCAAATCCCAATCAGTATACCAGGAAAGGGATTGTTTTGATGAGTTAATTGATTCATGAGGTTTACGATATGTGTGAAAAATGTGAGATGCAGAAGATTGAACCCCTACTTAAACTATATCAGTAAGTAGGATGTAGAAAATAAAGGTTCTTTTTAAGCCAAAAATAAGTGTAATTTTCTATGAGAATACAGACATGAAGGCAAAGTACAATGCAAAAGGATTAAATATGGAAAAGAGGAATACATGGATAGCACTTTTCCTATTTATTTGTACTTTTGGGTGATGAGCGATCCAGATGATGAACCCAACATGAGAAAGTGATAAATTGAAGCCTCGTACTGCAATGTTAGTAGAAAAAAGTAGAATATAGAAAAATAAAGAGACCACCTAAAGGAGGGTCCCATTGGTAATTCTAGGAATTTTGTCCAAATTTATCATTCGTAATGAAGTTAATGCACTAGCTACTAAAGAAATTAGCAACTAAAAAATGATGGAGGGTTTATGTTACCTCGGATGTGATACTAGTGCTAGATGGTTGATTCTCGTTGTAACTTGATATACCTGCAAAATAACAAATATGGATTAGATATATATTTGGGGGTTTCTCGAAAATGCAGTTCCAAGAAGTGATTAGCTTCTTTTTGTAGATTTCAAGCCCCGTTTGTTTAGAAAGAGTGATGTAACGGATGAAATTTCTGAAACATGTAGAAATAGGAATATCATTGAATCTAGAAGATGACAGAAATTGATCTCAAAGATAATTAGATGACAATAATTGTAAATGGATTGTTACATGGTCTAGGTCGATGGAAAAAGAGACAATGGAGAGGCATGTCGACACTGACCTGGGAGGGAAGTGTAGACACTAAAATTAGGTCACACTCCCTTTTGGTTCATCGACAAATAAACACCCTTCATAACATTAACCTAGCCATGGCCCCCTTCACTCCAATAATATTTAATTTAATTAATTAAATTAAATTAATTCATTATCCTCACCATATTTATTATTTAAATATCTTAATTAGGGATGATGTCCACATACATCTCACCTAGACACCTCATCAAGCCAACTCACCCTAAGACCTATTCTTAGTAAGTTGCCATAACTAACTAAGACTTACCCAAACCCTAAAAATCAATGCCTACATTCCCTCTAACCACATTCCTACATACTTACAAGAAGCTTCCAGTCTAATCCGTGGGTGAACGACATGAGATCCCAGAAAATCAAGGGGATCTTCCTAGTTTAGTAAACCTAGAAAATCCCACCTTGACTGATGCGGGTTACCCCTAACCCTCGCCGATTAAGTCAGAACTATCGTTGGTCACCTTTTAATCCCCAAAACAACCTTATTTTGGAGGTTGGAAAACATTGGCACATTCCTGAGAGATATCACATCTTCTGAGAATGAATTTCAGCAAGAACACACATGCAAGGAAGGAGATCAAGCATTTTCTCTTGCACAGCCATCCAGCATTCACCCCAGCACAGATTTGATCCAACCAAGCAAAAGAGAATGCACATGCATCCCATGTAGGAGCTTTCCAGTGTTTAGTGATCCTCAGCAGCACTCGACTCCTTTCTAGTACCTTCATTCATCACTCACAGACACCTAGGACCATATTTCAAGTAAGTGTAATAGTTTGATTCTTCAGTTCATTGGTTTCATCATTATATTGTCATCCTTTGTTTCCTTAGCCACCCATTGACCTCCATTCATGCTCACCCCTCCACATACCTATTAAAACCTTTCCAAACCCCACCCAAATAGCCTAATACCTCTTTCCAACCAATCAATTCCTTGTGCAATCACAAGGGATATCCAAAGCCCATTCTATGGCATTCCCAGTATTCCACAGTAACCAGCACCTGTTTTTCCCAACCGACATCAGTCACCCTTAATCAGCATCAGTCTATGTATTTACCCATACAACCCAAAACAGTGACCTATGCACCTATTCACACATCACCCTTATTCACTTGTGATCTACCTGAGACCTCTGTTAGACTTGCAGAGAACCAGAACCAACTACTTGATCTTCGGATCTTATTTTAACTTAGCCTGTTAGATTAGATATTTCTTATTGTATTTTGGATGAGATACCCAAATCATTTTAATTGCAATAGGATTTACTTCATTACCCACATTAATTTTTTTTAAATAGTGGACTGACAACCATCTAGGAAGTATCACACTTCCTGGATCTAGCACACACTAGGCAGTTCCCTGCACATATTGTTTAACTCTTTCTGGTGGTCTTGCTTTTCATTATAGGTAGTTCCTCCCAGCCAAAAGGAAGTTCTCATGATCAGTTGTGGATTAAGGAGTTAACATGCGTGCAACAACCCATCAACCAACATTTCAATAGGTATTCCTCCTATGCCTGTTACCCTATATGTTTCGTCAATATTTCAAAGAAATGTCTAAGAATCAGGTGAAACATTTTGGCATGCCCGATGGGACCCATTCGGGGTTCCTTGCATTTTATTCATTCCTAGGAAAAGTTGTGTGTTTGTTTCCCTTCTGAAAAGCATACACATTAATTTTCTTCCTTGTTAACTTACCTTTTCTTTCTATTTGCTCTAAAATAAATCTTTCTTTTGGTGTACTTAAAAGAACCATTTCTTCGTGTTTTTCTTCATTTTAGTGAAAGAGCATCCCTCTTCCTCTTCATCTATTTGTGTCATCCAACTTCACATTTCGATTTGGTCTTAAAATAAGTGCATTACATTTTGATTTATCGCATTAGCTCACATTAATTACGGGCAACCTATATGTTGGAAGTCATTCCCAGCTGATGGTTGACAAACGAATTGTAGAAAGCACACCTCTCTCTCTCTGAGTCTTGCCACATTACACAAAATTCAAAACAAATACATATTCTTAAACAACATATTTCCTAGGAACGCATGTCAATGATCACACTGATATGAGGATTGGCAGGTACTCCCCAGCTCGTTGCTCTGTCAAGTCATACCTCAAAGTAAGGCTCGACCCCACCATAACATACCTAAAACCTCACCTTTTAGATATCCTTCTTTGTAGGAAGCCATCCTTACCAAAAATTCTATTCTACAGTTCATTAGCTAGTTCTTAAATAACATAACCTAAACAAACATAATAGAAAAGGCATTCTTAGGGTTGCATTTTTTTAGTGTTTTTGCTTGCCTTGCATTTTGAGGTGAGAGGTCACGCTATTCATTTTTTTTCCCTCACACGCTCCTCATCATAGTTGGTGTATTCTAACTCTTTCTGAGTGTGCCTAGACCATATTCTCATCATTCTTAGAATTTTGGGTTTGATTCCTCATCAGATTTTAATTCACAACCACTTTTGTTTCATCACTGTTTCAATTTCACAGTGACCGGTGTCAGTCCAATGACCATCGTCGGTTACCCTCTCACCATCATCGGTTATACCAAATTGGCATCTGTTCCAGGTCCTTTTGTTAACCTACCCAAAAGGACATTTTATTCATCTTCTTCAAATTTTCAAAGTCCCTGTCACTATTATCATTCCCATTTGCCTTGTAAAACTTATCAGATTTGGCATACCTACCAGATTTGACCATATACCTTGTTTTTCACTCACTATCCATTTCCCACAGTGATCGGCCACAGTTACTTGTAACCTGCATCGGTTTACCCTAACCGACATCAGTTAGCCTGTGTCATTTGCCAACTGATATTTAGTACCTAATCCACTTTTTACCACCTGTTTCACCTGTCCCTACTATTTTTCTGTGTCATTTACAAGAACCGGCCCAGCCTGATCAGTACTGGTTCACATGGTGCTGACTCGAAGACAAACAAGTGCACTCATATTCCATGCCAGTTGTCAACCACTCCCACCTAGTCCTTCACCAGCTTCCATTTTATCACCCTCCATGGATCCTATTCAACCTATCACTATCGCTATCAGAGATGAGGAGTTCATGTGACTCCTTGACCAAAACCCTGCCGCCTTGCAGTTTTATCTTTCCCACTCATCCACTCAAGATGCCTCAGGTCAGTTGATATACGGCATGCCCGTATCTATCCCCCTGAATCTCACTCCCACTCCTATGTCAGCCCCGTCTGGCTCCACTTTGCCCACATCTACCTTACCCCCAGTCATTTTACAACTAGAGCCTATACCCGCTATGACTGCCACATCTGCTACATTCATGACACCCACCACATCCACCATAACTTTGACAACCACCTAGAACCCAACCTCATCTGCCCCTATGGTCTCACATATACCCATAGCTACACTACCACCTCCCGTGTCGGTGACCCCTACCTATTTTCAAAACATTATCCTTTCTATTCCATAGTCGTTAGCCCCCATTTCCACTAAGGTTACCACGACCCTTCCACCTCCATATACGTACTATCAGTAGCCTCTTGTCTCATCTGTTATTCACTCTGGGTACGTACCTCCTATTTCACTACCTCATTCTCAATCTACCTACACTGCAGCACCATATACTGGAGTGCCACCCCCGTTATATGCCCAAAACCAACCCTCTCACACTACAGGAGGCACCTAATCATCACAAACTACCAAAAACCTAATCAAATTGATGTTGGACAAGATGCAGACATTGTAGGCATCGGTTTCTGGCTCCCGCAACACGCTCACCTATGACAAGATTTGCAATGAGCCCATCCACCCATCCATTCCTATTCGTCCATACCCCGTATATTGGGAGATTCCTAAATTCAATCAATTCAATAGCAAGGAAGACCCACAACAGCATTTGTGGTCATTCAAACATGAGTGCTACCTGATCGCTCACGATGATGCTTTGCTCTTGAGGAACTTTCCCATGTCTCTGACTGGACCTGCATTAGATTGGTATAGTGGGTTACCTAGACACTCTATATTCTCATTCAATTAGGTAGCTCAAGCCTTCTTGGATCACTTCTCCATCAATATCGTCAAGAAGGTTACCATGACCAACCTATACTCCACGTTTCAGTATGAGGATGAATCTATCACCAATTTTTTCACTTGTTAGCGTAGCCTGATCAATCAACTCACCTTCCAACTACCACAAATAAAACTCATTGAGCTCTTCACATGGGCTTGTGCTAGACATATCTCACCGACCTTAGAGGTACAGACCTTCCAAACATTCGATGAAGCATTCACCATGGCACAAAAGTTAGAGATTTGCACCATCGAAGAGAAGAAAATCCAATTACACAGTAAAAATTGGGCATTCAAGTCGAATGATAATTCTTCTTCTTCCAAACTGTAAAATAATTATTCAAAAGCTAAGGGCACCGCTAACACAGTGGTACTCAAAGTTGGTCTAGCTCATCCATCAAATCAGGATACCCCCTCATCTAATCTCTCACCCATCCATACTTTTCAATTCAAACAAGAACAACGGAAATACACCCCAATCGGGGAGCCTTACTCTTCTGTCTTAGAAAATCTTATCAAAGTCGGGTCCATCACCCTTCTGCCCATAAAACCACACACTGGTTTCAACCTTTCTTGCCCCATGGCTGCATGGTATAAAGAACATGAATTCTATAATTATCATCGAGTAAAGGGTCATAGTGATGGTAATTACATCACTTTCAAAAACATTGTCCAAGAAATGCTCAAGAAAGGTGAGTTAACCATGGATAATCCTAATGCACCTGCCAACCAAAACCTACAACTCTTCAAGAAACCATTTCCTAATCATGCACCTTCGTCTAATCAAACCGGTGAGACCTCAACTCATGATACCCATACCCGCGAGGTCCACGCTATTTTTAGTGATGCACCTGTTGCTTCCCATATTCCATCCATAGAGGAGATTCTAGCTTGTAATACTGCTTCCACATCAGAACCAACCTCCCATGTTCCTTCACCCATAGAGGAACACCTTTCACCTCCTTCCTCACCTATGGAGGATTCTTCCGCTAACATTGAGACCATTTCACCTTTGGCTTCTCCACTTAGAGAACCGATACCCATAGTGCTTCTTCAGTTCATGGAGGATACTTGTTTTCCTCCTCCACCCACAAAGGAGCTCCCATCATCTCCTCCACCTATAGAGGAGCACCTATCATCTCCTCCACCTATCATAGACCCAGTTGAGATACCTTTTCCTCTTAGTGAGCATTCTCCATCAGCTACCCAAGATCCTGCAGACCTACTTTCGGCTCTCTTACCCACAGAAGCTGAAGCTATCCAATTCCCCATCTCTAAGACACATTTTATAGGAATAGCCATTAGGTCCTCATCAAATCCACCTACAGACGTGTCATTCTCATGTTTGGCTGATCACTTAGATTATGTGGATAGGGCCTTACTTTGGGGGTACCTTTTGCTTCCTGTCTCAACACAGATGCAGATGTCACTTGCTGATACCTCCACTATCTACCCAAAAATATTTCAACCAATCCAAACGAACTCAACTACCTCTATCACAACTTCTTCCATGACACCCATCATAGCTCAATGTACACCCTTACCCATAACCCAAACTACATCTAAACCCAAACCCACACCTATAGCATCTTCCTCCAATAAACCTATTACCAATTTAGGGGTCACCCCAGCCACCAGCCTTACTCATCCACCTATCAAATTGGATTTAGCTACATCCTCCAAAGTCAACACCACACCTACTCCATCACCCAAATAGAAGAACCAAACCCATAGACCTCATAACCTGGTTGCACCAATCATACGTACACTTGTCACGTCTGTCTTAGGACCTCAAATTCTTGGCATGGTTAAGAAACCTCTACCCATCAATAAACTAAAAATACAATAGCCCATCCCTTCCTCACAAACCTCTAACCTACCCAAGTGCCCGACACAACTTACACCCACACCTGTAGCATCTTTACCTCCCATACCTCTAATAATCTCCGCAACTTATTCACTACCCACTACACTTCAGTCTTTGTCTCTCACACCCCCTACTCGACCTACATCATCTACCTTCATAGCACCTCTGTTATCCCCGTGGGTAACTTGCCCTCTTCCCCCATCTGATTTTCCTTCTAGATCTCGTACACCCATATCACCTTTACCCAAGAAGGTGCAACATAAAAAACAAAAATCCACAACCCTCCAATAAGGTAGTCAAAGTAACCATACACCCTCCTACCCGTTCATCTACCATATCCCTACCCAAACAAACACGATCAACACCCAATACTACTCTATCACCTAAAACCATGGCTCAACCCACTCCCCCTCCTGCAAGGACCATTCCTCAACAATCAATCATACCTACACCCAAACCCACTTTCACCTCTCATTGCGACCCACTAGTGGGGTCCTATGCCAAAATTTTAACCAACCTCCTGGAGACTTCTATTATCGCATTGCCGCCACTCAAACCTTACGACCCCCTCAAACCCAATCCAAAGGGGTTTGATGACACTAAAATTTTTGCCTACCATCGTGTGTTAGGGCACAATGTAGAGAAATGCAAGGCCTTGAAAACCATCCTTATCCAGTTGTGTCCTTCGGAAGCCAAATTTGATGACAACGGCCTTCTCGATGAAGACCTTGCCTCACCGACACCAATTCCCACACTTTCCACTCAACAACCACAACCTCTACCCCCATAGCTCCTAAAACCACCCCCAAGATTTGAAATTAACATGGTTTACATCAAATAACTTGCCACACCATCACCCAAATGTTGTTGCACCCAGCTCACTTCACAAGCCTTTTCTCCCCTAGTAGGTTTTTGTCTGTCATGTTGTTATACCACTCACCCTACACCTTCTCCGTTTGCCAAATCCCCTTAGATCAACATGATCCATGTTACTACCCATGCTCAGAAGGATAAAGGTAAGGAAAAGTCAACTGACCCACCAACCAATCCTATACCCAACATACCATCTGCACCCACACCTAAGATTACTATCTGCGGACCCACATACCCTATTTCTAATGGGGTCACACATCACACCATGCTCAAAAAATTACACCAATCTCCCCTCAAAATGTCCTTATATGACCTCATCCAAACCTTGGAATCCCATCGTCAAGCTCTCATGGATGTTCTTCAATCTATTGAGGTTTTACCCAATGACCCTACACCCGTAGCCTCCATTATCACACCCCATCATGTAGCCTCTCTCACCAAATTACCACCTTTATCCACACCACACTCTACTCACCAAGTAGCCTCCCTTAGATTCTCAGAGGAAGAGATCACACCACACCAAAAAAATGACCCAGACCCAACCATCTTCATCTCTATCCACATTGATGACATATGTGTGCGACGTGTGATGATTGATGGGGGCGCTAGCATTAACATCATTTCATCCCATGCATTTGCTTAAATGCGTATACCTGACAATTGCATGCATAAACATCAAGTCATGTTGCGTTCATTCAATGATGTTATCACCTCTACATTAGGCACTGTCATCCTCCACATTTTCATGGTCCCCTACACTATTCTAGAATTATTTTATGTTTTGGAGGGGGAATTTCAATATAACTTGTTACTTGGAAAACCCTGGATTCATGTCATGGGTTGTGTTCCTTCCACTTTGCATCATTTTTTAAACTTTGAGCATGAAGGAAATACCTACACTATCCCAGCTTATACATCACCTTTTAAAAAATGCAACATGCTTTACCGACCCAATGATGTGCTCATACCTATTAAGCCATCTACCTCCATGACCCCTACTACTTCACCCACACCTTCACTTACCATTACAGTTGCTACCTCAACTACACATGCCTCCTCCATTCCTACTACTGCTACAACCTCCACGGCTGATCCATCAGCCTCCCAATCCATTAACTCCACCTTTGCATCGACCTCTAACACATCATTTTTCAATGCCTCACTCTGGGGGAGTACCGCCTATATAGTGTCAACACATTCCTTACTCCACAAGAGTATGGGAGTCTTCACCAACACCCTCGCTATGATCACCACATAGGAGAATGCCTCCTTTATGGTCCTCCTCATCTTCGTACCAGTCTCACCTATGGGGGACTTGATACTACCACGTACATACCCAAACCACCGTCACAAACCCGCCCATTTTCCGCTGACTTCTATTCTCTTACCAATCTCCATTTTTCCCACACCTTCCTACACCAATGTGCATGGAAGGGTTTTGGTTTTGGATTTTATGAGCAAGGTCATCATACTGTTATTCCATGTACCACCCACAAACATAACAACTGTAGTGGTATTAGCTTTCCTGAACCACCTACCAAACAAGCCCACATTGAACTCATCAAGGACATTAGCCCTTCTCTGCTTTCTTCACCCGCTCCACCTTCACCACCACCTTCACCAATGGAGTTGATCGATCCAAAATCTATCCCTCCTATCCTTTTTTTTCATAAACACCATTTCATTGGGGCCTTTGACTTATCAACGCGAGGGCGAGGCTCCTTCCTCTCTTCCCTTCCTGTATCCTAAAATGATCGATGATGATACACCTTTAATTAGCATCATCCAATGTCAGGATGATGAATCCATACTCACCTACCTTGGTGTAGAAGACTCATATATTCATCGGTTGTTACCCTATGAGATGCAAACCATGTTGAATGAATCGACTATCGAGATCAACATTCATACTCAGGACAACCTGCACATCCTAAAGATCGGTCAATCTTTAGATGTTGCTGAATAGGAAGCCATCACTTCTTTTCTCAAAGATCATAACCATGCCTTTGCTTGGTCTTATGCAAACATGCCCAGTATTGACCTCACCATAGTGGTCCACAATATCATAACCATTCCCAATGCCAAGCCCATCAAACAAAAGCTAAGGAAAATACACCCTCGCATTGCCCTTCTCGTCAAAGAAGAGATTCAACGCCTTCTTTCTGTTTCCTTCATATTAACCATTGATTATCCTCGTTGTATTTCTAACATTTTCCCTGTCACTAAAATGATAGGGGGACTCTACATTTGCATGGACTTATGTGACCTCAACCTAGCCTACCTAAAAGATGACTTTCCCTTACCCGGTATTGATCAACTGGTTAACCTTACCGCTGGTCACGAGATGCTATCACTCATGGATGGCTTCTTGGGTTATAACCAAATCTTTCTTGCCCCAGAATATCATCACAAAACCACGTTCATCACCCCTTGGGGGACCTTATGCTACCAATTCATGCTTTTGGCCTTAAAAATGCTGGTGCTACATATCAGCGAGCTATGACTTACATCTTCCATGACATCATGCATCACATATTGGAAGATTACATGGATGACCTTCTTTCCAAATCTAAACACTGCTCCGAACACCTTGCTTTCCTCAAAACCATTTTTGACTACCTCATTAAATATTGTGTTTTCCTTCAGCCAAAAAAGTGTGTCTTCGCGTTTCTCTCAGGAAATATCCTGGGATTTATTGTTTCCTTACGTTGTATAGAAGTTGACCCTACTAAAGTCAAGGCCATTCTAGACATGCCTCTGCCCACTAACCTTAGACAACTATCTATCCTGCAAGGTAAGTTGTAGTCTATTCATCGTTTCATTTAACAATTATCTAATCAGTATCAACCATTTCATCATTTGCTCAAGAAGGATGTCTCCTTTAAATGGGATGATGACTGTCACAAATATTTTGGGGCCCTAAAACAATACCTCCTCTAACCACCCGTACTCATTCCACCTAGGATAATCAACCTTTCTACCTATACATCTCAGTTACTGATCACTCCTTGGGAGCCATGCTCCTCATCATGATGAACAACATACGGAGCATGAAGTTTATTATATAATTTGTACTCTTTTGGATTACAAAATTTGAACACCCATCCCAAAAAAAATTGTGTAGCCTTATTTTTTGTTGCCACCAAACTCCGCCATTACCTACTCAACCACAAAACCTATGTTGTGACCAATACCGACCCCTTACACTTCATGTATGCCAAACCTTATCAAAATCAACGTGCCCCATGCTGGCTTATGCTTTTAGCTAACCTCGACCTTGAATTCATTCATCAAAAGTCCATCAAGGGCCAAGCCATCGCCAACCAATTGGCCGACGCACCTATTTCTGGGGATCAACCCTCTAATTTTGAATTCCTAGATGAGTCAATTGCTACCCTTTCCCTAGATAAGCCCGCTTACCAGATGACACTCTTCTTTGATGGTTCCAAGTGTTAGCATGGGGGTGGGGCTGGTGTTATCCTCATTCCTCTTGATGGTGAACCCATGCCTTTGTATTTCAAACTAGATTTTGATTGTACAAATAATAGCACCGAATACGAAGCACGTGTATTAGGTCTTCAAGCCACCTATGCCCTAGATGTCAAATCAATCAACATCTTTGGTGATTCTCAATTGGTCATAAACTAAGTTAATGGTATATACCAATATCGTAACGAGCTGCTTCAAAAGTATAAACATCATGTAGACATACTTTTGACCACCTTTGACTATTACACCCTTCAAACCGTCCCATGTTCAACCAACAAATTTACAAATACCATGGCCTGCTTGGCTTCCCAAATACCCGCTTCGCCTGTCGATTCTAAAATCTTTGTCACCATACAACGAATCCAATCACCTTCTTATTTACCATGTGAAGTTTACTCTATCGAAACCGCTACCCCGGACCCAAGTGACCTTTGGTACAAACAATACTCCGACTATCTTTCTCTCTCCATCTTACCTCATGATCTCACCTATAATAGACAACGTGCCTTCCTTAAAAAGGTCTCTTGTTATGTCATCATGGGGGGCCTCCTCTATAAGTGTGGCTTTGATGGTATTATCTTATGATGCCTCACGAGTTCTGAAATTCCTTATACCATTAAGGAAGTTCATGATGGCATATGTGGAGGTCACTTCAGTGGCCTTGCTATTGCTAAGCGTATTCTTCACCTAGGCTATTACTGGCCGACCCTTAACTATGATTGTTATGACTACATCAAACATTATGTAAAATGCCAACAACATGCCAATCTTCATCATACACCCAGTCACGCCTTACAGGTTGCCCGTGACCTTTGGTTTTTCTCTCAATGCAGTTTAGATCTTGTCGGAGAGATCAACCCCCATTCTTCCCAATGACATCAATGGATCATCACCGCTACCAAATACTATACAAAATGGGTTGAAGTCGTACCACTCATCTCCACGAAAGCTGAGAAAATATGTGAATTCATCAATCATCACATTTATGACTTTGGTGTTCCTCATCACCTCATCACTGACAATGGAAAACAATTCAAAAACAAAACATTACAAAAACTTTGCAATGCCTTCGGTATTCAGCTAAGTTTCTCATCACCTTATTACCCACAGACCAATGGCCAAGCCAAATCCACTAACAAAACCTTAAACAAAATTCTCATGAAAGTGGTTAACAATATTGGGAAGGATTGGCATACGCACATTTCTTTTGCCCTATGGGCATACCGCACTAGTATTTGCACTTCCACTGTTGCCACACCATTTTATCTATTCTACGGTACAAAGGTTGTTCTACCTCTCGAAGTCTAGATTCCCTCACTCCACATTTCTATCCATGATATGCTTAATGATGACTAATTTCATTAGGACCATTTAGCACAACTGGAGTTATTAAATGAATGTCATCTTAACACTCTTGATCACCTTCAAGTTTACCAAAAATGTATAAAACGTGCCTACGACAAACATGTCCATGAACGAACCTTCCAAGTCAATGACCTTGTCCTGAAAGAAAATCAACATGTAACCAAAGCAAAAAAAAGTAAATGGGGAAAATTTGCTCCTAATTGGCTTGGACCATACATCGTGACTCATACTTACAGATCAGGTTCTTATCGTTTATCTTCACTCAATGGTAAACCTGAACCTGAGCCCCTTAACGCCTTGTATCTTCGACCATTCTATTATTGACTTTTAGTCCTACCTCACCTTTTGTCACTTTCCATGCTCATTCCTTGAGCACTATCCACTTCATACACCTCACCAACAATTAAACAAGAATCATGTGAGTACCCATCACTTGTTATCTTCTCTTGAATATGTGTACCACAGTGCTACACATAGCATGATTCTCATGGATAATTTTTGTCTACCTTTAGATGAGATCCCATGGTCGTTTCACCCTGCTTTTCAAACAAGAATTGTATTCTTCGCCTTGGTCTTTTCCATGACTTCAAAGCCCTCACATGGGACCCAACTCCTTGAGTCAAAATTCTAATATAAAATATGACTCCCTCAAAAGGACATCTTCCTCTCGATAACCGTTATTATAAATAGACTGCTCCCTCGAAGGACAACTATGTAAAGCCCTTAACAAAAAAAAAGAAAGAGAATTTGAAGCTTCCCGCATCGATAAGCTTCATGAAGACCTCAAGGAGTTAAATTCCTCATCCCATATAGACTTCCCACATCGATCAGTCTATCTCAAATATGAGTCAAAACAGAAAACTTTTCAGTCATGGACTTGCCCATTGTGACCTTGGATCTCTTGCCTGAAGAACATGCTACCTCACGCCATATAAAAAATTAACCACCTTTCACCCTTCTTACCATTCCCACTCCCATTTCCTACCGCCTCAAGGGACCTCTTGGAAACCAAGACATTTGGTGATCATGTGACTACTTTTCACCTTAGAACAATCAATCATGCAATGTCTTTAGGGTCTTACGTTCATCACCTCCTCCAAGGTATGATCTACTCGGTATGATCCTAACCAATCAAGTGGCTTTATTGCCCCCTCTTATCTTTTGACCATCTTTATTTATGTTTTGATTACCTTATACAGGATTTGGTCCTCGACACTTACCTTTGGGGTATTCTTCTTCTTTTGCCACAATCAACATCACCTATACCAATTTTCCTATAACCCACCCACACCTAACAGACCTAAACCCACAACATACCTAAAACCTACTAACTCATTTTCATACCTCATCCTATTCTTCCCTAGCTCATGGGAAAACTACATCAGCCAGAGGTCCCTTTTCCCTAGGACTATGTAGGCAACACTCTAAGGGCATGGGGCCCTTGGAGGTTAGCTCGACCACTCTCTACCCTAACCAATTCATCCTCCATCTTCCTAAATCACATTCCACCCCACTTAGTTTCCTTTGTATATCAACAATTGGACATCAAACCAAACAGACAACAAGTTGATTAACATTTTTATCATCATCACAACATACATTTCTTATGACTACTATTTCTTTACCATCATCATACATATATTATAAAGCATCTTAACAATAGCCCATATTATCATTCATTATACAAATTAATGAATCACAACTTCAACTACTTTAAACACAACCATGCCTAAACAGACATGACTCAACCATGCCTAAACCAACCTGATTCAATCCATGCCTATGACCTAACCTAACTTCATCATGCCTAACCTAATTTTTGTACATATCAAAACAACAAATCAAAAGTCTCATCAAAACATCAACAAATCAAGAATCTCATGTATCTCATCATATAAATAAATGTGTATCTCAATACAACATACATGGATATCCCATCCTGTCCATCATCTCATAATCATCGGCACGCAGGATGATACTCAATACAAAATGTCTTCGGCACGTAGGCTGGTCTCATATACAATAAAATGATGAATCAATACAAAATCTCTTCAGCGCGCAGGCCAGTATATGCTCAAAATATACAACAAAAACTCTTGTACAGCCTCACTATCTTCGGCATGAAGGCCGATATATATCAAAAAATGACTATAATACATCAAAATCAAAAGCCACATATCAGGCATCTCAGTGGATATCCTCCATCTCTATATCACCTATACCCTCTGCCTCCTCTGCCCCTGTCTGGAGACCTGCTAGCATCTCCCCACCCATCATAGGTGGTGGCTGAGTCCCTATTGGCACCTCACCTAGAGCTGGTCTCCATGCACTGGTAGCCTCTCCCTGATCTGGCCTTGGAGCTCGATGGCCCCTTGTGCTCTCCACACTGTGAGTGTGGGATCTAGTCCTCTCACTCGACGTCTGCTATTCTCGGTACTCTCCATAGGATAGAAAGTCTATCCCTGCCACCATCAGCTAGTCCTGGTAGTATCTAGCCTCACCTAGGGCATCCCGTAACCTAGATATAGGCATGGTCTGTTGTGGCCCCATAGGCCTCATCCCATGTACCTATCCTGCGGGGACCCTGTCCCGCTCCTACCTATGAACTGGGACCTGATCCCAGTGCCTGTGGTGGTGCTCTCTATCCCTGTGCCTATATCTAGGCCTGTAAGGCCCCAATCTGTGCCTGGGCTATGGCCAACTAGCCCTACAGACCTTCCACCTATGCTTGTAAGGCCGCCACCTGACCATCATCCTCCCCTCCATCTCCATCCCCACCACCAACCATCTGGGTCTATAGACTGGCCACCTGTACATGTAGCTCTGCTACCTCTGCCTCTGAGCTTCCTAGTTGTGTCTATACCATACCCAACTAGGTAATTAGAGTAGCCACCTACCCCTGTAGGGCATCTCTCTGCACCGTGATGGTGGCTAGATCTGGCTGCCCCGGTCTGGGTGGTATGGCTCATAAATGAGCCACCCACCACTATCTATACCTATCTGTGACCCCGACATCATCTATCCACCGGTCCACTACCTACTCCTCCTGCCCTGTGGGCACTGTAGGCTATGGTAGAGGTAAGGGCCTCTCCATGTCATCTCTCCTATACTGCGGGAAGGGTGGAGGTACGTCCTGTAATAGCCTGAACTGCCACCTGACTCTGTCCACCGGGATCATCTCGTGCTCCCCGGCACGGTGACCCTGTATCCATCTCACTAGCTAGAGCTCAGCTAGCTCCTCATGCATATGCCTATATGAGGGGAATCCCACATACAACCTCCATATAATGTCCACTCCGGACAACCCCTCCAATAACCACCAGAAATAGGCCACATCATGTGTGGGCCTATCTGATCTCCGCTCTCCAATAGCCAACACCCATCACCTATACCCCACCCGAACAAATCTCGGTGGGAATGCATCTGCTCGGGGCATCCCTACTGGCTGCACACAAACTATGTGCTCATAAGCCCAACAGTGTAGTAAGAAGGTACAACATAGGCTGAACCTACGCAGCCACCCATATGCCCATAACTCTCTGTACAGCTGCACCAGGAATGCTGGCACCTAGGAAAAGTGGGTCTCATCTATCATCATGTCATGGAGTACCCCCATCAATGATCGGGGAAAACATCCACCCTCTGCATCTGGTAGTGCAAAGCAACACACTACCTCCATCAAAAGAACCACTAGCCTCGTCTCCTCTGGATGGGCTAGGTACATCTCTCCATATCGAATGCTAGCACTATGGAATGTCAGCTCGGCCATCCCCTCACCAAACACCATCAGCATCAGCTCCTCTGAGGCCTAGGAGGAGATAGAGTAGACCTGTGTACCCAATATGGGTAGCTGTAGAATCCTGAACACGTCCTCCAGGGTGACAGTGATCTCACCCGTCGGTAGGTGGAACGTGTTGGTCATGGAATCCCATCTATCGATGAGCATGACCATCAAACTAGGCTTCCAGACTACATGCCGGTAGCATCAGACTCCACTCAAGCCCACCACCTCCACATGCTGCAACTCCTTAGGGGTCGTTGTGACGTGCATTGTCATGAGAAGGAGTGGAACCCTATCCCACATACATAGCTGATCTCTCCCTTGCATCCAATATGAACAACACATTAATCTACATTTTTATACCCATACTTACCCCCTATCATTTCCCAACACCCTATTTTACCCCTACCTATCTTGATCCCCCAACTTATGGACACTTTTGACCCCTTTCTCTCCACATCCTGACCAGTGTCGGTTATCTCTAACCGACCCTGGTCACCCTTAACTGGCATCAGTCACCTGTTTAGTGACCGATACCGGTTCAACCCTACCGATGTTGGCCACACTTGACTGACGACAGTCACTGTCGCAGTAAAAACCCGTGACCCCCAAACCCCCCTTTTTTCTCAAAAACTATCCACCTTGACCCTTTTCCCCCCTAAAAACACCTACACCTCCCTTCCACCTCATCCCCTCCCTTCCTCTCCCATTTATTTCTCTCCCCATTCCTATTTTACCCACTTTCCCTCTCATTTCCAAATTTAATTTTTTTTCACCCACCCAAAAACAAAAACCACAAAACAATTTGCAAATCCTATAATCTATCTAGTTGAATACAACTAGAGTTAGACGCTTACCTCATCATGCTACCATCGTCTCGGTGGCACGTCTAGCCGCTGCACCGGTGGCCCGCCTGATCCCTCTCTGGCCTCTGCCATCACTAAATCTCCACCCATGTCTCCAACCAATCGAATCACATGCACTGATCCTATGGACCTGCCTCTCACCAACCAATCACCCACTGTTCACACTGCCAACTCAATGCTCCATTCCATCTAGACACTTTTCCCTTTTTTCTCTCTCTTTTGTCATTTTCTCAAATCACAATATGACAAATGAATAACACAAAAACACGGATTTTTTGTTTTTATAACAAACCAAACCTAACCGACGTTGGTTCACCTTCACCAACTTCGGTCGCATGCCCTACCTTACCATGGTCGGTTTCTTTATACCAGCGTCGGTTACCCTTGACCGGCATCAGTCACCCTCTCTTACACCAACCCAACATTTTACCCTATTACCCTGCCCATCACTCTTTTTTTTCCACACCTAACCCTTACCCTGATCATTTTCCCCACCCAACCTCTACCCAAACCATTTACCTCACCCTCCTACCCTCATCATTTCCTACCTAATCTCATCCTCCTTTGGGGACTCCTTATTTTACCCATACCTCAGCCTTACCCGCACCGTGACCTAGATATTTGGACTTGGACCATCGCTAGTGACCTTTGACCTCATGTGTTTGCTATACCTTATGGCACTGTTACCTGTGTTGTTGACCTAATGACCTTACCTAGCCTATTTCCATGACCATTTATCCTGACCCTACCTTTGGTGTACCAGAACATACCTAAACGTTCTTGCACCTAACCTACATTGTGTTTCCTGACCATATCCTATACCTTGGATACCGGAATCATTTTGACCTTGTTTGGATAAACCTATCGACCTTAGACAATGTAGAGTTTGACTGCTCTTCAACCCTGGTAATGTACTGCAGTTTATATGTGTGCGTGCATTTGACTATTGCTACCTTTGACCCTGACCCATTACCTAGATTTCCCAAGTAGACCTTTAACCCCTTTTCCCCCATTCCCCACCTTCCCTTTTATCACATTTACCTTTTATCAAACCACTCACCAACTCTGCCTTCTGCCTCATCAGTTCCTAGTTTGAGGGGGATCACCTTCACCCACACATGGGGCAACCACATCTTATTTTTGTTAGCGTCGCTTACCAATACAAGCTACGCAACAAAAAGGGGCAAAATGTAGACACTAAAATTAGGTCACACTCCCCTTTGGTCCCTCGACAAATAAACACCCTTCATCACATTAACCTAGCCATGGCCCCCTTCACTCCACTAATATTAATTTAATTAATTTAATTAAATTAATTCATTATCCTCACCATATTTATTATTTAAATATCTTAATTAGGGATAATGTCCACATACATCTCACCTAGACACCTCATCAAGCCAACTCACCTTAAGACCTATTCTTAGTAGGTTGCCATAACTAACTAAGACTTACCCAAACCCTAAAAATCAATGCCTACATTCCCTCTAACCACATTCCCGCATGCTTACAAGAAGCTTCCAGTCTAATCCATGGGTGAATGACACGAGATCCCAGAAAAATCAAGGGGATCTGCCTAGTTTAGTAAACCTAGAAAATCCTACCTTGATCGACACTGGTTACCCTTAACCATCGCCGGTTAAGTCGAAACCACCATCGGTCACCTTTTAATCCCCAAAACAACCTTATTTTGGAGGTTGGAAAACATTGGCACATTCCTGAGAGATATCGCATCTTCTGAGAATGAATTTCAGTGAGAACACGCATGCAAGGAAGGAGATCAAGCATTTTCTCTTGCACAGCCATCCAACATTCACGCCAGCACAGATTTGATCCAACCAAGCAAAAGAGAATGCACATGCAGCCCATGCAGGAGATTTCCAGTGTTTTGGTGATCCTCAACAGCATTCAACCCCTTTCCAGTACCTTCATTCATCACTCACAGACACCCAAGACCATATTTCAAGTAAGTGGAATAGTTTACTTCTTTGGTTCATTGGTTTCATCATTATATTGTCATCCTTTGTTTCCTTAGCCACCCATTGACCTCCATTCATACTCACCCCTCCACATACCCATTAAAACCTTGCCAAACCCCACCCAAACAACCTAATACCTCTTTCCAACCAATCAATTCCTTGTGCAATCACAAGGGAGATCCAGAGCCCATTTTGTGGCATTCCCAGTATTCCACAGTAACCGGCACCAGTTTTCCCCAACCGGCATCAGTCACCCTTAACCAGCATCAGTCTCTGTATTTACCCATACAACCCAGAACAGTGACCTATCCACCTATTCCCACATCACCCTTAATCACCTGTGACCTTCCTGAGACCTCTGTCAGACCTGCAGAGACGTAGAACCAGTTACTTGACCTTCGGATCTTATTTTAACTTAGCCTGTTAGATTAGATCTTTCTTATTGTATTTTGGATGAGATACCCAAATCATTTTAATTGCAATAGGATTTACTTTATTACCCACATTAAATTTTTTTAAACAGTGGACTGATAGCCATCTAGGAAGTATCACACTTCCCGGATCTAGCACACGCTAGGTAGTTCACTGCACATATTGTTTAACTCTTTCTGGTGGTCTTGCTTTTCATTACAGGTAGTTCCTCCTAGCCAAAAGGAAGTTCTCATGATCAGCTATGGATCAAGGAGTCAACACGTGCGCAACAACCCATCAACCAACATTTCAACAGGTATTCCTCCTATGCCCGTTACCCTATCTGTTTCATCAATATTTCAAAGAAATGTCTAAGAATCAGGTGAAACAGGCAGATCTAGACTGCAAGATGAATATGCAAACCTGAAGGGTGTAAATTCCAAATGGAGGGTGACAAGAGCTTGTGTATGCTATGTGTAATCTACAAGAAAGAACTAGAGACATAAACCCCCCAGAAATGGCTGAAGATAGCATTAAAAGAGATCTGTTTGAAAAATTGGACCTGGGTTGATGGAAATTTGACTGGGTCAGATGTGACTATATGAGAAGTGGATAAAGCCAAGGATAAATGGATGAGAAAGACAACCTGTAAAAAAAAGGCTAAAGTGGAAGGTTGGTGGAGAATCTCTAAGTGTTGTTGTTGATGATCTGAACCTACAAGAGATTAGATATGAGAAATACCCAAATAATATGACAAAATCTTATTAAATCAACACGATGATAACTATAAACCTCACAACTAATGATAATGAGTTATGCAAGCACACTGAAAATATGTCCTGAAGATCTGTGGATTTTTTAGGGATGTTCCAGTGTGGGGAAGGATGCTCAGCTCGTAAGAAAGCCTGAAGTTGCATGTATCAGATACTGGATATAAGGAAAGTAGTTAGTTTTATAGGGGTTGACGGTGACTAGGCTGGGTCGCCACTGATTATGGGGAAGGTTTCCCCACTGGGCATGATTTTCTACTTTTGATAGGATTTTGGTGTTTTTTAAAGATTGGGTGAGTGCTTTAAAGCATGTATGCGGGATTAGGTTTCTTGGGGATGAATTTAAGTTAGTTAGGGCATAAAATAGATGGGAGAAAATATTAGAAAAGTAAAGGGATGAATTTAGGATAAAAGCATCCTAAATGGCAAGATGAAGAGTATTAATTAATTAATAGGAATTAATTAATTAATAAGAATAAGGATTAATGTGGATGAGATAATTGGGCATGTAAGATGTTAAAATGATTAATTAATTAATGTCTCTTAATTAATTAATGAGGATTGGGAGGGCATTTAATTAAATAAGGGGGATGATTGAATAAATATTTGCACATGGGCGATGAGGGTATAGATACAGAATTTAGGTGTCTACACCTATCGTTCTTCCCACATCATGTGATATTTTATAAATTTCCCTTGGCCCCAAAGTCTCTTAATGCTTTGATTTCTAATAAGTGTCTTAAGAGGCACATTGAATCAATTAGTGAGCAGTTTTCTCTCAAGAATTGGCTAACCCCCTACACTCTGTGAAGCATCGATTGGAGACAAGTGTCCTTTTTCCACATAGAAAGAATAATAATTATTTACCATTTTAAACTTATGAGATCATTTCCCAAACTTTACAAAATTTTGATTATTAACACCTGGCATGTATGGGACAAGTAACACTCATCAGTTTGTTTCCATGTTTCTAGGAGCTCTATCTCCTTTGTATTACTGATGAATGACAAGTGGTGGGAACTAGTTAAGAAGGACTTCCTGAAAGAATATATCCTTTATTATTTTCTCCACATAGCCATGATACGTTAATGAGAGATGCATGGCTTGGTGGATATCCATGATATTGAGGATTTTCTATAGTACAGTACTGATGAGATTAAATTTAATGATTTTCTCAATATAGAAAAGAGGTTGTGGGTGTCACATGGTGCCATAACAAGCCTTTGATTTTTTACTTGTAACTTTTGATAAATACCTCCATTTAACATGTGCATGGTACCATAAAAAAGGAACATGGTCTTAGTGAATATAGTGAAAGGAACGAAGAGCGAGGAAAATTTTAAGACCCCTTAATAAAATCCAACCTAGATTTTCTTTGGAAAATTGTAAAAAATATATTTTGTGTTGATGGTAAATATGGGAAAATACATATAGTGATGAATGCAAATAATATATCTAGGAAAAGGTGAGCTAGAAATGAGCATAGTGGGGAAAAACATTAAAAAAATGTGTAGGTAGTCATACAAATGAATGGATGCATATGCAAGTATCGTCGGGAGGTTGTATATGTTATCGGGTGACCACATATGCAATCAAACACTTGTACAACTAAATATGCATACACTCAATTGCATATATACAGATGGTGGTTTTATATGCATACCGGAGGCTACATATATAGACACCTGATTGCATATACAAACTCTCAGTTACATCTATGCATTTGACTGACTACATGAATGCAATCGAGTGTTTGCATATGCAGCCTCCCAACTTCATATACCACTTCCTAGTTGCATATGCAGCCTCCTAACTACGTATGTAGCTACCCAACTTCATATAAAACCACGTGGTTGTATATGTAGCCACCCGACTATGTATAAAATTATCCGATTGCATATACCATTGGGTGGATGCATATGTAGGTGGGCATTTGTATATATTCTCAAATGACTATATGTGTAAATGGTCATCTACATCTACATTCGCCCGATTACCGGTAGCCTTCCCTATATACCTGCCTTCCCAGCTGCACAAACAATTTTCTGCCATACTACTTACTATCGATTCATATTTTTATCCATTAATCGAATCAGGATCATACAACTAATATTATCAATTCTTTAAATCGGGATTGCAGCTACAGCCTATAGGTTCATATGGTTAGGGTTATTCATTCATGTTGAACCTTGGTGCATTGGTGTTGTCATTTATTTTAGGTGGCATTGATGGAAAAGGTTTGATTGGTAAAGTGAGGCTGAGACAAAGGCATAAAGGTTGATTAAACGTGGTTTCAAGATGAATTCATTTAGGCCCAGTTCTAAAGCCTAATGAGGTGTATGGGCACAAATAAGGTTATGAAAAGACCATGTAAGCATGGGAGGATCCTAGGATCAGTTTCTATGGAATGTATGAGCATCTACAATGCTTATTTTAGCTCATTGAGGAAACATTCAAATTCTCACCAAAACTGCCTTTGAGGACTAGCAGTAAAGTCATGAGAAAATGAGATTGGTTTGAATAGTATAGGAAAAATTATGAGGAACTAACCTATGGAGCATATAGATGGATTTATTTTAGTGCTTCATGTCAAGTTTCATCAAGTTTTGAAGAAGATTGTGAAATTTATTTTCAAGTTTTACTAAAACCAGTCTCTTGAGAAATGCAATTTGAGTACCTTATCTTCTTAGCATCCAAACAAAATTATTTATCCTTATTCGGATAAATCATAAAATTAATTTTTTAAGGGCACTCCAATACCGAAATTTTGCAAAATAATTGATGGAAATTTGATAAGAAACAGAGAAGTTCTATTCATTTTTCTAATAAGGTTTCTCTCTCTCAAGAATTCCTTGAAGCGGTAGGCACAAAATGAGTTGTTTTGGCTCAAAATGACTTGTGCAAGTAGTAAAACCCCTTTAAAATATAAAATACTCTCTTCAATTCAAAATGGTGGTATGTTTTCTATCCAATCATTATGTTGTACGGAAATGCTCTGTTTTTGCAAACGTTGCATATTCAGTCATGTCTTGAAAATTTGAAAGATGGATGAAGGATATTTCAGGTCATAGGTATGAATTTTGAATTAATAAAAAGTGATAATCACCTTCTATAGGTTAAAAATATTTTTTTAGAGATCCTAATTTTTTTGTTGAACCAATGTTCTTTAAACTATTGTAGTACAATCTTGTGTTTAATTGAATTGAGATCTAGGTTGTGTTTGCATCCTTTCTTCTTCAAACTTTGCATTCTTTTTTAAAGAGATAGTGTGTACACTCCTTTCAATTCATCTCTTTCACATGTGGCACATGAGTATAATAATGGTTACAATAAATGTACAAAACTTACTATAATTTTATCTTCAAGGAAAACAATGGATTTGGGATTGAAGTTCCCTATTCTCATGCCAAGTTTGGGTCAGTTGATGATGGAAATCATTATTATCAAGTGCATCAACATTGAATCTTATCAAAGTAAATGATCTTGGTTCCAAATCTAGTGTGTCTCATGCAAATTAGGTTTTGTTGGGAGTCTGTTTCTTTGTCTAGTGACAGTTATGAAGAGCAAATACAGTAACACTAAATCTTAGTCATTTTCTATCTCTTCATGTAATTAAATGCTTGGATATTACAATGATCTCATCCATTGGAATGGTCACATGGCTAGTTTAGTGAAAAATTGAAATCTGAGATAGTATAAGCTTTGAAATAACAACCTAGGGTTTGTTCTTTAAAACCCTAACTGTGTTTATATTGAAGACCTTGCAAATTGATCTTTGAGCTCAGATGTGAAGCAAGTATATACTTAATAAGTGCGGGTACTGTTAGGATTATTCTTAAGATGTGAAGTTTCATAAATACTTACATTTTATGCATAAGAAAAACTATCACAAGATGTACATATATCCTCAAGCTTGCTCATATAATAGTAATGGGAAGAATTGGAGTCCTTCAATCCTCTGAATCTCATTTGTGCACACTCTTTCACATATGGATGCTTGCTCTTTGATCATGCTTCAAGTCCACCCTACACATGTTCAAATAAAAATGTAAATAAAAAATGGTGAAGGATAGAAGTAGAATAGAGTTGTTTAAATAATTTTTGAAAGTGATTAATGTATATTCACAGTGTAAATTCTTGTGCAGGGGTCTGTCAGTCCCATAAAACAATGATTAGCTTGTTATAACAACATGATAAACATAGTGACTATTATAACTTGTTGGAAGAGGATAGTTCATGAAATTTTGGGAAGCTCAATAGTCTGAATACATGTTAAATGGTTTTTTTTTAGTGCTTCATGTCAAGTTTCATCAAGTTTTGAAGAAGATTGTGGAAGTTATTCGAGTTTACTAAAACTAGTCTCTTGAGAAATGAAATCTAAGCACCCACTCTTCTAGGCATCCAAACAAAATTATCAAGCCTTCTTTGGATAAATTATAGAAGTAATTTTTGAATATCACTCCAATACTAAACTTTTACAAAAATAATTGAGGGAAATTGGATAAGAAATAGAGAAATTCTATTCATTTTTCTAACAAGGTTTCTCCTTGAAGCGACAGGCACAAAATGAGTTGTTTTGGCTCCAAATCACTTGTGAAAGTAGTACAAGCCCTTAGAGGTGTAACAAACTCTCTCAAATTCAAAATGGTGCTATGTGTGCTATATAAGCATTATGTTGTGCAGAAATGCTCTAGTTTTGCAAATGTTGCATATTTAGTCTTGTTTTGAATATTTGAAAGATGGTTGAAGGATATTTCAGGGAATCGGTATGACGTTTGAATTAATAAATAGTGATAATCATATTCTATAGGTTCAAAAGAGTTTTTTGGATCTCTTGATGGTTTTGGTGAACCAATGTTCTTTAAACTACTATAGTACAGTCTTGTCTTCAAGTGAACTGAGCTCTAGGTTTTAGGGTTGAATTTCCATGTTCAAATGAAAATTTTTGGTCAATTGATGATGGAAATCAGTGTTATCAAGTGCATCAACATTGAATCTTCTCAAAGGACATGCTCTTGGTGCCAAATTTAGTGTGTCTCATTCTAGATACAATCATGAAGAGAAAATATTGTAGCACTAAATCTTAGTCATTTTCTATCTCTTAATGTAATTAAATGCTTGGATATTGTAATGATATCATCCACTGAAATGGTCACATGGCCAGTTTAGTGAAAAAGTGAAATCTGAGATAGTAAAATCTTTCAAATAAAAAACTAGGGTTTGGTCTTTAAAACCATAACTATGCTTATATTGAAGACCTTTCAAATTGATCTCTGAGATCATATGTGAAGCAAGTATATACTTAATAAGTGTGGGTGCTTTTACGCTTATTAGATAAAGATGTGAAGTCTCCTAAATACTTGCATTTTGTGCATAAGAAAACATATCACAGGATGTACGTAGATCCTTAATATTTATCATATAATAATAGTGATAGGAAGAATTGGATTCCTTAAATCCTATGAATCTCAGTCTTGCACACTTTGTCACGTATGGATGGTTGCTCTCTAATAATGCATCAATTCCACCCTACACATGTTTAAATAGAAATGTAAAGAAAAAATGGAGAAGGCTAGATATAGGATGGAGTTGTTTAAATAATGTTTGAAAGTAACGTATATTCGCATTGTAAATTTTGTAGAGGGGTCTGTCATTTTGGGAATATCAATAGTCTGACTATGTGTTAAATGGTTTCTGATGTAATGCTTCATGTAAATTTTCATCAAGTTTTGATGAAGTTATGGAAGTAATTCAAGTTGTACTAAAACCGGTCTCTTGAGAAATGCAATCTGAGCACCCTTTCTTCTTAGCATTCAAATAAAATTATCTAGCCTTATTTGAATAAATCATAGAAGTAATTTTTGAATATCACTCCAAGAGTGAACTTTTACAAAAAAAATTAGGGAAATTGGATAAGAAATAGAGAAGTTCTATTCAGTTTTCTAACAAGGTTTCTCTCTATCTAGAACTCCTTCTTAAAGTGGTAGGCATAAAATGATTTGTTTAGGCTCAAAATGTCTTGTGAAAGTAACACCCCTCAGAAGTGTAAAAGAATGTCTCCAATTAAAAATGGTGGTATGTGTGTTATCTAAGGATTGTGTTGTACAAAAATGATCTATTTTTGTAAATGTTGTATATTCAGTCTTGTTTTAAAGATTTGAAAGATGGTTGAAGGATATTTTAGAGCATATGTATGATATTTGAATTAATAAATAGTGATAATCACCTTCTATAGGTTCAAAATAGTTTTTTAGATCTCCTAATGGTTTTGGTGAACCAATGTTCCTTAAATTTCTATAGTATAGTCCTATGTTCAAGTGAACTGAGCTCTAGGTCGTGTTTGCATCTTTCCTTCTTCAAAATATACATTCTTCTTGATAGAGATAGTGTGTGTACTCCTTTCAATGCATGTATTTCACAAGTGGCACATGAGTATAGTAATGGTTGCAAGAAATATAAAAAACCTCATTGTACTATGCTCTTCAAGGAAAACAATGGTTTTAGGATTGAAGTTCCCTGTTCTCATGCCAAGTTTGGGTCAGTTGATGATGGAAATCAATGTTATCAGGTGCATAAACATTGAATCTTCTCAAAGGACATGCTCTTAGTGCCAAATCCAGTGTGTCTCATGTAAACTGGGTCTTGTTGGGATTTTTTGTCTCAGTCTTGATATAGTCATGAAGAGAAAATATTGTAGCACTAAATCTTAATCTAAATATTGTTGGGATTTTATCTCTTAATGCAATTAAATGCTTGGATATTGCAATGATCTCATCCATTGGAATGGTCACATGGCCAGTTTAGTGAAAAAGTGACATATGAGATAGTATAAGATTTGAAATAACAAACTAGGGTTTAGTCTTTAACTATTCTTATAATGAACACCTTGATAATTGATCGTTGATCTTAGATGTGAAGAAAGTATATACTTAATAAGTGTGGGTTCTTTTAGGCTTATTCTCAAGATGTGAAGTCTCCTAAATACTTACATTTTGTGCTTAATAAAACCTATAAAAGGATGTACATAGATCCTCAGTCTTGCTCATATAATAATAGTGATGTGAATAATTGGATTCCTTCAACCCTACGAATATCAATCTTGCACACTCTGTCACATATGGATGTTTGCTCTCTGATCATGCTTCAAGTCTTCCCTGCACATGTTCAAATATAAATGTAAAGCATAAATGGCGAAGGCTAGATGTAGAATGGATTTTTTTAAATAATGTTTGAAAGTGAGTAACATATATTCATAATGTAACTTCTTATACAAGGGTCTATCAGTACCATAAAATAATGATTAGATAATTGTAACAACATGACAAACATAGTGACTATTATAACTTGTTGGAAGATGATAGTTAATGAAATTTTTGGAAGCTCAATAGTCCGACTATGTGTTAAATTGTTTATGTTGTAGTTCTTCATTTCAAGTTTCATCAAATTTTGAAGAATATTGTGCAAGATACTCAAGTTTTACTAAAACTGGTGTCTTAAGAAATGCAATCTGAGCACCATGTCTTGTTATCATCTAAAAAAAATTATCAAACCTTATTCAAATAAATCATAGAAGTAATTTTTTAAGATCACTCCAAGACTGAACTTTTGTGAAATTTTTGAGGTAAATTGGATAAGAAACAAAGAATTTCTATTCATTTTTCTAACAAGGTTTCTCTCTCTCTGGAACTCCTTGAAGCGGTAGACACAAAATGAGTTGTTTTGGCTCCAAATGACTCTTGCAAGTATTAAAACCCCTTATAATTGTAAAAGAATCTCTCTAATTTAAAATGGTGGTATGTGTGTGTTTTCCTATGTTTTTACAAAGGCAAAATTCACTATAAAGTAGGAAAATGATACCAATGTCGAAACTTTTCAAAGTTATACCTTCCCAAGACACCCCCAGGCCAGTCCTATACAATCAGTATAATTATCCCAAATTTATTCCTCTAGGTGATTTATGAAAGCAAAATCAGTCCCCTATGTGATTTAGGATCTTCTAGAACATTCAAGTATCTGAGTAATTTTGTGAAGGGCTACCATTAGCCCTCGTAAGACTAGTGCACCACCCCTGACATGGATCAAAGGAGAAAAATGCATTTTAGAGAATTATTCAAGTTTTAGGAACATCATGGAAATTATTTTGAAATATTTAGGGAATATTCAAAGGTATTGGAACCAATTCACCATAAGTGGGTTTTCAAGCCAAAAGGAGCATGTACCATGAAAGAGGACCTGAGATGAAAAGTGATATTCAAGGATATCTATAGTGATTTAAAATCCCAAAAAAGTATCAATGGAAATAATTTTCAATTTTCTACATGGTTGAAAAAATGGGACTTCGTGAAACCTCATACATTGTTCTAGGAAACTCATTCTTCTAGCGCACAACAAGTGATCCAAAGAAAAAGGGAAATTTTGAGGTGTTTCAATAAATCTTGGATCTTTTTTCCATCACCATTAGATTCATTGGGTTTTTTTCAGGCGCAATCATATAAAATTTCATCAAAAAACTCATTCGGGATCCCGAGATATGGTCTTCGCAAGTTGGTCCCAAGGTGAGCTTTTTGATACTTGGTCATTTTTTAAGCTGAACACGTGGCAGCCTATGGTTAAGGTGGAATTCCTTGTCCCCTTTGTCCCTTTTAAAATGGAAAAAAGGGACATAAAATTCCCCCTCCCCCCATTTAGTCTTATGGTCACTAATATGACCATGTACTCACTTATTAAGCTCCATTGACCAGTTTGACCATGTCCTCCCCTACTGCTTCATGTATGCCAAGTTTCGAGCTGAGGATGAAGGGGAATTTCATGTCACATTTTTTCCTTTTTAAAATGTATTGAAGGGATAGAAAAATGTGCCCCATTCCTCCCTCTTCCATTTCAAAATTATTTAAAATAATACTTAGTCTATTTTTTGCCATTCTTCCTCCCACACACCTCCAGATGTTGTCGAAATGCTGGCGAAATTTATCCAAAATTTAAATACAAGATTTATGTCCTTAAATTATTCCATAGATTATGCCATGATCTCAAACACAAAAAATCACAAAAAGTAATGGATTCAAATGAATAAAAAATGAATATTTCTTGCTCGAAAATATTGAAGTCCGCGGAGACAAATTCGATCATATCTCACAAAATACTCAATGGATCGAGATGCCATCTATTGTAGACATTTAGTTTTTAGAGCCCATGAGGATCCAAGTGAAATTTATTTCATACATGGACCATATTTTTTATGGTAAGAAAACCCTTGTTTTCTCGCAAAAAAAATTAAATTTTAAAATCTCTCATTTTTGGCATTAGATCGAGTGGAAAATTCAAAGGAGCACTATTGGGCCAAAACCCACATTTGGAAAGTTCATATAATCGCGAACCGGTCATGAGAGACCCACTTTCCATAAATAGTAAGCCTTCCTACATGGTTACTGGCTATTTTTGACAATTCAGCACCATAAGTAGCTACGGTGAAAATAGTATACATGGGGATATTCAGAAGGTCAGAGCGGTATTCTAGTGCTAGAATTGGTAAAAACAACCACTTACTAAAAATAATAAGTTCCCAATATGGGTACCTACTATAAATAGTAATTCATCTAGAAGAACGATCAGGGAAAGAATAGTGTAGACAAGGGCAGTCATTAAATCTAATCTCAATGGTGTGGTCAAAAATGCCAAAACTCATTTGTTTACTAAAAATAGTAGGTTATCTCTTAAACACTTATTATTAATAGTAATTCATATCAAAAAAGGTACCTAATCTTCCACGTATGATTTTGGGAGCTCTGTAAGGAGTTAAGAGGAAAAATAATACTCATTTTATATCTAATAGAATCCTCTACAAGTTAGAATCAACATATTCTTCAAAAATTATTGGCACTTTTTAGTGGAACTCATTCTTTGTAGGGATAGTTGGTAATCCTGATAAAAACAAAGGGTCCATTTCAGGTAGTTTCAAGAAGAATTAAAAGATGAGACACATCCCATTGATCTTGGAAGGCTTTTTGGATTCAAAATAATATAAAATTTCACCCAAAAAGTCCTCTTGGAGTTCTGGCAATCTCAATTTCAAGTTCATTCTCCCGACAGGCCAAATTCTTATGTTTTGACTCTCAAAAGTGTATGGTGAATTTTTTTACACCTCATGTCCCTTTGTAAAGGTGCAATGGGGACATGAAATTTATCCCATGCATAAATTTTTATCTATGATTCTATTTGATCCAAAAAAATTACATTGCGTGCGTATTGGTACTCACCAGCTCTCACTCCAATTTCAGGTCTTGAAGTGTAAAATCATGTCTTTGAGAACAAAGTGGTTTTTTTGTCCCTCTCATCCCCCTTGGTGTAGTAGGGATAGGAAAATTCTCCCATGCATAACTTTTTTCCTACTAATCTGTTTGTCACGAAATCTTTTGCAGTGCATGTGTCTTATCTTGCTCTATCATGCCCTGCAGTTCCTGGATCAAATTTTTCCACCTCAGTGCACTTACTAAAAATAGCATGTGTCCATGGCAAGGCATACTAAAAATATAAAATGGATAAAAAAGGGAAATGCATCATCAACAGAGGAGGATTGAAATTTTCCAAAGGGTTCAGAAGGTCATTTTTAAGCAAAACAGGGTTTTAAGATGATCTCATAACTCAAACAAGGAAATGAAACCTCCATGAAGGTAATGGAAGAAAAAATGTTTTTAAACACTCATATAGCTAGCATGAGGTATCTGTGTATCATGGATAAGGATGATATTGTGTCCATGGATCTATAGTTCATCATATTGGAGCCTTCGATCAGATCAAGTCAGTAAGGTCATCCTACTCTTCGTCATCAGCATGATTCTTCATTCTTCTTCTTCCTTTTCTCTCTCTCTTTTCTCACCCCCCAAATTTCTCTCTTTTATGTTATAATTTTGCGTTGGGGTTGCACTTTTTCATATGTCTCTAATGTAATAAAAGTAACTTTAGTTTTCTAATGTATAAAACTCACCTTTATGTTATAAAAAAGGACTTAAATGTTTTTCTAGGAAGATGAAAAGTTTAAGTTATTTCGAGACATATGAAGAGTCATTGGGGGCATATGAGGATTCATTCCTCTTCTTATAAAATGTAAAGGTCTCTCATCTTGAACTTCTTCTCTAGTTGGTTATAAATTTGTGAATTCATGAGAGAGCATTTGTCTACTTGTGGAAGAACAAAGAGTTAGCCAATTTTCTTCTATTTCCCCCCTCACTATTTTTCCTCCATTCTTATACTATGTACAACTTTAACTGAAATTCTAATTAAGGTAGAATTTTTTGTTTTCCAAGGCATATGAAAGTGTATCTTTATATGTATGGTTTCCTCTAGCCATTACCATGGAATTTTTGGTTGTTTCTTATCATAAATGCATGTGTTTAAATTTCTAACTAGTGTGTGCAGGAATTTGATTTTCTACCTGCAACATTAGTTCTCCTATATCTTTTCTCACTCCCCTTTCCCGCTCTCTCGAAAAAGTATTCTCTAGCAAGTAATTTATATCTTTTATGCAGGGTTGATGGAGTGCCCCTATTGGATCCCCGACTACAAGGCCACCAAGAAAATCCACATTTTCATACGCATGTAAATACAGAAGTTGCACCATCTAAATAAAAGGACTTTGACTCCCAAAGCATTAGAAAGAAACCCATAAATTTTTCCACCCGAAATTTTTTCTTAGCCAACAGTTTTTAGCACCCACCCTAGGGAAAATTTAGCAACATTTGCACCCAAAATATGACCGCAAGGTCCAAAATAAATATAAAATAAAATATTCCAAAAAAAACAAATATATATATATATATATATATATATATTCAAAAAAATCAAAAAAAGGAATTGATGGAAATCCATTGCTGAAAGACATGTATATTTTTGCAATTCACATTTCATATTCCATAGCATCCTTTTGTATTCCCATCACAAGATCCTCTAAAAGATGGCTAAAAGGAGATACACCCAATTGAACAGGTTGAGAGGTGTCGTTGATTCCACTTTCAAGGATTTCCAAAATCATAAAAATCAAATCAAAGATAACCCTTATTATTTTTCTCAAGCCTCGTCCCCATGTGGGTCTTCAATCATTTCACCTAGTAATCCCATTCAAACACCTATTGATGCCACCCCTACGAATTCTCTCATTTTTCAACCTCCGTTGAACATTAAATTCCCTAGCGAGGAAGAATTTGAATAAGAGTTTGTAGAAGCAAGATTTGAAGCAGAAATAAAAACAATGATGACAGATGAAGTAAAAAGACCTCAATCCATTATTATATGGGGAATAAATATAGGCTCGCTTTCTCTTGAACCCCCTCTTCACAATTTACCGAAATATTCCTGCAAGAAATTTCCCAAGTTCAAAGGTGATGGAACACAAATCCCTCAAGATCACATATCAACCTTCACCAAATCATGTAAGATTCTTGGTGTCCAACATGAAGATGTTGTTATAAGATTGGTCATGGAGTATCTCTAAGAAAAATTAGCAGATTTTTTCTACCTCCTTCCTACCTGATCCATCACTTGTTGGAATGACATCAAAAGTAAGTTCAAGGAAAGATTCAACTCTACTAAGGACTGTTAAGATCTCCTTGTTCAATTGGAGCAAATGAGGAAAGGAGAAAATGAAACCATGAGAGACTTTGTGGCTCATTTAGACCAGTTTCTCCACAGGATACCAAAAGAGGATTCACCATCTGAAAAATAATTTCAATAGATTCTTCATCAATGCTCAATCACTAGAGTGAGGATTTTTCCTATGGAGGTTTCAACCAAGGAATCTAACATAATTACAAAGAATGGTTGTTGAACTTGATGATGCTCTCATCTTATCTGGAAAGATCAAGAATCCCACAAAAGGAAAGGCTCAGCATCCTAGAGACGAGAGAACTGATCCTTTTTTTTTAAATGGAAAATGAAATGTCGTAACTAAAAAGGGAAATTTTTTAACAAGTGTCTTCTCAAAGTAACAACAAAAATTAGATTGCGGGAACACCCCAAAGGCTTTCCTTGGAGGCCCCTCCCGTCAACGTAAGTTGTAGGATTCAATAAAATGAAGAAGAGATTGAACAAGGAAGTGTAGACGATGATTTTATGGAAATTAAATAAATGGGGAACAGTACAAAAATCAGATTCTATGAGTATTGTGGAGGCGATGAAGATGACGAAAATATGCACCTATTTTTTCATGTGCGGTGTTCACTCGTTCTTAGTCCAAAAAGGGAGCCTCTTCCTCCAATGCTACAAAGAAAAATAATATTGGAGGTCCTCTATGGTGACTTTGTAAAACAAAATAATCATTCAAGGATCCCCCCTTCTACCTTGCATAGAATCCACATTTGAGAAACCTGATCTTGTGACAAGCGGGAGGTCACCCTTTTATCCCAAGTCAGTCTTCTAGTTCTTCTAGTTCTAAATCTAAATTTACTTCTGTAAAATATGATACTTCTAAAGTTCCTAGTTTACTTTTGAAAACACCCTCCATTCCCCAAACATCAACCCTTTCTTCCAAGCCTATCTCAAATCCAAAATCAGTCCCTTCATCCCCCTTGTCTGCATCTACTCCTTTTGACTTCGTAGAATACACGAACAGAACCAAAGTGCAGATCTCTAAAACCGAATATCTGTGAACTCACCCTGAACAGTTTGAGAGATTTTTCCAGTATATCAGGAGTGGTAGTTCAAAACCCAATTTTGTGGCTCCTAGTGCTAAATTATTACTACCAAACCCACCTACCCCTCCATCACAGAACATGTTTTCTTTGAGTGCATCCAAGACTAACAAGGTCGATCATTTCTATGTCTCCCCTCTCGTTAGAGAATTGAAAAATTACATTATAGATTTTGGTGCCTCTAAAAATGTAATGCCTATGAAGGTTTCCAAATATCTGAAACTTTCCATGACTCCACCAAGTGGATCTTGTTACTCCATGGATTCAAATGAAGTCCCACTTGTTGGGAAGATCAAAGATGCATAAGTGGCTCTTGCCAAATTTCTAGATAAAAAAATATCAATGACTATTTTGGTAGCGGACATCCCAACAAATTTTGGAATGTTATTAGGTCAAAGATTCTTCTGAGACTTGGGGGGGAAACTCAGATTAATTGGTCTTCCATAACCATACCAGTGAAAGGATATATAAATAATTTTCTTCCTATTAAAAATATGAATTACATAGTGCAAAATTCAGGAAGCTTGGGAACCAATATCTTGTACCAAGATAGCATGCGAATCAATCACTTTGAGACAACTAAGGAGGAAGATGAGATTCCAATCTTAATATGACCAATAATTCCTCTCCAGAGAGGTATGGACCTTGAAGAACCTTTGAGATACTTGGAACTGAAAAAAGGTAACTTTGAATTACTATATGATGTGGGCCAAGAAGAAGAGGAGATAGTTTTGGATGAATTTTGAACAGAGGAATCAACAGACAAGCCTTTCAATGATGAGGAAATTTAATCATTTCCATTTGAAGATGAAGATTATATTGATCATGTCATCCACAAGGAGAAAATTCCCACCTGTGATGATCTCTCAAAATATTTGAAATGAGAATCAGTGCAATATTTTCTTAAAGTTGTAGATGAAATAGAATACCCTGAGTTCAGTCTCCAACTCCTAATATGACCTATAGATTTACAAGATAAGTAAGAATCTAATTTAGAATCCTCAATAGATTTAGATGTCAGACGTGACAAAGTAAAGAAAGGTGAAGAACCAGATGCCCCTCATGAGCAGATAAATGATGAAGTTGATGATGAAAGGGAGGTATTTTGTTTCCCATTTGAAGAAGAGGACTCTTTCTCTTATGAAGAAGCTCGAGCATAAAATTTTGAAGAGCTCACTGTTGAGATTCCTCTTGAAAAAGAAGTGGTAGAATGTTATGATGGTCAAAATAAAGAGACAACGTTTCTCAATGATTGCTTTAAATTTCATAATGGAGATTCTTCAAACAAAGGTAAAGATGAACTTAAGGTGGTTTCAAATAAGAATTTTGTGTAAAGCATTTTAGAAACGACAGAAGCCACAAGAGATTCCGAGCTAAGTCTCAACCTCTTATCTCAATCCATGGCCCTATAATATGCATATGAGGTCATTTGCGATCATTCATTTAGCACTCAGACTCCTCATAATGATATAGGTCAAAAGATGAATTTGAGACTTCTTACAGAAAAGATTTTGATGAGCATAAATGGGTGGAACGAGAAAACTCAAGATATCCAAGTTATTTAAATAAAAATCATCCCTAGGATAGTAATGAGATGGTAGAAGAGAAGATAGTAATAGGGATGAACATGGAAGGCAACTAGAATGTTGAAAAGGATTTTGAAGATGATAAAAGAAATGGAATTTCTAAGCAATGCCCCAAACATCACAAAAATCTTGTAGTCCCACTCCACCAAAGTACAGAGACAGTCATGAGAGCACCTAGCTTTCATAAGCACTTAAGGAGGGGCTACTTTCTAGGGCTAGTCAATGGCTTCATGGAACATCATCATTTGGTGTTACCTCTCCGGGGGTAACCCCTGAAAAGAAAAGTTCTTCAGTGAAAGTGGGTTGTCCCCCACCTTGTAACTATTGGTTGTCAAACTTGCACCCGTATCTCAGATCTGGATGAACCGAGTTGTTTGAGTCAAAAATAGGACCGGCTCCAAGTGTGGGACCTTGCATGCTTGAGACAGACCTCCAGAAAAGGCCAATTCCTCTACCTATTTCTACTGCTACTGCTACTCCTAATGTTGGAAGGGAAAACTAAGCTAACAAGCCAAAGGACTAGGGATAGAAGGATAACAAAAATAAAACTAAACTAAGAAAGGTGATATCACCATAAACATTGGCATGAACACTATCTTTTCTAAGTGAAAACAAAGGAGAAAGCACGAAGGGAGGCTTGGCACAAATAGCATAAACCAGAACGTATTCACACCATCAATTTCATGAAACACAATTAGAAAATGGCAGCTGCAAGGAACTTAAAGTGACACATCAAACACGTAATGCAAAAATAAGGTAAGAAAGAAGAATATAGAAACGTTAAGGTAGAAGATAGGCACAAAATGATGTTTCTATTACTTTCAGGTATGCACAGTCAGTTACAATGGCGTCTAAAGATCGATATTTGCATGCATGAACCAGATCTAGAGGTATGTGACTCAAAATGTAGAGATATGGAATCCTTAGCAAATTATAGAAGATCCAAAATGTCCAACACTTTACAATGAGCTATGCTCTTACATTTATAGATGAATCTATAAGAGAAGAAGAGGAGAAGGATGGAAAACTTGAGTTTGAAACACAATCACCAATAGAAAGCATTTAATGCCTACAAATCCACCTAAAAATCATTTTAATGCGCTTCCCCATGTTTGTTTTGCATGTAGGTAGAAGGAAAGAGGTGAGAACCATATCAAATCATGGGTGGTTAGAGCAATCACATCTTCTCATTAATGGCGTGAAATATGTTTTCTATCTTCTCACCTACCAGACCCATTGGAATTTTGAATTTGAACAACCTAGAGTGTAGCCAATGATCAACAAATTTCAAATGAGATCTAGGTGCATGCATGTGTCAGAGCCCTATCGAACAAATAGTTATGGTTTTCAGAAGATGTCAGAGTCTGAACTGGGCACATAAGACACTTGGCATGTGATAATTGGCTGAAAAGCTGACCAACTGTGTAAATGCTTTATCATTTTTGCCACGTGTCATTAACCAGTTCGTTTGCTCCAAGGATGCAGTGCCCTGTTGGTTCACTTTGACCGGTTGCATGTAGTAACACACTCAAGCTCTGACACATGATGGCACTTGGTATAATGAGGGTGCACAAGAAGGTGTAAAGGTAGGTGCATAGAAGACATAGGCATGAAAGGATGCACAAATGCAGGGACAGGTGTGTGCATGCAATGCATGTGGGAGGAATCACCCAAGGAATAAACATATGGTCAAAGTGCAATTATTACAAAATAATTTGTGGGGTGTGAGGAAAGGGCGTCCAAGAGATGTCAGGGACTTAGCTAATTTGGGAAGTAAGTCTAAGGCATGCTTGCAAAGGGTGCATGTAACCTGCTGGGAAGAGAGGCATGATATGTTCAGAGGAGTGCACACGTGAGGGGAAAATGGAACAAAGAGGAAAAGGAAAAAGAAATGAGAAAAGCAAAGGAGAATAAGTAGAGTGTGCATGAGTGCACGCGAGGAATCTTCCACCAAGGAAATGTGTCTAAAGGAGATAACCGGAGGTGCATGTAAACTATAATGTAGAACCCTTAGAGCCAGAATGTGGAATGTAAGTTGTCCAAATAACTAGGAGAGTTATTCTGGATAACAGTTTTGGCAACTTTTGGGGCCATCTTCTTGCTAGATGAAAGGATACCATTAGCCTAGAAGTGTCCATTAGGCATGGAGTCTGCTGATGTAACCATGTAAATTCTGATCTTGTAACCTTGAAGAGTTGTCCCTTGAAGTCACTTGTGGAAACATTATCTGATTTCTATTTTGAACCCTACAAAACTATTGAAAACTACTGGAAAACGACTAGAATGACATCCTGGAAACAACAAAATAGCATGCACAGGAAGTGCACAAGAGGAAATAAATGTGTATAGACAAAACAATGTACACCTAGCACACTTTGAGGAATTGAAACTACTCTAATATATACAATATGATGCAACAAGCTTGATGGAAGGTTTTAAGATAGATCTCATTGATTGGGATTGGTAGTGTGCCTCCATCAATATGAGATAACTCGAATGAGTCAACATATTTTCAAGAACTGGTAGTATATGGGCCACTTCAAATTACATTAAACTTTGAATGGAACCCTGGTTTAGCTCTATCAGCCTCCCATTTTAATACCAAGTCCCCAAATTTGAAATATTTAGGCCTAGCCTTATTTTCAAACCAATTATTTATTAATTATTGATGTTTTTCTAGCTTGATCATGGTAGAGTTCCCTGCTTCTTCAAGTTCAACAAACTCTACCATTCTGATTTCTCTCTTGGCCCATGCCTTTGAATTCTAACTATTGATAAAGTGCTAATGAATTCAACTCAAGTATCAAAGGAAGTCTAGCCTCCTTTCCGTAGAAAAACTTATAAGGCAGAGTTCATATTATCTTTTTCACTGTGATTCTATCTTCTTAGAATGCTCGAGAGACCTTTGTATGCCACTGTCTTTGGCTGATGCTCATTGTGCACTTCATGATTCTGATCATGTTCTTGTTTGTAGATTCTACTAGACTATTACCTTAAGGGTAATAGTTGGAGGAAGTCTTCACGTATATATCAAGACTATGAGCCCAATTACTGATTTTAGTACCAAGGATTTTGCATTATCTGAAATTATTTTTGAGGAACGCCAAACCTTGATATAATACCATCGATAAAGTCAAGGATGAATGAATCAATTGAATCCTTGAGTGTGACAGCTCCTATCCATCTCATGAAGTAGTTTGTACCTGTCAGCACCCACTTATGGCTAGTGCTTGAAGGAGTATTGATCATGCCTATGAATTCAATACCCCATTGTGCAAAATTTTGATCTACTTGAATTGGTCGGAGGGGAAGCACTAGTAATTTCTTCTTTCATGTAAAGAAAGTGTATTCTTTGCATTTTACAACCCACTTATGTGCATCACAAACAGGGTGGGATAAAAGAGTCCTACCATTACGATCTTCATTACTGTATTATTAGCAGAGAAGTATCCACTAGAAAATCCATCGTGAAATTATGTTAACACTTTTTTAATATGAGCGCCATCAATACACCTTAACAACACGCCATCAAGATTCTTATTAAAGAGTAGGCCATCAATCATAATATAAGGAATAGATTATAGCCTCAGATGTCTTCTCTTTACTTTGTTTAAGCCGAGAGGGTATGCACTCTCGGAAAGGAATGTGATCATGTCCTTCATCCAGTTTTGCATGCTAGGATCTACATTTTGTTCAAGTTCTGCACATGGGAGATCTTCATCCAGAAATAATGAAGGCTCAAGTTTATTGTGTGCATCCTCGGCAAGCTACTTGTAAAGTGCACTACCTCTTACCAACCTTATAGCTTTGATAGTCACATCATACTCCATGATCGTGATCACCCATCTTGCTCTCTTTTCACTGATTTCTACTCCCATGATGAAATCTCTAACACTAGATTGAGGAACTAACACCTTGATATGATTTGTGGTGAGCATAATTTTGAACTTCTTAAGTGTGTGCATGATGGTTAAGACATGTTTTTCCATATGAATATATTTTGACTCATAATCCTTCAGTGTTTGAGTGAATAAATTCACTGATTGTTCTATTCCTTGTTCATTTTCTTGTGTCAAGACAGGAGTAACACTTGCATCAACATTGTAAGCATAAAGGAGAAAATCCTTTGAATAATCTAGGTTGATGAGTGTTGGTAGGAAAGAAATTTCTTGCTTGATCTTGTTGAAGATATCTCTTCCTTTTACTATCCATCTGAAGGCTACGTCCTTCTTGAGCATTAAGGTGATGGGCCTTACCAGTCCTGTAAAGTTAGGGATAAAGTGCCTAACAAAATTGATTTTTCCGAAGAAGGACTACAAGGCTTTCTTGTGCACCGGTAAGGAAAGACCTAAGATGGCTTAAATACGCTCAAGATCAATTGTGATTCCATCCTTTGAAACCACATGGCCCAGTAGCTTTCCTTGTGCCACAACAAAATTACACTTCTTGGGGTTAAGATACACCCCATATTTTCTGCACCTCTCAAATACTTTCTCCAGATGTGCCATATGATTTTTGCCTTGCTTGAGAAGACTGTAATGTCATCTAGGTAAACCAAGATGAACTCATTGATGTAACCTTTGAAGGCAATATCCATGGTGCACTATAATTTTGCACCTTCATTTGATAGACCAAAGGGCATATTCTGGTATGCATATGTTCCCCACTTGGTCATAAATGTTGTCTTGAATTGATCCTCTTCTTTGACTAGGATCTGATTGAAGCCAGAATACCCATCCAACATGGAGAATATTTGCCTATTAGCCACATTCTATAGAATCTACTCCATAGAAAGCAAAGGATAATGATCCTTTAGTGACACATTGTTTAGATCTCTTAAATCAACACAGAGCTTGATTTCACCGTTCTTGTTGTGCACTGGAACTAGATTTGTGACCCACGTAGAGTAGTTGATGGGAAAAGTTATCTTTGCTTGAATGAGTTTGGATAACTATTTTCTCATGAGGGGTTGTATCCTTGGATTAAATAGCCTCTGTTTATGTCTAATGGGCTTGATACTAGGATCAAGGTCAATAGAGTGTTGAGCAACACTTGGATCAAAACCTTTGAGGTCTTCATATTCCCATGAAAATATAATACTGTATTTCTAGCAGAGAGAGATTAAGTCGTAATTTCCATCACGCGTGCAAGATTTTTTGAGTAGAAACTCCTTTCCACACATAATAATGACTAGAGTATAGTCCTCTTGCGCTACATGCATATTATTTTCCTCACCCTTGAACTCATCATCAGGGTTGAACATTTTCTCTAAGGTGACCAGCCCTTTAGGCAACTTATTTTTATTTAGCTGGATCACTTGGTCACCATAGATTTCATGCAAGTCAACTTGCATGCTTGAAGAGAACTCAACTTCATTCTGAATTAATTGGATAATCTATGTGTCACTTTCAAACACTTTTCATTCAGTGTTACTGTCTAGAATGGATGGTATGATCACCATCTTAACATGGTGCACTTTTCCTTTGACAAAATCATCAGTAGGAGAGAACCGCAAACCACATGTGTCCATCTGATCAGCTTCTTTATTGAATTTAATTGGCACTACCTATAGATTTGGAGCATCAAATCTCTCAAGGAGGTCTCAAACTCTATGATTATAAGCTTTGAGAAGCTTATTCTTTGTCGTGCATTTTTTGGTGACTTGGTGGATAACCAGTTCCTTGTCCCCAAATATCTGCAGTTCCTTAATCTATTTCTTATCCTCAATCAAAAGACCATACACCAGACCTCATATTCTGTTATGTTGTTGGAACATGTAAACTACAACCTATGTGTGAATAATAATTTCTCATCCCTAGGAGAAATGAGAACAACACCTGCACCCACGCCATTTCTGCTTTGAGATCCATCAAAGTATAATTGTTGATGTGTAATCACAGAACCCTTGATTGCTTGCAAGTGAATGGTTGAGGTAGTCGGTTTGATTCATCAAACATGGAGTTATTCCAAAGTGTGGGACTTCACAGTCAGGAAAACCCTCCAGAGAAGGCCGGCTTCCTAACCTATCCTAGGAAGATGCAATAGAACACAGAAGAGGGTTTGAAACATCCAAAGATCTGATTTTATTCCTCTCAAGTTGATACAATACATCACATTTATGGCCAAAGGAACAGATTTTTCTTTACAATGTCTAGCAGGGAGGTTTGGAATCTCCAAAAAATCTCTTACAGAGAAGAGGAAGAAGGTAGGGGTATATACAAGGAGTCCATCCTTTTGAAATGAACCCCTCCTTACAATATATAGGAAGAATGAGAGAAGGGAGAGAGAGGAATTCTAAATCTTACTTTAACCACTAAAAAATGCATTAAACCCACATGTAACAATGATGGATGTCACTGAAAAACCCATACCTCCATATAATTTACCTTGTTGGAGAAGGAAGGAAACCCATACCTCATCATTTTGGTAGGTGGAAAACCTGGAAACACCCTCTAAAATTTTGGATGGTATTTCTTCATTTTTAAATACTTTGTTGTGTACAGGACCTGATATCTTTCCAAAAGTCTGATTTTATGTAAATTCGAGCTCCCAATCAAAATTTATGGCCATTTGAAGATGAGGGTGCCATACTATGATAAATGCAGGTGGTTGATCTTCTTTTCAAACTCTGAACTTGAATCATGTCCTCTGAAATCCAAAATTTCATATTTTTTGGGATTCAGAACTTCAGACATTTTGTTTTTTGTGCACTAGGGCTTCAACATTCTGAAATGCCGAAACCCTGAAGTCTGAAATTCAGACTTCAGGTTCCAGACCTTTGCATTTTGGGGGGTTTTTAGACTTTAGGTTTCGGGGTTTTGGGACTTCAGGTTTCATGGTTTCGGGACTTCAGGTTTTGAAGTTTCGGGACTTCAGGGTTTCGGGATTTTGGGTTTTCAGAGTTTCAAGACTTCATATTTCGAGATTTCAGGACTTTGAGTTTCAAGGTTTTCTCCCCCCCCCCCCCCCGCATGGCAATGTTCACTATGATTTCTCAAGACTCTGAAACTCCAAAATTTACCTCCAAATTTTTGAGCTTTGCTTTGACCTCCAAAATTTGGATCTTTGTGCTCATTGTCTCCGGGTTTCACCATTTTTCACTTGGGCCTACCTCCGATCACCTCCAAAGTCTAAATTTTGAAATTTGGAACTTCTTCATTTCCCAAACTCCTTTACAATGTGTTCATCCCTCTTCAACCTATTTGGCCAATCCTGAAGTGTGAGATCCCATGGCTTAATCGATCCCTCATTTTTTCTGTACAAAATCACGTTTGCCCAAGTTTACCTAAGGGGTGAAATTGGATAACAATAACTTCCACAAACCCATGTTTTCTTCATTATGTTTGAGCATGCATGGCAGCACAACTTCTTCTTTAAGGATGCAATATGTTCCAAACCCAGTTTCAAAATCCTCGAACTCTTCAACATATGGATCAAATTTATGGTGCCTTTCCGCCCACTCATCTAGCACTAGATCAGGTACAGGAGGTGGAACATGTTGCTCTTCATAAACTGAAACTTGTTCTTCTTGGATTAGGCAATTGGCTTGAAGAGGAGATATGTCATATGACTATACATGATATGAAAATATTGGTTCATCTTGTATGGTAAACTGGGTACCATACCTTTTCTTGAGTAGTATATGGCACCAATCAGAAGACAAGTAACCACCCACTTTTGCAGTAAAATATCTTGATATACAAAGGGAAAATAAAGAAGGTAGGTCAATGATTGATACATCTTGAGTTATTGTGAGACTTGGACATGTATGGAGGGTCAAATCAAGATCCCTGATGACTCCTAAAGTGGTAACATTTGAGCCATCAAGCTGCAGTACTTCTTTTGTTAAGGGCTTGTATTTAATACCTAAAACATCATCTATTTTCTTTGGCATGACAGAAGTACTAGCTCTTGAGTCAATCATGCAATTATGCATAAGGTGTTTTCCTATAATCAAGGACATATAGAAGGGTGGGGTTTTGAAAACCTTACTTTTTTCTCCTCTTCTTGACAAATGTTAACACCAACATGCAACTTTTGAACAGCTGGATCAGTGTGTGGCAGTTGGGCCAATGCCTCATGAATCACATTGCACTAAGATTAGATAGCTAGGGCATCCCAAATTGTGACATTTACATTATTCTTCTTCATCTCGTCCACAATGTTGAATGGGAGGAAAATTGATTTGTGCATTTGAGGCACAATAGCATATTTCTTTTATTGTTAAGATGTAGAGACAGAAGCCTTAGGTGGAGCAGAGGTTTGACCTACCAAAGGAGCGGAACGCGCTGCTACAAGAGAAGAATTGTGCAAAACCTCATGTGCTTTTATTTCTTGATACCTTAGATGTATCCTTCTACTTTTGAGGATTGGCCAGTGTTGCGGGAATTGAGACTTGCACACCAAAATTGAGCATTCTCTTCTTGAACCTTGTGTTATCAGACACTTGGGCGCATGGTCTGTTTGAGTTTTCTACAGCTTGATTGACTACACAAAAGTCCTTGGCACCAAGGAATATTAGGTTTTCTTCTTCAGGAGATTTTTTATTTTCTTGGTTCTTGGGCTCACTTGCGCTTATAGAAGGTTCACAATTAGAAGCATTATGTAGCATGTAGGCCTCAGAACATGCAACATTAGCATATTGATATTGACTGTGAGGCATGTTGCAAGGAAATCACCATTCATAAACTTACACCATATTGTTCTGAACAGGGACAAGTGTTTGACTTATGTTGGGCATTGGAAGAGGTTATGTTGGAGGAATAACTTGCAAGGGTAGATGTGCGATATCATGCCATTTTTCATTCTATTAGTTCTACCCATATCTTTGGTTTCCATAATGATCCCTCTAAAGATACAACTTTATTGGACAAGTTTATAATCAAGGCCTTCATCTCTTCATCTTATTTTTGTTGTGCGAGAGGATAGGATGTAGATGCAACTGGTTACATGCTTTTCACCAAAAGAGGAGAAACAAAAGGTTGGGGTGCTAGAAAAATCTCCAGAAATAAGGGCTTGGCATCCTAGGTGCTAGCTTACCCACCTGGATGAGACTATTTTCTACCCTTATGACAATGTTGTATTCAGCAGATAAATTTATTCCTCCCATGGATTGAATCATGACCAAAATGTCACTATTTAGAGCCCTTTAATAATACAAGAAATCATATTGGGCCGTAGGCCTTACCACTTGAGGAAATATGTCCCAAGTCTTCTGGAATATGATATTGAAATTAGTCATTTTCTCATTGGGCATCCTCTTTGTTGTAGTCAGTTTCTCCACCAAAGACATATGATCTTATTTTTCTTTAAAATAGTTTCATAGAGTTGTTCCAAGATCATCTCATGTGGCAATAGATGTAGGTCTCAGGCCACGGTACAATTGGATCACTTTTCCTTTGAATGAGGCTGCAAGGATCCTGACTACTACATCATCATGCGTGATCAAGTAGATAGGGCATAAATTTTCTACATCTTGAATATGCTCAACAGGGGTGACTTGAGTTTATCCTGTAAAGTATGGAATGATCTTAAGTGTGGCTATTAGCATATCATGCTATGCATTGAGATTGAGCAGGCTTCAACTGGTGAAGTTGAAAAGGTTCTTAGGAGGAGGTGGTGACAATGCCATGGTAGGGCATGTAGGTTGTCTTGTATGATGAGGAGTTCAATGAGCACGGTGCATTTGAGATGGAGATGTATGCATGGGTCTTTTGCTATGTACTTTCCTCAGAGAGATATGGAGGTACTCAAAAGATGCTTTAGCTATTGCTCTTTGCCTTATGTGTACTCTTCTCATGAAAGGTGCTCACAACTACTAAAAATAGGAGATCTAGAATAGTTGGGAGTCATCAGATGTGTTGAAATGAACCTCCAAAGGCTAGAAATTTCTAAGTCACACACCAAAACTTAGTAATAATGAAATTTAAGCTTTCAATGTTGTCCCACCAGGCATGCTAGAAATTGTTGGTTGGCAAACTTGCACCTATGTTTCGAATCTAGATGAACTAAGTTGTTTGAGTAAAAAATGGGACTATCTCAAAGTGTGGGACCTAGTGCGCTTGAGATAGACCTCTGGAAAAGGCCGGTTCCTCTTCCTATTTCTACTACTACTGCTACTGCTACTCCTAATGCTGGAAAGGAAAACTAAGATAACAAGCTAAAGGACCAGGGATAGAAGGATAACATAAATAAAACTAAACTAAGGAAGGTGATAGAACCAAAAAAGTGGGATGAACACTATCTTTTTTGAGTGAAAATGAAGGATAAAGCATGAAAGGAGGCTAGGCATGTCTAGCACAAACCATAACACATTTACACCATTGATTTCATGAAACACAATTAGAAAATGGAGCCTCAAGGAACTTAAAGTGACACGGCAAGCATGTAATGTAAAAGGAAGGAAAGAAAGAAGAATATAGAGACATTAAGATAGAAGATAACCACAAAATGATGCTTCTATTACTTCCAGGTATGCACAGTCAGTTACAATGACATCTAAATGTTGATATTCACATGCATGAACCAAATCTAGAGGTCTGTGACTCAAAATGCAGAGATATGGAATCCTTAGAAAATTTTGGAAGATCCAAAATGTCCAACACTTTATAATGAGCTATTCTCTTAAATTTATAGATGAATCAGTGATAGAAGAGGAGAAGGAGGTAAAACTTGAGTTTAAAACAACACCTAAAACAAGCATTCAATTCCTATAAATCTATATAATGCACTTCACCATGTTTAATCAGGTGGTTTGAGTAATTATATTTGATCATTAATGGCCTGAGATATGTTTTCCAGCTTCTCACCTACCAAATTCACTAAAATCTAAATTTGAATATCCTGCATTGTAGATGATGTCAGCATCTTTCAAATGAGACCAACCGTGCATGTGTCATAGACCTAGAACAGAAGTTGTGACTGTTAGAATATCTATAGTGTCAACTAGGCACATAAGACACGTGGCACACGCTAATTGGCTGAAAATCCAGCCAACTATGTAAGTGCTTTTTTGTTTCTACCACGTTTCATTCACCAGTTTGTTACAAGGATTTAGCACCATGTTGGTGTGCTTTAATTAGTTATGTGTAGCACACTTAATCTTATCAAATTATGACATGGCATAGGATGGCACAGAAGATGGCGCAAAGGCAAGCGTGCAAAGGAATGAGGCGTATAAAAACAATAAAGGGAAGGCGCGTGCAAATGGAAGTTATGCAAGAGGAATGGGACAAACACCCAAGGAAAAATGTATGATCAAGGTGTAATTATTACAAAATAATGTGCGGGGCACAAGGAAAGGGTGCGCAAGGATGCCAAGGACTTAGGTAATTGAGCAGGGCCAAGGCATGCGCAAAGAGTGCATGTAATGCTAGGAAGAAGATGAGTATGCAGAGGGTACACGTAAGGGGAAAATGGAACAAAGAGGGAAATGAAAAGAAAAGGTGAATGAAAGAAGGATTTCACAAGGGCACATGAGGAATATGCAACTAAGGGAATTTTCCAAAGGAGTAAATGAGGTACGCACAAGCTGCAATGTATATCCTTAGAGTCAGAGTGGAATGTAATTTGTCCAAATAACTAGGGGAGTTACTTGGATAATAGTACCATAGGTGATTTTTAGGTGTGTGTTTCCCTTCTTGTTGTGTGTATTTTCCCTTTTTGTGTGTTTTGTTTCCTTTCATCGTGTGTGTGTGTGTGTGTGTGTGTGTGTGTGTGTGTGTGTGTGTGTATTTGTGTGTGTGTTCTTCCTTTCAGGCTATCTCTTGCAAGTTGTATGTAAGTCCTGTAATGGCTAAGGCATTGGTTAGCATATTGTCAATTGAGATTCTAGGATTTCTCATGTCATGTCTTCATTTTGCTCATTCCATAACATTCCCCCAAGCTAGATCCAACTATTTTCATGTGTTTTTGCAGGGCAAAAATTCACTAGAAAGAAGGATAATGATACCACACTGTCAAAACTTTGAAAAGTTATACCTCCTAAGAAACCCCTAGGTCAGTCCATCCCCAAGGCCAGTCCTATCAATTTGGTCTAATTATCCCAAATTAAATATCAAATTATTCCCCTAGGTGATTTAGGATCTTCTCGAACATTCAAGTATCTGAGCAGTTTTGGGAAGGGCTACCATCAGCCCTCTTAGGACTAATGCCCCACCCCTAGAGTGGATAAAAGGAGAAAAACTAATTTTGTATGAGTATTAGTGTGTTAGGAACATCAAGGAAATTATTTTGAAATATTTAGGGAAGATTTGGGGGTATTGGAACCAATTTTCCAAAAGCGGGTTTTTGGGCTAAAAGGAGCATGCACCATGAAAGAGGACATGAGCTCAAAAGTGAGATTTTGGGAGATCCATAGTGATTTTAAAGCCCAAAAAAGTATCAATGGAAATAATTTTCAATTTTCTACATGGTTGAAAAAATGGGACTTCGTGAAACCTCATACATTGTTCTAGGTTGTTCATTCTTCTTGCGCACAACAAGAAATCCTGAGAAAAAAGGGACATTTGGATGTGTTTCATTAAAAAAAAATTATTTCTACCATCACCATTCGATTCATTGGGTTTTTTTCAGGAGGAATCATATAAAATTTCATCAAAAAACTCATCTGAGAGCCTAAGATATGGTCTTCGTAAGTTGGTCCCAAGGTGAGCTTTCCAATACTTAGTAATTTTTAAGTTGAACACATGGCAGCCTATGGTTAAGGTGGAATTACTTGTCCCCTTTTTCCCTTTGAAAATTTATGAAAGGAACTTAAAATTCCCCCTCCCCCCATTTAGTTTTATGGTCACTAATATGGCCATGTACTCACATGTTAAGCTCTGTTGACCAGTTTGACCATGTCCTCACCTACTGCTGCATGTATGCCAAGTGTCGAGTTGAGGATGAAGAGGAATTTCATGTCCCATTTTTCCCTTTCAAAAAGGGATGAAAAGGACAAAAACATTTTCCCCATTCCTCCCTCTTCCATTTAAAAGCTATTTAAACTGATACATAGTTTTTTTTTTCCATTCTTCCTCCCCCACACCTCAGATGCTGCCATAATGCTGGCCAAATTTCTCCAAACTTAAATCCAATATTTTGTCCTCAAATTATTCCAAAAATTCTTCCATGATCTCAAACAAAAAAACACAAAAAAAATGGATTCGAACGAAGAAGAAATGAAGATTTCTCGCTCGAAAACCTTGAAGTCCGTGGAGACAAATTCGATCATATCTCACAAAATACTCAACGGATCGAGATGTCATCCTTTACAGACATTTAGTTTTTTAGAGGCCATGAGGATCCAAGTGAAATTTTTCTCATACATGGCCCAATTATTTTATGGTGAGAAAAACCTCATTTTCCTGCAAAAAAAAATTAAATTTTAAAATCTCTCGTTTTCAGCATCGTATCTAGTGAAAATTTTAGAGGAGCATTATTGGGCAAAAACCCACATTGGGAATTTTTGTTTTGTTGCAAACCAATCACCAGAAACCCGCTTTCCAAAAATTATAAGCCTTCCTACACGAGAACTAGCTATTTTTGGTAAGTTAGCACTAGAGGCAGTTACGGTGAAGACAGTATACACGGGGATATTCAGAAGGTCAAAGTGGTATTCCAATGCCAGAATTGGTGAAAACGACCAGTTACTAAAAATAGTAAGTTCCCAATATGGGTACCTACTATAAATAGTAATTCATCCAGATGAACGATCAAGGAAATAACAGTGTACACAAGGGCAGTCATACAAGTTAATCTCACGTGTTTGGTCAAAAAGGGAAAAATCATTGTTTACTCAAAAATAGTAAGTTGTCTCTTAGACACTTATTATTAATAGTAAGTCATATCAAAATAGGCACCTGATCTTTGACGGATGATTTCTGGAACTCCTTAAGGAGTAAAGAGGAAAACAAATACTCATTGGAAAGCTAAGAGAATCCTCTAAAAGTTAGAATCATCATATTCTTCAAAAAAAAATGGCAATTTTCAGTGGAGCTCATTATTTATAGGGATAATTGATAATCCTAATAAAAAATGGGACATTTCAAAGATTTTCAAGAAGAATTAAAATATGAGGCCCATCATATTGATCTTGGAAGGTTTTTTGGATTCAAAATCATATAAAATTTCACCCAAAATGACCTCCTAGAATTCCAAAAATCTCAATTTCAAGCTTGCTCTCCTAGTAGGCCAAATTCTTATGTTTTACCTCTCAAAAGTGCATGGCCAATTTTTGTGCACCTCATGTCCCTTTGGAAAGGTGAAATGTGGACATGAAATTGTTCCCATGAATAAATTTTTCCTTTATTACTCTGTTTAATCCCAAAAAAATTACATTGCGTGCGTATTGGCACTCCCCAACTCTTCCTCCAGTATCAGGTCTTGAAGTGCAAAATCATGCCTCTGGGAACAAAGTGGGTTATTCTGTCCCTCTCATCCCCCTTGGTGCAATAGGGATAGTAAAATTCACCCATGCATAAATTTTTCCCTAATGATTTGTTCGTCAAGAAATTTTTTGCATTTGCGTGTGTCTTGCCTTACTTTATGATATCCCGCAATTCCTAGATCAAAGTTTTCCACCTAAATGAACTTACTAAAAATATCATGTGTCCATGGTGAGGGATACTAAAAATAGCAAGTGGATAAAAAGGGTAAATACATCATCAACAGAGGAGGATTAAAATTTTCTAAAGGGTTCAGAAGGTTATTTTTGAAAAAAAACATGGTTGTAAGATGATCTCATAACTCAAACAGGGAAATGAAACCTCCATGAAGGTAATGGAAGTGACAGTGTTTTTAAACACTCATTCATCTAGCCCAAGTATATGTACATCATGGATAAGGAGGATATTCTATTCAGGGATCTAGATTTCATCATATTGGAGCATTCCATCGGATCAAGTCAGCAAGATCAGCGTGTTTGTTGTCACCAGCATGATTCTTCCTTCTCTCTCTATCTCTTCTCACCCCCTCCAACTTTCTCTCTCTTCAATGTTCTAATTTCACATTGGGGTTGATCTTTTTCATATGTATCTAATGTAATAAAAGTAACTTTAGTTTTCTAATGTATAAAAGTCACCTTAATGTTATAAAAGGGACTTAAATGTTTTTCTAGGAATATGAAAATTTTAAGTTATTTTGAGACATATAAAGAGTCATTGGGGGGACATGTGAGGAGTCATTCATATTCTTATAAAATTTAAATGCCTCTTATCTTGAACTTTTTCTCTAGTTGGTTGTAAATTTTTGAATTCATGAGAGAGCATTTGTCTACTTGTGGAAGAACAAAGAGTTAGACAATTGTCTTCTATTTTCCCTCTCATTATATTTCCTCCATTCTCATACAATGTAAAACTTTAATTTAAATTCTAATTAAGGGAGAAATTTTTGTTTTCCAAGGCATATGAATGTGTGCATCTTTGTATGCATAGTCTCCTCTAGCCAATAGCATATAAGTTTTGGTTGTTTCTTCTCATAAATGCATGTGTTTAAATTTCTAACTATTGTGTGCCTGAATCTGATTTTATACCCAAAACATTAGCTATCTTCTCTCTTTTCTCACTCTCCTTTCAAGCTTTCCCAAAAAATTATTCTCTAGCAAGAAATTTCTAGCTTTGCCACAAGTTCAATGGAGTGACCCTTTTGGATCCCCGATCGCAAATCCATAAGGAAAATCCATTAAATCACGTGCATGCAAATACTGACACTAAATCATCTAAGTAGAGGGAATTTGACTCCAAAAACATTGGTAGGAAACCCATAAATCTGTCCACCCGAAAAAATTTCTCACTAAAAATTTGTTATCTAAACATTGTGTTGTACATAAATGCTCTATTTTTGTAAATGTTACATATTCAGTCTTGTTTTGAAGATTTTAAATATGGTTGAAGGATATTTCAGGGCATCGGTATGATGTTTGAATTAATAAACAATGATAATCACCTTCTAAAGGTTCAAAAGAGTTTGTTGGATCTCCTAATGGTTTTGGTGAACCAATGTTCTTCAAACTGCTATAGTATAGTCGTGTGTTCAAGTGAACTTAGCTCTAGGTTTTTTTTGCATCCTTCCTTCTTCAAAATATGCATTCTTCTTGATATAGATAGTGTGTGGACTCCTTTCAATGCATCTCTTTCACATGTGGCACATGAGTATAGTAATGGTTGCAATAAATGTACAAAACCTGATTGTATTGTTCTCTTCAAGGAAAACAATGGTTTTTGGCTTGAATATCCCTATTATTATGCCAATTTTTGGTCATTTGATGATGGAAATAAGTGTTATCAGGTGCATCAACATTGAATATTCTCATGTACCTCATGTAAATAGGGTCTTATTGGGATTTTATGTCTCAGTGTAGATACAGTCATGAAGAGAAAAGATTGTCGCATTAAATCTTAGTCATTTTCTATCTCTTAATGCAATTTAATGTTTGGATGTTGCAATGATATTATCCATTGGAATGGTCACATGGTCAGTTTAGTGAAAAAGTGAAATCTGAGAGGGTATAAGATTTGAAATAACAAACTAGAGTTTGGTCTTTAAAACCCTAACTATGCTTATATTGAAGACCTTGCAAATTGATCTATAAGCTCATATGTGAAGCAAGTATATACTTAATACATGTGGGTGATTTTAGGCTTATTCTCAAGATTTGAAGTCTCCTAAATACTTACATTTTGTGCATAAGAAAACCTATCATAGGATGTATGTATATCCTCAAACTTGCTCATATAATAACAATGATGGGAAGAATTGGAGTCCTTCAATCCTATGAATCTCAGTCTTGCACACTTTGTCATATATGAATGCTTTCTCTTTGATCATGCTTCAAGTCCACCATGCACATGTTCAAATAGAAATGTACAGCACAAATGGCAAAGACTAGATATAGAATGGATTTTTTAAAATAATGTTTGAAACTGAGTAATGTATATTCACAGTGTAACTTCTTGTACAGGGGTTTGTCAATCCCATAAAACAATGATTAGCTTGTTGTAACAACATGACAAACATAGTGACTGTTATAACTTGTTTATAGAGGATAGTTCATGACATTTTAGGAATCTCAATAGTCTAACTATGTGTTAAATGGTTTCTGTTGTAGTGCTTCATGTCAAGTTTCATCAATTTTTGAATAATATTTTAGAAGTTATTCAAATTTTACTAAAACCGGTCTCTTGATAAATGCAATCTGAGAACCCAATATTCTTAGCATACAAACTATACTATCGAGCCTTTTTCAGATAAATCGTTGAAATAAGTTTTGAAGATCACTCCAAGACTGAACTTTTGCAAAAAAATATTAGGGAAATTGGATAAGAAATAGAGTGGTTTTATTCATTTTTCTAACAAGGTTTCTCTCTCTCCAGAACTCCTTGAAGCGTTAGGCACAAAATGAGTTGTCTTGGCTCTAAATGACTTTTGCAAGTAGTACAAACCCTCGGAAGTGTAAAATACTCTCTCCAATTCTAAATGGTGGTATGTGTGTTATGTAAGCATTGTGTTGTACGTAAATGCTATGTTTTTACAAATGTTGCATATTCAATTTTGTTTTGAAGATTTGATAGATTGTTGAAGGATATTATGGGGCATAGGAATGATGTTTGAATTAATAAATAGTGATAGTCACCTTCTATAGGTTCAAAAGAGTTTTTTAGAGATCCTAATGGTTTTGGTGAACCAATGTTCTTCAAAATGCTATAGTACAATCTTGTGTTCAAGTGAACTGAGCTCTATGTTGTGTTTGCATCCTTCCTTCAAACTCTGCATTCTTCTTGATAGAGATAGTGTGTTCACTCCTTTAAATTCATATCTTTCAAGGGTTTCACATGAGTATAGTAATGGTTGCAAGAAATTTACAAAACCTGATTGTACTATGCTCTTCAAGGGAAAAAATGGTTTTAGGATTGAAGTGCCATGTTCTAATGAAAATTTTGGGTTATTTGATGATGGAAGTCAGTGTTATCAGGTGCATAAATATTGAATATTATCCAATGACATACTCTTGGTGCCAAATCTAGTGTGTCTCATGAAAACTGGGTCTTGTTTGGAGTTTGTGTCTCAGTCTAGATACAGTCACAAAGTGCAAAGATTGTAACACTAAATCTTAGTCATTTTCTATTTCTTAATGTAATTAAATGCTTGGATATTACAATGATCTCATCTGTTGGAATAGTCACATGGCCAGTATAGTGAAAAAGAGAAATATGAGATAGTATAAGCTTTGAAATAACAACCTATGGTTTGGTCTTTAAAACCCTAACGGTGTTTATATTGAAGACCTTGCAAATTGATCTCTAAGATCATATGTGAAGAAAATATATATTTATTAAGTGTGTGTGTGTTGTTAGGCTTGTTCTCAAGATGTGAAGTCTCCTAAATAATTATATTTGGTGCATAGGAAAACCTATCACATAAGGTATGTAGATCCTCAAGCTTCCTCATATAATAACAATTATGGGAATAATTCGAGTCCTTCAATCCTACGAATCTCAATCTTCCACACTTTTTCACCTATGGATGTTTTCTCTCTTATCATACTTCAAGTCCACCCTACACATATTCAAATATAAATGTAAATCACAAATGGTGAAGGCTAGATTTAGAATGGAGTTGTTTAAATAATGTTTGAAAGTGATTAACATATACTCATAGTGTAACTTCTTGTACAGTGGTCTGTCAATCCCATAAAACAATTATTAGTTCATTGTATCAACATGACAAACATAGTGACTGTTATAAATTATGGGAAGATAAAATTCATGACATTTTGGGAACTTCAACAGTTTGACTAAGTGTTAAATGGTTTATAAGTTCCTCTCAAGCACTTAAAAAGTCATAACACGTTAGGATTTGAATAGATTGGATACCACTTGGATGGATTTTATCTTATCAAGATATTTTTGTCTTTAGGGTATGAAGGTTATGAGAGGATGTAAATCCATTTATCTTCCTTGTACATTGGTTATGGAAGTGAAATGAAGATACCTTGAAATTGAAGTGAAAATTCAAGAAAAATACATTGAATGAGACTACAAAAAGGAAACTAATATTCTTGTAATTGGTTGGTTATTAATATGAGTTGTGTGCAGGCATTTTAAAGGTTGATAGAAGAGTAAATGAAGATTTGAAGTGCTTCATGTTTTATGTTGCAAATATAGATGCTTTTGAGTAAAATAAAGTAAGATGAGAGTTATAGAGGGTCTATTAGGATCATAAGTGTCTGAATCCTATGAAGAAGAGTTTAAAGGTTTATGAAATGATAATCCTGTAAGTCGAAATTGACTAGTTAGATGTCAATGTCAAAACTGACTACAAAAAGACAATTTTGAGAAGGTTTATTTTTTGTTGAACCAATGAATTCTTGTTGATGTCATTTCAATCTTGGAATAACTTTTTGTATACATGTTGAGAGAAGAGAATTATATGACAAATATAGGTGGTCTTAGAGAGAATAGAAGGTGATGAAATCAATATAGAGGTCTCAAGGTGTATGAGAGGTATAGTTTTGTAAAGGTGTGAAAATGATCTATTGTTTTTAAAGGATCTTGAAATCATGAAGCATAATAAGAACTAAGTGAGCATCAAGGATGAAACCTTGTTGTAGATTGAACATATGTAAACTATGAGCTTGATTGTGTGATCCAAGTGTAGGATGTGATATGAAGATGTATATGAAATGATCCTTGAATGACATAGATTGGGTGTTGAATATATGATCAGAAGAGAGTGAATAAAAAATAAAATTAAGAAGGAGAATGATATAATATAGTGGTCACTATCATTTGTTTGAGATAAAAAAAAAGTGTGATCAAAAGCTTGATTAAGTCTAAGTTGTAGCTTAGCAGGAGGGAGTAGTTGCTTCCTTGTGAAGTTTTTCTTGCAGAAGAAATAGGTAGAAGCCTAGTTGATATTTGGGAGTTGAAGATTCCAAGAAAGTTGAAGATTTTCAAAGACTAAGTTGTAGCTTGGTTGAATTTTTGGATTTACAACTCCATGTTGAGTTTAAGCTCAACTATGAAATCAATGTAACATTTACAGGACATTCTTGTCCTAAGTTATTTCTTGGTTTCAGTGGGTTTTTCTCCCATTTTAGGTTTCCCACATTAAATATTATATCTCTATGTATGTTCCTTTATAGATTTCTTATGTGTGATTTTTCAATGTCCTCATAACAGGATTAAGGAAATTGAATTGTCTATAAAATCTGGTATAGACATTGATGCCCCTTTTATTTTTTACTTGTAACTTTTGATAAAGACATCCATTCAACATGCACATGGTGCCATAAAAAGGGAACATGGTCTCAATGAATATGGTGAAAGGAACTAAGACAAGGCTGAATTTAAGACCCCTTACTAAAATTTAACCTAGATTTTCTTTGGCGAATTTTAGAAAATGGATTTCATGTTTATGGTGATTATGGAAAAATATAAATAGTTATGAATGTAAATAATATATCTAGGAAAAGGTGAGTTGTAAACAAGCGCAGTGGGGGAAATAATTAAAAATAAGCATAGTAAGTTTTATAGATGTCCGGTTACATATGCAATTATCCTCAAGTGGTTGCATGCTATTGGGTGACCGCATATGCAACTGGGCATCTATACGACTACATATGCATACAGTTGATTACATATATAAAAACAACAGTTGCATATGAATATGTGAGGCTACATATGTAGACTCTCAGTTTCATATGTAAACACCTAGTTTCATCTATATAGTCGACCGAATACATGAATGCAATCAAGCATCTACTATGCAGCCTCTTGACATCATATACCACTACTCAGTTACATATACCACCTCCTGGATGCATATGTTGTTTCCTGAATGTGTATCTAGCTACCCAACTTCATATACCACCACAAGGTTACATATGTAGCCACCCAATTGTGTATATAATTGTTTGATTGCATATGCCACTGGGTGGTTGCATATGTTCTTATACGCTTGTGTGTGCAATGGTTTTCTACATCTACATTCATCTATTTACCAGTAGTTGTCCCTAAATACCTACCTTCTCGGTTGCACAAATTGTTTTCCACCATGTTTCATGCCCCCTCCCTTTCCTATATATCCTTGGGCCCTATTTCATTCTCTCATTTTCTCCTCCAACTCGAAGCTCCACTCCAGTATCTACCTCAGGATCTAAACTCCAAAGTACTACTAGTTATTGATTCATATGGTTATCCATTAATCTAATAAGGATCATACAACTAATATTATAAATTCTTCAAATCAGGATTCATGTTACATCCTATAGGCTCATATGGTTAGCGTTATCCATTCATTAATTTAGGCTCCATAGTACACAATGCATGCATCTACATCTACAATCCAAAAATGGCTTCCCATTAGACATCCTCTCATATTCACTCTCAGGATAAACCCAAACTTCAATACAAAAACTATATGTGCCCACAAATTTCCACATTGCTCAAACTAAAGGGCAAATTTAGTGATTGGGTAGATAAATTTTACTTTTTAGGGATAATTTACATGCTGCAATATCACAATGTTACTAGTTTACTACAATTTCTTTTATCCAATTTTGAAAAATTAACATATATCTTCATAGTCAAACTACCATCACAAGAATTTTCTTTTGGGACATCTCCAGAATATATCCACTGCTTAACAAGGATTCCATACACAAATGTTAACCATATGACAACAAAATCCTTACTCTCATACTCAGATAAAAAGTATATGGAGTCCCACTTTGGCATACAGGTTGAAGGTAATAATTTTTTTTTACATTTTTTCTTTCTTTTATTATCACAATAAGTTAATAACATGATTTTTCCTTTTCTGAATGTGTGGGTATTATTAACACCTCTAAATCAATATGGGGGATATCAGTGTAAGTTAATCAGCACACATTTTCATAGGCCATGATTTATTTTTTTAGGCTAGGATATTCTTACAAGGTAGACAATCTGACATACCCTATCTGACTCTTATCTACATCCTTTTTTCCCTAAGTTGCCAACAATTTGATTAGTGTACAAATATATCCAATAGGATATGAAATGATTTGACATATACTATTTGTAATGAGGTTGTAACATTGTCATGCTGTAATTATATAATTGCATTATATTATGAATCCTTTCTTGATTTGAACTCACAAAATTCTAATATTCCAACTGCACTTGATGAAAAATGAGAGTAAATTTCCTTCCAAATGATGAGAAAGATGTAAGTTTATTAATTTTAATTAGTGCAAAATATTTTCATGTATTTATTTGGAAAATTTATCTAAATTTTAATTTCTTTTCAGAAGAAACCAATTGCATCGCATGCAAGAAGACAAGCTACAGTAAGAGGTCATTAACCTCCTAATGATTCTATAGATTCGTACATGGATGTACAAGTATCTCTGAATCTTTCAGTTTCAAGACAAAAATGCATGAGTATCTCTATTACACCCACTCAATTACAAGCACTTCAAGAAACTTCATCAATTATTTTAGGTATTAATATGACTCTTTCAAGCTATAAATAATGGAACATACATTATTGAGGGTTGAAAATTGATTCAAATCTAGAAGGTGCCCCTCCCTCCCATCATGGATGAAACTGGTGGTAAATCAATTTCATACGGATGGAAGCATCAAGTAAGCCTTCTGATAGAAATTCAGTAGCCTATATATTGAATTGCTTCCCTGGTAAAACCTGACGCCTTACTCCAAACTTGTTTCTTATTACAGATGCCTTCAGTGTTCAAGGTGTGGAGTAAATAAGAATGAATAAATTCAATTTGTTTTAAGTACCAAGGAGTGGAATTCCACACGTGTAAAATTCTTTTCTTAAGAAATAATGATGGGTTGGGAGGTAGATTCATTAATGATGATGGAGTGAGTTGCGTAGGGGAGGTACTTGTTATCATGCCACTCACTATAGTTATTCATGTGAACACCTACATTAGCAATTGCATCTACGGCACTGTTTCTCTCCCTATACGCATGTTGAATAATAATATTAAGACCATTGAAAATAATATTAGCTTCATTAATGAAATCACTAATGGTCCTATTAGATGTTTAGATTCTAGAGAGGTTGTTAATGATATTCATATAATCCCCCTCTATGATGAGATTGTTTACCTTGAGAATCTTATCCATTCTGATTCTCCTGAGAGTGGCTAGGGCCTAAGTAAAGTGATTAGATTGCTTGCCCGTGGAGTCTGCATAAGCAGCAATTAGTTGACCCTGTTTGTTTCTGATGAGACCTCCTCCACTTGATACCCATGGGTTACCTTTAGAGGCACCATCAAAGTTCAACTTATACCAACCATATTTTGTGGGAATCCACTGAACAAGAGATCTGTCAATGTTGGGTAAGGAAATTGAAATCTATTTAACAATAATATTCCATGCCTTTAATTATTTCTCTTCTTTAGGGTATTTTTCTTTTTGGGGGTTTTCTTTTTCTACAACTGTAATTTCATTCAAAATGCTTTTGATAGTTTTTTTGGTATCTCTAAAGATAAGGGAGATGCAAACCTTCTAAATTATTCAAATAATATGAGGGAAATGAGACTCCAAAACCTTTGAAGAAAAGCATGTTTGAAAGGAGTATGCCACTGAATCCAAGCATATATGATGTCATCCGAGAAAGACAAAACAATACCAAAAATGTTGAAAATAAGCTTCCAAAGAGCACCAAATATTGGGAAATATAAAATGAGATGATTGATGGTTTCATTATCATTTTTACACTGGTAACATCTATTTATCATGGTGGATCCCCTTTTGATAAAGTTATCTATGGTTAGGATTCCCTTATTCAGAACCATCCACAAGAATTGGTTTATTTTTGGGGTGAGTTCTTTGAACCAGATATTTCTCTAAGAAAATTTGCAAGTGGGTTCATTAACATATAATTGATAACCTGGTCTCATCATGTGGTTTCCATCAAAAGAATCGGACCATATAAAATCATCCTTTTCCTATATTTGACTGATAGGGATATTCCTAAGAATGTTTTTCAGGTCCAAAAGAAGATCCTTTTGATCTGGAAGAACAAACTCAAGATCTCTCCAATGTAGTTTGCCTTCTGTGTTCTAATATATTCCTTGACCTGCTGTCCTAAGGCTATTATAAGGCTACATTTTAGCTCATACCATTTCTCATTATTGTTCAGATTACTAAAATCAGCCCATCTATTATTCCAAAAAATTATTTTTTCACCATTACCAAGAATCCATTTACAACCTGATTCAAGTTATTTTCGTATCTTAACCAGATTGTTCCAAAATTTTGAGCCATTGGGATGAGCAACATTGTTGAATAATCTTGAATGTTACCTTGATTTAGATATTTTTCTTTAATAATTCTTATGGATGTTCCTCCTTGATTAATATCCATTCCATTTTTGAAATAAGAGCTGCATTCATAGTCCTAATTTTTTTTATTCCAATACCTCCTACTTTTTTGCTATTGAAAGCCTTATCCCAACCTTCTAGGTGAAATCTATTTTTCTCATTTGTACCTGTTCAAAGGATTTTTTTTGAATTATCTCAATTTTCTCTACAATGTCTATAGGAATGAAGAAGAGAGACATGATATAAATTGGAAGGTTTTGAAGAGTGCTTTTGATAAGAAGACATTTTCCCGCGCTAGAGAGAGTGTCTCCCTTCCAACCAACAAGCTTTCTTTGAAACCTACCAAGCAAATAATTCCAAACACTCAAGGGTACCTTGTTAATACCAAGAGGAAGACTTGAGAAATTTCCCTTTGTCTTGTAGATGGAGTGTTAAATAAGTAAATAAAGCTTTATCAAAATTAATCTTTTGTCCTGAGGCCTCTTCATAGAGCTGAAGGATATGCTTCATCATTTTGGCTTCAATAATAGATGCAAGAAGAAGGATAATAGTGTCGTCTGCAAAATTTTGATGAGAGACCATAATTCCAGAGACATAGGATTAAATCCATGTAGAAAACCTAGGGAAACAAATCTTATTATGGTTCAGCTAATACTATCCGCCATGATCATGAGAATAATGGGAAAAATTGGATCACCTTGTGGAAAGAAACCCGCTAGAGTACCATTAACAATTACAGAGAATATGGAGGGAAGAGATACAAGTGCAAATGATTTTTCTTAAGTGGACATCAAAACTAAATTTCTCCATTACTTTATCAAGGAATATCCATGAAACCCGGTCAAAGGCTTTGTTCATATCCAACTTTAATACCATGCCCGTTTTCTTACTTTTTCAATTGAATGTATGGTTTCATGAACCATAACCACTCCTTCCTTTCACAAATCCACCTTGTTGGTTGTAAATGATGTGAGGGAGTAGTGATTGAATTCTAGAAGTAAGAATTTTAGTAAAGATCTTATATAGGACGTTAGTAAGACTTATACACATGAAATGTTTGAATTCTTTGGCCTCAATATTTGAAGGAACAAGAACAATAAAATTATTGTTAATTTATTTTAGAAGACTAATTTTCCTAAAGAATTCATTGGATTCTTTGAGAAGATCATCCGCACATATATCCTAGAATTTTTTATCGAAAAAATTAGAAAAACCGACCCCTAATGGAAAGACAATGTTCAACTTTGGGATGTTAGAATTTGAGGATTCTAATAAATATGGATTTTATCAACTTACATATTATATAATGTTACGATAAATATTTAAATAAACATTACATCATAACATAAACAAATAAATAAATACTTACAAGAAATAAATAACACAGGTGACATAGTATTTATAGTGGAAAACCCCAATAGGGTAAAAACCACTTTGAAAATAACATTTTACTTTAGAGAAATTATTTTACATCCAGTAAGATCACCTCCTCCTTTGAAACCCTATTTACCAAGGGTAAAACCAAATCACTTAATTTACACACCTTTGATATATTTCCCAGATATATCAAATGAGGACCTAAAGTCCTTTTTATATAAGGTGATCGAGTATGTCTCCCGACCCACCTTTTCAACCTAAAATGGTTGACACATATACCTAGGTGAGTGTATTTAATAAATAGAAACATAAATTATTCATGTTATTAAATACTTACCTAATGTATATTACCTAGGTATGAATATTTAATAATAGAAAAGTATTTCATACTCTTAAATATTTAGCCTATATAATAGTGATGGACCCATATTAATTAAGGGTTTGTCAGACCACTTGTAATGGAATTACTTGTATAGATATGATTATTAGTACAGCAATATAACACCAATGAACACAATATTTCAGATAAATGATCTCAATATGCAAGTAGAATATCTCAGCCACTTCGAGGGGGAAACCTCCAAACCAAACAATAAGTCTCAAATTATCAATATGATTATCAACTACTACCAAATAACCCCTATATATATTATTCTTATGCTATGGATGACACCAAGGTCTACCCACTAATGATAATATAACATATATGAAAGAGATACATAATGATAAGAATTTATGATAGCCACAATTCAGCTATATACATCTAATGTAAGATATATGATTAAGGGCATAGCATGCCCCTCCCCTTTAAAGAAACATTTTCCCCAATGTTGAGAAGATCTAGATGTTGTTGCAAGAGGTTTTCATCCTCCCAAGTTGCGTCTTCATTATCTAGATTTTTCCACTTGATCAAATACTCAGTGATGACCCTTGTCCTCAATCACTTAGTGTGTTTCTGAAGGATGCATTCTGGTTCTAGGATGATTCTTCCCTCTTCGTCAAGCTCTGGTAACACTGTCTGGGTTGATAATATCTATCCAACTACCTTCTTCAGACAAGATACATGGAAGACTAGGTGAATTTGAGTAGCCGAAGGAAGTTTCAGTTTGTATTCTACACTTCCAATCTTTTGTAACACTTGATAAGGGCCATAGTACTTAGGTGAAATCTTGTTATCTATTTTCTATTATTTCAAGGACATTTATTTATATGATTGTAAACGCACAAAAACCCAATCACCAACTTCACAATTTCTTATACTGCGATGTTGGTCCGCCTGTTGCTTCATGTGGTTTTGTGACATGGCTAAATTATCTCTGAGACTAGAAATCACCTCTTGTTGGTGTTGAATATGTTCCTCAACTGCTTGAACCCTTGGCTGGACTCTCAAAGATGAGGTTATAGATGGTGGATGGTACCCATATAATGTTGAGAAAGGAGAAATTTTAGATGAATTATGAAAAGAGGTGTTATACTACCATTCTTCCATCGATAACCATTGGACCCATCTCACTTGCTTATTTGAGGTAAAACAAAAAATATATCCCTCCAAACACTTGTTTACCACCTTTTTTTTCCCATCAGACTCGGGATGATAAGATTAACTACGAGCTAGTTATTTGCTCGAGCATGAGAAAAAGTCAGTCCAAAAATTACTAGTAAAGATAGGGTTTCGGTCACTTACTATAATCTTTGGTGTCCCATGTAGCTTCTGAACTGTGTCCTTGAAGGCTGCTGCTACTGTACTTGCAACAAATGGATGTGATAATGCACAAAAATGGGCATATTCTGTGATTTTTTCCACCACCAACATGATTAGATTTTTACCTTCTGATTTAGGAAATCTTGTGATGAAGTCCATTGACACCTCTTCTCACCTCTAACTAGGAATAGATAGAGGTTGTAAAATACCTATGGAATTAATTGTTTCACCCTTATTTTGCTGAAAAACCATGCATTCTACCACAAATTTTTGGACATCCCCTTTTAGCCCTTCCCAAAAAACATCATGCTTGATTCGATGATAAGTCTTCAAGAAGCTAGAATGCCCCCTACTGGAGAAACATGGAGCTCAGATAGAACCATATATTTAAGGATTGAATTCTTACATAGATATAATCTATCTTTATACCTTAAAGCATCTCCTTTTCATACAAATTTTTCTAACATGTTTGGATATTTTTGGAGATTTTGAATGAGATTTTACGTACCTAGGTCATTTTTCCATTCAAACTTGGCATCCTCTATCTAATCCTCCTGTAATATAGATATGGCACACAACAATGCATCGATTGATTCATCCTTCCGAGATAAAGCATCAACAACTACATTCTCTTTCCCTTTCTTGTATATCATCTCAAAATCATACCCCAACATTTTTTAGACCCATTTATGTTATTCTTCACATGATAAACATTTCTCTAAGAAGTATTTCAAACTATCATGATTTGTCTTTACTTTGAAATGTCTTCCCATTAGATATGGTCTCCATTGCATAAAGTATGGTTAGCATTTCTTTCTCATAAATTGGTTTAGATATATTCTTACCTTTGAACTGGCGGCTCTTGAAGGAAATGGTTCGACCTTCTTGCCTAAGTACTTCCTCCATACCATACCCTAAAGCATCACATTCAATAATGAATGTTTTGGAAAAATATGGGGTGGATATAACCGAAGTGGTGCACATGGCCTCCTTCAACATCTAAAATTTCATAGTAGTTTGCTCGTTCTAATGGAAAGAATCTTCCTTTAATAAAGCTATGAGTGGTGCTGCAATGCTGCCATAATTCCTTATAAATCTACGATAATAACATGTAAGCCCCAAAAATCCTCGAAGATTTTTTAGGTTTTTGGGAACCTTCCATTCAAGCATAGTTTTTATCTTGGTACGATCCACTTTAACACCTTCATAAGAGACAATATGACCCAAATATTCAACCTCCTTGACACCAAAAGAACACTTAGAAGGATTTTCATAAATTTGATGTTTTTCGAGACTTTTCAATACCTTATTTACATGATGCATGTGTTCCTCCTAGGTTTTACTATAGATTAATATATCATCAAAGAACACTAAAACAAAATTTCATAGAAATGGCTTAAAGATGGAATTCATCAAGCTTTGAAATGTAGAGGGTGCATTTGTTAGTCCAAAAGGAATTACCAAGAACTCATAGTGCCCTTCATGTGTCCTAAAGGTTGTTTTATGAATATCTTCATCCCTAATTATAATCTAATGATATCCAGAACAAAGATCAAGTTTTGTAAAGAAAACAACACCATGTAACTCATCTAGCAAATCATCAATTATAGGAATAGGAAACTTATCTTTAACTATGTACTTATTAATTTCCTTGTAATCTAGACACATGTGCCAATAGTCATATTTTTCCATACCATCACTACAGGAGAATAGTAAGCACTCTGACTATGAAAAATAAATCTTGCTTCTAACATCTCTTGAACTATCTTCTCAATCTCACTCTTTTGCATATAGGGGTAACTATAAGGTCAGATGTTGGGTGGTTGACTCCTGGTACTAGCTGGATGGCATGGTCATGGTCTCTTTTTGGAGGTAAACCCTTTGGAATTTCTCCAAACACCAGTGAGTTCTCATAAATAAATACTTGCATATCTGTGGGTATAAATGTATTTGAATGATTCCTTCTAATGAAAATATTTGTGCCACAAACCCCTATGAGCCTTTTCTAAGAAATTTTTGCATCTGATGAGAACTTACCATCTGTGGGGACTTTGTTCTTAATCCTTTTAGTTCAAAATTCATCCCTTCTGATTGGAATTGCATGAACAACTATTGGAAATTCATTTCAATGCTTCCTAGGGTGGTAAGCCACTGAAATCCTAACACAATATATGCTCTTCCCATGGCAATGGAATACATATTTCTAGTTAGCAAGTAATCTTGTATGGTGAGATTAATGTTATGTCATTTTCCTAAACAACTAATAGTTTTCCCATCAGCTATCATGACTTGACATTCTAGAGTTGGATAAACAAAGTAGTTCAAGTGTACCGCTAACTTATGATTGATGACGTTATGAGTACTTCTCAAATCAATCAACATTATTACCCTCTATTTTTTTAAGAATCCAAGTACTTTGAGAATTTGGGGAGTGTTGATACCTAAAATTTCATAGCAGGATATTGTTGGTTGGGGATCTCCTAATTCCTCCTCTGGCTCTACCTCTTTGTCTTCTTCATTTTCTTCTTCTTCATTAGGTCCCTCAATTTAGAACAACTTCTTTTCAGCACACTTATGTCCTGGTCCAAATTTGTTGTCACAATTAAAACATAACCCTTTGGCTCTCTTTTCTTCAATTTTTTGAGGTGTTAATCTAACTAGCCGAGGGAATGATGGTGGAAAGGCGCTACGATCTCTGATATTACTGACATTTTGTTTCCTAATAGAAATAAAAATTTCCTTTTCCCTTTGTGCCATGATAATAGAATCTAAAACCCTATGAGGATTAAACATACCCACCTGAGTCTCAATGTGTTATTTAATACCCCCAAGAAATAAGTCATTCAAATTCTCTTCAGGAATATTTTCCACCCATAAGGAAAGGTAATCTTTGATTGTTCCTATTTGCATTAGATTTTCTAATTGACTGAAATAATTCTCTGACAGACTAGAACTATAGTGTAATTGCAACTCTTCGGTGAATAAGGCCCATGTAACATTAAGGCCACTCTTTTTCCTTTGAGCACATAACCATCGATACCAAATGAATTGGTCAGGTTTGAGATACAAAGATGTTGTGGTAACCTTTTTTCTCGATGGAATCTGACAAAGATCAAAGAAATTATCCATCTGGTTAATCCAATTGAGTGGATCATTTCAATCAAACTTACGCATTTCCACTTTTGGAATCATGTTACGGGCTTGCAGAGTGTTTGTATTTGGATTGTTCATGCTTGTAGATCCACCTTGGCTAGTTTTTCTATTACTTCAACCTAAAGATCCACCTTGGTTAATATGAGTATGATTGATTTGTGGCTGATTAGGAAGGATATGATGACCCATTATATTGTAACTAAATTGGTGAATTAAATCCTCCAATAATTGTTCAATCTTTTCTACATTTCTGGCCACTCTACCCTCGAGATTTTACAAATCTCACTCAAGGTAGCTGACCTTATGGTCTATTGAAGTAAACCCTAACCCTAAGGACTTTGAAGATACCCCTTTTGACTCTAAATCCTCAACTATTATATCATCCTTGTCAAGGGTTTTACCCAGAGTGATGGGATTCTTTTTTCCTCTTGTCGAAGGCCCAGCCATGATGCCCCAAAATGGTAGGATTTAGGGATCAAGGTCAAAATTTAGGGTTTGGGATTTCAATTAGATTTCGGCCAAATTTTAAAAAACTTAAGCAAAAAACTCAAACTAATTATTAATCCTATTTTTGGAAATGTAACTAACTTTGAAAAATTTTACAAATTGCACATTAGGTAGCTGAATTATGAAAAACATAAAACCACTATAACTTTTGCAAACCAAGTCAAAAATTCTTCAAATTTGGAGGGGAGCTTACATGAGTAATTTTTCCACTCCAAAACAAAATTTGCAGAAACATTCACTATCAATTTTGAGATATGGCCGAACCTTCACAATTAGTGTTTGACACAGCGCTGACCGAGTTCAAGCTTTGATACCAATTATAATGGAATTGCTTTTATAGATCTGATTATTAGCAACAATATAACACCAATGAATGCAATATTTCAGATAAATAATCTCAATATGTAAGTAGAATAGCTCAGCCACTTTGAGGGGGCAACCTCCAAACCAAACAATAAGTCGTAAATGCTCAATATGATGATCAACTACTACCAATTAACCCCTATATGTACTATTCCTATGATATGGCCGACACAAAGGCTGACCCACTAATGATAATATAACATATATGAAATAAATACAAAATGATAAGAAGCTATGATAGCCACAAGTCGGCTATATACATCCAATGTAATATATATGATTAAGGGCATAGCACCACTTAATCATTATGTTCCAACATGGGAAACCCTCAATATTGGAGGTTTCATACACTTCATACAATTAATCAAGGGCCATGATTAGAATACCCCTCTGTAATTTGTAGCAAATTGGAAGGACATAAACATCAAGTTCAAGGGCAGATACTTCAGCATTTCAGATCATTTTATCTCCTTCATCACGAGCTTGAGTATGGAGGGAAAAAAGTTCTTTCACAATAAGTTTGATAAGGATGCAGAGGAAAGTATTTTCTTAGACAATGGGGAAAAAATAAAAATAAAATGTGAAGGCATCATCTGCTCCTCTATTCTGTAACCTTTTGATGAAGTTGTTTGCATGATGGTTCATGACATAATGCTTGAAGGCAAGCTCTCCACTCTTCCTCTGCATTATTTTCTTCTTCTTAATCACTTCATGCGAGAATAAAAAGTCGGTTTTCCCTATTATATTTTACATTCTTTGGAAAAATATGTTTTAGAGGTTCAAGGTCATAAGAAATTTCTACCACTCCATCAGAGATTCATCTTCCTTATCCATCAATTTATCCTTCATGTAGTGGAAAATGACCTAGGCCCTCCTTTAGCTCCTCTGCCCCCCCAGTAGCCCCATATTATATATAAGAATCCACTCTTTCATAACCCTATTTCTAAACCTCCACCTAAGTAGATTCTTAGAATCGGGAAGAAAGATAAGGAGATAATTGGTGAAGAAAGTTCCAAAGATCCGCCATGTTAGTTCTAGTGCTCAAGTCACTCCTTTTGTTCTTTAAAAGTTTAAATAGCAAGTTGATACTTTGAAATCTATTGAAGATAATGTAGACTTTCTCCTTAAGACTGGTAGAAAAACTACAAACTTTTCCTCCATTAACATCTTTCAAGAGGAAGTAAACTCACTCTCTAGTCAATTCAGAGTACTTGAAGAAAAATATAACAATCAATTGGCCATTCAAAGAGCAGTTCTTGATCTCCTCCAAGTTCATATTAACTAGATTTTTGATGTTAGTGGGATTCAAGCATCAACATGGAAGGATGGGAGGATCACTAAGAATTTATTCAAAGAGAACAATCTGGAACCTAATATCGTGGCATCCATGAATCTATATAACCCACTTAGGGAAGCACTTAAGGTGTAGAGAAAATCTATGAATTAGTGCCTTTTTTGCCTCTGTGTTCTCTGTTCAGTTGTTATTTTTTTTCTAATCTATTGTTTTTTTGGTGTCAGTCTATTTTTGGGCTACTTGTAGGTATTTGGCCCCTTCCTTAGTAATCTTATAGTTTTATCTAGCTTTTTGGATTTTGGCTAGGGTGTGGCTCCCATGTACCAAAAACCCACTTTGTTCTCTCATGTTTATCTTGGATGTTGAGAATTTTTGGTTGAACTTTAGGGTATGGTCCCTTCAAAACCATTTACCTTTAATAAAAAAATGGGAGATACCTTTTTTTTTTAAATTTATTAATCAAACTATGCCTATTTTTAAACATTACTACATATTTACATATTCATCTGATAATATTCATCAAACTTCCCAATGTGAACCAACAGAATCCACAAGGATTCAACCATTGATAGTGGAAGAAACTACACCTAGAAATACTCTATAAGGTAGGTATAATGTACATTATTAGTATCACAGCCACTTCAAAATTTAACTTTTATATTAAATTTACTAAACATTGAGTTCTTTTATTTTTTCACATTTAAATTTTGTGGTTCCTTTTCCCACTTATCAAACAAAAAATATGCCACTACCACCACCGCAATGCTAGGTTTAGAAAGGGGGGAAAATAATATCTTTTCCAGTTCAAAGTGGTGGCACAGTTCATTTTTAAGGACTAGAGTTTCCAAATTTCTCCTTTGGTGGTATCCTTAATGTAATGGGCACCACCATTTTACTAAAATTTATCTTGATGATGATTTATTTGGTATTGAGAGTGGTACTAGGGACCCATCTACCTTTAATCCACATAATATGATTCAAGGCTAGACCCAAATAGATCTCATTTTAAACGAACAGACATCTAGTTCGCCATACGACACATCCTCTCCAACTCAAATGTTGGAAACATAATGGACTGGGGGGTGAATCATTCCTTCAAAATATTTGTATCATCCTTTTAACTACTCCCTTTAAACCCCAAGTGCACCAACCTATCACCCAAAATTAGTTGGGTGCTCACTCAAGGCACATGCAGGTTCCGAGCCCCTCCTTTATGTGAGCTTCATAAGAATGCCCGCCATTAATGGAGGAATGGTTGCATAAACATAAAATACACGTATCCATTCTAGTAAGGAAGTAAAAAAACTTAATCTAAGCATAAATGAATTATAAAAAGGATGTATACATTATAATAATATAAAGGAATCAAATCTGAGCCATGAGCAATATAAAGGACATAAGGGGTTTGTACCCGCGAGCATAGATATTTAGAACAAAGAGTCATATATTGATTTATAACTATTTAAAGTAGCTATATTACATCAAAGAGGGTCATATCATACCGATTACATCAAGGAATGACACTCTAACTCTACAAAACGACTCTACACAGAGATCCCTAACTATATTCTTCCATGCACTTAAATATTTCTTGACTGATCTCTCACACCATCTCTTCTCTCTCTCACAGCTCCTATTTTAGATCCGAGAAAATTCTTAAATAGGATGGGATTTCCCCTTCACTTCCTTAGCTTCACTCATGAGCAGTCTACATGTCAGGTGGAATCATGCTCCTCCATAATCGAGTACCTATGTCATCTCACCAAAACCATGATTATCCTCCACTAGCTATAATGATTACCCTCTAGAATATTCCTTTCATGGAATATTCTTTTTTTGAGCTTCAAGACTCCAAGTTGTAACCTTATCCACTTGTCATGTCTACTCATGTCTTCACATGTTTTCCATGTAGTACCATATCCAATGATGCGGCTAAGTCTTCAAACCCTATCCTACTTCTGTGCACTAACCTTTTCACACTCCATGTTTACTCCACCATTTTGTTGCAACTCCTTGAACTACCCACGCGCACTCCTGTTCTCCCACATGCCATTCCTTGAGTACTTTTTCCTATACTTGCCTTGCGCATGTTGATTCTCTACTCTGGAACTTAGTCCCTTTACTACGATCAAAATTAACCCACACTACACATGTTTTTCATCCTCCGAAAGAATCTGATCTTCCGTAAAGCATAAAGAATGGAATGAAAAAATAACCTTTATCTATCTTACGCCAACAACTAAAAATAATTTTTTCACTGCTGAACAAGGATTGGGAAGTCTTTATTGAAGGACACTTCAATCTTATTCTAAGCATCCACCTCATTGTACACATGTTGAAATAAATCCCCTATCATTGTGATGACTTCATCAAATGATAACTCTTCACCCTTAGCCTTTAGTGTATCAACAATGTTTTCCATTTGCTTACTAAGGTTGCCCAATGTGTCCATACTTCGTGTAACCTGGGGATATAATTCCTTCACTTTCTTTTTAGTCAAGACCCTTAAGCCTTCAATCACCTCAGACTTCTTCTCGACTTCTGCTATGATCTTGTCCCATTCCTCCCTATTACCCTTGATCTTTTCCTAGAACTCCTTTAGTTCCACCTCATGGGTAGAAACCAATACACTTGACACCCTATCATTGTCTACACAAATGTTATAGACAACTTCAGCCATGTGTGCTACAGTTTTTATAGAGGTAGGGAGCTCAGAGTATCGAGTTATGGTCTCCCCAATTTTCAACTTCTCATGTTCTCTTTTTCATGCCAAAACTTCCTCCACCGACTCTAGCACAAGTGGTTGCCTCTCCATCGTGATTATGTGCATCAAGTGCTCTAGGTAGTGGAAATCTAAATCATACTTCTGCTCATGATGGATCAAATCTAGTTACTTTAAGATAATGGATTATGAGATATTATTTGCTTTCTTGTAGGCTTTGTGCACTCTCACCTTCTCTTCCCTCAACTCAAGAATTAATTGTACAGTGATCAACTCAATCTGTTTGATCTCCTTATCTCTCTCAATTATCTCCTTATTATTTTCCTCTAATTCTTCCTCCATGGCTTTTATTATGTTATTCCTCCTGAATAACCTTTCCTCTACTTCCATTGACACCTTATTAAGTGTGTTACAAGCCTACTCATCTATTATTCATTGGGAATCCACAATAGGATTCTCCTCATTGGGCTTTGGAATTTCCAAAAATGTATCTGTATCAACTTTGAATTTGGGCTCATCAACATGGGACTCAAAGTTCTATGACAACATCTTCCTCATGCGTGTATACGCACTACCTCTATCAAATGATGACCAACAAAAGAGTTAGTCTGTGGGTACCGTGCTCTAGAAATGTGCACACATGACCTTGTTTGGATCATTGACATAAGTCATCATGGGTCCTTGTGCCATTGTCACACCCTTACCACCAATGTGTGTTTCCTTTGGGAAGTCAACTGCTAGACTCTTCTCCTTGTTTATGATCTTTTCTTTCTATTTTAATATTTCTTTAGCATTGTGCTCTACCAAGTTTTTTATGATATCTTCCACCTCCTTTTCCACAGTGTCATCCAACTGTCCTCTAGCCAAGTGTGGGGTCTTCTGTACATTCATAAACACCTCTTCACTTCCTCCCATATCCTGATCATCCTCCTCATATTCATTTTCAGCCTCCCCAGATTTTTGTACATCATACACAGAAGGATTCTCACCTTTCTTGCACTCCTCATTCTCCTCCTCAGTCTCATCACCCTTCATGCTCTGCATCCCCTCAAAGTCTAAATTTTGCTTCATATTTTACTTCTTCTTCATTGGCGACTCCTCTATCATATTGGACCTTTCCTTCTCGAGTGACTTCTCCTTCATGGGGGATTTATTCCTTTGAGTGTAAGTACTTGGGCCCACACCTGACTCCTGCACCCATGCGGTTTGAATTTTACAAACGCTCGGCGCCCTACTTGCTGGAGTTTCCTCTCTTTCTCTCTTCATCCCTTTCTTCTTTTTGGCAGGGTCTTCCAGGATGGATACATCATCCTCAATGTACATGCCCTTATCAAACTTGGTCGTAAGTGTATATACACCATTGCTTCCATTTTTCTTGTAATAGGTAATGATACGGTTTTTAACATATGTACATTGTGAGAGACATACTTCTCCACATATGTGTGTTTCTTAGGGTATACTAACATTCTGTGTAACACGTGGTGTTCCTGATCTACCTCACTTAGATCAAATCTAAGTTTCTTGGCTTCCTTAAATATGTTAACCGTGTTCTTAAAATATTACACGGTGAAGGCAAATGATAACTTACACCATGGGATTTTCATTCCATCTGTCAAAGTGAATTTTCCTATGCAAAATTGTTGGTATACAAAAAACTCAGCCTCACCATCCATCAAGGTTGGTGGTTGTTCAGGGATTCTCCACTCTACCCTAAATGCATCACACATTCACTTATACCACTTCTCCAAATGTGGCCTATGTGTAGTATTCATTGTATCAAAAGTGTATGCTTCAAACCTCTTAGCGGGGGAAGGGTCCTCATCAGGGTACTCCTAGACGTATCTATTTGGCCCATCGAGCACTCCAATATCTGAAAATATAATAGTAAGAATGATGTTACTAGACATGATTTTATCCATGTCGTGTGCAACATCTATGATATCCTCCGTAATGAAGGCCAAGAGGTTGTAGATCATTCCCTCTTAAATCTTCCTGCAAATGTTCAACCATCTCTTGTTCACTTACGTTCATCACTCTTGTCCATTCAACTTGGTGAGAAGGTGTGTGGCCATCTTCATGGTTGGATTGGTGATCTTGGTGCTATCAAAATAGCGTGATCCCTTCTTGTATTCATATGTTACGGTTGTTTCCTTGACATCATCCTTGTCACCCAAGTCATCATCTAGTGATTCTCCCGTGCAGATAAGTCCAGTGTATTTGGAGATCAATTGAGTAGTTAAATGTATTCTCCTTCCTGTGAAGTAAATAATAATCTTTGTGCACGCGTGACATCATCCATTGGTATAACCTTTTGGGTTTTCTGAAATATGGCAACTCGTAGAGTTGAAAATTCCAGCCTTCTCCAGTGTGGTCTTCACAGAGTCATCATACACAAGTTTTTCATCATGTGTCCTTTCTCCAATAGGGTGAACTAGCTTCAATGTCATCTCTTTCTCAATGGTGTTCATCCTATGGTTATAATAACTTATAGCCATCTTGCGTACTTGAGACATCCAATCCATCCCCAATAGAATTCCATCTAGGTAATGCATCTCCACTTTACCACTCCTCGTTAAAACTGGTTAATACGGTTGGTTTTCCCTTAACCTTGCCCTTCTTTTTTGGTAAAGTGTTTGATCCTTTCCTTGGTGTAATTTTTATCATCAAGCCCTTGTAAATTCTTCCTTGTTTCTTTCTTTGGCTCCACTCCTGTGAAATTTCTTCAAGACCCGTGCCCTATCTCTGCAAACCCTAAAAAACTCTCCTTCCATAAGACATCGAAAAATCTCCTCCATGCACGCTTGTGTACTCCATTCCACTCTGGTTCAAAAATCTATCAAATTATCTACTTCACACATAACTCTTCGCAAATTCTCTCACAAGGATTCCCTAGTTAGCAAGAGCTCTTTAACAAACAAATGCAAGGTAAAAAGAATAACTTACCCTGACCTTCAATTTATATCTTTTTGCTTTTTCCCGCACTAACTAACATGCTACCTACCACTGTACTATCACATTAAAGTCATATTTTTTCGATGTTATCCTCCCATGCATTTTTTTAGCACTTTTTCCTTCACATGTAAACTTGCGTGAAACTTCCACAACCTTCTGGTGCAAAAATACATTGACCACAAAACCTTATGTGTGCTCACAGTGCCAAAATCAATATTCCTCTGCATCTTAAGCTTATTTCTTGTCTCCGCCTACCTCATGTTGCTCTGCACTTTTATCACTGTATGTGTTTTTCATAAATATTTTGACACTAATCTCCACCCATAATCACTTATGCTACGTGCACTCCTCTGAACCCATGCGCTTTTGATTTTCTTATTTGGGCCACCAATTAACATCACTCCCAGCACTTGTTTCTTACCGCATTATTCATTGAAAATCTTCTGTATACTCTCCACCCCACACTAAATAGATATGCGGTCCTCTGTGCATAAAAACCCTTTAGATAGTAACTGGATACTAGCACGCCCACAAAAAATGAAACTAAAAGATAAATCATAACAACAATGAAAGAAAACACATATGAGGGAAAATGCATTAAGAGAAATCCTAAGCTAAATGGAAATATTTCCTTATTTACAAACATACTGAAGACTTATATTGAAATAACTAGGCAACATTATTCCATCTAGCACTTGTAATTTTCAAGTGCCTGAATCAAGTATATGGGATATAACATATGGTCCCAACCAATGTAATTTAAGTTTTCCAAAATGGTGAAGAAATTTTGAATCATATAGAAGAACCATCAGCCCTACCTCAAACTTCTTATTTTTAATATGATGATCATGTCATTCCTTTTGACATGATTTCTTCATCTTCTGACACCATCTGGAAATGGCTCACCTCTCATCCAACTCCATAAGTTTATAAATGCACCCCTCTAATGCTTGTTCATCATCCAATCCTCTTGCACATGCAATACATAGGGATGGTAACATGAATTCCATAGGCATAAGAACCTCTACACCAAATACCAATTAAAAAGGAGTGGCTTTGTTCAATATTTAATAAGTTATGTGATATGCCCATAGTACTGTAGAGACTTTATCATCCCAGTCCCTTCTTCCTACATTACAAATCTTAGTCAATGTGTGGCTTAAAATCTTGTTAAAGGCCTCAGCAGTTCCATTAGCCTGAGGGTGATAGGGCATGGTTTTATGATGCACAGCCATAAACTCTATTAATAAGATTCTAACTGTCTCATTAAAAAAATGACTACCCCTATCACTAGTTAAACTCAATGGGTATCCATATCTACTGATTATATTCTCTGATAGGAGCCTATTTGTTGTAGCCAAAGTGTAATCCTTCGTAGGTATTGCTACCACCCACCTTGTAAGATAGTTTTTACAAGTGATAATATAGCGTGAACTTGTCATGTGCACGGCTGGGGAAATAGGTCCCACAAAGTCAATTTACCCATTTTTCAAATGGTCCTGCACTAGCAATAGGTCTTAACAGAATTTCATGTCTTTGCCCCAGCTTCCCAAGGTGTTGGAATGGTCACAGGCCTTGCAATACTCTATACAATCCTTGTAAATTATATCCCACTAAAGACCTTCCAATAGGATCTTGTGCATGGTCGCATTCCCTACATAGTGACCACCCGCAATGCCACTATGAGCTTCCTCCATGATTGCAGTGTGTTCATGTTCTAGTACGCATCCACACAAAACCTAATCCTTTCCTAGCTTGTATAGGTCTCAACTAATCAACATATAGGGCATGGCGCATATAGCCAACTACTTTTTCTCTAAGGCCTTCATTCCTTAAGCTCCCACACCCATTCGTAAGAAAATAGAAATATCCTCCAAATCAGAGGGTGTGCACTGCAATCTGAATAACTATGCATCTAGAATTGTGTCCTCAACTCTTTGTGTGTCCTCGCCTGAGTTAATCGGTGATAGATAGTCAGGTCCTAAATTACTTTTTTCTGGTTTTACCATGACCAAAAAGTTGAACTCTTGAAATAGCAAGATCCACCAGCATATGCACCATTGTAAGATAGGATTTTTTACCAAGTACTTGAGCACCATATGATCCATGTAAAATATAAACGAAGTAGCCAATAAGTATTTCCTAAACTTTTGCAGTGCATAAGTCATAGACAACGCTTCGCGCTCCATCATGTTGTAATTCTACTTGGCTGGAGTTATCTTTCTACTTGCAAAACACAAAGGGTGATCAACAATCCCTTCTCCAGGTTGTGCTAGAACTACTCCAATTTCCATACTTGACACATCCACATGCACATGAAAGGGCTTATCCCAAGAGGGAAAGTACAAAATGGGCGCATTATTAAGTTTCTCCTTCAATGTGTCAAAAGCCACTTGTTGAGCCTCTCCCCAGTGAAACTTTCTTTTATGTTTTAATAACTCTTCCAATTGCACAAAAATCTTGGCATATCCCTTGATGAACTTTCTGTAGTAACCTGTATTCCCTAAGAGTCCATGCACTGCACTTTGACTGGTAGGCTCCTCCAAACCTTTCAAATAACATCAACTTTGGTAGGATATACCAATAAGCATTCCTTGCAAATAATGTGACCTAGTAATGTGCCAAAAGAAGTAGTAAAGACACATTTCTTAATGTTTAGAGAGATACTTAAATGCCTACATCTCTCAAACATCAATCTCAAATTGTCACAATGGTCCTTTACTAACCCATATACTATCTAATCATCCAGGTAAACTTGTAGAAATTTATGGATGAATTCTTGAAAGGCCTACACCACAATGCGTGAAAATACAGATGGCGCATTCTTAATCCCAGAGGGCATAACCGTATAAGAAAAAATCTCCTATTCAGTGGTGAAAGTAGTCTTTTCCTGATCTTCTTTTGCAATCTTTACCTGGTGATAACATGAGAATCTATTTGTACAAGAATAGATTTCCTGCCCTACTACACCTTCCAAGATCTCTTTAGTAAATGGGGTTGGGAAAGGATCTATGATGCATGTAGCATTCAAATCTCTATAGTCTACACATATCCTTATCCTCTCTTCCTTCTTGATATTAATCACCATTGGGCTCACCCATTTAGATTCCTCAATTGCCTTAATGATTCCAAATGCTATCATATTATCAACTTCCTCCTTAACCTTTACGCATAAATTCAGGTTCATCATGTAGGGCCTCTTTCTAATGGGGCATGCACCTTATTTTAAATTAATCCACATTTCCCCTAATGAGTGATGAACTCCCATCAATTCATGGTACCTGTACAGGAACAAGTCTTGGAATTCACATAGTAGCTCAACTATTTTTGAAACCTCCTGGTCTTTCTAGTAATCTCCCATGATAACTTCTTTCAACTTTTCTTCTATACCAATGCTAACTTTCTTTGTTTTCAAGGGCTCATGGTAGACACCCACTTTCTCATCTACTTTTTCCAATACTTCGCGCATACCTTCTATGTGATCAACATCAAAATTTTCCACTTCCTCATCATCTATCAGAACACCAAGTTACCCTTTTCATTTTCCAGGAAGGTGCACTCAAGTTGTACTTATTCTACCTCTTCTTCCACAAAGCATGCCACCAACTCAAGTTCCCCTAACAAATCTAGAATTTTTTCCTCATCCATGCAACTATCCCCTAAGGTAAGGCACTTGACTACCTGCAGTTCCTCATTCACTGAAGGCTTAAAACTTAGATACTCAAAATTTTGAATAATATCCACCATCAACTCTTTCCAATTTCCCATACATAGCTTTGTATGGATATACCATGTGCCCGCACAACCCTACAAGGTGAAATAGAACTTATGCACCCAAATTGAAGGAGGAAAGGCTTCTAGGTCTATCATTCAGGTTCTCTCACACTCCTGGAAGTGGAATGAGGTATACTCCTTCCCATGATAAACACATATTTTAGACAGTGCATTGTTGCAAAGAAATCTACCACTCTAGAATGTTTTCCCAATGGTTCACCCACCAACACGCTGCTATCCTGCGTAAGCTATAAGTAAGAATATTCCTCCTTTCTACTTGACGTGTCCACTAGAATTCCAACGCGTGTAGAAATTCATCAAGCTTTCCTTCCCCAGTGTAACTTGGTAATTGTCTTATTCCCAGGTGCCTAACTAAGCATGCTCTAACCACTCTAGTCTCATTATCCTTCACTTATCTTCCAACCAGATCATAATTCCCATACACCCAATTATCACATGCAATGCTACTCGTATCACTCTTGGACTGAGCATTTTCCCACTGAATGATTGCTTCTCTTGATGGATGAATAAATTTGGGTTCCTTGATGGTGCGTATATATATTATGTCTATATCCTCTTCTCTTAAGGGTTCCATATAGGGTGAATACCTCCCATCTGTTAGTAGAATAATGACACACTCCTTTTTGTTCTCAAAGATAATTTACCCCTTGTTGAAGTGTAGATTAAATTTATTCATGTAACACCAAGGGATCCCTTGTAATGTTGGGAAATTTTATACCTAATCAAGTTCTATAACCTCAAAATTCTAAGTAAATGTTTCCCCTTGAATGGTTATAGATGCATCCTTCAAAACCCTGATGGGCGTAGCCTTTGTCCTATTTGCCATGTTCATCACATTTGAAGGAAGTTGTAATGAAGTCCTCCCCATCTGATTCCATGCATCTAGGGTAAGGACATTGACCTTTGTACCTGTTTCAATCAGTATGTTGCTTGAAATCCATCCATAAACCATCGCGATCAGTGTGATTTCCTTATCATAATCAATATTGTGAGGAGGCAGATTAGCATGTAAGACCTATCTCTTGCACTCACCTCCAGCGCGTGGTACTTTTTCTCTTAGCCATTCTCCTAACAAAGGAATAATATTCTCTTGGCACGGCATTCGACATACTTCCCTAACCTCATACATGTCCTTCTGGGGGACCTCAGCACTTTTCTTCTGCTCCAACTTCCGTGATTTTTACTTTAGACATTGAATCTCCCCTTGCAAGCTCCTAATCACCTCTATGGTCTCTTAGTAAACCTCCTTTTGATGGCTTGGATCAGGATACTTTCCATATAATACTTAATCTCATGTAATGAGGGGCTTTTACTTTGGTTATTCCCTGGGTCGTGTGGCATTCTCTCGTGTAGTTACTAAGATAGGTTCTAACTCAGGGTTATGCACCACCCTAGGCATCCATAATGGATCAGCCTACTTATCACTAACCATTCCCATGCCCATGTCCTTATTCTAGTTCTAGCTCATTTGCTCATACAGCTCAGGGCACTCTTCATACTTATGCTTATTTCCACACCATGAGCACTGCAGAAAATCTATACGCTCACACTTGTAATGTTCATTAGATCCAAAATTATAACAAGTTACATGGGGAAATTCACTTCTTCCTCCCCTTAAATTACCACAACCTTTGAATCCTCTTCAAAAGGCTCTTCCTCGAAATCCTCCATTTGTGTGCCCTTTATATTGATGACCTTCATTCATATAACTGCTCCCAATGTTAGTCTAGTGCACCCCAGTATAAATAGCATCATGAATTTGGTCAATCAGTCGGTAGTCCTTCATGTCATGAGTAGTGGATGTACAAATTTTACAATAAGAGGTCACATTCTTATGGATCGCATGTTGCAACAATGAGCATCTACTTGGATCATGATCTCTATGACAGATTTCACAATCTATTGACATAATGAGCATTGAATTTTGATGGCAACTATCCTTAGTGTTTCCTTCTATCTCATAATCCATGCACAAAATTCCACTACAAGTCTCATAAGCTGAGTTCACAGACAATTTTCCAAGTTGTTTTACCATGGCAGTGACATGTGCTTCTAAAAATAGGCTTACTCTAATGTCAACGCTTCTGACGGCTTCATTGCATAGAGTAGTCTCCAAGGCCTTGCGCGGATCTGTGAAAGTCTTGTGGGAAATCAATCATCCAAAAGGCGTTATCAATCCTCCAACAAACCATTGAGAATGGTGTGAGGGATGGATATTATAAGAAAACTTTGATAGAAGATTCTTAAAGCGTGCATCATACTCCTACACACTTTCTACAATACCTTATTGAATTTCCTTGAGCGCATTGATGCTCTTTTACTTAAACTCATGAATATAAAATTTTGTTAAAAAGGCATCATGTAGTGTAATACAATCCACTACCATTTGATGGGGGTAGTACTTTCGGTACCAACTATGTGCACATCATTGTAACATAGTTGTAAAATGACTTTCCTTCCGCTCTAGGGCATTGATTCCCTTAGTGCACCATAGTAATTCAAATTTTTGTACATGCTCTACCACATCCTCAACACCCTTGTAATCAGGAAAGTGAAGAGACATCTCATAAAATACCTATTGATGGTGTTGTGGCCCTTTCCCACTAGATCCAGGACATTGATTCCCTCTTGTGTTGCCTCTACCACCAGATCCACTAGATCTACTAGCTCCTATTCCTCCTAATTCACTAGATCCTCCTCCCATTGCAAGTAAAGGGCCTGACAGAGTTACGCTCTATGTACCCACCATCACACTAAATTATGTGCTAATAGTCTGCGACGTTGAACCACTTCCAGACACAATACCCAAACTCTATGTACCCACACTTTGCCCAAATGATGTGCCAGATATGATGCCTCCAAACATAGGAAATTTTTGTGCTTCCATAGATGAACTAAATGAAAAATTATATCTACCAGGTGCTTCTCGACTACCAATACCAAATCCAACCAAGTTAACAACATTTATCTGAGGAATTAGAAAACTAAGCATAGGGTTCAGTCACCAGGTAGGTTAATATGCACGCCTACAGTTCTCCTCCTTTCTCCATATGATGAGATCTCACCAGAATCCAAGGGGGTTTCTCTCCCACGCTTTCCAAGATGGGGTAGCACATACTACTCAGGTTCCACGTTCTTCACGCGAACCTCAAATCCTTCCCACAATGTCTACCTCCATAATTCCATCACTCATGTAACTTCGCGTTGTCTCGCCAACTCCCTTTCTCGCACTTCATTATACTTGAGTTGCCTCTCCTTTATCTCTATTTCTGCCACAAGCTCTTTCATCTCTTACCACACCAGCTTCTATGCCCCATGCCTAGAGGGTCATATCAGACTGATTACATCAAGGGATGACACTCTAACTCTATAAAATGAATCTCCACAGAGAGCCCTAACTATATTATTCCATGAACTTAAATATTTTTTGACTGGTCTCTCACACCATATCTTCTCTCTCTCGCAGCTCTTGTTTCAGATACGAGCACATTCTTAAATAGGATGGTATTTCCCCTTCACCACCTTAGTTTCACTCATGAGAAGTCTACATGCTAGGTGGAATCATGCTCCTCCATAATCGATTACCTATGTCAACTCACCAAGACCCTGATTATCATCCACTAACTATAATGATTACCCTCTAGAATATTCCTTTCATGGAATATTCTTTCCTTGATCTCCAATATTCCAAGTTTTAATCTTGTCCACTCATCACACGTACTCATGTTTTCACGTGTTTTTCATGTAGTACCATATCCAATGATGCAGCTAAGTCTTCAAACCCTATCCTACTTCTACTAGCTAACCTTTGCACGCTCCATGTTTACTTCACCCTTTTATTGCAACTCCTTGAACTATGTGTGTGCACTTCTGTTCTCATGTACGCCATTCCTTGAGCATTTTTCCCTTACTTTCCTTGCATGTGTTGATTCTCTACTTCAGGAATTAGTCACTTTTATGGGCTCGACAATATTACTTCAATTACTTTAACTTGTTTGAACCATTAACAGTCAACCATTCATCAATGTGTTATTATTAATATGAAACATACATTCATAAGAACATTCAATAAAAGAGAACTCAAGAATACAAGATGTAAAGTGGGAAACCATAAAGGGGAAGAAAACCCACTGAAATTTTTGATTATATTACACAAACAAAAATACTTTCATGAATATGACACATCACACAAGATTTTCTTAGTGAGGCACCAACCTCACAAGGAGCACCAACCCCTATTTAGCAAGGCACCAACCCTATAAGGAGGATACAACCCCCTAAGGTGATCAAGAACAAACTCAACCACCTTGAAATGGATGATAATTGATGATATTATGCTCACACAACTGATAGTGATCAAAAATTTAGTTCATACACCAAACCCTCTTCAAATTCACCTTCTCCTACTTTGCTCAATCTTTCTAATTCATGGACTGATTCGTATAATTTACCTTGCAACCTAGATATTCAACACTTCTAATAAATTCACACACTCTCTCATCTCTATCTTTATTCCCTCATATCACTTTCACACTCATACCTATGTCACACGTTTTCCCTCTTACACCACTAGTTCAAAATGAAGAATTACATGCACTTTAATACATGACTCAATTTTAAAACATAACTAGGTCAGCCATGACCCTTAAGTTAGGTCATAACAACACCTAAAAAATATACAATATCATATAAATCATCATGAATTTCCCATATGGGTTGGAAATGCATCAATCCATCTAACAATCTCTCACTAGCCCAAGAAGACCAAAAACACCATCACCGAGCACACGAAGGAATCCAAGCACTCACTCTAGCTATGTCATGCCTCCAAAGGATCCATAAATGTAAAAAACAACATATTAACATCCTAAATCAAATTAGGTAACTTTTTTTCATCCATTTACTTCATATCACCCTCGAGTAGGATTGTTTCCTACATAAATCAAGCACCTCCAAGAACTAGTATTCAACAATAGATTCGAAGATCACACCAAATAAAATAAAACATGTAACCACTCAAAGGAAATCCACTAACCTGTATAACACTTAGAAGTAAGTTATACATCATAATTCAAACAACAAAGACATTGGGAAACTTTTCCTCTTCAGAAAATTAAACGACCCAAAAACCAGTTTTGGAAATGAGACCTTCTTGCACCATTCTTGTCACTTTAAATCTCTCTAAATTAATTCACTAGGATAAAAATTAATCCATAGTCACTCTCCAATTGATATCCATCATCAACTAAGCTAAAATATTGATCTTTCAGACCAATCTTCATACCAAACCCATGTTGTCCCGAACCAGCTAAACTAGGTCAACTTGTGACCTTATTTATGCCACCTCAAATGAATTCCATAGATAAATCAATGCATATATAATATCATATGATATTTCTACAACACCTCCAAGGTCATCAATCATCATAAATAATTTCACAAGTTCCCAAGAGCACTCATTCTCCATGACCGCAAAAGTGCCCCTTTAGGCCCAAAAACCAATCAACCTATTTTGACCTATGCAAGTCACCAAATGGCCTCACCAATCTATTAAATTAATTCAAACATGTATCATGTCTCCCGTACATCTTAGAACACTAAATTAGTCATAGGGTCTAATGGAAAATCTGTGAGTAAAACCTTCTTTACAGAAAACAAGGACTTTTATATGGGCCCCACTAACTATCATGACCTGAAACAACCACCATCTAAAATATGGGAGAGTCATATCCATCATCCAATCATCGCATTTTATGATCCAATATTTTTTGGGATTAAAAAAATAAGTTTTCCTCCATCGCTATCAAACTAAGGTTTAAGAAGGGTTTTGACCTTTTTTACCTTCTTAACATTTGTTCATAAAATATAGGGCCTCATTTGATCTCATTCTGAATCTCAAATATTCTTAGTTCCATGTTTCAACATCCCTAAAATTCTCAGGGGCCCGTGTATATTTTACATGTGTCATTCAAGTCCAATTCTCTCACATCGAGCTGGAAAACATCCTTTTTAGAACTCAGTAGGACCGAAAAAATCATATCTTTCAAAATATCCATCATATAACCCTAAAATGTTTACCAAAGCACTATAAAATTATATACTAAAATCTCTAATGCTCACTAATTCATAAATTGGTATGTATCTTCTCAACCAACATGATTTGTATGACTAGGCCTTAGGGTTTTTCCTAGTTCAAGTCAAAACAAAGTGTTCTAACATAGCAACCATGCATAAAACCTATTAAAAATGACCTAACACACTTAATGCAACATTTCTCACACCTTTACATTATTCTATGTGCTCATATATCTCTACAGCTCACTCTCATGCTTCATTTGGCCTTCAAGCACCTAGACTAGGTCTAGATGCTCATCTACAACCCATGCTCAAACTTGTACCTACACTTTGAGACTCACATGTGTGTCTCAACACACTCCAATCATGATTTACATGCCTCTAATATGATCCTCAAGCCACCATGTAACTCAAATCATCATATTCTATCACCTAGGCTAACTAGGTCTTCTAATTAGGCCTACTAGGACAAGCCATTCTCACTATCTTCACTCTTGCAGCCAAGCTACACCTTAATTTTCCATGCCATAATTGTTAGGTTGTGGAGATAAATATCTTCACTGGAGCATGCAATGGAAACTTGTTAGAAAATACAGCAACCATCATCGGTCAGACAAGATAGACATTGGTCAGAGAAAGTGTGAACCAACCGCGGTTAAGGCTAACTGGCGCTAGTTACCTGTGTAATGATGTTTTAATTAACTCTCTGGAATTAAATCTATCTTTAGCATTAAATTAGATTTATTTGATGTAATTACATGGCTAAAGTGCCCTATATTTATATAATTTATATAAGCATGAAAGCTAGGGTTTAGAAGTGATATTAATAATAAGAAGGATCATATTAGATCCTTGATTCTTCGATATTGAGAGGATGAAGACAAACAAGAAGAAGAGAAAAGGGAACAGGTTACATGAAGACAGATACTCTATGGAGAGGAGATGGAAAGAAGGAAATAACAGGTACATCTGAATGGTGAGAAGAGGGTAATGTCTTCTACTGTATTTTCTTTGTATATTTATTATCTCATTGTAATTGCTTACATAGTATGCAAAGCACATAGCGTTTCTTCTTGTAGATCCATATGTTGGTGAGGTCTTGTATTGTAGATCCATGAGATCATATTGTATTGTTGATGCATGTAGATCTAGATATTGTAGAGGAGGTCATCTTCATGTTTGCACAAGTTATGTAGTGATAGAGAGACAGACTTACTTCTTGGTGCATAGTCTTAGTTACACATCTGGTAGACCCATGTGAGAGGTCTTGTTTGCAGATTCACATAGGACTTGGTCACATTTCAGAGATGAAGTAGTTCCTGGTTATGTGAGATCTACTAGTGGTGGTATGGAGGCATGGTTTAGTGTACTCAAGAAGATCCGGTTGGAGATCTGGTAGGAGGAGATACTCTTGTAGAGATACATGTACTCTTGTGCAGAAGAGTTGGTTTGTAATCTCTTGTTATATTATATATATATATATATATATATATATATATATATATATGATATCTTTATCTTTGGTGGATGTATCCCACATTGAATGAACCATGATACATTCTTGTTATGTGTGTGTACTTTTGTGTGATTTGGATTATTCTAGTTTATACTTCCATTACTGTAGATTTTGTGGGGAATTATTTAGATCCTGTGTGCATGATTTTGTTTGTTATTAAATCATAGCACTATTCCACATTTCCAAATTTCCCAACAACTGGTATCAGAGAAGCATTTTTTTTTCCTTATGAGAATATCACATGAAAATATTTAATCTCAAGTGGGAGTTGGAAGATTAAGGTTGCTAGAAATTACACTGACCGGTGTCGGTTAAGTGGAAACCAGCATTAGCAGGGTGATTATTGTCAGTTACAAGGTAATCGTGGTCAGTTACAGGGTGACCATGGTCGGTTACTGAGCATCTTGGTTATAAACAGAAAATGATAGATCTAAAGAAATAGAAACATGCATAGAATGTATCTTGTTTACTAAGGTGTCCCCAGTTCTTGGAGGCACAAGCATGTTGGTCACATTGCAGATCCGGTTATTAAGGTATGGTTTTACCTTGGTATTATAGTGCTTATATTATTTTGGTTCCACATACATGTTTGGGACTGCAGATCTAGATCTTAGAATGAGATAGAGGAGTAGTTATGCATCCTTTGGTGCAGTTATATGCATGGGCTTCATTAGAGAAGTTGAATATAGTAGCATAGAATGAAGACGGGGTTTCCATCAGAGAAACATGTTCTTCAAGTTGAAGATGCGATTGAGTGTCTTATTACTGGTAAGGTGATGTGTTTCATCTTGATGCAATTTATTGCATGGATTTGTTGTATTTTTTTTGTACGAGATTTGGATGCTTCTTGAAATGAATGGCTCAGCTCAACTATCGGCTTCAGTCGAAGTAGGCACCTAGTGTGGTGTGTTATGCCAAATTGTGTGGCATTGGGTTCATTCCAGTAGTATTGACATCGATCTAAGAACCAAGGTTGGTCACAAAGGAATCGATATTGGTCAGCTAACCATGGTTGGTTAGGGAATGACCGTGGTTGGTCTTTGTGGCAACTTATTTGTACAGAGTTTTTTGTAGCAAGAAAGGGCAGTTGGTTCAATGTCCTATTTTAGAGGATCTAGGTTTTGGCACAGTGTGTACAAGAAGAAACAATGTTGATCACTTCAAAGTTTGGATCAGAAAGAGGATGGAGTTGTCTCGGTTAGTCCATTGAGAATTTGAGTCAGGTATCTCTATATGGTTCATGTTTTATTTCTTTCATTTGGAGTAACTAATATTATGTTTGGATTGTGTGCACAAATTTACACCATGGTTTCTTAGTGTTGTTTGACTTTTATTTCCAGGTTGTGTGGAATATTGAGGACAAGGGTTTCTAGTCTAAGGATGAGATCCTCAATGAAAATTCATGGTTATACATAGTTACAGGTAACGAGAGATGTTGAGTACATACGGATGAAAAGAAGTTGATTCACCTACTTCACAAGAAATCCAAACTTCGGTGATGTAGAAGTATTCTTCGATAAGAAGGGAATTATTTTATATTCTCTTTCATCTAGTTTTATTTCTCACTGACATATTAGCAGGCAGTGCAGGGTATTTCATGTTCAGTAGGAGTAAGCCATGGTTGTTGGCATTACAGGATTGGATACATGATGCACATGCAGAGTGAGAGGAGATTGCTACTATTCAAAGTGGCAGAGGCACTAGTTGGTTTTGGAGGATAGTCATGGATTTACAAGTATATTGATTTTATTGATTTTTGATGTCACTTTTGGTTTATTTTGCGGTGCCTAGTTATCCCTATGGGATTACAGTTGATGGTTAGATTCAGCTGGGTGAATATGATAGTACAATTTTTCCAGATTTTTAAGGGTTAAAAGAGAAAATCTGCTGGTTACAGAGACCGGTGTCAGTTAGGATTAACCGTGGTTGGTCATCTGGTAACCATGTTTGGTCAGTCAGTGACCGGGGTTGGTTAGGAAACCATGGTATGTTTTGTTACAGGTTTGACAACAGTGTTTATTTACCATTTTTAGATGGTGCCCTTGTTTTTTTGCTTTCATCTTGGTTGGTTTGTGCAGAGTATGTTGATGATATGTTTGCTGGTATTTACACTTGGTATTAGTGGCATGGTTTAGCATGGATGTTTGTTATTGACATTGATGAGCACAGGATTCATATTCGGCTTTGGAGTTATTCGGTGACAGACTTGGAGCTTCTGGAGAGCTGGTGATATGTATCGATGTACATGGTGAGTTTCTACATGTTGGATAGATTTAGTTTTGTGAGTCTATGATGATGCAAATGTTTGATTTTCACATGGATGATTTGAGCATGAGTAGGGGATGTTTGTATTTCCTCTTAATTACTATGTTACTCCTTGAGAGATGTTATCTACAGATGATTTTCTTGGATATGCTAGTTGTTTATGCAGGATTGGATTTGTAGATTGCAGTGTTTGGATTCTTTGAGTTATGTAGGTTTGTGGATTGATCACCCATTGTTGCAGGTAGAACTCATTTGGGTTATCTTTACCCAGGATCTTGTTTTACTTTCGCATATTCCAGTTTGACTTGTCTTGGTCAGTTGCATTGGTGGTTGCACGGAGACATGGATAGATGGATGGAGAACATGGTTGGTTTTACAAGTATGGCTACAGATGTGATTGAGGCTCTGAACTTCAGTTTGAGTGGGAGCTCTTACAGGTGTGTTAGTCATGATGGCTTATTGCATGAGGAGCTAGGTTGGCTTGTTTTTCTGATACCAACAATTGGTATGGTGTTACAATTCAATGGGAGCTTGAGACTTGGTTTCACGAATCAGTTGTAGCTTCATGCATGTTTGGTAAGTTATGGTTTCATCTTCTTGGTCTGAGAAGATGGTTTGATCTTCCTGGTTTTATTTTTCTTTGAGAAAATTGTTGAAGGAAATAATAGTTGGTATTCATGGTGTGTTGAGGACAGTGATGTACAGATACAAGTATAGAGGTTCAGCAATTTATCTCCGAGTGGGATATTGTTAGGTTGTGGAGCTAAATAGCTGCACTGGAGCATGTAATGGAAACTTACTGGAAAATATAGCAACCGCCATTGGTCATACAAGACAGATATCAGTCAGAGCAAATGGGAACTACAACCCATCATCAGTCAGATAGGATAGACATCGGTTAGAGCAAGTGGGAACCGGCCATGGTTAAGGCTAACCGGCACTGGTTACCTGTGCGATGATGTTTTAATTAACTCTTGGGAATTAAATATATCTTGAGCATTAAAGTAGATTTATTTGATGTAATTGCATGGCTAAAGTGTCCTAATTTTATATACACCTATATAAGCATGAAAGCTAGGGTTTATAAGGATATGAATAATAAGAAGGATCGGATTAGATCCTTGATTCTCTGATATTGAGAGGATGAAGATGAAGAAGAAGAAGAAGAGAAAAGGGAATATGTTACATGAAGACATAGACTCTATGGAGAGGAGTTCAACAAAAGGAAATAGCAGGTACATCTGAATGGTGAGAAGAGGGTAATGTCTTCTACTGTATTTCCTTTGTATATTTATTGTCTCATTGTAATGGCTTGCATAGTATGCAAAGCACATAGCGTTTCTTCTTGTAGATCCACATGTTGGTGAGGTCTTGTATTATAGATCTATGTAGATCTAGTATTGTATTATAGATCCATGAGATCATATTGTATTGTTGATCCATGTAGATCTAGATATTATAGAGGAGGTCATCTTCATGTTTGCACAGGTTATGCAGTGATAGAGAGATAGACTTACTTCTTGGTGCACAGTCTTAGTTACACATCTGGTAGACCCATGTGAGAGGTCTTGTTTACAGATCCATAGAGAACTTGGTCACAGTTTAGAGATGCAGTAGTTCCTAGTTATGTGATATCTACTGGTGGTGATATGGAGGCACAGTTTAGTGTACTCAGGAAAATCCAGTTGGAGATCTGGGAGGAGGAGATACTCTTGTAGAGATACATGTACTCTTGTGTAGAAGAGTTGGTTTGTAATCTCTTTTTATATTATATATATATGAGATCTCTATCTTTGGTGGACATATCCCACATTGGGTGAACCATGGTACATGATTGTTATGTGTGTGTACTTTTGTGTGATTTAGATTATTCTAGTTTATACTTCCACTACTGTAGATTTTGTGGGGAATTGTTTAGATCTTGTGTGCATGATTTTGTTTGTTATTAAATCATAGCACTATTCCACAGTTTCAAATTTCCAAATTTACATTCTTCCATGAGCTCATATATCTCTGCAACTCACTATCATGCTTCATTTGGCCTTCAAGCACCTAGACTAGGTCTAGATGCTCACCTACAACCCATGCTCAAATTTGTACCTACACTCTGAGACTCACATGTGTGTCTCAACACAATCAAATCATGCTCTACATGCCTCTAATATGATCCTGAAGCCACCATGTAACTCAAATTATCATAGTCTATCACCTTGGCTAACTAGGTCTCCTAAGTAAGCCTACTAGGGCAAGTCATTCTCACTAACTTCACTCTTGCAACTAAGCTACACCTTGATTTTCCATGTCATAATCACTATAAGAAACCTCTTACAATTCTCATCATCCTCATTTTTCATTAATTATCATTTTACATCTATGACAAAAATCAAACTCACTCATGTCAACATCAAATACCAGTACCACAGTTTGATGATCAATTAACAACTTTTATGTTGCATAATTTGTTGGCAGATAGTTATTATGCTAATGTTAATGATGTTTTTATGACTGATATAGAGACATTGAAAACATAGGAATTCCAGGAAAAATATTTGATGAAGGAAATAAATGCCTGTTATCATAACCATTCCCAAAGAAATTCTTTATTTGCTTTAGTTCAAAATGAGCTAGGAAAGATTGATGTATTGTTAAATCAGGATCTCTCAAGTTTCAATTATAGTAGGAAATGAATATAATGATAATGTTTTGGATATAGCTGTTTAAACCTCTAGGTTGCTCAAATTTAGAAATCCTCCATTTCTTGGTCTGTGCACTATAATATCCTCTTTGAAACCTCCTAGTTTTTATTGCAAATTGTTCACTTGTTCTATGGATAAAGTTGTCGTAATTTTATCTCTTTCTTTGCATTAAAATTTTATTTTTACATATTTAAAGATTTTAACTAATAACATTTATTTGTTTAAATGCAGTCAAAATATCCCAAAATTGAAGCGATGAGGTATTGGTCTTGGATCTTCATCTAAAGAATTCACGAAAATTTTTAATGGTTGCTATTTCACTGAAGAAAAAACTTTTGATCCATAATAAACAAAACAATACAATGAATAAAATAACTAAGGAGCATGGCATGTATCTAGAACTATTTTTCAAGAAGATATCATATGTGGATCCTAGTTTACTTTTAATAGGTGATACGATGAAACGAGATATTGATAATCTCACTAGTATGAATGTCACAACTGAATATATAATTAAATCTGGAGCACTAACACATGATACAATTACCATTTAATGAGATTGTAAATAGGGAACATCACCAATGGTGTAGAGTCATTGGAGAACTAATCCTGTCATACTGAAAATTCAAAGCATGAGTGGACCCTCAAAATTCAATTGAGATGTTTTGCACCTTTGTAAATTATTTTAAAACAATATGAATAACACTTTATTAATATTTTATTTTCATAGCATCTCTACTTCTAGTGTTTTATTTTCATAACAAGGGAAAAGTATCAAATATGAAGTTCTATTGAAAAGTCAAAGCAGACGATTCTTGCATTGTTGGGCACTTTTGGAAATTTAACCAAATTTTCAAAAGCCAAAGTAAAAGTTTTAGAATGCTTCGTTGGCTTTAAGCCAAGGTCTCGAGGCCCACCGAAATTGAAAAGTCAAATGGAAGAGCGGGTTTAAGGAATTTTATTTTGAGCCATTTTTCCAAAAAAGGTTAAAATGTTGCAGAAAATCCTCTTTGCGACCCCATTTCCAATCAAAATTGTGCCACTTTTTCTATGGCCTAGGTTGTCAAATCATTGACCAGCATGTCTCTGGCGTGAAGGAAATTAAATTTTTGAGCCTTTTTCCAAAAAAGGTTAAAATGTCAGGAGAAAAGGGCGCGATCCCATTTCCAATAAGAAATTTTGCCACGTGTCTAAGTTGAAAAGTCAAAGTGGGTCTATGGACTATAAGTTTGTTCCAAATTGCCAAATCTCAGAAAAATCACAAAATGTTGAAAGGCTTCTCCCCATCCCAGCCTCCAATCAGGCTTCCTACCACGTGGTACAAAATAAAGGTAAAATCCTAATTTCAGAGCTTAGTGGACTAAATCAAATGGTGTATATTATGAAACTGGGGAAGAAAGGGCCAATGTAAAATTAGCTTTGCAAGATCTAGTTTTTAAGTCATTGAGAGATTTTCTTCACAATAGAGGAATTTGAAAAGGATGTTGAGGATTTGTGAAAGTTGTTTGGAGTTTCTTTGCAAAGAATATAATGGCTTCTCGACAGTCATTCCAAGGGCTCGGCGATTGATTTCAAAAAAACCAAAGTGCTCTCGTACCTGGAAAAGATTCAGAAAATGCCATACTTCTTCTATTTTCCCAAATCCTTAGATTTTCCTCTATTGGAAATTTGTACAAGTTTTCTTTAGCTTCAATAAGTAAAAGAAGAATTTTCACCTTTCCACCAATTGAGGGATTGATTGGTACCTTGTGACCAATGAATTTCAGAGGTCTTGTAGCTTCTCCTGCGGATTTATTTTTTTTCTAAATAAATGCATGTAAAATGAAATTTCTAATTAATGTGTGTGGGCATCTGATATTCTACTCACAACATTAGCCATTTCTCCTACCTCCATTCTCACTCCCTTTCCCCTTGGAAGACAAAGTTTTTGGGCCTTCTTCTCTAGCGAGACACTGCTAGCTTTGCCACAAGGTCAGTGGAGTGCCCTTGTTGGATCTCTAGTCGAAAGGCCACCATTGAAATCCACTTTTTCATATATGCACCTACGGAATCTACGTTGTTCAAGTAGAGGGACTTAGATTCCCATAGAGTTGGCTTGAAACCTACCAATTTTTCCACAAGACAAATCTTCTCGCCAACAGTTTTTTGAGCCCACCATGGGGTAGATTTTGCAACATCTACACCTAAAAAATGACCTCAGGATCATAAAATACAAAAAAAAATCTAAAAGAAAAGTTTCTGGAAATTGAATAATCCCACGAACTACATGGATGTAAATCATGTCTATTCTGGGAAATCCTCCTGTTGAGAGGCCTGATTTACTCTTTCACATCCAAGAAGACATTGTTGTTGATCTAAGAGAAGCTATTTGGCATAATATAGAAATTGTCAATCAATACTTCATTGCCATAAGGATTCTGGACCTGGAAGAGGAACGTGATGTCAAATTGGAAAGGTAGAGACAAATTCCAGCACCCCAGAGAAGAGCATAAAATTTCAAGCTTGCTGATAGAAGATACACTCGGTAACTGAGGAAAGGAGGACAAATTGATCCCACATTTGAAGAGATTAAAAGAGATGCAATTTTTGGAGAGGAGATAAGGGCTCAACTTGAAGAAAAATAAAGACTCTGAATTAAAGTAGAAGAAATAATAACAACAGAAGTAGCCTTAGCAAGGCTCAAGGATAGAAACAAGAATAGAATGGGTGATCATGAGCATGAGGTACGCAGGCCTAACATACCATGGGGAAGAAATACTGGTCCACTTTCTCTTCCACAACCACTTCATGACCTCCCAAGAGGCTCAAGAAATAACTTCCCAAAATTCAAATGGGATGGTTCTCAGCTCCTCGAAGAACATGTAGCAGCATTGATCACTGCTTGTGGAGTGTTGGGAGTTGAAGATGAAGATGTTTCAGTTAGGATCTTTGTGGAGTCACTCCAAGAAAGAGTTGATGAATGGTTCTACATGTTTCCCCCAAGATCTGTCACATGCTGGGAAGATATAAGAAGTGCATTTGAACATAGGTTCAAGAGCACAGAAGATTGTTAGGATCTGCTAGTCTAATTGGTTCAGATGAAGAAGGAGACCTCTGAATCAATGAGATATTTTGTAGCAAGGTATGTTAGGTTGACAAGAAGGATCCCAGAAGATGTGGTACCCTCTGAAAATAACTTGAAAAGGTTCTTCATCAGTTATTTTCCATCAAAAGTTGGTTTCTTCCTCAGAAGAGTCCAACTGAGAACATTGAGGGAATCTCAAGACTTTAAAATTAAGACTTATGATGATCTAATTCTTTCTGGAAAAGTGAAAGGACCAAATGGGAAGCAAAAAGGTCAGAGTTCAAATTCAGTCACCACTGATCCAATGTTCCAAAAAATGGCAAATGACCTAGTTGCTTTGAAGAAGCAGTTGTCACAAATCACAATGAGGAATGCTCCAAGGAGACCAAATCCTCTAGATAGACCAAGAATTTCTCCACCTCCTCATAGGATTGCTCTTGAAGCACCACCAGTTCAATGCCATCTGTGACACTAGGGAATCAGAAGAAGGAACAAACATTGAGGAAACTGAAGAAGAAAGCATGGATGACTATGAAAACTATCTTGAAATTGAAGAGGTTGACATGCACAATGGTCTGATTAAATACGTTGATGATGAGGAGGAAGGTGATGAAGAAGCTCCAAGTTTTTCATGTGTTGTTTTCACTCATGCACAATCCAAGAATGGTGTTTCAGCCTCAGCAGTTGCAACTGAGAGTAGGAAGAACAAAGAAGATAGTTGTCCAAAGCCTTCACTAAACAAGATCATCAACAGGGGATCACCATTACCACCTTCTATGGAATCAGCTAGAGAGAAATCAGATTCACCAGTTGTCAAGGATCACACTACTATGCCAAGTAAGTTATCTTATTCTTCTCCCAACTCAAAAGTTGTTAAGAGCAATTCTCTTCTAAATGTCAGTTTTGTAAGAACATCTAGATTTCAATCAAAGGCTACACACCCATCTTCTTCCAAGCCAATTGATACATTTGAAAAGGATAACCCAACACTAAAATTAATGACACATCTGCCATTTAAGTCCCCATCTACCATAACTTCATTTGACTTTGTAGAGCATGCTAGCAAGACCAAAGTCTAGCTCTCTGAAATTGAATACCTACAAACACATCCTACCCAATTTGACAGATTCATCAAGCCATTCTGGGGTGGTAACTCTACATCCTCAATCTCTAATTCTAATTCTAAAGGCTTACTTCCCACACCATCTTCTCAAAACATGCTAGCCCTCAGTGCCTCCACCACCAATAGAGTTGAGCCTTTTTACCTATCACTTCTCATCAAAGGTTTCCAGCTAAACAATTGCATTATAGATTTTGGAGCCTTAGATAATGTGATGCCAGCAAAAGTTACAAATGCTCTTGGCCTCACTTTGACCCAGGTAAATGGTGCATGCTACTCAATGGAATCCAAACAAGTTCCATTGGTAGGAAGGATTAAGGATGCTCAGGTTGCACTAGCTGATTACCCTGACAAGAAGATACTCCTGACCATTTTGGTGGCAGACATCCCAACATCTTTTGGTATGCTGTTGAGTAGAATTTTTTGCAGAGATCTAGGTGGAGAAATAAAAATGGATTGGTCATCTGCAACTATCCCAGTGAAAGGAGAAATGAAGAAGAATTTGCTACCAGTCAGAAAAATGAAGTTCACAGTAAGGAAGAATGATGATCCAAGAGCTGATATCCTTTTTCAAGATTGTGGGCCAAGAAACTACTTCCTCACATCACAAAAGGAGGAGAAACTTTCTACCACTTATCTTGGAGGAATAATAAGACCAAATATAGATAATGGAGTTTGATGGAAGTCATTCCAGAGCAGGTTCAGGAGCTGGTGTAGTATTATACTCTCCCTCCAATGAGGTATATCCTTTTGCCTACAAGCTGCAATTTGATAATACAAACAATACTGCAGAGTATGAAGCATTTCTCTTAGGCATGAATGCAGCAGAGGACATGGGAATCAAGAAGCTAAGATGCAAAGGTGATGCATAGATTATGGTGAAGTAGGTCCACCAACAATATCAGGTGAAAAATCCAAGGCTCGGGCATTATAGAAATAGAGTGTGGGACTACATTGAATCCTTTGATGCATTCTCCATTGAAGCTATCCCTAGGGAGCAGAATGAAAAGGTTGATTCTCTAGCAGTGTCATCTTCCTTAGTGACACCTCATCCTTCTTTTGGCAAGGATAAAGTGACCATTGAGATGGTGTTCAGACCTAGCATACCAGACAATGCAGATCACTGGCAGGTCTTCAATGATGACAATCAGATCCTAGCCTTCTTAGAACAAAGGGATAACTTCAATAATATTTTCTTTGAAGGAATTGAAAACCCACATCATGAATTAGTCCCCAAAGAAGAGAAGGAAGGAATTGAGGGAATTGATGAAGAGGGAGTAATCAAACTGAAAGGAAAAAAAATCCCCAAAGGCCTAGTTTCTTTAGAATACCTCTTTGACAAGCATGACAGTTTCATCCAAGAGAAAGAAAAACAGTCTTCTCGGTGTCCATCTGATTTTGATCAAGAAAACATTGGCACTTCAGAGAATCCAAGGATGGTTAACATTGGTAAATGTTGCTCACCAGAAGAGAAGAGAAAGTTTGTTTCTCTGCTAAAAAAGTACTCAGATGTCCTGGCCTATTCCTATGATGAACTCAAATCTTTTCAGCCAAAGGAAATGCATCACTCCATTCCTTTGAAGCAAGGAGCTAAGCCCTTCAGGAAAAAACAAAGGCCCTACAATCCAAAGATTTCTGATGTTATCAAAGAAGAGGTGAAAAATATGCTCAATGCTAGAATCATCTTCCCCATCCACCATTCAACATGGGTGGCTAACATTGTGCCAATAAGGAAGAAGAATGGGGAAATAAGGATTTGTGTAGACTTCTGAAATCTAAATCAGGCATCTCTCAAGGACAACTACCCTCTTCCAATCATGGATCATATTTTACAAGCAGTCACTGGATCTGAAATGCTCTCTTTGCTTGATGGATTCTCAGGGTACAACCAAATCAAGGTGGAAGAAGAGGATTGCAACAAAACAACCTTCACAACACCTTGGGGCACTTTTTCCTATAGCAGAATGCCTTTTGGCTTGATCAATGCTGGAGCCACTTTCCAGAGAGCAATGGAATTGGCCTTCAAAGATTTGAAACATTGCATTGTCATTTACCTTGATGACCTCACGGTTTTTTCAAAGAGGAGGGGAGATCATATCTGTCATTTGGAGCAAGTCCTTGCAAGGTGTAGGAAACATGGCATTTCTCTAAATCCAAAGAAGTGTATTTTTGGAGTCACAAAAGGTAAGTTGTTGGGACACATTGTGAACAAACATGGAGCACACATTGATCTTGAGAGGGTCAGAGCTATCCAAGCACTAGCCTTACCAACCAACAAGAAGGGAGTTCATTCATTCTTTGGAAAGGTAAACTTCCTTCGTCATTTTGTGCCTGAGTTTTCTGAACTGACTAAGCATATAACTTCCATGATGAAGCCTCAAGAAAGTTTCAAGTGGAATAAGGAAGGAAAAACAACATTTGAGGAGATCAAGAAAGCCATTACCAAAGCTCCAACTCTTGTATCTCCAGATTTCAACAAGGATTTCATCATGTATTGCTATGCATCAAAACATACACTCTCTGTTGTCCTTGTTCAGAAAAATGATGAAGGTTTGGAAGAACCCATTGCTTTCATGAGTTGTCCTTTGAAAAATCATGAGCTAAAGTACATGTCAATTAGAGAAACATGCCTACACAGTGGTCAAAGCTGTTAAAATTTTCAGATTCTACATTCTCAATTCCCATATAGTGGTGATGGTCCCTAGAAGTGCAATCAAGTCCATTTTGACTCAACAAGATCCTGGGGCTAAGAGAGGAAGTTGGATTACAAAGACCCAAGAGTATGACTTGGAGATTAGACCCTCTAATCTGGTAAGAGGAAATGGTTTGTGCCAGCTGATTGCTGAAGATGAAGCTCTCAAGGGCTCAACAGGGAGAAAAAGATGGTGTTTGCTCAACCTGTTCAGGAGACAGTCCACAGGCGCTCTTTGTCACCACTACTGATGAGTGGTATGTTGACATTGCTTACTATCTCACTTATGGAGAATTCCCTCCTCATCTTGATTAAAAACAAAGAAGGACACTCAAGCTAAAGGTAGCCAAGTTTGTGACCTGTAATCATGCACTTTACAAGAGAGGCCTAGATGGTTGTTTCCTCAAGTGTGTAGATAAGGAGCAGCAAGAAAAGTTTCTCAGGGCATATCATGATCAAGCTTGTGGTGGAAATTTCTCAGCAATGGTCACCACACATAAGATCCTCAGAGGGAGATATTATTAGCCCTCCATCTTTGCAGACACTCAGGATTGGGTTTCCAAATGTAAAGCATGCCAACAATTTTTTGGAAAGCCATAACTAGCTGCATTGCCACTCAGGCATGTGGTGATTGAAGAACCATTTCAACAATGGGGGCTAGATTTTATTGGTGTTCTAAATCCTCATTCTAGTGCAGGGCATACTTATGTACTCACTGCAACTGATTACTTCACTAAATGGGTGGAAGCCATCCCAACCAAGCAAGCCAGCTCTGAAATAGTCTGCAACTTCATCAAGGAGAATATCATTGTTCATTTTGGAATACCACAAAAAATTGTTGTAGACAATGCCACCTATTTCTCTTCCAAGGAGCTCACAGAGTTTTTTTATGGCTTTTGAATCTCCCTATCTCACTCTTCTGACTACTACCCATAGGGAAATGGGCAAGCTGAGTCAAGCAACAAGAACATTGTGACCATTGTTCACAAGCTAGTAGATGAGAATCAAAGGAACTGGCACAAGAAGTTATATGATGCATTGTGGGCCGATAGGATCACTCCTAAGAAGGAAATAGGTATGTCACCTTTCCAAATGTTGTATGGAGTTGAGGCAGAGATTCCCCTCACAATTGAGATGCCATCTCTCAAGTTGCTGCAAGAAATAGAAGATGGTCAATACAAAGACTCCATTGACAAGAGGATCCTCTTCCTGGAAAAGCTGGAAGAAATTAGATGCCAAGTGGTGGATAGAATTAAAGAGCATCAGTTGAAAGTGAAGAAAATTTTTGACAAGAAGGGACCAAAGGCAAGGAATTTCAAAGTTGGAGATTTTGTCCTGCTATGGGACAAGAGAAGAGAACCAAAGGGCAGCCATGGAAATTTTGATTCATTGTGGCTGGGCCCATTCCAAATTCATGGAGCTTGTGGTGAGAATGTTTTTCTCCTCTCATACTTGGATGGAACGCCATTGGAATTGCCTTGAAGTGGGAAATACTTGAAACTATATCATCAGTGAAAGCGGGTTGTCCCCTGCCTTGTACCATAGGTGATTTCGTAGGTGTGTTTTTCCCTTTTCTGTTGTGTGGTTTTGGTTTTAGTTTTTTTTTGGTTTTGTTGTGTGTGGTTTGGCTTGTGTGTTTCCTCCTTCTTCCATTCTTTCTCAAATTGTATATGACTCTGCAAGGCCCAAATGATAAGGCATTGGTCGACGTAATATGTTTTGAAACCAGATATTTTGGATCCTCATGTCGTACCCTAGCCATGCCTAGTTCATGCTATGTCCCCAAGTTAGAGCCAGTTGTTGTCTCTTGAAAACTAATTTATGTTTTCATATCCAAATTTAAATTTCTTGAGCTCATGCCCTTCATTGGTGTTTAAGCCAAGTTAGAGATTCAATAAATTAGCAAAAGTTGTGCCCTAGAGCTGTTTAAACCTCTGTTTTGCTCATTTTTAGAAATCCTCCATTTCCCGGTCTGTGCACATAATATCCTCTTTGCAACCTCCATTTTTGATCGAAATTTGTTCACTTGTTCTATGGCCTGGGTCGTCAAATCATTGTTTTTGCCTCCATGCCTCTGGTTTGTGAAGGAAATTCAAAAATTGGACTCAAAATGACGAAGTTCTCTTCCTCTATGTATTTTTTCCACAGTCGGGAGTGATGGGCGTTTCTTTCCCCAATTTTTTTCAAATTTTTCCTCAACATCCCCGGGTGATACTTAGCTCTCTCTTATTAGATTCGGTTTATTCATACTTCAAAATCCAACGAAAGAAACCATGTATCGCAATGACACAACTCCAGGGGTAAGGTCCAAGGGACAATCTTCAATTAAGCACAGGCTTTCCACGTGTCCCAAGTACAAAATGAAGGTAAAATCAGCTAAGTATGGAAGGCTCAGAGGATGGTCTCCATGTGTTGCAACGGTGTAATTTTGAAGGTGGGGCAGAAAGGGCCAATTACCAAATCAGTTCCAGATCACCACATGGTCGGAGTCATTGGAGAGGCAAAGCCCGCACTATTGAAAAGTCAAAGAGGACGAGCGGGCCATCGGGGGGATTTGAGATTTTGAGCCTCTTTGTAAAAAAGGTGAAAAGTTAAAAAGTAACCCACAACCCTGATCAGGCTATCAGGGAAAAAGTCAAAGCTTGAGCCCGCAGGGAAAAATTCAAAGGTGAAGCCCACCGTTGAAAAGTCAAAGTAGACGAGCGGGCCATCGGGGCACTTTTGGAAATTTAACCAAATTTCCAAAAGTGAAGTAAAAGTTCTAGAATGCTCCGCGGCTCCGCCAAGGTCTCAGGCCCACCGTTGAAAAGTCAAAGAGGAAGAGTGGTTCGACAAAGGGATTTATGTTTTTGAGCCTTTTTCCAAAAAAGTTAAAATGGTGAGAAAAAGGCCGCAACCCCATTTCCAACCAAAGGTGCCACGTGTCTAAGCTGAAAAGTCAAATCGGAGCAGCAGAGTCGGCGGAGGAATTTGAAGTTTTTGAGCCTTTTTCCAAAAAAGGTTAAAATGTTGAGAAAAGGGCCGTCGACCCCATTTCCAATGAAGAATGTGCCACGTGTCTAAGTTGAAAAGTCAAAGCGTGGGCTGCGGGCCAATTTGTTCCAAATTTGCCAAATCTCACAAAAAAATCACAAAATGCAAAAGGCTTTCCCTTGTAACCACTCCAATCCCTTCCTGCCATGTAGACGGCCCAATTTCAGAGTTAAAGGAGCAAATCAAATTGTCTATATTTAAACTAGCAAATCGAATGTAACGGTTGCTTCGCAAGATCTTGTTTTTAACTCGCCATGAGTGTTTTCTTCACAATGGAAGAATTTGAAAAGGCATTGAGGATTTTTGAAGTTGTAATGATTTCTTGCGAAGAATATAATGGCTTCTCAGATGTCATTCCAAGGGGTTGGCTGATTGATTTCAAAAAAGACGAGAGTGCTTTGTACCTGGAAAAGATAGAAAACACCATACTTCTTCTATTTTCCCCTCTCCTTAGATTTTCCTCTATTCTGAAAGCTCTGTACAAGTTTTGCTTTAGCTTCAATAATAAAAGAAGTAATTTTCACCTTTTTGATTGAGGGATTGATTGGTACCTTATGGCCAATGAATTTCATTCGGTCTTGTAACTTTTCTTGCGGATTTTTTTTTCTTCTAACTCTAAATGCATGTGAATGAAATTTCTAATTAGTGTGTGTGTTCATCTGATATTCTACTCGCAACATTAGTTTCTCCTACCTCCATTCTCACTCCCTTTCCCCTTCTCAGACAAATTTCTTCTCTAGTGAGAAATCGCTAGCTTTGCCACAGGGTCAGTGGAGTGCCCCTATTGGGTCTCTAGTCGAAAGGCCACCATTGAAATCCACCTTTCATAGCATTGGCTTGAAACCCACCAATTTTTAGATAGGATAAAATATTTATAAAACATGCCTATTACCAAGGTGAAAGCCTAAAACTAAGGAAGCTAAAACAATGTTTGAGTAAGTCCTTTTTCCTTAAAGACATTTACATCTAATGTGTCAGCAAATTATCTACCTCTTGGGTTAGTAGTAATATCATCTTTTTCACTCATTATATTATTGACTTGTCTTCTTTCATTAAGTGAACTCCAAGTCGCAAGTTCCCTTTCATAAGGAAATGCATCGGCGAGATAATATGAATCATACAATCTCAAACATGTCTCCAATTTTTTATCTAACCTATTTAAAAGCTTTAATTTAATTAAAAAATGCACCGAAGACACGTTCATCTTATACCAATCCCAAAATCACCATTTTTAAAAGCTCATATAGCCAAAAATATTCATTAATATTTTCTTGCAGGACCCTGCTTTGATACAGTTTTTTCCATAGCTTTGTTATAGCTCCATTTTTTGGTGGTTAATTTAGATACCGATATTGATCAATTATGGTAAGTGTGAAAGGTGTTGACTGAGATGTCAGTGAATCTATTTGCAAAATACCTTTAATTTCAACTTCATTTATTTGTATGCACTTGTTGAAATGATTTACCATAACAATCATATATTTGAGAAATAATTTACTTACAATTTCTTCATTGTGACGATCAACATGTTCCAAAATATGGGATTTGCTACTTGCATGGCCTCTATATTATCATCCCTTTTAAAACAATCACAAATTTATATGGATAGGATTTGTGAAATCTTTCTCAATTTCATCTGTGTATCAAAAATAACAATGTCATATAAAGTACGTGTTACAGGAACTTCTTTAATTTCTTCTTCCACCAAATCCATGCTTTGCTAAAATGTATGCATAGGTATCTCCTTCCAATTAATAACTATACAAAGATAATCCTAACTCTTGAATTTCAAATAGCAGTTAGGATCCTTGGTGTCTATTAACATTTTCCAATTCTTAAAAACAAGTCCTTTAAAATTGTCTTGGCACACGTATAAAATATATAAAGTTTGACATACATGTTTCCTCAACCTTATGAACTCAAAAATATATATATGGACCTTTCTTGATTATGTTTACTCAAAGAATTGATTTCCTTCAAAATGGGGAGAATTCTCCTTAATGTGAGTAACGTTTCCAAATCTGTTAAATGGTACAACTGATTTTAAAAAATTATTTTTTTATTACACCCTAGTTACAGAGTAACTAATTTAAACAATGGTATATAGTTACTAAACAACAGTATGATGTAAGAAATAAAATCATGTAAAACTATAAACCCTAAGAAAATAGAGAGAGATAAAAGGACTTGGTTGATTTACACTTAACCTGGAACTTATCTAAACTAAAAAAAGTGTTGGACACAAAGTAAACAATGTCATAACAGCTCTTTATAAATCCAGGAGCTGGAAAATGTTAGACATGGGTGCTTGGTTTTGGACAGGGGCCCCTGGGCACTAAATACCTCTACTGGGAACCCATGACTACGTAAATGGTCACAATCTAGTTTTCACTATATCATAATAATATTGTTGTTACTTCGTATTGATCACCTGTTGGTCGTATTATGATCGCCGGTGACACCTGAAACCTGAAAAACAAAAATTTCACCTACACAAGCCCACAAACCACATCAAATCCTTAAAAAAAGATGCAGTATGGGGATTTATACTAACCCCGATGGTCACCCTATAGATTTAAATTATGAATGAGTGTTGTACTACATCTTAGACTCAATGTATTTCTTGTGTGTGTGTAAGAATAGTGCCCTAGGATTCCCTTGTGCAAGATGCACTAGTATTGGGCTATATTTTCTATAAAATACAAATGTGTGGATGGAATGGCATAAAATTCCCCTTCCTATGTTGTTTATTCAGAATATGTATTCCCTTTTCCCTTGAATGGATTCTATATGGATGCTTTGAAGTGTTTTGGGTTCCTTTTGAGTGCAAGTTTAGGTGACAGTAGTAATGCTTAGAGATTGGTCCTTGATTTTGGTCACATAACTATATATTTATATTATTCCCTTGTTTGAATTTCATTATTGACAAATGGAAGGCTGACTCATAAGTGAAAATATGCCCAAAATATAAAAGATACCCAAAATAAACAAGTAAGGTGGAAAAGGGTCGGGGGCACCCAAAGGGGACAAACGCCTGGGCACTTCTATCTTGGCTAGGTGCTGGTGTCTGAAGCCATGAAAGATAAATTAGTAAATTTTTGACTAGGTTGTATGGTGTGTAATACTAGAGAGGCAACAAGAAACAAAGAAAAGAGGCCAAAGATAGTTTTTAATTAGTAGTTTTTTTTATTATGAATCATATAAATACTAGTATGCTTTTAGGACCTATAAATGTACCCAAGTGTGTGATTTGTGTCTACATTTTCCCCCACTTTATATAGTTAAGTGAATACTTGATAACATAACATAGTTAAAATATGCATACTTTTTGTTCTTGTAGAGAGTGATGGCAAAATGTGTGCCAAGTGGACAAGTGAAGTGTGGAATGATTGTAAAATGAAGAGTGGAAACTAGGAAAGGAAAGTGACCCTAGGGATGAAGCATATGTATTGTGGTGTACCTATTCTTGTGCTTGTTTTTGTTTTTTTAGGTTGCTTCTTGTTGTGTATTATGGATGAACCTGAAAAAGAAGAGAAAAAGAGTATTCAAAGTTTTGTGTATGATAAATCAGAGAAAAATATATATAAGTATGTAAAAGTATACAAAAGTGTGTAAATGAAAGTGTGCACCTAATGTAAAAGAGTGTTAAAGGATAGAATTGTGTCTTGAACTATTACAAAGAGTGAATTTTTTGGCTGATCTCATGCCAAATGTGAGTATTTTGGGTGATATCATGTCAAAATATGAGTTTTTGGGGCAATTTCATGCCAAAGATCCAATGTTGCGAAGAAATTTCTAGTGTTACTCTCCTTCCATGACTCTTCCCAATAAGAACCAATTCAGATGGTACATCCCAATTTAGTTCATGTTGTTTTGAGTGTCCCAATTATTCTAAATTAGTTTTGATTTATACGGATTGAAGGAGATAGAATTCATTTTGTTTTTATAGGACTACGCATGTAACTGTAAAACTACTTTGAAGACTTTTATGAATTGTGTTGATATGATAAAATAATTATATCTGCCCCTAGTAAATTAGCACCCAGGAGATGTCATGAGCACTCAAACATTAGTGTCTGAGTCTGGGCATTAGCGTATGTGTTATGCTGAGGACCCAAGTCAGATTCTAGTTCCTTCTATGATTGTATTTCTGTGTCGTTTTTTCACTGTGAAGATCTGTATTGTAGCTCTAAGTTGTTATAGCGATTATTTTTTCACCCAATGTATGCCCCCCCTCATTTGGGGTGCATGTGATGATTGTAGGAGTGATGCGGCCCAAAGGAGAGGACCTGATACTGTGCTAAAGCGAATAGCTACAAGGGGTATGGGATTTTAATGGTCGAAACTAAGGCACATGCAAACAAAGTGGCTAGAAACATGTGTTAGTAGAAAACATAACTAACATGCAATGGAAGACAATGTAAACAAGAAATTTTGCAGACAAGATAGACCGCGAAGAGTGGGTTTCAAACATGGGACATCACTCATAATGTCATAAGACAATCAGGGCTGAAGTGGCCAAAATTATACAAACATTAATCAAGCAAGACATAGGGATAATTCCGTAAACAATAGCATATAATAAAAAACAATAGAAATTAAAGTACAATAGATAACCATGGTGGTATATAGTATTGTAAATAAAATATTACACGTCAAGCACCTATTAGCATATTAGAAAGATAAATATTATGTCAAGGCATGTATGTATCAACGAAAAGTAATTGCTAGAAAGTATAAGTGGTAAAAAATGAAACAATAGCACTTGTAATGTGTGATAGTAGTAAAGGTAAATGCCCCCAGGAGCCTTAGTGGCACTGGAAAAAGATACAGTGTCAAACATCATTGTAGCATGTAAGAACTTGTAAGATATCTTCATTAACAACTAGATACCAAGTGAATGTGCATGTGTATATGATAAATATAATGACATAATGAGTATCTCACTAGTATAGTAAGCAAAGTGCATCATGTAAGTATAAACAAGAAAGAGTAAGTGAAACCAAGATATGCAATATTTTGTGAGTGTATGAGTGGGATGAAATTGAATGTAATGTTTGAATGTGATAAGGTCAGCATTCCCCCAGCAGATGTGTATGAGATGAGGTTCATTTATAAAAGACCCCTCAAAATTCAAGAATGAACCATAGAACAAGAGTGTGTCATCGGTAAATGGTTTGAAAAAGAGATACTAGAAAGATATATCATGAAGCACGGAGCGTGAACTGTATAATAAGTGAGGTTCATTTCAGATTTAAACCCTTGGCAATTGAGTATGAACCATGTAGCTAGAGTGTGTCATAGGGTAATGACGATACAAGGTGTGTATCAAGGTGTGTAAGAATTCTTAGAAATAGAAATATGAAGCACAGTGTGTAGTGGTAGGATTGATAAAAAATCAATGATAATAGGATGAGGATGGGGGAAGAAAGCTAGATTCACCCCAAGTGTGTGGTGGAGAGTAGGTTATTCAATGAGGATATGAATGTGTGTGACTATGCTCTAACATCGGTGGTGTATGAGAATGATAATGTACATGTGAAGGAAACCTATGTGGTGGAGGTGGTGAACACCTATGTGATAAAGGAGGTAGGGAAAACCTAGGTAAATGGGACCTATGTGGTGAAGGAGGTGGTGAACACCTATGTGAAGGTATTTTGTGAGTAGGGGAATTAGACCGACAAGGTGGATTAGTAGAACAATGAGGAAGAAAAGGTCGTGAGGTAGGTCATGTTCGAATAGGAGAGCTAGTTGTGGAATGTGCCTTATATTTGAGAGGTCTAAGAGACATAGATGTTGAAAATAGTGGAAGCATGTCATCAAGAGGAGGAAGAGGAAATGGTGTGCATGGTGGAATGATTTTGAGAGTGACAACTTGCTTTTTGTAGATAAACTTGAGGCATAAATGATTCATAGAGGGGATGGCTTGGGCGGTGTGGAGCCAAGGAATACCTAAGAGCATGTTACATCCTATGATTGAAGGTGCCACCGTGAATGGCACTAGTATGGTGAGAGGCCCATTTATAACTGGAAGCCTGATGTAGCCATAATATTTGGGCACTTGATATGAGATATTAGATAGTGGACATGTGATAGCCAGGAAGAGTGTAATAGAGAACACGTTTATAGGATTTGATGGATATATCTTCTTGTTATTAATAGTATAAGACCCCATAGAAGTATTGATGTGTAATGAATTGGAAGAAAAATTAGTATTATAATCATGATCAGAGAATGTAATGAGTGTTGGTGATACATCAGCAATGGCGAATAGAAAATCAAGAGGCTTTGATGAAGTAGGAGGCATATCACGATATGTATGATTAGTCAAAGAGTCTATAGGTTACTTTTCACGCTTCGGAAAAGGGTCTTTAAATATTTTTAGTTTGTTGTTTTCATTGACCAAGTGAGAAGTAGAGGGATTAAGGAACCTGATTTCATTTTTGTCAATAATATATTGATTAAGATGCTTAAATTTGAAATAGTGATCAGTGGAATGCCCAATACATTGGTGATAGTCACATCTAGTGTTTTCATTGTAATTGCAGCCACGAGGGTGAGAAGGATCAAAAGTAAGCATTGGAGGATAATGTAGCCTAGAATTTACTAGTAATAACCCAGGTGCGCTGGCACATCACTCAGCCTAAACTAAGTGCTCACCTGAAGCGCGCAAAGGTATCAGGCCCCTCTTTAGGGTTGCTTGTGTAGGATGTTAGCAAGATGAAGAGTTAATGTATTCAGATCTATAATTAGTATAATATTATACAGAGCATATTCCAGATTTAAATCTAAAGAGTAATAGGTTTAAGTAATAGCCACAATGAATTTTTCCATGCAAGATTTAGTTGTAATCATGTTTAACACCTTGAATTAGTAAATATACTCCATTATATTAAACACAATAAATGCACAGAAGCTTCTTACAATAAGTAACACCATAAGCTCATGCACGCATCAGATATGACAACATAGCCTCATAATAAATTATATCCATTCCTCATCATAGTCCTCCTATTCTATGCAAATCACTACATATTTATAAGGGTGGGGACTTTCCCTTCACCGCTTACATAATTCCCAAAATAGGTCACATGCTGAAAATAGCCATGTGCCTTTACAATAATGGAGACACATACAAGTGCACTAATAATAAATATCTTCTAGTTAATTGGTAGTAATAATTCTATTATTAGCTTCAAACCCATGAAAATTACTTAGTAGATGCTCTTCCAAAAATAGCCTATGCATGTCGCGCAAGTCTTCATCCAGTTTGTGTGCTCTGCACACTATCTCTAAAAATAGCCCATACACATGAAATTTGGTTAAGTCCTGACATCTATCCCTTGCCTTTTGTCATGCATGTCCTTCCCCTATCCTTTCACATTCCTTTTAATGTGTCTTATAATCCTACGTGCGAATCTTATGTGCACCTTATCCTTAGTATCATACTCTTGTCTGCTCAACATTACCCCACACTAAAATACATTGCAGCTCTAGAAATGGATGCCTCCTGATAATTTTCAAGAATAAAGAATAAGGAATGGAATGAATGGAAAGTAAATAATTTATATACAGAGAATGACCTTCACCCTACACCATGTCCTCTATTTCGACTGGAAGAATCAAATGTGGATATTCCTCTTTGATCTTCAGACCTCTAAAGTCTTTCCATTCGGTCAACGCATGGCTTCTATCTTCTCTGAAATTTCTGACTGCAATAGATTTCTAACTCATCTTGCACAATTTATTCCTTCTCATTTTGTAACACTGAGAATAATGTTGGACATAGCAATATATTCTTCCTTTCAGATAGATCCATCTTCTAGTGCTATACATTTTTTAATATTACATCCAATTTATCTTTATGGGGGTCCTGTGTTGCTGTAAGGGCCTCTGCACTTTTTCTTGAATAGCTTGCCACTATCTCTCTGCACGTTCCAATGTCTCATCTTGCATTGCCTTCAGGAACTCATTGTCTTCTATTATGGTCCTGATCCTTATTACTACCTCTAGATCTGCACGTATGTTCCATGTCTGGTCTTCCTTCTTTAGCTCCTCCTATAAGGTTTGAAGCAATGCCTCGTATGATGAAATATTCCTTACCACTGAAGCCCTTGCCCTCTCTACTTCCTACTCAGGGTCCTTTGGTTTTGGCATCTAAACTGGTCCATCTTCAAGCACAAAATCAAACTAGGGTACACACATAGTGCATAGCTGAAGGGAAAATTTCAAGTACCTTGGACTCCAAGTGTGGTCTTGCTTATCAGGACATGATCTCCAATCATCCTCTACCATGCTGATGAGTACTCTATTCTTCTTTATGATCTAGGTCCCTTATCTCCTTTTAGACACGTGATATTTGTATATTTGGATTTGATGTCTTCTCTTAACACTTTAATATCTTCTCTTCTCACTTTAATGGTGGAAAGTTTATCCACATTCTTGTGCCCCACCTCGATAGATACCTTCACTAAGGCATCACTCACCTGTTCATCAGTCATAAAAATTAGCTTGATGGTTATGTGCCTATTTTGTGGTTCCTTCCTCATCATCCTTGACACATAAGACTCTTCACACACATAAAAATTAGGCTTGTCCATGTGAGTTTGTATGGACCATGAAAAAGGTTTCCTTACATGTGTGGTTTCCATGTCAAGATCCATTAACTCCCATCCATACAATTCCTTGAGTCCCACTATATTCTGGAATTACGAGTGGAAAATTTTACTTATGTCCTTTTCATAGCCCATGACTTATGCAGAATAGTCTCCACTTTCTCTCCTTGATCTTGGCCCCTTAGGAACTTGAGCGCCAAGGTTTGGAGTTAGATCCACTATGTCCTTAGCAGTATCTTTCTTTGTTTCTCCTTGCTTATATACTCCTTCTTCAACCTTCATTTATTCATCCTTAGGATCTTCCACGTCCTCTAGTTGTATTAGAGGTCTAGGTGCGCTCTCTTCAGACTCCTCTACCTCCTTGTTCATCTTTAATTTTCTCCTTCTCTTCTCAGATGTCTCCTTCTGTGGAGAGATTCATGGTGATCTTCATACCAATTTTGGAGTAGCACCTTAAGTTCTTGTTTGTCTAAACACCCTCTTAAAGTGGAATTATTCAAGTTCTGCTCCTACTTCCAATTATTCATCTCCTTCTTCTTGTGTCTGGGGTGGAGTAATTTCACACTTAACTTCTACCCTATCTGTGGGTTGCCTTCATCCTCTATGTACCCATCTACCACTGTCTTTGCCACTGTCTTCACGCTCTTCCTCCTCATCATCTACCTCTATAGGTTTGGTGGGCTTCGGAGTTGGTACATTATCCACTATATGCTTTCCCTTAGGTGGCCCTGGGAGTGCGAACTCATTCTCTACATACTTATTACCCTCTAAATTAGGCTTAATCTGAAGTTATATAAGTGTGGATCCACTATCTCCAATCCCCAAACTCACAAGATTCATGATTATCATATCTTAAATTAGCCTTTCAATATAGGAAGTTTGACCTAGATATACATACGTCTTCCTCAACGTGTGTTAGTCACAGTCTACCTTGTCTGCAAAAAAAAATTAGGCAGTGCGCATCAGTAAAATGGTGGACTGATTCCTAGAATTAGCATGATTTTAAAGCATACGGCATTTTGCACTAGGGGCTCCAAGTCCCATCCTTCATAGAAAATTGTGTGATGTAGAAGTGTTGGTATACCACGAATTGGACTTCCTTTCCCACCACCAAAGGTAACTCCTTGGGGATGCGCCACTCCTCTTCAAATGTCATGCGGAGCTGATCATACCACATCTCTGCCCTCTTCTTGAATGGCCCAGTCATTGACCCTTTATACAAGTACTTGTCAAAAATTTCTGCAAGGTACTTGTTTTGCATGGGATACTCCCAGATCTTGTTCTTTGGCCCATCGGGTACTCTAATATCCATAAATACAAGGGACAATAGGATAGCTCCGAAACTGATTTTCTCACCTATGTGCACTTCCTTGATGATAGTCTCTGCAATATAGCCTGATATGTTGTAAATTATTCCCTGTTGCATTCTCCTTACAATGTGCAGCCATATTGTATTCATATGTGACCATCTCTCTTGATCATTCAATTTGGTCGCTAGATGTGCAGCTGCCTATACCACTTGGTACTTCTTCAATTTATCGATATTCATTGCGTACAGACCCTTGGTATACCCTAACTCCTTCCATGTCTCTTGTATTTCTACTTTATATATCAAGTCACTATCTAAATCCACTCTTGTGCCCTTTGATCATGTTATTGTTGAAATCAATGCGGTTGTAATCCTTACACTTTGTCTAGAGAAATAGAAAAATTCTTCATGTACTCTTCTCATCAACCACTAGGACAAAGGTTCATACTTGCCAAAATATGGGAGCTCGTACAACTAGTAGACTCCAATTTTCTTTAACAAATTCTCTCCAGTGTCATCATATATTGGCATGTCCTCTGTTGTGTGCTTGTTTTCCCAAATAGGGGAGTTCCTGATGCTTCAGCTCCACACCTTCTGTGTGAGCTCCAAATCCTTCATGATACATCTCTCTCTTCAACGTCATTCACTTTGCAACATCCCACTACTTCTTTATTTCCCTCTCGTGTGCCTCATTATACTTAAGCCACATTTCTTCTCTCTACCTTTCTACCACTAGTCCTACCATCTATCACCAAACATGTTCCTTCCCCCGCACTTGGTGGGTTTTAGTTAGCCATCGGTTTGCTTTCCAAGTTCAGGGTTACCATCAAGATTTTGATCACCAGTGGAATGACTTGTAGGTAAGCTCCCCTAGGTTATCGTAAAAAATTGAATTCTGCTACCTCTAGGAAAGAATAAGTGGAAATTAAGTACTGTAGAATATAGTTGTTCAGAACACCATGAAACCAAGTATCCATAATGCATGTCTAAATTAGATCAACATCATAAAGGCCCCGAAATTCTTCCTACGTCTAGATAAGTACGCGATACCTCCAATCCATTTTAGATGCATAAACAATCATCCACTGGTACAGTTCTACTAGAAAAATAGTGAAGGAAGCTCTCATACAAACTGTCATAAATATTATGTTCCACTAATGCACATGCATTAAACTCAAATCCGATGTTGAACCTCTATGTGTATTATTCTTCTAGATGTTGTATACACTCCTTAACACTTGCGAGAGTCAACTGGTATGTCTTCATCGTGAACCATCCTGAAAAAAATAGAAAAAGAGGTCCCGGTAATGGAACTAATGATGCAACCTAGAATTTACCAATAATAACCCAGGTGCACTGACACATCACTCAGCCTAGACTGAGCACTCACCCAAAGCACAAAAAGGTATCAAGCCCCTCTTTAGGGTTACTTGTGTAGGATGTTAGCAAGATGAAGAGTTAATGTATTCAGATCCATAATTAGTATAACATTATACAAAGCATATTCTAGGTCTAAATCTAAAGAGAAACAGATTTAAGTAATAGCCACAATGAATTCTTCCATGCAAGATTTAGTTGTAATCATGTTTAACACCTTGAATCAATCAATATACTCCATTATATTAAACAAAATAAATACACCAAAGATTCTTACAATAAGTAATACCATAAGATCGTGTGCACATCAGATCTTGCAGCAATACTTCACAATAACTTATTTCTTATCATCATATACTATGTAGATCACTACATATTTATAGGGGTGTGGACTTTCCCTTCACCGCTTGCATAATTCCCAAAATAGGTCACATGCTGAAAATAACTATGCACCTTTACAATAATAGACACACATGTAAGTGTGCTAACAATAGATCTCTTCTGGTTAACTAGCAGTAGCAAATCTATTATTAACTTGAACCCATGCAAATCATTTAGTAGATGCTCTTACCAAAATATCATATACATGTCATGCAAGTCTTTATCTGGTGTGTGTCCTCCGCATGCTATCTCTAAAAATGGCCCGTACAAGTGAAAACAGATCAGTCCTGAATCTATCCCTATCTTTCGCGTGCATGTCCTTCCCTATCCTTTTGCACCTTTAAACGTGCCATGTTCTCAATCAGGAACATTCTGTGTGCCTTCTACTAAGTATCATACTCTTATCCACTCAACAGAGGAAGAGTGATAATATTTATCTCAGTAATTTAGGGCAATAGAAAGTGAGGCGCGTAAGGAAAATATGTAAATGTATACTTAGGAAGTTGTAACTGAGACTTATCTAATTCAGATACAACATTGATAGTATATTTTTCTTCAATAGGCTTAGGATATGGCTTGAAAGTATATTTTCCTTGAAAATGATTAAAAGATAAAGGTGAATCATGATCATGATATTTGAGCTTGCCCATAGATAAGAGTTTGATTTTGCATAACTTAAGTGTCTTACATAGTTGAACAAATGAGGGAGAGATCTCAAAGATGATGCTTTCTTACAGAGGAGGTAAGAGACTTGGAAAAAATGATCTTACAATTCAGAATCAGTGAGTACATGAGTCATCTTAGCTAAATTGTTCTTATAATGTAATACATAGTCCACAAGATGTTCATTACATCTTTTTAATTTGTGCAAGTTGAGCATAGGATATCTTGGTACCGATATTGATAGAAAAATGTGCTAGAAAATTATCAGCTAAGTATGAAAATGATGTTACCAATTGAACAGGTAGATCATAGAACCAACATATGGCATAATCTTGTGGACTTATAGGGAATACCTTAGCTAGTAAAGTATAATCATCTGCATAATCAAGATATACCACATGAAAATATCTAAGATGATCTTGAGGGTCACCATGGCCATTGAAGGTGGGAAGCTTAGGGGTGAAAAAGTTAGGAGGAATTGTATGAGTAGAAATGGTTGGTGTAAAAAGAGTATGAAGGAGAAAATATGAGTCAAGAGATGGAGGGGAATGTGAAATAACTTGCTGAAGTTGACATATTTGAATTTGTAAATCCTAATATAAAGAATCTAGGTCATGAATGTTTGAATAAGAACTAGGTTGTGCATTAGAAGCATTGGGTTGAATGAGCTGACTGGTAGTAGTGGAAATGGAAGTAGGAATGTGAAATGGTTGAGTGGAGGCCATGGTAGCTAAGGTGGAACCTATAAGAGGTACCAAAGAAGCATCTCGAGTGTTTTTAGCAGCCAACAAAGCATGGAGGATATGTGGAATATGTGTAGGGTTGGTTCGCAAAGCTTGGCGGAAATTAGTAAGTTTTTCTAATTATTCTTGATCAAAATTGGTATCCTCATCATATGATTGTTCACTGTCATATGTTTCAATGTTTTTAAGAGGAACATTATGTGAGTTGGAAAAGGGATTATCATATTTAGCCATTTCTTTAGAAACCCTACAGGTAGATGGAGGAAGCTTAATCTGCTTAAAAGACCCAAATTAACCACTAAGGGTAACGGGCATAAGAAGAAAGGAGTTGATCAAATGGGTTCACCAAATGATTTAACAAAAAAATATTTTTATCAAACCCTAATTACAGAGTAATTGATGTAAACAATGGTATACATTTGCTAAAGTGTAGTATGACACAAGTGATAAAAACATGTAAAAGTAGAAACCCTAAGAAAAGAGAGAGAGAGAGAGAGAGAGGGACTTAGTTGATTTACGCTCAGCATGGGACTGATTTGAACTGATAAAAGTACTAGATAGGAAGTAAATAGTGTCGTAACAATCTATAAATTAAGAAGCTCACGGAAAATGTTGGACAGGGGCACCTAGTGTTGGACAGGGGTGCCTAGAACTAGAGACTTCTACTGGATGCTCGTGACTATACAAATGGTTAGAATCTAGTTTTCACTATATTGCAAGAGTGTCACAATTATTTCCTGCTGATCACCTGTTGGTCAAACTATCATCCCTGATGACACCTGTAACCTGCAAAATAAAAATATCACCTACACAATCCCATAAACCACATCAAATCCTAAAAAAATATGTAGTATGGGGAGTCAGACTGACCCCGGTTATCAACTGACAGAGTGAACTTACGACCGAGTGCTGCACTATATCTCAAACTCCATGTAGTTCTTTTGTGTGTGTAGGCATAGTAACCTAGGATGCCCATGTGCAAGATGCACTAGATAGCGGGCTAGATTTTCTAGAAAAAGAAAATGTGTGGATGAAATAGAATAAACTTCCCCTTCCTATGTTGTGTATGTAGAATATACAATCCCTTTTCCCTTGAATGGATGCTTTGAAGTGTTTTGGTTTCCTTTTGAATACAATCTTAGGTGGCAACAGGTAATGCTTAGAGCTTGGTCCTTGATTTTGGTCACATAACTATGTATTTATATGATTCCCTTGTTTGAATTTTGTAATTTCCAACTGGAAAGCTAACCCATAAGTGAAAAATATTTCTTACAGATAAAAGAGACCCAAAATAAGAAATTAAGGTGGAAAAGGGTCAGGGGTGCCCAGAGGGGACAAGATCACCTGGGCACTTCGGTCCTAGTTGGGTGCTAGTGTATGAAGCCATGAAAGATACAATTTTTTACTGGGTTGTAGGGTTTGTAAGACCAAAGATGCAACAAGAAACAAAGAAAAGAGGCAAAATATAGCTATCAATTAGTAGTTTTCTTTCTTATGAATCATATAAATGCTAATATTCTTTTAGAACCTATAAATGTACCCAAGTAAGTGATTTTGTATCTACAACAACAAATCTTTTTCCTTGTCAACTTCTCTATGATATACATAAAACCTTCCAACGATGGATATTCTTCAAAAACTCTACATGCACATTCATACATGGAAATCCACCTTGTATCAACATCTTTTAGAATATTTTAACCATCATCCACTCAAATTGTAAATATATGGAACTCTAGGAATCTTTTGGGACTACTAGACATATATGCATGCAAGTCACAGATAAGCTCTTTGACTTTTACAACACTCTCAAATGTGCTAACTATTTTCTATGAAACATTCATTTTGTGCATCATGTAATGGATCAGAACCATATATGGGGCAACAGTGGTTTGTAGTTGAATGAAAAGACCATTTATGTTCCCCTACATTATTGATGCATCATTTGTACCAATGCACACCAAATTAGTAGCAATGTTATAATCATCCATTTCCATTATATCCCTCAAACTTGAAATAACCAACTTGTAAATGTTCTCTGCAAAGCAATTTTCTATCATTTTATAAACTATTAATAAATGAAGTTTCCTTAGATGGTTCTCAAAAGTGTAAACATGAAGGTAAACCCATGTTATGTTGTAAATTTTTGTGACCTCATCAATAGACAGTGAGATAAATCGTGCATTTTTTACTTTTTCTTTCAAATCCTCCTTCTCAATCATCGCAAGACATTTTTCCATTTCCCATGTACTATTGTCTAACCAATACGATTGTGGAAGATTAGGGAATTCATTAAGTTGAAATAAAATTCTATAATCCTAAAAATCAAAAATAGGTCTACCTTTTTTTAGAATATGGTAAATAGTTGAGAACTATATATTTTTGGCTTGTAGATTAGACTGAACAAATTTTCCTAACTGAGTTGTGATTGTTCCCATATATGTCTAAATAGAAATGAACATAAATAAGCATCATAATTACAGCTTAGCTAGGAAAATGAACAGAAATGAGTTTATTTGTATATTTTTGGCATTTTTATTAATTTCCATACTTTGTTGCATATCTTACATGCATGAATTCTTTTGCATTTTTCCATCTATGTGTTCATTTTATTTGAAAATCTATTTTTTTAAATGATACATATATTTTACCACAATGTTTCTCAATTGATTCAAGCTTGAGTTTCATTTTTTATCCTTTCTAAGTTTCCAGCTACATATAATATCTTTACATTTTGTTAAAGCATCATTACAGCAAGATGGGTAACCCTCACTACTTTCTAGATATAACTTCCTTTGCTAGGTCTAGGAACCCTACTGAATCCATCTTTGTCAAGCCGTGATTTGGCTTGTTTCCTCTTATATCTACATGAAGGATGTTGCCTTTATATATTCCCATCTAACGTTGGGGGCACCTTCACATTCTACTTTCTCATACATACACGCGTTTCATTAGGCCTTTTATATATTCACACATCATGTTGGGGGCATCCACGCTTCTTTTTTCTTGTACATTGCTTTCAGAACATGGCCTTAGAAAATACCTAAACATTCAGAAAATATCCCTTCTAGGGAAGAATCTACACTAGTTGCATAACGTTTTCTTAGAGAAGCCTCAAAATAATGTGAACAGTAGCCTTGAAAAACTTATCTTTCTAGATAAACCCAAAAACATTAGAAAATATATCAATGTTGTCCCACAAAAACAAGGTAATAATTTAATTTCTTTTAGTTGTTGGTTTTAATAGTTTTGATTGAGAATACTTTTTTGTGTGATGTGGCGACTCATTTTCTTATCATGGGTTGGATCTTGTTTAAATTAATTTTATATTGCATTAGGTTCATTTGTAGCTTGTATGCATCTATTAAAATTGATTTTACTTACTTAGATTAAATGTCAATTTGATCTCTTTGGTATGTTTAGTAAACTCATGTAGTTTGCATCTTGGTTATGTTGTGTTGTATAGGTACAGTTGTTTAGCTTTGTTAACTTTTGCTTGTGTGTTTGTCTCTTGCATAGTTGTTTGTTATCACATTTATCATACCATTCATCACATGAAAACATCATCTACTACATCATATATACAAAAATGCTAAGTATTACATCATGCATGTATGCTAAGCTAATCATCACATATTATGTCATCAATGGAGGCAAGAGGGGTTGCTCATAATCACAAATCTATTCCCCCCACACCAATATCATCTAGTATCATCCCAAGTACTATAATATAAATTAGAAGCATTCCATAAACCCAAAGCATGTGATACTATCTATAGATATATCATCAATATAAAAACATAGAACATAAACATCTCTAAATCTAAATTATGTCACATACATAGAGGAAAGGGAAATCATACATCATGATACAATAATTGCATAGCAATAACCACAAATTGTAAAAGGCATAATCACAGTATAACAAGAAAAAATCATCATCGAATGTACATATGATACATGTATAAATTTCCATCTCAAAACTCAAGTATACATCATCGATACAATATACCTGTTATTTAAATTTCTGTAGCTAGGAGTTTTCTTGTATTTTTAAAAACCAGTTTGGGGTCGAGTTTTCACCGAAATAAAAGGGGGACTTAGCTAAATTACGAAGAGATTCGGGAAATCCCGAAAGATGCCAAGTGTCAAACAAGCACTATTTTTGAAGTCAAAGGAGGGGACGAAGTCTCAAACTCCTGTAGGGCTGACACGTGGAATCAACAAAAGGGTCTCACCTGGGGAATGATTTTCACATTTATATACCGTGATTCTTGTACTTACAAAAGTGATTCAAGTAGAAATCCCATGGACGGTGCCAAGTGTCTACCCAGCGCATCCCCAGGAACCATAAAGAAAATTAGAGTCATAAGGATGTGCGGGCCTTCCACGTGGATCTTGCAGCAAGTGAACTCCATTTTCAAAGTGGGCCATAAAAAGATGACAAGCCATCTCCCACGTCTGAGTGATTTAGGGTCTTATCTGTAAGATCTTAAATGTTCAATATTTTTTCAAAGGATCGGAGGTGAAGGGTCATCCAGCTTGTCATTTTAGTAAAGTTTTAATGCATATCCTCGTGTGGAGAATGCCATCCTATGAAGACTTGAGTCATTCATCTACATTTAAAGGGTCATTTCATTACAAAATAAATGCCATTTGAATCAAGAGGCTGGACACCAATGCATGAAGGGTCAAAATATCTGGATATGTAATAAATAGATGAAAGGGTTTTTCCTCAAAAGGTGAGTCTATCTCAAGGGAGTCGGTTGCAGGATAATTAAAGATGCATTAAATAGGCATGGCTCTCATTCTTTCGAAAGGGGAAAATAATGGAAGTGTGAGAAGGATTCGAAGAAATCTGTTTCTGTCACTTCATATCATTTATCATAATTAAGGGGTAGTTGGAAAGGAGTTTGAAAGTTCTCTCTTACCTCCTCCTCCCCCTATATATTGTAATCGAAGTTTGATGAGAAAATAAAGATAATTAGTTAGAAAAAAGGAGAGTTAATATTTTTTCTCTGTCACAAGTCTCTCTTTTGTAAAAGACAAAGGTATTGGAACTCTAGCCTTCTGCCTAGATTTTGTAATAGCAATCTTGACTCTTTTCTAAATGTAATACTGTGCACAACAATTGGATTTATATATATGGCTTATGGTGCTTTCTTTTCATCATCCGCATATCCTTATTATCTCTGATCACCTTTATTTTTATGTAGAAACTATGCATCTTTGAATGTTGTTACTATCTTCAAATTTGTGCTTAAGTAGTTTGAGGTAGTGTTTTTTGTGACTCTTTCTGACCTGTGGTGTATTTCATCCACCCTTTTTAAGTTATTCATTGTTTCCCTTCTCAGGTAGTCGCAGTCCCGATTGACCTTCTAGTAGACTCATTTTGGCACATCGCCTTAGCTTATTTTATGTTTCTTGTTTAATTCTTCTACCCCTATCTCACTCTATAGAGAAGATCTAACTTCTTTTGAAATCTATAGGTCTCCTTAGGGCGCACGTCCCACCAACCTAAGCATTCCTCGGGACTAGTCTTAGGGCTCTAGAGAGAGTTAAAATTGAAATATTTTTGCTTTCAATCAAAGATCCTAGATTCATTGGTGAAGCTGCTAAAAAGGGAGATGTGAAAGAAGATGGAGATGACACCCTTCAAAGAGATCCGCAGAAGAGCCTCGTTCCAAAAGATGTAGACCAGAGCGATGGACGGAAGTAGAGGGTCAAACTGATCTCTACCATAAGTTGTTTCTCATCAGAACCAAGGAAAATACCAGCACCAGTCATGTTCACTTCAGAACATGAGGATGATTTTCAAGACCCTAAGGGTGGTCAGCTATAGCACCTCCAGCCAAAGAGTGAACAAAAGGAGGTATTCACATTATTCATTGATACCCTGGGTAGAAGAGTGAAGGGTAACTTTCCACTCTTACTATAGGACATATCAATATCCAAATTGATTACATGGCCACATTTTATAAGAAAAGAAAGCTATTTTTCCTTGCATGTTTTGGTTTTTGTTTAGGATGTACCAAACCAGTTAGATTAGGAGTAGGAGTAGATTTTATTTCAGCAGAATAAGTGCTTATGCACACTCTGCATGACTCATTTGAGGCATGTAGGTTTTGTCTTTTGTATAGGCCTGCTCCTATATTTACTCTTAAGAGGCACCAAATCTTATGAAGACTCTGGCTTGATAAAGAATTCATAGTTAGTTGAGGCGGTTGCAAGTTTCATTTCAAATAAATGCAGAGCAACTAAAATCAGCCAAAGGATTTTGTTGGCCATCTTTTCAGTTTTCTAATCTCATAAAAAGTAAAATTTACCAAGTTTCATTATGAGGGTAGAAAGGTGCGAGAATCAACCAGAAACTATGAATGCTCCGCAAAAAACTGAAAGGGTCATGGACTAAGATTCACAGTGGCTTCAAAGCACAGTTTTAGACCAATTTTAGAGTGGGAGATTATGGATTCTTTGCATTTAGCAAGCTAATGGTCCCAATGAGTCTCCAAACTATTATTTAAATTTCCACATCTAGGAGGTTTCTTTTATTTTCAAAACCCATTTCGGGGCTGAGTCTTTGCCAAAAGAAAAGGGGGACTTAGCTAAATCACGAAGAGAGTCGGGAAATCCCAGAAGATGCCAAGTCTCAAACTCCCATAGGGATGACACATGGAGTCAACAAAAGGGTCTCACCTAGGGAATGATTTTCACATTTATATACCGCGAGTCCTTTACTTACATAAGGGAATAAAGTAGCAATCCCGTAGATGGTGCCAAGTGTCTACCCAGTGCATCCCCATGAACCATAAAGAAAAGCATAGTCATATGTATGTGTGGGCCTTCCACATGGATCTTGTAGCAGACAGACTCTAGTTTCAAAGTAGGCCATAAAAAGATGACAAGCCATCTGCCACGTATGAATGATTTAGGGTCTTATCTGTAAGATCTTAAATGTTCAAGATCTTTTCAAAGGATCGGAGGTGAGGGGTCATCTAGCTTGTCATTTTAGTAAATTTTTAATGCATAGCATCGTGTGGAGAATGCCAACCTGCGAAGACTTGAGTCATTCATCTACATTCAAAGGGTCATTTCATTACAAATACGCGTCATTTGAATCAAGAGGCTAGACACCAATGCATGAAGGGTCAAAATATCTGGATATGTAATAAATAGATGAAAGGATTTTTCCTCAAAAGGTGAGTCTATCTCAAGGGAGTCGGTTGCAGGATAATTAAAGATGCATTAAATAGGCATGGCTCTCATTCTTTCGAAAGGGGAAAATAATGGAAGTGTGAGAAGGATTCGAAGAAATCTGTTTCTGTCACTTCATATCATTTATCATAATTAAGGGGTAGTTGGAACGGAGATTGAAAGTTCTCTCTTACCTCCTCCTCCCCCTATATATTGTAATCGAAGTTTGATGAGAAAATAAAGATAGTTAGTTAGAAAAAAGGAGAGTTAATCTTTTTTGCTCTACCACAAGTCTCTCTTTTGTAAAAGACAAAGGTCTTGGAACTCTAGCCTTCTGTCTGGGTTTTGTAATAGCAATCTTGACTCTTTTCTAAATGTAATAATGTGCACAACTATTGAAGTAATATATATGGCTTATGGTGATTTATTTTCATCATCTGCATATACTCATTATCTCTGATTGCCTTTATTTTCATGTAGAAATTGTGCATCTTTGAATGTTGTTACATGTAGACACCCTAATTTCACATCTGTCCTAAATCAATTAATTCCCCTTCCTCATTTCCCACAAAAATACATTTTGAATTAATCAAATATAATTTGATTAATCATTCATTTCAAAATCCAAAAAATAACCCAATCTTCACCACATGTCATTATTCTCCATCTTTTTCTACTATTGAATTAAAAATTCAAATTCAAATCCTCACCCACCCTTCATGGTCCCCACTTACCTAAAATCCTCCACTTATGAAATAAAAATATAATTCAAATCCTCACCTATTCTTCGTGGCCCCCACTCATTTAACCTTGCCCACATTTTCAAACTACTCACCTAATCTTGCTCACATTTTCAAACCACTCACTTAATCTTGCCCACATTTTCAAACCATGATTACTTAAATTACTCTAAGTTAATCACTCCCCATAGGCTATAAATACAACCTTACCCCTCCCCTCTAAGAACACGATGGAGAATAAGATTGAATGACATATCTAAGTTCTTGCATCCTTTGAGTAAAGAATGTCATTTTGTCTCGTCCTAATTCCTAAATAGTCTCATAATCTTTTTTCCCATCTGGTGCAAAGTAAGAGGATCGTTGTTGTAGGAAAGCCTTGCTCCATCTTGAAGAAAATCATCTACATATCACACAATCATGGCTCAATCCAAGTTTCCCAACCCATTCTGAGGTTTGCTACAGAACGCGAAGGAGGAGGTATGATTATTAGTATTTTACTTCCTTGTTAATAACGTATTTTTCCTAGCTTACATTCTGGCACGCCTGGTGGGACTTTCGTTCTGTTACCATTAATTTCCTAATTAGTAGTTTTATCTATTCTTTGTTTATTATTATTCATTATTATTTCATTTTCTGTTCCTTATGGCCTTCTTTGGTTAAACTTCACGCTTTTGGTAGTGTTTTTGTTGTGTGGTGTTTTGTGATGTATCTGCAGCTTATAACAACAATGAAACTATGATGCTCATCTTGTCCTTGATCTCCTCGGTGCTTGGTGTTTAGTTCCCAGTTCTGATTTTGTCTATTCACTCGTAATCGATAGAAACACATGAACTAGTCATTAGTTTCTCATCTTACTGTCATGGGACAACCAATCCGGAAAATGCATTTATTTATTTACTTTTGCTAAAATAACTGCTTTGTAAGAAGTTAATCATTTTTTTTCTTTTATTTTAGTCAATCATTTTGTGATCTAACTCTTTCTTTATTTTTATTGTTCTTTTTAAACCTTGTTGTCAAAATTTTAGCTTCTCAGGTGAAGTACATAAGTCAAAAAATAAAAAAAACTAGCTCTCGGGACATTTTTCTCACGTTCAAAATTTTCATTCAAAGTGCTACCGTAGCCCATCTTCCGGAAGCCATAACTTTTTCTCCCGAACTTGGAATGATTTCATTTTTTTTAACAGAAAGGTATTGAAAAGATCTATGTAATGGAAAAAATAATTTTTAGATTTAAACTTATAGAAAAATTGTTGGTTTCATTTTTTCTAACACTTATCTTTTTAACAAAAAACAACAAAATTATAGTTTTTTTTAATTTTATATTTTTTTATTTATTTCACGTAACAACCTCACACGTATGCTCTTTCCTCACACTTCAAAAGTGATATTGGAAATAAAAAATGTGAGTCCACTCTGAGCTCTGCAAAATAATTTTATTTTTTTAAAATTTTAAATTTTTTGCCTTACATTTCAATTTTCCACGACAACAATTTTAGGTAATGTTTTCACACTCTTCTTTCATCATTATTATTTTTTTGTGAAAATAATCATTATCGCTATGTCGTAATCATGATCAATTGCAATAGTTATTAACATTTTAAAAAAATAAAAATAAAACCTATTCCAATTGTATCCGCGTATGCTCTTTTCCTGCGCCTTCGAGCGATCTGGAAAATAGAAACGGTCGCAATTTTTTATTTTCTTGTTCTAACATTGCAGGATCCTCTAGCTTTGTTTTCTAACTGTCATTTCAATCATTATTTTACTTCATCATATTATTAATATTTGTTTGGTCGTTGGTTGTGTATGCTCTTTTCCTACGCCTTCGAGCGATCTGGAAAATAAAAAATAGCCACGATCACTTTTCTAACATTTCGTTTGCAGGATAACTACTAATTTTTTTCTGTAGGACCGCGTTGCTAGAATATTGTCAAAAACAAAAACAAAAAACAACAAAAATCCCGCAAAAATACCACCATTCAAAGAAAATTGCTGAAACCCAAAAAAAAAGTACGCTCAAGTACGCAATTATTTTCTGCTAGTGATTTATTTCAAGTTGGAAAGAACCTTGTGTTTAATCACTTTATCATTTTATTTTTACACGTAGACGAGGTGGATTTCATCACCACCAAAGCTACACCGGGTGACGTGGACTTGACTACCACGCACCAACAACATTTGCATCTGCATTACACTTTGAGACCTAGTCTCATCACAACGTTCAGTATTTACCTCGCCCCTGCTATTCACTTATAGGTAATGTTATCGTGCAACGCATGCGAGTCACGCCTAAATAGTTGTAACAACAAATCCTGGGCATCATCCCTGTAAATCTTCGGGGAGTTATAAGGACACCATACACATTCATCCCTCCATCACCTTTCACCTTTTCACAAAACCTGTTCTGGAAGTGGTGATTCACTCTAAAACAAACAAGTAAGAATTGGTGAGTCTCCTCCAGTGCTCTAAGGGTTCCCCGTACCAATTCTGTCCCCGTACAGAATTAGGTATATCAGGACTAAGGTATATTAGAGGACGCATCTTCTTGGAGTGATAAGAGCCTACATCCTCCATTTCACAACATACTTGTATGATTGCATGAAACAATGATCATTCCTAAAGAATTTACCTCATAAGCCAAAACAATTGAATCCACATGATTGCTTGCTGTTTGAAAACAAAATAGTTTAGCATTGTTTTATCATAAAACTTGGTTGATATCAATGTGTTCATTGTAAAAGTTCAAACCCTAGTTGTGTTCCACAAAAAAAAATCAGTTCTCGACCAATTCAATACCAAGCGAAAACATCCAAACAATCCAACAACATAGACCAAAACATCACACCAATTTCATTAGCTTGCTTCAGCCAATAATACATCTGCCATAGCTTGTCCTTCGGCTATATCCAACTGATATTGAGTGACTCGTGTAATTCACTCCCCATATCGTCAATTGTCAAAACATCCTTTCATAGCTTGTTTCCAGCTATATCAAACTCATATTGAGGTGACTTGTTTGAGTTCACTCATTATTTTGTCCACCATCACATTTATCTAAATCACAACCAACACAAATTCTTTCATAACTCATTTTGAGTTATATCAAAACCATATTGAGATTAATTTGTTCAGTGTTACTTTCCCTGTCAACAATCACGAGCTTGTTTAAGCCAAACTAATCAACATCTTCATCATAGCTTATTTGAGCTATATCCCATTTGTATCGAGTACCTTGTTTGAGTGTACTCCTTACATTGTCTTCTGATAAGATTGTTTAAGCCAAATCAAACCATTTTCATTAGGAGATTGTTCGGGCTATCACATATTTCTCCCACAGTATCTTGTTTAAGCTTACTCCCTATAGCCTTACTTGTTAACTCGATTGAGCCAAAACAAATATCACAATCAATAGGTTGAGTTCTTCATTGCACCTTTCTATGTTCTCCCTCTCTATATTAACCACTAATGAATTCACAAAAAACATCACACAATGAGCTATTAGAACAAATTAATAAGATGACAACACAACTCTCTCATATGGCTACCCAAATCAGTGAACGATCACCCAAAAGGACAATCATTCAACCTCACAAAGACATCAGTTCGCGTAAATGGTTCAATGACCAGTTTACCCCCCTTGGAGAAAGTCTCTCTAGTGTTTTTCATCAACTAAAAGTGAGGCTAAATTGATAAGATATCCAATTACAAAACCCTTTGTCAAAGGGGAAGCTAAACCATGTTGGTATAAACCTACAACACATACTGTGACTTTCAAAGCACTGATGGTCATCAGCCCAAATCACATGTCGCGTGCAGATCTATGGAATAGACGTCCAGGAAATTGCAGGGCTTGACATCTCTTTGTAGACACATGAGCGAAACTGGTTTACTGACTATTGGAACTTAGCAGGAACATGGATCAAGTCCACAGATTCTCCATGTGAAGGGTTGGGACTATTCAATCCCGAACACTGTTCCAGGAATGCTGATATTGAAACTCTGAAAAAAAGACATGATGAAGATAGTCAAGCGACACAAGTCCGAAAGCAAATAGACCATGAATTCACCAAAATCTGTGCGGCTTCCCGTAGTTCAGAACATGACGAGAGGTCGCGTTTTTAGTTTGGTAGTAAACAGAGCCAAACCTACGATTGCATAAATAAACAAAGCAATACTGTTGCTAACTCAATGACGGAAAAGTAGATATGAAGCTCAATCATGATTAAACACATTGAACTTTATCTAACGTAAGAAAGATATAATGTATAACACAGCTATTGAACCACAAAGTCTGAATAATTGTATTACTGTTCTTTTCACTGTTCGAAGAAAGCATCCATAAGATGTTTTTTCTCTCCTACAAATATTCTGACTTTGACTCTCTAACAAAATGTTCACCCTGAATACAACAAGTATTCCAGTACTCTTATAGAGGATGAGGGACTACTTTGACACTTTGGACTAAATGGAGCCAACCACCTTATCTACCATAATGATGATATGTATAAACAACTCTTCTAAAAGTCATGACAATGATATTTGACAACTAATGGTGGATGACAATTACATCCCATTGACGACTCTAATGCAACATGAAACAAAAGTCAATCATTGACGTGCCAACACATTTTAGACATTTTTCAAAGAAAGTCAGATTGTAATAGAGAGAAGATTTTAGAAGAAGAAGAAAAAGCTCAAACTCATCATCATCAATTAAACGTTAAGCTTACAGCGCATTCAATCAAATGCATGGCATTAAACCAACACTATAAAGACTTGCAGGGCTACTGCCTATTAAATAAATTTAAAAAGAATAGAGACTAAAATACTCATGTACAAAGACCATACAATTTGAGTCCTAAACCCAGAATTGCCTCCATGTCAATGTGACCCAATTCTGAGTCTCTGACATCCATACTGTACTGGAGCCTGTGACTTTCAATGTCTTAACTGACCACTATAAATATTTGTAACTTCATCTCTTGATAACATCATGACTTAAGCTTTTCCTCTCTGGTCAAATGGTGAAGACCAATATCAATATGAAATCAAAATGAGAATACCACATGTGTTCTTCTCGAACTCAGTTGCTGATCTGCATGAAGCGTGAAGTGAGACCCAATCCAAAAAGGTTGAATTAGTCATTTGCCACTTCCATTCGAGAAAGCCTCTGATAGCAATACCAGCGATAAGATCTTAGAGCTTTTTAAGGCGTCATAGTTGATTCTAAACTTGTGCGCATGAAAAATGCAACTGGCAGGCCAAATAGATAAGGCGCTTGCAGAATAAGGAATACATTGCAGAGGTTAATACTGGCGCAGTGATCAGAGATAACTCAACATGGCGCATGGATGTAAATAGGTGGAGCATTTTATCCAAAGGTCGGGCGCATCTGACAACAAGTGAAGAAATTGATTGAAGGTTCGGTGCACCCTGATTGGCGCATGCAGATGTAGATTATGTAATCTTGACGTGTATGTATTTGTAGGTGTCACCTAGTAGGCTCTGGCGCGGCGCATGTGGGTTTTAGCACAACATCATGTTACTGCAATCAAAGGGTGCGCCCGCGCCTTTCTAACTTGATAAAGAACCTTTGAAATGAATAGAGGCTCAATGTTGCAGTACACTAGCTGGGTGCGCCCAAGTTGGTCGCATGACAAGCGGGAATCCGTAATCCATGCAGATCGTAGGACAGAAGCATAAGCGAGCAAGGGTTTTAAGGAAGCCACAAGGATTGGAAAACTTGTAGCATGCAAAAAGGGCGCGCTTTCCTGAGGGCACATGAATTCAAACTGCTTGTCCAAGGATGGAAGGCTTGCGCCCTTTGGCAGTTGTAAGTTTTGAGGTTGTATACACTGGCGGGTAGATGCAAACTAAAGGAAGGCTCCTTTTTGTAATTTGATTATTGCTAAAAATGGATGCATGCAGCTGGAAGCAAGATGTGGATCTGAACGCATCACAACTTAACTGCTAAAATATTCTCACAGTAAAATAACTAATCTGTGCGCTACCCCTAGGAATGGCCCACCGTACTTCGAGCAATTCAGCATGGACAGAGGGTAATCAACTCTATTCAGATCTTCACAGTCTAAACAGACACTAAAGCTCCTATTCATTTTTAACAGCTCCCTTTCAGCAGATCTGGAATTTGAGGACAGCAAAGGACAGGATCCGCCCCTGTAGACAATTATTTCTCCATTGACAGGGCAGGGGAAACGCTCAGCTCACCAACATATCTCACTTAAAGCACAGGCAACAGCATTTACCAAAACATATAATTCTTCAATTGAAACGCCCATTACACATAGAATAGGAATAAGCATTCCTAAATGGACAAAGAGGTTGTTTTACAACACTCCCACAAATCTCTACTCTCAACACCTATATACGCGAGTTATTGAAGAGCGGGTCCACAGGTCGATGACTAACGATTGTTAGATGCAGTTGTTTATCAAAAAAAATCACAGAGCAATCACGTTACATCACCCATAAATATTTACCTTTAAGTAGGAATGATTTAATCATAAACATTAATGGCGCACTAAATAAATATTTCCTATACGTATTTATCCCGATTTGTCAGCTTAATGTAAGCCAACTACTTATGAAATGCCTTACATGTTAAAACTCGATTGAGTCGACATGAAGTTATGTGCGCCCTTTAGGCGCACCAGTTCTTCATTGTACCTTTCATAGATTATATGCGCCCTCTCTGGCGCACCGAAAGACGTGATGAATCCATGGAAAACCATGCGCACAAAGAGCTTTTATTCGAACAAATTAATAAGATGACACCAAAACTCTATCATATGGTTACAAGGCAAATTCAGTGAAAGCCCAGCCAAAAAGCCAATCATACAACCTAATAAAGACATAAGTTCGTGTAAAGTCCAGATTTCCCGTTTACCCCCCTTGGAGAAAGTCTTCTCGAGTGTTTTTCATCAACTAAAAGCGGGGCTAATCTGATAACATAGGGATCACGATTACAAAACCCTTTTCCGTATGGGAAGCTAAGCCATGTTGGTACAAACCTAACACCTACTGTCAACTTTCATCACATTGATGGTCATCACACAACTAAATGTGTCACATTTAAGAATTATGTCATCAAGACTTAATTGACGACGATGTCATCTCTGTAGAACTTGATGACAACGCTCTTAAGAACCAACAACACATCCAATACCACAACTTTCCATGAAGAGCTGACTACTGTCGAAACTCCTATATATACTGATCTTTCCACGAGATCACGACGACAAAAGTCAAGAATCTCTAATTCCAAACCAATCCATATCTTCTTGCAATTTTCTTCCATTAGTTCAAACATACATTGAACCTGTAATGGACCACAACATTCTTCCAACATCTATTGAGCACTTGAGCTGATTTCACTGACTCTCTTTCAACCCAAACATCCTATTGAACTTGTTTTGCTACAACAACATTCTTCCAAAATATACTGATCACTTGAACTTATTTCAAGACTCTCTTTTAACCCAAACATACATTGAACCTGTCTTTGGACAATTCCATTCTTCCAATCCATATACTAAGCACTTCAACTTATTTCAAGACTCTCCTTTCAAGTTCAAACATACATTGAACCTGTTTTGGACAACAAACATTCTTCCAACATCTACTAAGCACTTGAACTTATTTCAAGACTTTCGTTTCAGCCCAAACATACATTGAACATGTTTTGGACAACATTATTCTCCCAGACATCTACTAGAGCACTTGAACTTATTTCAAGACTCTCTTTTAACCCAAACATATATTGAACCTGTTTTGGGTGACAACATTCTTCCAACACCTAACGAGACCTTAACCTCGTTTCAAGAATCTTGACCTCACTTCAAGACTCCCTTTCAACCCTTGATATTACTGTAGACACTACAGAAGAGGTTCCATCAACATGTATTATTAAGTTTGATTCTATTATTCCAATATTAGCTCATATGCGTAATATCTCTAGCCTTGTTGTCGAAACACAACCACATCGAGTTTGGAGACTTGCGACAATGCAACCTGTCGTGTCCATCATGCTTTCAATGATTGATCTTGTAGGCATCTCATCACTAATCATTCTCACCTATCAATACTTCTATGTGTATATATTCTACGAGGTACATATACCTAGGAAAATCTTTACGCAACATTTTCCATCTTTAATCACGAATCTTTCATGAAATCAATCAATTAATGGACAAACAAAAGCAAAAAACCAAATAATACAAATCATCATTGTCAACACGCATTAAAGCTAATTGGCTTAACCAAATCTATCCCACTCTTTGGGCTTACCGCACATCTTATCACACACCTACTGAAGCCACTCCATTCTCCTTTGTTTATGGTTGGGAAGTTATTTTACATGTCAAGGTTGAATTTCCATCCTTCAGAATATCCTTCAAAGATGTAATAAATAAAGATTATTATCAACACTCACGCCTTAATGAACTTGAGCTTCTTGATAAAAAATGACTTAATGCCCCAGATCATCTTCAAGCATGTCAAAATCGGCTACAACATAGCTACCATAAAAAATTCAAACCTAGAAAATTTAAGGTCAATAATCTCATTCTAAAAAAAAATCGAACGAACACACCCAAAGAATGAGACAAACAAGACAATTATTTTTTTTAGCCCAACGAAATCATAGATATTTTTGGGTTTGGAGCTTATAAATTGGCCATTGACATAGGACAAGTCCTTGAAAAACCCATGAATGCATTCCATTCAAATAAATTCTGTTCTTGAAAGCACTCTCTATTATGGGTGACAACCACATGTACATTATTCCTTCTATCATACTAATCTCTGAAGAATTTAAAATCATTCATTTCTTTGGCATATATTCTCATTATCACAATCACATTTTCATATTTATCATCATGAGACAAGTGCTAGTATAAATCCTATTAATTTTTTGAGCATCATACTTCTTATCATATCTTCCATTTTCAATTGCTTTCATCTATGGTCATACCTATAAGCTTACTGATGGTAATATATTCCCTTCAAAAACATTCTCTCTTTCATAACAAATCTCTAAACTTCTTTACCCAGTTCGTTTGGTTGTCCATCTCAGTCTTCAGTGTTGAACCCTCACGTCCTACTAGTTGTGTGGGGCTGAGATTGGGGGCAAACATCACTCCTTCCCAAATACAAAGCACTATCGTAAAAAAATCCATCAATTTAATAACTTATGAGTAACTCATTTTCACATATTTTTCCCTTTATAGTCTTTGGTGTTGAGCCCACACTTCTTCTTGGTAGTGTGAGACTGGGAATGGAGGAAGATTTCGTTACTCATCTATGTCTTGTCCTCGGTGATAAACCCTTACCTCTTACAAGTGGCATGAGGCAAAGCGTAGAGTGACATTCTCATAAAAACATAAAAAAATATTGCAAAAACATTCAAAAATCACAAAAAAAATCAAAAATAAAAAACAAAACACAACAAAAACAAAAAGGGAATTCACTTGCCTATATTTTGCCTTTGGTGATGAGCCCTTGCTTCTCACTAGTAGCATGGGGCAAGGCATAGGGATTCGTTTCAACAAAAAATAAATAAAAATCTTACAGTGCTTGTATATTATAGCATCCCCCAAGAAGTAATTTAGATGCCTAAGTGAAGAGAGAACTATCCCTTCACCTCATATCTTACCAATCAACAGGCCACATAACTGTCTAACTCTAACACATGACTCATAAAGTGAAAGCCATTTTTGAAACTGGTTCATTACCGTTATAAAGAATGAAGTCACAATTTCCCAAAGGGATTTTTGTAAGCATTTGTCTCCATATTCATTATCTACCTCCTATGTCCTTCTTCATTCTCGGTGTTGAGCCCACGCATCTTACTAGTTGTGTGGATTCAAGAATGGAGCTAGACTTCTTTTCATCATATCATCACCACCGTATCCTACCAATGGAAAGAGAATTTGTGGTATTCTGAGCATAAGTTACCACACGGAACATGGTACATATGGATGATATCTTGGTTTATCACCTCTCAAAACTAACTCTGCACTTTGGTCCATAAATTTCCAATCACAGTGTAAAAATCTAAAAACAGTGTGAAAATCGTCAAAAATCTAAAAACAGTGTAAAAATCTAAAAATCCAAAAACATTTGAAAATTGTCAAAAATCTAAAAACAATGTAATAATCTAAAAATCCAAAAACATTTGAAAATCGTCAAAAACCTAAAAACATTAGAAACAATTGTCCAAAATCTAACAAAAAAATTAGAACTCATCAAAAATCCAAAAACATTAGAAACACTCATCAAAAAATCTAAAAACATTTGAAAATCGTCAAAAAAATCAAAAACATTTGAAAATTGTCAAAAATCTAAAAAACATTAGAAAATCTATATATATATATATATATATATATATATATATATATATATATATATATATATATAATAAACAAAAATTAAAAAAATCCACAAAATCGCAAAAACTCTAAAATAACCAACACAATTCAACCTTTGAACTATTATCCCCAACGAATGATCCAATCACCTTATGACTACCAAATTCAAACCACTTCTCCTCGCGTGAATCCTTGCTTGGGGCAAATCCGGCTCTCATTGTTTCCTTGTTTGAGGACAATGACCCAATACTTTACTATGTCCTCATACCCCTGCTTGGGGGCACATCCAATCAATCCTCACTTTGGAACATGTTAGGGACATGTTTATTGGTTCTTATGTTGCATTATTAGTTATAAATTATTAATTACTTTCTTGTATCTCTATATATTATAGGGAGCATCTTGATTTTATGTATCCTGGTGTTCTCTCTAATATTCTTATGTTATCTGATTACATGTCGTACTGGGGAATCATACTTTCTTGATGGCCATTATCTATGCTCTCTTTCATTTGCATATCGTATTGGGGAATCAGACATTTTTGATGGCCCTTGTCTCTGCTATCACGCATATTTCAGTCTAGTCATCCTAATATTTTATATCACGATGCATCATGTTATGTGCTATATTAAAATTAAGATACTTTTCATCATGTGAGTATCTTCCTACATGATCATCTTACTTTGCACCCCATCCATTCACCCATACTAATACATTCCCCAATTTGGGAATCCTACTTGATCACCATTGCAGTTTATGAATCCTACTTGATGATCTTTCTCAAGTAGCATTCACTATCCAGCAGCTCCTTCTCCCCCACCATGATCACCATGTATTTGATCCATTCATCATTGCTCCTCATTTTTAATCCTCCGCCACTTATCCCCATATTACCCTTCTCACCATTCATGTCCCCTCTCACCTATTAGTATTCTTTCCTTTCCCCCTTCTACTTCCTACTTGACAATCTTACTTAATAACCCCTTCTATATGGGATCCTCGGTGGAGGTTTACTCTCTCCTTAAGATCTTCCCACTGTAGAAGCTTCTTCACTACCTCCCCTCTCATCAAACAACATGTAGACACCAAATTCGTGTCTTACGACCCCTTGTGACCCGCATCCCATTTCGCAACCTAACCTCATTACCTAAACTTTACACAATTATTTATTAATTACCTTGTAATTGATAAATCCACATCACCTTACCCGCCACCTCACTCTGCCACCTCATCATGACCTAGCCCTAACCCTAAACTAACCTAATTAAGACCCATGACTTGGTATAGACTCACATCCATAACTAATGCCTCCTTACTCGCACTCAAAGCCGACCTTCTAGCCATTTGACCAAGCCCGCAACTGATCTCTCAGGAGAAAAGTAGGGAAGGTGGGCTATTTTACTAAAAATAGCCTACTTTTTCCTTACCGATGCCGGTTCCTACTCGACCGCCGTCGGTTACGCAACCGCCATCGGTTCCCTGTAAATGGGCTCCCCAAACCAAAACAACGGATCAGAATTTCATTTTGGAGATCAGTCGAATGATTTTTGAATCAACAAAGAGCATTGCGAGCGAGGAACAGAGTCCAGATCTTCACTTGACAGAGCAGAGACGAGTAAAGAAACCAGAAGTGTTTACAACCAAGGAGATCAACTTGCATCTTGGTCAAAACCAGTAAGTCACATCTTGCATGTCCTTTGTTATAAGATTTCTTATGCTTCTTGAATCTCAGTGCTCCTAAATCCATTTCTGAATCCGCTACCCAACATGCCATTGCATCTAACTGTCATTCTTTTGTTTCTAATCATCCCATTTCCTAATACCATCCAAAAACCAGCCATTACAAACACCATAGCTACCAAGAAGATCCCAGAACCCACCGGTATCGGTTATCAGTAACCGGCATCGGTTATCAGTAACCGGCATCAGTTCCTCTGATCAAAACCAGAAAACCAGCATTTCCCCCTACCCAGTTTAACGAAACAATTTAATTGATATTTTGCAAGTCTTTTGTGTTAATTCATATTAGCAGGGGAACTGACCACCTTCGAAAGGAAGTTTTATATTTCCTGGGCCCAAGGCAGTTTCCTCATTTATTGTTTAATCAAAATCTTGTGGTCTTGTGTTCTTATTTGCAGGTAGTCCTTCCAAGACAAAAAGGAGTTCTCCGCAGTCAGCCTGATCTTTCTCTACGGTACGCGCACACCATCTCGACAGTCAACAGGTATTCCTCCTAACCCTAACCTCATCTGTTTCTAAAAGGAATGAAAGGATAGAAGCAACTCTATTCCCAGAAGCCGAAACATTCCGAGCGAAACATTTTGGCACGCCCGGTGGGACCCATTTTGGGTTTCTTTCTCTTGCTTATTTTCATTTTAGGAAGCATATTTGATGTTGCTGCTTTTGTTATATATTTCGTAAAGAATTTGTCTTGCTTTCCTAGTTTCGCATTAGTGAAAGTCATCTCTCTTGCTTCATCGAATATAATTTTCGATTTGGGTTTAAAACACGTGCATTGCATTCCTGCTTGTTGTTCTTCAATTCTAGTGAACATAGATTAAGTAACAGGTCATACACGTGGGGGTGATATCCATGGTATTGACAGGAAATTAACCTTAGTTTCACTACACAACACATACCGAATCACTTCACAATTAACACAACAGCTCAAACATCCCCCCTTTTCCGCGGTATTCCTCCGCCCGATTAAGGTAACCTTATAAGCCAAAACAAACTTGACATTTCCCCTAGGTCTTGTTGTTTAGGATTCTGACATCATCTTACGTCTAAAGGCATAAGCCCACGATAACTAAAATTAACCCTAGGATTAATCTCTAGATTTGCGTGTGCCTCTTGCTTGTTTTCAAATTCTGTTTTCTCTGTCATACTTTGTCTTCTGTGATCAATAAGTTGATAAATATACTCAACGTTGCTAAAAATCAAGTTAGCAGCCTTTTATATCTTCTTATCCTAGACTTTTGACACCGGCATCGGTTACAAGACCGACGTCGTTTTCTCTGCGACCGACACCGGTTACTAAACCGATATCGGTTACTGTCTTCATCAGCCCCTGACAAACCAGCAACTTGCCAGATTCATCATTCTAAGGTTGTTTTTGTTCTTGATAGATTGAAAATTTCCTGTGTGTTCTTGTCTATGGTTGTCATCACTCGGAAGCAAGCGGCCACCATGGTTTCACATGCCTGCTCTGTGTCTTTGCCTGAATCACCCCCTTCACATTCTATAGGGAACCCTACGGACACCAGTGAGATCCCCCAAATTCCTGTAGGAGACAAGGACTTTGCCAAATTTTTGGATGCTAATCCCAGCGCTGTACAATACTATTTGTCTCATGCCCCCGACCGTACGCCTGATGGTCAGCTCCTTATTGGCATGCCTATTAGTATAGCTGCTCATTTAGCTCCCACTCCTCCTGATAACACTGCCTTACTTCCTGCATCTCTAGCCCCGTCTCCCAATCCGACAGCTTCAGAGGTTCATACGACCCCGATTAGCTTTCCTTTGGTTAACCCTGGACCCCACGTATCGTTACCACCAACTGCCCCTATCTCATCTCTCTTTCAGACCACTCCATTCATGACTTACTCTCTACCACCTATTCACACGAGTTTTCCTTCTCAAGCTCTGCCTACCTTTTCATTCCCATACACGTATCCAGTAACCTCAACACCTTATGTGGGACATCCCTATTCTGTGGCACCATCATCTCATCCAACCACAGACTTCATCAAACAAATGATGGACAAAATTCAAAACCTAGAGGCTTCCATTTTAGGAAGTCATAGCGCCTTGACATACGAGCAAGTTTGTTGGGAGCCCATTCACCCTTCTGTCCCCCTTCATTCATATCCTCCTCAATGGGAGTTGCCAAAGTTTACTCGTTTTAACAGTAAAGAGGATCCTCAACAACACTTGCGATCATTTAGACATGCTTATTATTTGATTGCCCATGATGACGCCTTGTTACTCCGTACCTTTCCCATGTCCTTATCAGGACCTGCCTTGGAGTGGTACAGTGCTTTAACCCAGCACTCAATCTTCTCTTTTAACCAGCTAGCCCAATCTTTCTTGGATCATTTCTCCATTAACATTGCCAAGAAAGTATCTATCACTGACCTCTATGCCATCCGACAATTTGAAGACGAATCTATCGCAGATTTCGTTGGACGATGGCGGGGCCTTATCAACCAACTTACGTATGCCTTGCCTCAAACCGAACTCATTGAACTATTTACGCGGGCCTGCGCTAAGCACATCTCCCCTACCCTCCAAATTCAAACTTTCCGCACATTCGATGAGGCCTTTACCATGGCTCGGAAACTAGAAATTCGAGCCTTAGAAGAAGAGAAATTGCGGTTGCGTAACAAAAACCCCAATTTCCGAACTCCTGATTCTACCAACAAGCCAAACACCACCACTCCTCACGCATCCACTTCTTCTAAATCAAAAGGAGCTGTCCACGCGGTAATGGTCAAATCTCAAACACCGTCCAATACTCCGCTGAAAACCACTTATAAGTACAAAGCCGAGCCCACCAATTACACTCCCTTGGGAGAAACTTATGGCGTCATCTTGGAGAAATTGCTCAAAGCTGGGGCTATCACCTTGCCCCCTGTTAAACCTCACTCTGGGTTTGACTCCACCCGCGCAATACCTTCCTGGTACAAAGAAAATGACTTTTGTAACTTTCACCACGTAAAAGGACATAGTCATGAAAACTGCAAGATGTTGAAAAACATAGTGCAGGAAATGTTTGACACAGGGGATATAACCCTCGATAATCCTAACGCCCCTGCTAACTGAAATCTGAAAATTTTCAACAAGCCATTCCCGAATCACTCGTCCAACAGTAACGTGAACCAAGATATCTTAGCCGAGGAGAGTGTTCATGAGATCCATGCAGTCTTCGATTCTCAGCCAAAAGCCTCTATTGAAAAAATTTTAAATCAAGCCTCTCCACCAACACAGGAGTTTGAACCTCCTTCACCACCATCAAGCCAAAGTGAAATCATTCCTTTACCCATAGAAGAGTTAACTACCCGGACTTCTCTTCTCATTGACGAGTCTTCTTACACCACATCCCTACAAGACTGTGAGCGGATGCTATCTAATTTATCTATTTCCCAAACGTCCCTTTCTACCACTCTTGCTACACAAGAGGAAGGCTCGCCACTCCTTTTGACATCCTTAGACGAGAAATCTCTTACACTAACATCACCACATTCTTTAAACGTGACAGATCCCCTCGAACACGCCCTCCTACCTATTAGTCCCTCATCGCCTAAATCTTTTCAACGACCGGTTGACCTCTTAACATCTATTGATACAGTGCCTCATCTACCTCCTGTGTCACACCCACAGTGGACTGGAATTACAACCCACCTTTCTTCCGTGCAAAAATTACAAATCACACCTGGGGACTGTCATTCCACAGAAGATAGACAGGCCCTATGGGAAGGTTTGAGTACCCCTTTTTCTACTCAAATGCAAATGACTGATCCTGATGTCTCCACCATATACCCGAAGTGCTTACAGAAGCTTAAAATGCCCCTGTTCTCACCTTCACCCCCCTCAACTCTACCAAATGCCCCGTCCACTTCTATCAACTTAACCAGATCTTCCCCTACGCTTGGGACCTCACCAATGCCCAGTCTAACGCACCCGCCTAAGCGACTCGATCTATCCAAAAATAAATCTGCTCCGCCACCTAGGAGACAAACTCAATCCGTGCCCCTATCACAATCAAAACCATCATCGTCATACCTACCTTCCTTATTGGGACCCCATCCCTCTACCTTACATCAATATATCATACCTCCTGCGTTTTCTTCAAAACAACCTACGCCTTCCGCACCTATACAGAAATTCCAGGGTATAGCAACACCGTCACTCCGCGTATCCTGTCCACCTATCAACCCTAAACAAATTCCATCATCAAAAGAGTTGTTTTCAGTCACTCCTATTTCCCCGTGGTTGTTTTCTAATACCACATCATCTGCGGCCTCATCATCCAACATAGCTTCTGCGCCAAAGAAATCACGTTTAGTAAAAACCATGTATCAACACCCCTCGGCTAAACCACCACCCATGCAAACCAATCATGCCCAAACATTACCAAAACCCACACAATCAATACCCTCATCCTCTTCCGATTTTTACCCACTCAAAGGATCTTACACCAAAATCCTTGCTATGTTGGTGGAGAATGCGACCATTTCCCTACCTCCACTTAGACCTTATGACCCGTCTAAGCCCCGACCTATGGGTTACGATGAGTCTAAAATCTGCGCTTATCACCGCACACCAGGACATGATGTGGAGGGATGCCAAGCTCTAAAAACCATCCTTCGTCAGTCACCTCTCCCAGATAGAAAGATTAAGAAAGACAACTTACAAAGGGAGAGACCTTTAGTTTCCATTCCCTCTCCTATACCATCTGTCCCAGCCTCACCAAGATCTATCATTATTACAACCCCACCTCTTGAAGACCATGAGTTATCCCCACCATCTTCCTCATCTCAGGTCTACGAGATTAATATGATTAGTGTCGCTACTCGAGGGCAGAAAAACAATGGGAAAGCAAAAGAAAACACACCTGCGGCATCTCTTTCTCCGTCAAACATCCCAATTGCACCACCACCTAAAGTGGTCATTCGCAGACCCGCCTATCCCATCTCTAATGGCATTGCCCACCGAAATATGATTAAACAGCTTCACCAATCGCCCGTAAAAATGACACTGTATGATCTCATTCAGACTTCTGAATCTCATCGACAAGCTCTCATTGAGATCCTTCAAGGGATAGAGGTTTTACCTAATGAAACCCTGCCTGTCGCCTCCATTCTAACACCCAATCACGTTGCTTCTCTCACCAAACAACCCACTACCCCAACCACTTCTGTCTCTGTACAACAATCTATTGCAGTCAGTTTCTCTGAAGATGAAATTGTCGACTTTGGTATAGAAGACCCTGACCCTGCCCTTTTCATCTCCGCTTACGTCTGGGATATTCGAGTACGTCGGGTTATGATTGACGGGGGCGCTAGCCTAAACATCATCTCTTCAAAAGCCTTCCAACAGATGAACATCCCTTCTAGTTGCATGTGTGCCAACCCCATCATGTTGCGGTCATTCAATGACGCTATTACTTCTACCTTAGGCACCGTGATCCTCAACATTCACGTAGGACCACGTACTTTACCCGAACTCTTCTATGTCCTTGAGGGAGAGTTCCAATATAATATATTGTTGGGTCGTCCTTAGATCTGAGCCATGGGATGCGTTCCCTCAACATTACATAGATGCATAAAATTTGAGTACGAGGGGAAGTCTTACACCGTAAAAGCTGACCCTCCCCCCTTTAAAACCTGCAATATGTTATACCGCCCTAACGATGTGCTTATACCAATCAAGACACCCATACATTCAACCCAACCATCCTCCTCAAATGTACCTCAACCATCCACCTCAACCGCGCCTACGCCTTCAATTGATGAAACCACCATCGCAAAAACCACTTACCTTCCCGCAGCTAACATTCCAACCTCCGACCCCTTAGTAGATGTTTTTCAACGCCTTACGCTGGGGGAGTACCGCCTATATAACGTTAGTTCTTTCCCTACCCCGCAGGAGTATGGACAATTACATGCACATCCCACCTACGACCGTCGCATGGGGGAGATAATCTCTTACGGACCACCCCATTGCCGCACTAACCTAACGTATGGGGGTGTTGACGCATCCTCCATTACCCCTGAACCTCCTCTTGGTGTCATTCCTTTCCAATCCAATTTTCAATACTTGACAAATCGTCGTTTCGCCCTCACCTTCTTAACTCGCTGTGCGTGGAAAGGCTTTGGTTTTGGCCTTTACGAACAAGGCCGACATACACTCATTCCCGTGACTACCCGTAAACATAATGATCGCAGTGGTCTCGGTTTTCCCGAAACACCTACACAGGAGACACCTCCTGTCAGTTGTATCCTGGAAGAAGAAGACGTCGCCCCTACCAAACCATCATCACCCACTTTGCCATCATCACCCGCAGAATCTATAGACCCTGAATCCATCCCTCCTAACTTTTTTTTTTCATAAATGCTATCTTCATAGGTCCTCTCACTTATCAACGCGATAATGACGACCCATCTTCTTTTCCCCTTCTGTATCCATACATGATCGAAGAGGATTCGCCTTTGATTAATGTTGTTGAATGCCAGGATGACGACTCCATCCTCACTTACCTTGGCACGGATGATTCTTATATTCAACGAGCCTTACCATCTGAAACCCAAACCATGCTGAACGAATCTACCATAGAAATCAATATCCACACGGAGGAGGATCCTCACATTGTGAAGATTGGACAATCCCTTAACACATCAGAACAAGCCGCCTTTACTACCTTTCTCCGTGCTCGCAACCAAGCTTTCGCATGGTCTTACGCTGACATGCCAGGAATTGATCCTACCATCGCCGTCCATAACATCACCCTAAACCCCGATTCCAAACCAGTCAAACAGAAATTGAGAAAAATGCATCCACGCATTGCTCTCTTGGTCAAAGAGGAGATCCAACGACTCCTTTCTTTTTCCTTCATCTTGCCTATTGACTATCCTCAATGGATTTCTAACATCATACCTGTCACTAAAGCGACAGGGGGACTTCGGATATGCACAGATTTCTGGGATCTTAACCTCGCTTGCCCTAAGGATGACTTCCCCTTACCTAGCATTGACCAACTTGTTGATCTAACTGCAGGTCATGAGATGCTCTCTCTCATGGATAGCTTTTCAGGATACAACCAAATTTTGGTTGCCCCTGCCGATCAACACAAAACTACCTTCATAACTCCTTAGGGAACCTTCTGTTATCGTGTCATGCCATTTGGCCTTAAGAATGCTGGTGCTACCTATCAGCGGGCTATGACCTACATTTTTCATGACATTATGCACACTATCCTTGAAGACTATGTCGACGATCTTCTCGGCAAGTCTAAACATCGTAGTGAACATCTCGATGTTTTAACCATTATTTTTGATCGCCTGTTACAATATTTTGTCTGCCTTCAACCGAAGAAATGTGTCTTTGGTGTTCTTTCGGGAAAACTTCTTGGCTTTATCGTCTCTTTGCGTGGCATTGAGGTCGATCCATCTAAAGTCAAAGCTATCCTAGAAATGCCCCCACCCAAAAATCTCAAACAATTGCGTAGTTTACAAGGTAAGCTCCAATCTATCCGACGTTTCATCTCCCAACTCTCGGATCGGTGTCAACCTTTCCATCACCTCCTTAAAAGGGATATTGCATTCCAATGGAGCGAAGAATGTCACCAAGCCTTCGAAGCTCTCAAATCCTATCTCTTACAGCCACCCGTGCTTATCCCACCCCAAGACGACCGCCCTTTCTACCTTTACCTTTCCGCCACCGACCACGCTGTAGGAGCCATGCTTGCACATCGTGACTCTGACAATCACGAACAAGCCGTTTATTATATAAGTCGTACTTTGGTGGACTATGAGACTAGGTACACACATGTAGAAAAATTGTGCCTTGCCCTATCATTCGTGGCCACCAAACTCCGACACTACCTTCTAAATCACAAGACTTTTGTCATCACCAATACGGACCCCATCCATTACATGTATGCCAAACCTCATCTGAACCAACGCATTGCTAGATGGCTCATGCTTCTCACCGACCTCGACCTTGAGTTTGTCCACCAGAAATCAATCAAAGGACAAACCATCGCAGACCAACTTGCGGAAGCTCCTTTACCAGGGGAACAATTTACCAATTTCACATTTCCCGACGAACTCATCGCTACTCTTTCCATCATGGAGGAGTCGTACCCAATGACCCTCTTCTTCGATGGATCTAAATGCCAGCGCGGTGGAGGAGCCAGCGTTGTTCTCATTCCTCTCAATGTTGAACCTATGCCTCTTTCATTCCGACTTGATTTCCCTTGCACTAATAATACAGCGGAATACGAGGCCCTTGTTCTGGGTCTCCAAGTTGTGTTACACTTAGGTATCAAATCTATCAACATTTTTGGCGACTCTCAATTGGTAGTCAATCAAGTTATGGGCGTCTACCAATGCAAAAACGAGGAACTTCAAAAATACAAACACTACATGGATTCACTTCTAGCCTTATTTACCCACTATTCTATACAAACCATTCCCCGCTCCACTAACAAATTTACGGATACTATGGCTTGCTTAGCCTCGTAAATTCCCGCCGCGCCAACTGACTCTGAATTATTCGTCGTGGTCCAACAACTTTTTACCCCATCCTATTCAACCCCAGTAGTTTGTATGATAAATATTGTGTCTACTAATTCACAGGATACCTGGTACCACTAATTTCACGACTACCTTACAATCTCTGTCCTCCCACCTGACCTTACTAGTAACGGCAAACGTGCTTTTCTTAAAAGTGTTTCACGTTATGTTGTCATGGGGGGACTCCTCTATAAACGTGGCTTTGATTACATCCTCCTTTGCTGTCTAACTGACGCGGAGGCCACTCATACCATCCAACAGGTACATGACGGTATTTGTGGTGGACATTTTAGCGGCCTTGCCGTGGCCAAACGAATCCTTTGCCTTGGTTATTATTGGCCTACTCTCAATAACGACTACTATGAATATGTTAAGCGTTGTGTTATGTGTCAACAACATGTCAACCTTCAACATACTCCTAGCCACCCGCTCCAGATCGCTCGAGATCTTTGGCCCTTCTCACAATGGGGTTTAGACCTTATTGGTGAGATTCACCCAACCTCTTCACAACGTCACCGTTGGATAATCACAGCGACCGAATATTACACAAAATGGGTGGAGGCTATTCCACTCATTTCAATCAAAAAAGAAAAAATTGTCAAGTTCATTAACCACCACATTATCTGTCGTTTTGGTGTTCCTCATCGCCTGATAACAGATAATGGAAAATCTTTCAAAAACAAGTTGTTGCAAGACCTGTGTGACAACTTTGGTATCAAACTTAGTTTCTCATCACCTTACTATCCACAAGCCAATGGGCAAGCCGAGTCCTCTAATAAAACACTAACCAAAATCCTCATGAAAGTTGTCAATGAATCCGGAAGAAATTGGCACGATCACATTCCCTTTGCCCTTTGGGCTTATCGTACTAGCATTCGTACCTCTACTAATGCCACACCTTTTTCTTTGGTATACGGTACCGAGGCTGTTTTGCCTCTCGAAATACAAATACCCTCCCTTAGAATATCTCTTCAGGATATTCTCACCAACGATGATTTCCGCCAAGAGCGGTTAGCCCAATTGGAGCTTCTTGACGAACGCCGTCTTACAGCTCTTGATCACCTTCAAATCTATCAAAAACGCATTAAACGTGCTTATGATAAGCGACTTCATGAGCGTACCTTTAAGGTTGGTGATATTGTCCTCAAAGAGAATCAACATGTAACCAAACTAGAAAAGAGCAAACGTGGAAAATTTGCTCCCAATTGGATTGGGCCTTATATAATCACTCATACCTATGGATCTGGTACTTATCGTTTAGCTTCGCTTAATGGTAAACCTGAGCCTGAACCCCTTAATGCCTTGCATCTTCGACCATTCTACTGTTGAAATTAGTGTTATATCACTTCTTATCTACCTGCCGCTCGTCCCTTGAGCTCACTTACCACTACATACACTCTGTTTCCTACACCTCATAATAACAATCAAGCTCACATAGTTTGATCCTCACCTCCCCTTGATGAAGCCTTCCCCTTTTTAGTCTAGTCCATGACTTCAAAATATTAAAATAAGCCGTATTCTTATGGGATTTTCTCGAGTCAAACTTCCTACTAAACTAGATGCTTCATGCCAAACGAACATCTAGTCATCTAAATTAAATATAGACTGCTCCCTCGAAGGACAGCTATATGCCAAACTATTGCTGCTATTATATATAGACTGCTCCCCCGAAGGACAGCTATGCATTACAATCATATCTGCTACTATAAATAGACTGCTCCCTCAAAGGACAGCTATACACAGTCAGCCTTTATCAGAAGCTTCTCGCATTGATCAGCTTCGTGAAGACCTCAAGAATAATACAATCAATATCCCTTGTAGAATTCCCGCATCGATCAGTCTACATTCAATAAAAGAAAATCCTCATTCAAAAGGACTTTTGAGTCATGGACTTGTCTATTTAGGGTAGGTTCTCTTTCGTCAGAACACTCACTTTGTAATAAGTTCTCCGTACCTCAGCTATATCATCCACCTCACCTCACCATTTGTTTCAACTCAAGGGACGTAATGTACGCTCGATATATTGTGATCACACAACTCTTTTCACCTATTGACTTCTCGTCTATGCACGGTACCTAGGGCTCCAAGCTCGTTCTACGTGGTGTGGTTTGTTTAGCTCTCTTCAACTATGGGACACTTTTGCCTCTTTTACTCGACTCTAGGATTGTGTGTTGACCTTAATCAGGATACGGTTCCCTACTATTTGGGTAAGCTAACTTTCACTTTACCTATACCTACATCAACATCGCCCATACCTTACCAACACCAACAACATTACCCTATCAACATCAAATTCTTATCAACCAACAAATTGCCTAACCGTACCCAATTGTCTGAATTCGCCTCTCCCTGATCCTAAGGGAGAACTACATCGGTCTGAGGCCCCTCCTTGCTTTGTGCAATGGGCTATGTAGGCAGCACTTCGGAGACATGGGATCTCCCAAGGTTAGCTCGACCATCCCCTACCATAACCTATCCTGTGTGGTGAATATAAATATTTTTGTGTATTTCTATTTAATCACAGTCCTCTTTATCCTTTTTCAAAACACCGAAAATCAAAACACAAACAATCTTATTATTATTGTAACTCAAATCAACATACATATTCAGTTTTATTTAGATGTTAAACAAATACATCTTCTCTGTCATCGGCACGCAGGTCGGCATCCTTATTTATTCTTATACCTTGCTAACATTTACTCAGACCCTCACGCCTCATCCCGAACTAGGTGATGATCGTGATCGTCGACCCCTCTCGCTGGGCCTCTCTGTCCTCAAAGGTACCACGGCTATTGGTACCACCCACTGATCTGCCAATCTCTCCTGTAACATATGAATACGCCCTCTCGCATGGAGGACTCCAGCTTCTAGTCTCCCCACCCGTGACTCCGCAACCACTAACAATCCTCTTGTCTCATTCACCTGCGTTTGGAGTTGCTGAACCAAACGCTGTAGACGATCCCTCTCTGCTGTAATCACAGCTATGTCAGGACGCTCACGTACACCTCGCAGTTCTGCTACCCACCATAATCTATAGGCCTCTGTCATTCCCGCATCCATTACCCTGCGATCAGCTGCTACCTCTTTAGGCCCTTCTGGAGGTGTTGGCCGGGGAGGTGAGAATGCTGCCTCGGCGTCGATCCTCATATATGGTCTATAAGCTAGGGGTATATCCTGCACAAATCCAAATTGTCGCCGCACGTGATCTATAGGAATCCTCTCATACTCACCCGGCCTGTGCCCTGCGATCCACCTCAATCGCTCTACACCCCTCAACTCCTCAGCTATGTTCTCTGTTACCATATAGTTTCCGTATGGCCTCCAACAGATATCCGTAACCGTCACTCTCTCCCATACCTGCCTGTAATACTCAATATCACCCGTCACGGCCTGGGATCTGGCCTCTTGTTCTGTCTAGACCCATCGTCTGAATCCCAACCTCTGCACTCCGGTCTCTCCTGCCTGGAGGGATTGGCCTATTGGTCACACACAAACAATGTGCTCATAGGCCCAACAGTGTAATAAGTATGAACAATCCAGCGTCGTCCTGTGATTTCACCTACAAGCCCATAAACCCCTGTATAGCTCCGCCAAATATGCAGGTGCCCATGCAAAAGTCACGTTCCTTTCTATCATCTCCCAAATAACACACATCAATGCCTTTGGAAATCTTCCTCCTTTCACCCTCGGTAACGCATAATACCCTACCGCTATCATTAATATCACTGCTAACCTTGTCTCCTTAGGGTGTGCTGCATACATTACCCCATATGTAAAAGATAAACCTCGCTGTGTCAAATCTCGTGCGTATGGACCAAATACTGCTGTTATCGCTCCCCGTGCCGCGCTAGGTAGTGCCTGATATATTGGTTCTCCTGTAATAGGGAGTCTCAAAATCCGAAACACATCTTTCAATGTTACTGTCATCTCCCCTGTTGGCAGATAAAAGGTATTTGTCTCGGGATTCCATCTCTCAATCAATGCCTGCAACATAGCGTGATTATGTGTGATTCGTGAATAATAGCGGATTCCACTTAACCCCAAATGATTTATCAATGTCCATTCAGCCGGTGTTACATCCGCTCGGATTCGTGACAACAGCGCTGGCACACTATCATTCATCCTCAATCCTGCCTCTGCCTGCATACACCAAAACAACAAACAACCATTCAATCCGTCAGGGTTTTTCAAACATTCTGGAAATTCCTCCAGTAACCGGTATTAGTTATACATAACCAATATCGGTTGAGTAACCGATACCGGTTCTCCCTAACCGCTACCGGTCACTGTCAATTACATACATCTTGCCTAAAACAACCACCTACGACAATAAATTGCTCGTTTATTCCTCTCTGTATACACAGACATACCTGAAACCTGTGATTACCTACCACGTAACACTTACCTCACTTATAACCCTTGTTATCATGTTTTCTTCTTCATATCTACCCACTTAATCTCTTATTCATAACACATGCAAAAATCAAATCACAACCAAAACATTTACCTCTGGGGTTGCAGTAGCTTGAGGTGGCCCTTGTCTTCCCTCTTGTCCTTGCCTGCTGGATGTTTCTCCTCGTCCTGCCATTATCACCACTCTTTTCAAATTCGCCTTTCTACTTTCTGAATCTCTGATCGCATTCACCTTCCCAGTCTCTTTTCTTATCACCCAAATCTCTCATACAAATTCCTGTCTCTCTACTCCTTATCACTCAAATCTCTCATGCAAATACCTGTCTCAGTCGTCAAAAAGCATCGCGTTCGCATATTTAACCTCTTGCATGGTTCTAAAATTAAAACTTAAGTTGCCACCCTAGCTTTTCTATTTTTAGAAAAGCTCATACCTAAATAACCAGTATCGGTTACTTAACCGATATCGGTCTATCAGCTACCGATATCGGTTCCTTAACCGATATCGGTTACACACCTATCTTTTCTCAACAGCGTTCTTTTCTTCATTTCTCACCTAAATTTTTGTCGCGCCCGCCTCTTTTCCTGCATAAACAACACAATTTACCACATTTGTTCATCCACCACACATAGCATTACAATTTCATTAACATCATTTATTTTATACAAATACACAAACCATCAACTACGGATATCAAGAAACTATCAATCTATACATCATTTGGATCCAACTCATCAGTTACATATATCACAATGTCACAAAACCACCAATTCATCACATAACCTGACATTCATATATACGTGCCAAAACAAAAACATCAACATCATCCATCTATCAACATGTCAACTAAAACTTATCATACATTACATATTACCAACCATTAACAAAATATTTAAACACATTTTGAACACTGCACGAGGATCAAAACATCGTCTCTATATATATACAAATTTTCAAAAATACAATGTGCCCTACATCGGGGCCTCTGTGATCTCATAATCCACCAAAGCCGGCACGCAGGCCGCAATAACTGTCAAAAAATCTCGACTCGGCTCGCAGGCCGGTCCCTCGTATCAAAAATAGATATATACTCGGCTCGCAGGCCGATATCCACTATACAACCCCTACTCGGCTCGCAGGCCGGTATACAATAAATGAATAAATGAATACATGAATAATACATAGGCATGCAGGCCTCTATCAATACACTCGGTTCGCAGACTGGTGCCCATCTCTAAATACAAAAGTCATGTCTGGGATCCCTCAGCTCTCCCCACCGCCCTCGGCACCTCTCCCCGCTGGTCCCTGTGGTGCCTCTCACCTCCTGCCTGTGACAGACCCACTAGCTATAGCTTGCACCTCCCTGAGACCTCTGGCTCCGAGAGGTTTCTGCTCTATGTGCCGCATAGGGCTGATAATCAGCCCCGGGTACCATCAAGAATATCCTGATAGTATCGGGCCTCCGCTCTAGCCTCCATGTAACGCTCTCGAGCCACCGTAGGTACTGGGGCTGGTCCCCTGACACCTACTACCAGTGCCCCCTGTGCCTGTGCTGGTGCCGCTGGTGGTGCCTGTGGCTGTGGTACCTGCACCTGTACCTGTGCCTGGGGATGTGGCTTGTACCGCTGCTGGTGGTGGTGTTGGTACCTGTGCTGCTGCCTGTACCTTGTACCTACACCTGTGGCTGTGGTGCTGGTGGTGGTGCTCCCTGTGCCTGTGCCTGAGCCTGGGCTAGCTGCCCCTGTAAGACACCTATATGTGCCTGTGCTGCAGCTAGCTGCCCCTGTAAGAGCTGCACCTGACCCCTGAGCTGATCTCTCTCTCCTATCACTCGCAGCCAAGTCTGGCTGTGCAGGCGGTACTATCCTGGCTGCTCTCTGCCCAGCCCACCACACCCTGTATGCTCCCGTGCACCCCGCATCATCTATACCCTCACCTGTTGGCCTCTCTGCTACCCAATCTGGATCCAAAGGCTGTGGTGCAGGTAGTGGGGGCCTCTACATCATCTCTCCTGTACTGAGGAACGGGAGGTGGCTCATCCTGTCGCAGCCCCATCTGCCTGCGTACCCTCTCTAGGGGTATCCGCTCGTACTCTCCTGGCCTCCGTCCTGCTATCCAAACTGTGTACTGGATTAGGCGCAACTGTAAGCGGGATCCTCTGCTAGGATGGTGACCTCTGTAGGGTCTCCATACAATGTCTACTGCTGTAAGGCCCTCTAGCAGATGTCTATAGTAGGCCACATCCCGACCTGCAACAACTGCTCATGGCTGGCCCACGACCCCCAACCACCTCTGAAAGCCATATCGGTATACGACCTGTGGCCCTGGCTGCTGGGGGTAGCCCTACTGGCCTGATGCATACGATGTGCTCGTATGCCCAACAGTGCAACAAAAATGTAGAACAAATACCAAATCACCTCCTCCGGCGATAGCCCCATAACTCCCTGTAAAATTACACCAGATACACTGGTGCCCATGCGAAACAGGTGTGCTCCTCCACCATCTCCAGCAGCACCCCCATCAATGCTCGTGGGAAGCGGCCTCCCTCTGAATCCGGGGAGGGCGAAGCAGGTGATCCCTATCATCATCAACACGGCAAGCCATGTCTCATGTCTGTGTGCACGGTACATGTCACCATATCCAATGCTCGCGCTATGATACGTAAGAAGCGTGGTTGCATCCCCAAAAACCTGCAGTATGCTGTCTATGGCAGTCTCTGAATCTACTTGGAAGACTACCTCTCCCTCGATCGGTAGCTGCAGGATGCGATACACATCCTCTAATGTGACGGTCATCTCCCCGGTCGGAAGATGGAACACATTGGCTGCCGGATCCCATCTCTCGATGAGGGCGACCATCAGGCTGTGATCCCTCTTTATCGCTCTGTACCTCTGGACCCCGTCGAGTCCCACCTCGCGCATGATGGCCCAATGCACCGCAGATATGTGTGGCCTCATCCGACTCAATAGTGGAGGCATCCTATCACGCATCGTCAACTGCTGATGTGCCTGCAAAACCAACCCACATTCTTAGACCTACTCTTTATTATAACATTTACTTTACCATCTAAACCCCCTTTTTGTATCCCCCCGACCACACCCCGACTTTCTACCCCCCCCTAAACAACCACCAAAAACCACAACCCAACCCCAAACCCACACCTAACCCACTCACACGGCCAACCACACCCTAATACCCAACAAGCTTCCCAAACCCATCCTAAACCCTAAACCCTAAACACCCAAACCCACACACTAACCCACCACAAACCACCCAAACCCATCCTAAATCCTAAACACACTAACCCACCACAAACCACCCAAACCCATCCTAAACCCTAAACACACTAACCCACCACAAACCACCCAAACCCATCCTAAACCCTAAACACACTAACCCACCACAAACCACCCAACCCACCTAACCCACCACCAAACCCTCAACCCATCCCAACGCCACCGATACCGGCCGATACGCGACCGACGCCGGTCCCTCCCAACTCAACCAAACCCTGCAAATTTGTGACCGATGCCGGTCGCTTAGCGACCGACATCGGTCACTGTTTTCTTTCCAGAGCCGAACCCCCGCGCGGCCCCCCAAAAACCCATTTTTTTTCCTATTTCTACCCATTTACCCACCCAAACACCCTCCAATTTTACCCACCTAGCCGCATTACCCTATTTTACCTATCTACCCTCTCCGTTTTTCAAATTACCTCCATTTACTCATTATTTCCTACAAAATACAAATTCCTACCCAAATCCCCCCATTTAGCCTAATAACCATTTCAATGCATAAAATCACGAGTTTAGAACCTACCGGTACGACGACACGTCGTCGTGGTGGGATGGGTGGTGGCGGTCCAGCTGGTCTAGCCCCTCCAGCTCCTCCTGCCTATGCCATGGCTGCAATCCTGATCTACTGGGGTCCCTGGCCAATCACCTGCTGCCTCCTCCTCAATCGGGCCCACTATCAACTCTCTCCGCCAATCAAATAGCTCCACCTCACTCAATAACCCTCCAAATCAACTCTCCACATCAGACAAGTCAATTTGGATTGCAAATAACAAAAGTGACAATGACAAGCCGTATTTTTCTTTTTATAGGTTTTTCGGCTTTCACCGATATCGGTTTCATTTTGCCCTAAGGAACCGGTATCGATCCCTTAACCGATATCGGTCATGCAGAATCGACATCGGTTCGCTACCCAACTTTCACCCCATTCTTTGCCCTTATTTACTCCTTGCCTCTTTTTCACCAATATCGCCTCTATCCACCTTTGCTGCACAACATTTGTTCACTTGTCCGACCTGACCCAAGACCTCAGCCTGCCATTTGGCCCGACCCAAGGCCTCGCCCTACCTATTTGGCCCGACCCAAGGCCTCAACCTACCGTTCGGCCCGACCTAAGGCCTCAACCTACCATTCGGCCCGACCCAAGGCCTCGCCCTAACCTATTTAGCCCGACCCAAGGCCTCAACCTACCTATTTGGCCCGACCCAAGGCCTCAACCTACCTATTTGGCCTGACCTAAGGCCTCGCCCTAACCTATTTGGCTCGACCCAAGGCCTCAACCTACCTATTTGGCCCGACCCAAGGCATCGCCCTACCTATTCGTCCCAGCCCAAGGCCTCGCCCTAACCAATTAGGCCCGACCCAAGGCCTCAACCTACCTATCCGGCCCGACCCAAGGCCTCGCCCTACCTATTCGGCCCAACCCAAGGCCTCGCCCTAACCATTAGGCCTGACCCAAGGCCTCAACCTACCTATCCGGCCCGACCCAAGACCTCAACCTACCCATCTAACCTAACCCAGGGCCACCGCCCAACCACTTGGCCTGACCCAAGGCCGTATCACTTCAATACCATACCCACAATCAACGTTTTATTTTATCCATCCATCATGTACCTTGTGTTCAATCGAGCTCACCTGTTCGTGTTTTTAGCATGATTAGGGTCCTTGACTTGATCTGTCGACCAACTTTGCCTAGACCTAGACCGTGACGTTTATCTCAACCAAACCAACCATTTGGTACTGCCGAACATGCCTAAACGCTCCTGTACCTCACCTGTTATATACCCTGGAGCTACTTCCTATGCCTTGGATACCAGGATTATATCACCCTTGTTTGGATAAACTATCAACCTTTGCCTACACATTGCTGGTTTGCTTGTCAAATCATGTACCCTCGTCGTACTATTGCATTTCAACATGCGTCTGCTTCCTTGGACCTACCCAACCACCTTACCATCCTCTCTACAACATATACCCTTTATCAACCCTATCCCTGATTTCCCGTTCACTCAATCTGTGATAGATTTGAGGGGGATTACCTATATCCTTAACATGAGAAACCACTTCATATTATTGTCCGCACAGCTTTACAGAACAAGCTACACGACAATAAGGGGCTAATGTAGACACCAAATTCGTGTCTTACGACCCCTTGTGACCCGCATCCCATTTCGCAACCTAACCTCATTACCTAAACTTTACACAATTATTTATTAATTACCTTGTAATTGATAAATCCACATCACCTTACCCGCCACCTCACTCTGCCACCTCATCATGACCTAGCCCTAACCCTAAACTAACCTAATTAAGACCCATGACTTGGTCTAGACTCACATCCATAACTAATGCCTCCTTACTCGCACCCAAAGCCGACCTTCTAGCCATTTGACCAAGCCCGCAACTGATCTCTCGGGAGAAAAGCAGGGAACGTGGGCTATTTTACTAAAAATAGCCTACTTTTTCCTTACCGATGCCGGTTCCTACTCGACCGCCGTCGGTTACGCAACCGCCATCGGTTCCCTGTAAATGGGCTCCCCAAACCAAAACAACGGATCGGAATTTCATTTTGGAGATCAGTCGAATGATTTTTGAATCAACAGAGAGCATTGCGAGTGAGGAACAGAGTCCGAGATCTTCACTTGACAGAGCAGAGACGAGTAAAGAAACCAGAAGTGTCTACAACCAAGGAGATCAACTTGCATCTTGGTCAAAACCAGTAAGTCACATCTTGCATGTCCTTTGTTATAATATTTCTTATGCTTCTTGAATCTCAGTGCTCCTAAATCCGTTTCTGAATCCGCTACCCAACGTGCCATTGCATCTAACTGTCATTCTTTTGTTTCTAATCATCCCATTTCCTAATACCATCCAAAAACCAGCCATTACAAACACCATAGCTACCAAGAAGATCCCAGAACCCACCGGTATCGGTTATCAGTAACCGGCATCAGTTATCAGTAACCGGCATCGGTTATCAGTAACCGGCATCGGTTCCTCTGATCAAAACCAGAAAACCAGCATTTCCCCCTACCCAGATTAACGAAACAATTTAATTGATATTTTGCAAGTCTTTTGTGTTAATTCATATTAGCAGGGGAACTGACCACCTTTGAAAGGAAGTTTTATATTTCCTAGGCCCAAGGCAGTTTCCTCATTTATTGTTTAATCAAAATCTTGTGGTCTTGTGTTCTTATTTGCAGGTAGTCCTTCCAAGACAAAAAGGAGTTCTCCGCAGTCAGTCTGATCTTTCTCTACGGTACGCGCACACCATCTCGACAGTCAACAGGTATTCCTCCTAACCCTAACCTCATCTGTTTCTAAAAGGAATGAAAGGATAGAAGCAACTCTATTCCCAGAAGCCGAAACATTCCGAGTGAAACACAACAATCACCACCAAACACATCTTCCCATTCCACCTCTTCTACTTCTCATTCTCGCATCATTACTCTCACCATGCAGGCATCCCAATTAAGGATTCCCCTCACACTCTCTACCCTCCACTACATATATTCCTTCATCCATTCATGTTACCCTCCTTTGTTGCATTTCTTTATTCTTATCACCTCATCTCATATCGTATACCACTCAGGCATACCTCACTCACTCTTTTCTCATCCTTCCCCAAATCCGTCTTATGCCTAGTCATCCTCCTTACACACTCTTGTAGTATGAAAAATTCACTTGAGGGTTCCCCTTCAATCCATTTTGTCATACCCTATTCCCACCAACTCTATCATCACCCTTCTTCTTCTTTTGCTTGGCAATCTTACTTAAGACTTCCACTTAAGGTTGATCTACCCTATGGCCTTCCCCCATCCCATCATATTTCCCCCGTATTATTTCTCCCACCTCTTATCACGATCATCATCTTCAACCTACCATTCCACCCCTGTCCCCAATATCATTTTGTCTTTCTCCTTACATATAATCCCTGTCGGTAAGATGACCTTCTGAAACCTCTCCAGCATGGCGATATTACTTAAGATATTCTCTTAAGCATGACATGTCATCTTACACTCTCTCATCACTCTACAATCTCACCATCCATCTTTCCTCTTCATTCCCCATCATCACATCTTTTTACCACCACTATCACCCTCTTCTGCTTGACAATCTTACTTAACTACTCACCCAGCATGGCGATCTCACTTAAGAGTCCCTCTTAAGGATGATCTATCTCCTTGCCTTTCCCCATCACTACACACCCTTCACCCTTCACTTTTTCTCGACATTCCTCATTATCACATCCTTTCACCTCCTTTTCAATTCTCACAAACACCACTTCTCGCTTGACCACTTGTCATCTCTAGTTTTGCTCGCTTGACAATCTTACTTAACCACTTCCGTCACATGAAAATCTTATGTCAGGGTCCTCCCTACACTTAACTTGTCATCATGAACTTCTCCCCCACCTCATTCCTCATTCACTTTCTCAATCACTTCTTCCACCTGGTATCACTTACTACCCACTTTTTCCTCCTACTATTATCCTTTCTTCACATATCCTCTTACAACATACATCTAATCTCTTCCACCTAAAATCACGTTCTTTTCCCCCATTTTCCCCTTCTCGGTCCATCATCCATCATACCATTTCTTCCCATTATTTTCATGTCTTGTTTCTTCATCCTCACCTCATTCATCCACATCACCCACATCCTCTCCTCTCTTTCACCTAGTCCCAACTCATCCCTCCCATTTTATTTACTCTTTCCACTTCATCTTCTCAAATTCCCCCCATTTGTACCCACACACGCATTTGCCATTATTGTTAACATTCCTATATCATTCTTTCGTCATCATTTTCTATTCCCGCACTAATAATTGTAAGTGGGATTTCCCTAAAAATCATCAATCCTCATTCCGCACGACCTCATTCACTCCCTTGGACCTTCTAGAGTTTCCTTCATTCCTTCCCTCCTCTAAGCCCACCACTCATTATAAGGGTGATTTCCCTAACATCCCTTTGTTGGCATTACCCTTTCCAATCCTCGTTAGCTTTCTCCTTTTCTTCATTTTTTCTCTCACCCTTCCCCACCACTCATTGTAAGGGGGATTTCCCTAACGTCCCCTCATTGGCATTGCCTCTTCTATCCCCCATTCTCTTTTCTCTCCTATTCGTTTCACTCAATCCCACTCTTTCTTGTCACTTCTTACCCATCTCTCCATCTTCTCTTTGCCCTTTTCAATATCTTTACTATCTTCATCATACATAATTTTTCTATTTTCTCGTCATCCTAGTATCCTCATTTCATGCATCTCCGCATCTTTTCCAATCAATTTCATTCCTCCCCTCTTTCTGTAACACCTTGATTTTTAGAAGCTATTATGATAACCTCTTTTCATGATGTTGTAACTGTGGAAATGAGGATAATTATGTTAAGATATATCTTTTAATCTTAAAAATAATGTGTTACTAATCTGGACCCTTGGTTACTGTAATTTGTTTACTTGGGACAGAGGTTATTGTAACTTGTGTTTTGCAAGTGTGAGACAGCAGAATTGTTTTTATGTATGATGAACTCTTATTTTTAATTGATAACACACCTTGAATCAATTCCATTGATCCAAGGTATGCTGTGACTTTCCTTATGATCGATTTGTCGATTTACTTCTAAACGGAATGAAGTCTGAAACCAGACTAAAGGTTGTTATAAATGTTACAGAACCTAGTTACAGGTATAAATATCTGGTACCTAGATGCCAATGGAAAAGGTTCGATTTACGAAATACATACAAACTGTAATGCCAGATAGCGTAAGACAGTAAGAGTATTGGGGCAAGCAAACAAGGTATAGGTATGTCAGGCATGGAACAAACATCCTGCATATGCTGAATATGAACGTAAGTTGTAAAACTTACTAAGGAACTTATTAACTAAAACACTACGGGGTTAGGCCCTAACCTATGACCTAACAACTATCCTAGGAGGGTTTGATAAATTAAAAGGAATTTAAAATGTTACAAATCCTAATTATTTGCGACCTTGGTGAATACCTAACTATGGAAAATGCAACCTAAACTATTACTAAGGAGGGGACCTATGGACCCATGTTGATGAAGCAGATAAGAAGGGAAGGTTAGAAATTTAATAAGGACAGTAAATGATGTCCTTGTAGTTTTCAATGCCAAGTTCGGTGGGAACATGAAAAAGTTGGAGATATCTAACTAGTTATGTAGCTAAGAGGAAAATAGCATGCAAAATTTTAAATGGAAACTCACCAAACCCGAGTCGATGATGGCGTGGAAATAAAAAAAAAACAATGCATTCAATGCATTAATGGTCTTGGTCTTAGTGACCAGCTCGCCTTGGAAAGGGGATAGAGGAAATTTTGGTGATTATTGTTTTCATTCGGGTTTTGATATTTCTCTGCATTTCTTTCATAGTTCTTTCAAACCTGCTATTATTCTTGTTATTGTTGTTGTTGTTTGGAGTAGCCACGGCTATTTTTGAGCCTGTGGAAGTTAGAAGATTGTTGGGAAAGCTTTGTTGTTAACGCCAAGGAGAAAATAGCTCTTGTGGGTGTGGGCACGATTTTCTTCAAGCCACAAGAAAAATTTTAGGCATGTTGAGCCCTTCTACTTAAAAAAATTTTCTCTTGTTTAAGTGTCTTCATTAAAATAACTCTGCTCTTATGTTGGGTGTTTTAGTTAAATGAAATCATTGATATGTTTGAAGTGATTTTCTGGGTTGATTCATTTTTCTTTTGATGAATGTGATTTGGGTATTTCTTTGCAAAAAGAGTAAATGGAATGAGATTTTCCCTTGCTGTATGAGTTTTGTTTTGACAGTGTTGGGTATTTCTTTGCAAAAAAAAAAAAAATGAAATGGGATCTGCCCTTGCTGTATGAGTTTTGTTTGACAATGTTGGGTATTCGATTTTGTTATCCATTATGGATTCGAGTTGGTGAATGTACTAATGATGTGAATAATGTCTCCTGAGTTTTGTGCATGTAAGTGATTTGGGAAAAGTCGTGATAATGCTGATGAACTGTTGTGTGAGTTATTTGCCTAGCTACTTTACATTGCATAGAATTCGATTTTACCAGGGACAGTGAATTCATTCCATTGTCTTACCCTTGCTAGTTAAAAATGATTCAATATCTTCATGTGAGTTGAAGGTCGTGACTGGTTGTTGGGGAAAATAAATTATTTAAACACTGAACTTGAATATTTGATGAGTGAGTAAAATGTATTGTTATCTTTCTTGAATCTTTTTGAAAAGTATATATATAAGTAACAGAGATGCTTATTTGAACTCCTTCAATGTGTACGATTGGAACTGAACTTGAGTGGATTCTTGTTCTTGTAAAAAAAAAGGGTTCCTTACTTATTACAGTGAAATTATGGTAATATATCTTCCTCTACTTTTTACTCGTTTCAGACCTAGCTAGGAATGACTGTTTTAGCAAACATGTATGTTTTCTTTATATATATATGCAATCACAGTCTAAACTTCTTGCTGCTTGCATTAAAGTTGAATCAGAATTGGAATTCTTTCTTGGTGTTTGGGAAATGAATCCTTTTATTATCACGATGAAAACATGATTTGTTGTCTGTTGGGTGAAAAATTAAAGGAAATGATTTTATTTAGAGGGGCCGAAGATATTGATACTTACAGACCAGATGCAGATGAATTCTGGAAAACTTTCTGGAATGGTAGTTAATAAGTTGTAATTTCTAAATTATAATTGTTAGAGAAAATCACCCTATGGGGAAACAGGCTAGCACTGAATAAGTTGATATTCAGCTAAGCAAGGAGAAGAGGTAATATGATACTCCTTTTTATTCAATTATTGACTTCAATTACTTTCTCTTTTGGTTGTTATCATTGATTGATTCACTTCTGGTTTAAATTATTCAGTACAATTATGATGAAAAGAAAGAGAATATTGGATGGATAATTTGAAGTAATGATTATTTCTTCTCTTATACAGTTGAAATTCTATATTTGATATTGAATGAATTTCATATTGCCTTAGGCGTAATCATCTGCATCTAATTGATGTTTACTTTCTTTTTTATTTGAAAGAAGTATTATGTTGTTTGTTGAATTTTGAGAATTGACACCAGTGTGTTCATGGTGAATGACTACTTTTCTCTTCTGCATTTGATTGTTGAAAATTAAATGGGTGGTACGAAAGGGAAGTAGTTCTGTTGGAATTCTTAATTAAAATTTATCTCTTGAAATTTCAACTATTAAAGAGAAAATGGAACTAATAGCAATTACATTAGAACAACATTATATACATACGTGTATTAGTTCTTACAGATGTTTTAATCTGAAACTATTTAGAGGAAATTTCTTTTTGTAGTAATTATATGGGAAAAGGTTAGTAAATCTTTTGTCTGATTGTGATGATAACTAGTGGATTGGGTTGTTAAGTTGTTCATCCTTATCAATACTTAATTCATGGTTAATGTCCATCTCAATTTTAAACGTTTCATAAAAGTAGGGTTCTTTTATTGAGATAGTTAATTAAGAGCACCTCATTTTAATGATAAGTGCTTAATATGCTCAGTTCGATGAACTGACCCGTGCAAGTAAATTTTGCAGATGGTTTCCTTAAGCAAAAAAATGAAGACATGTTGTTTTTTTATGCTTCTTCTAAGTAGCTAAGGATGGATCGTATCTGATAGTTATTATTCCTCTAGGAGGAAATGGGAAAAGAAGAAGTTGCATTCTTATTTCCTTATGTGTGGTAATGTTGTTTGATATAAACGAAGTTCAGTTGTATGGACTTGTAAATTGTATAGATTTTAAATCTTAAGGATTGAATACATGGAAAGGTGTGATATTTTAGTGGCTGTATCACTTTGAAACTGTTTGAATAAGATCGAGATTATAAATTTTATTCATTGAATTTGAATTTATTTAAATGATGGTTGATAGATTTTAAAAAGGACATAATATCTATTCTTTACTTGAATATCATTTTTAAGCTGAAATGTACAAATAGTTCATATTGATGTTAATATGGATTTTATATTGACATTGAAAAGAGTTAAGTGAATATGAATTCTTAAACGAATTATATTCGGAACTATCATATAAGCTAATGAATATAAATAAAAGAGGCAGTTGAACCTTGTACTCTGATTTCGTTAATATCCTTGAGATGTTGATCCAGAGGATAATCGGTACAAGGAATCGTATCTCCTCGTATCAAACCTTAATTGAAGTAAGGTTAAAAATGTAAAAATGAATACATTCATTTAGAATTAGGCCTCATTTATATGGTGTCTAATAAGATGAAATTCTGGATTTTAAATTCAGTTGCAAATAAAACTTGGTTAAGTTTAATAAGTTGATCTTACTACGTTAAGTTGTAGTGGACTGTTAGTATGTAGCTTAAGGTGAGAACCGAGATGGAAATATGAAATCCTTCGATATGGAGGAGTAAACGTATATTAAGCTATAAGACAAAGTAAGTTTCTCTCTTAGCTATGTAACTGTAACGAGTAGTGAGGTTACAAGATCAGCACAGTTGCTGAAAATTGATCTTAAATATTAAGATTATAATCTACTCACACTTATAGCTGGATGTGTATCCCTTGATGAGATGATTTCGTAGGACCTTGGCACATGCTAGCTGCAATCTGGTGTCTTCATGAAGGCGAGGCCTTCATGATGACACAATGTTGTAGCTGACATGTTACAACGCCCTCCCGAATCAAATCATCAAGTTTACATAAGCTGGGACCAAGTTACTTGAACGATGATAGGAATGTGACTACATATACAGGGTGACTCCGGAGGACTAAAGGTAACTAGACACACGCAGTCGTCTAGGGTCAACACAGTATGTCTATGTACCTTTAGTCACCGCGAGTGTCTTCCTATAATCTTTCATATTGCTAGTTAGGGTTAGAGCTTAACCTTGGACAGAAGGACTGAATGAGGTCAAAAAAGACCATTCTAGATAACAGACGAAGTGAGGTGAATGACGTATTCCATTGAGGCGTATAACATCTGGGAATATGATCATGCAAAGCATGTGAAAATCTTTGGCCAAAGTATTGCAAGTTTTTGGTTGCACTGTCCTAATCACCTAGTTTAAGAAGTAGGATTTCATATCAGTATCAGTAACAAATATTCATATAGGCCTCTTAAATGGAACACTTTGATAACCGGAAATGGTAAAGAGAACCAAGTATACTTAGTATATAATGCATGGATTAACATGAAGGATCGGTAAGTCACCAAGTCATGAAATGAGAGATCGCTGAAACTCCGAGCCATAAAATGGGAGATCTGTAGTTCTTCAAGTCATTTACAGCAGCATATGGTATCTGTTATATGATCAAATGGAAATGAATGTGTGTTCCATATTGTAAATATGTGAACAGAGAACATTGGTTTTAAAATTAATTGTGTGATCCAAATTACATTAATTAGATAGAGAACAATTATTAAAACTTGGTCGTGTGTTTTGAATTACATAATTCAGAAAAGAGAACGTTATATATAAAAAAAATCCCTTGTTCTAGTGTCTTAAAATGGGGATGTTACACTTTCTTCTCTAAACATTCCTTATATTGTTCCCTTTGCACTTATTACCCCCTTTCTGTGTTTCCTTCTTTCTACATCATTTTCTTTGTTATCCTCTTCTCTCTCCCACCCCTCATCTTATTTCCCTTCCCCTGTATCGTCTTCTTCCCCTTTTTCCATCACGTTTCCTCCTTACTTCCCCATTGATATCCTGAATCTTCAGCCTTGTCCTATATTTTTATCATACCACCCTCCAGATGGATCTCCATATGGTATGTTCCATATTATTTTCCTTGGTCTTCCTCGCAATGACATGATTCCTTCAATCTTCTCCCTATATTGGCTCTATCTTCCTTTCCTCTCCCCTAATTTTCACGTTTCTTCTGACCACTTCTCCTTTTCTCTACCACCCCTACCTTTTCGTTCATTCTTTATCTTTTTTTCTTCTTTTCTCTCCTCTTTTTCACACTTTCCTCACCCCTCATAGTTTCTTTTTTTTCTCTGTTCTACTTCTTCTTTCGTCCTCTTTCCATTTTCATCCATTTCACCCCCTACTCCAACCTTGTTTTCTCCTTCTTATTTATCCTTTCCCGTTTCTCACTTTTCTTAGCTCTATCATTTATTTCACTTTCACACATCCCTCTTTACTATCTCTATTGCTTCCTTCATTTTGCACATCTCTCTATTTCATCCCTTCACCCTCTCCTATGTCATTTTCCTATTTTTGCCTTGTTTGTCCTTCATCATTTCCTTCTTCCCATATCATCCCTCTCTCTTAGTTCTACCTCTTTTGTTCATTTTTTTCCCCTCCCCTATCTCCCTTACTCTTATTGTAATCAACCCCCAATCCTATCCATTCACTTTTCTCTTTCCCACACACCCTCACACCTAGCATTCAAGGATGATTGAATCCTTTCTCCATTTGCATCATGTGGTCATTCCAGTCTCTTCCACTCTATTATCATCCTCTTCTCCGCATAATTCATTTCTCTTCTTTTCGAGATTTTTGTCGTATATTTCATTCTCGTCAGTCCTCTCGAGGGGGCATCATCACATCTATCTATAATCACATCTTCTCATGAAATTTTTTTGTCTTAGAGGATATTATGACATCCGTCACTCACCACTTTCTATTCTCCCCAACAAACATTCACTCTACCTTTTGCTTAAGAAAAGTAGATTGAATTTTTCCCCCATCCCGTCTACTTGCTTTGAAAGGACACTACTTTCATAGTACCCTTCCAAAGAGGGGAAAATGTAGACACCCTAATTTCACATCTATCCTAAATCAATTAATTCCCCTTCCTCATTTCCCACAAAAATACATTTCGAATTAATCAAATATAATTTGATTGATTATCCATTTCAAAATCCAAAAAATAACCCAATCCTCACCACATGTCATTATTCTCCATGTTTTTCTACTATTGAATTAAAAATTCAAATTCAAATCCTCACCCATTCTTAGTGGTCCCCACTCACCTAAAATCCTCCACTTATGAATTAAAAATATAATTCAAATCCTCACCCATTCTTCGTGGCCCCCACTCATCTAATCTTGTCCACATATTCAAACCACTCACCTAATCTTGCCCACATTTTCAAACCACTCACTTAATCTTGCCCACATTTTCAAACCATGATTACTTAAATTACTCTAAGTTAATCACTCCCCCATGTTATAAATACAACCTTACCCCTCCCCTCTAAGGACACGAAGAATAAGTTTGAATGTCATATCTAAGTTCTTGCATCCTTTGAGAAAAGAACATAATTTTTCCTCATCTTAATGCCTAAATAGCCTCATAATCCTTTTTCCCATCTGGTGCAAAGTAAGATGATTATTGTTGCAAGAAGGTATTGCTCCGTCTTGAAGAAAAGTACCTACATATCACATAATCAGAGCTCAATCCAAGTTTCCTAGCCCATTCCAAGGTTTGCTATGGAACGCGGAGGAGGTATGATTATTGGTATTTTACTTCCTTTTTAGTAGTGTATTTTTCCTAGCTTACATTACTATCTTTGAAGTTGTGCTTGAGTAGTTTGAGGTAGTGTTATTTCTGACCCTTTCTAACCTATTGTGCATTTCATCCACCCTTTTTCATTTATTCATCATTTCCCTTCTCAAGCAGTCATGGTCTCGATTGACCTTCTAGTAGACTCATTTTGGTGAATCACCTTAGCTTATTTTATGTTTCTCATTTAATTCTTCTACCCCTATCTCACTCTGCAGAGAAGAGCCAGCTTCTTTAAAAATCTAGAGGTCTCCTTAGGGCACATGTCCCACTAACCTAAGGATTTACATGACTCTGATGGCACGATCTACCAAGGATGTTCATCAACAATACCATCTAAAATGGGAATGCATCAAAAATTGAGCCTTCATCAAGAGGCATCATCAAAATAATGATACATGAATCCATACATCAAAATCAGCCTTCCTAAGAGGCATATATACAATACATTTGTATAAAAGGAAAAATGAGGAACTCAACCATAGTTCGCGCCCTCATCAGGGATCTCGAGTCCATGTCCTAGGGGATGGAAGAGTGGTGGCTATGATGGACCGGCAACCGGAGGTATCACCCTACTTCCTGGCTAGTTGTTGTCCAGTTAGCTGCTATCTAACTGGCTACTCTGCAACTGGATGTTGCACTGATGCCTACACACCCCTATTTTTCTACATTTTTCCCTAGTCTACACAGGATGTATACACTCCCAGTGTGATGCCTATGCATCTGCTTCAACGCATACACCCTCATTCCCCTACCTAGGATGCATGTGCACCCTCTTCAACGTGTGCACGTGTGCATCCATTTATTTTCCCTCCGATGGATACGCATGTGCATACCCATTTTTTGATAGATATGCATATGTGTACCCACCAATTTTGACACATGCACATATGCATATCCATTAAATCGACGCATGCGCATATGTGCATACATCAAAAATTCCCTAATCTAGCCTAAAAGTGCCCTAAAGCAACATTAAATGTGTAATTTACAAGGAAGGATAGACCATTCATGTAAGGTCCATCTGTTGGGTCCCACATGAACTCTCAGATGCGATATGCTCATCTCCTCCTACTCAGGAGCCTCACCATCTCACTCCAGGGCTATCGATCTCACTTGCGGTAAAAATTTACAAGAGCTCTGGTATAAATGAAATGGTCATGATTTATTTACCCCCCCTAGGTGGGTTTATTAGGCTATCACGATGCCCCTGGGGCATTTTTTCTCCATTGTGATCATTATATCCCTTCTTTTATCTTTCGAGGTAATTATTTTTCTATTAAAATAGATATTTTTACTCATTTTCACACGTTGGGGCACTCAGTGCCACCCTGCTGTCACTTTTTCATAACCTTGGAATGATTTACTCATATTCCAGGTGCCATTTCCTATCATTTTCTTCTATTTTTCCTCTCTTTCACCTGTCGTGATGATTATTTTTATTAAATAATTATTTTTTGCTTGTAATTCTTCTCACCGAGGCATTTTATGTGTTGAATGACGCCTTTTCCTTTGCCTTTAGGAAGTTGCACATGTTTTTAGGAGATCTTTGATCTCTTATACAAATTCTTCTGACCGATCAAAAATTAAAAAAATTGTAAAACCATTTTAAAAATCCAAAAACATCGAAATACTTTGAAAATGAACTAAAAATTGGTAAACATCTCATTTGCAGCTGAAATTTGTATCTCTCACACGGCACTCATCTCGTATCTTGCTGAAATTTTCAAAGGTTTTGAAACAATGACTCGTGGATCATCTGAATCTTCAATCATCTACAAAATCCACATTGCTTACTTCATCTATACTCTGGGGCATTATTAGTTACCTGGTACTATTTTCGTCGTGCACGTCACTTTTTCATTGGACCCAAGTGTCCTCCATATTTTCCCTTGCATATACAGATTACTCGAGGCATCATTTTTAACCCTTTTCATTTATCAAAACATTTGGGACTACATCTCGATAACAAAATATTTTTTTAACTATCTTGAACGTTGTTAGTTTGAGTGTGTGTAATTGAACTCATTTCCCTGTTAGAAGAGTTTGTTTACTTCTCGTATTGCATTGCATGTTTGTATGTTGCATGGATTTGTTATTTTAGCAATGGGGAGTTGTTTGTATCATGTCATTTTACGATTATGTCATATGCTTACATATTAATAAGGGCCGATGATGAGGATTCTAAGCAAAATTATGGTTTAAAGTTGTTGGCACTGGTTTACGGATAGTTCAATATCCCCTTTTCTTGTTGTTTTTCTCATCTCCTCTTTACACTTTCTCTTCCTTTTGTTCTCTTTTCGATCGTCAATTGAGTTCTTCTATCACCCCATTGACATTCGAGGGGGCATCCTTCATCCTACCTTCATTTTATTAATTTTTCTTCTACCCCTTCAAAAAAATTCTACTCGTTTATACTTGTCTGCTTTCTTCAAAGTGACGTAGCTTATATCACCCCAAAGAGGGGAAAATGTAGACACCTGTAGTTTGATCAAAGCACTATTATCTCTAATATTACACTAACTATTCTCTTCCTCATGAATTGACAACACATCGTCAGTTAGATCTATCTAACTCCCCTTTTATGACAGTCTTCTGGTCTTATTCCTCTTATAAGTCAATTAAATAGGTTATTATAGCCTCTTCTTGGCTAGAATTCTCTTCTTTACCACTTCTATTAGATTCCTAGACTATCAATTCATTTTATTGGATTGATTGGGCATTTCATAACCCTCCCATAACCCTAATTTCTCTCTAAACAAGATTAATTAGTCTAACCTAGGTCAATTACCCTAAATCATGATCAACCTCTTCTAAACTTAGTCAAATCTTACTTTGACTTGTTAATTAACATGTTGACTCCCTTTTAGTCATACATGCACCAAAAATCCTTCAATTGCCCAAATGGAAAACTATAAATAGACCACTCCACCCCTCTCATTTTTAAGAACACTTCTTCCCTCTAACATAAACTATAGTATTATTGCTAGGATTAGGAGTTTTATTTCATCTTATTAGGCTATTTTGCTTTATATTTTGTATTTCACCACACAACATGGAGTAAATGGGAAGAACCATTGGCCTTGAATCCATTAATGGTGAGATCCCATTCTCTTAAATCATAAACTGATTGCTTAGATCCTTATTAGGCTCATTTAATTAAGCTTTCAAGAATAGAGGTTAATTACATTTGTTAATTTTGCTTGTTTGCTTTAAACTAATGCATGTAAAGTAGGAATCCTTGTCTATTTCTTAATTGATGGTCCATTGATCGGTTTTACACAAATCTTTGGGGTTCTTGAGTGTTCTTGCCCCATTCCATAGCTTTTGCAACCTTTCTTTGAACACAACCAAGCTCTAAAAGCTTGGGTAAGACCATACAAAGATTTTTTCAACTTACAGATATATAGTTCCTTATCATGTTCTTCAAAACCTTTAGGTTGACACATTTAGATTTCTTATTTTAAGTCACCATTTAGAAGTTCATTTTTAACATCCATTTGGTGAATATACCAACCATATTGGGCAGCCAAAGCAAGAAGAATCCTAACATTACTCATTTTAGCTACAAGAGATAAAGTTTCAACATAGTCAAGACTATGTTTCAGAGTGAAACCATGAGCTACTAACATTGCCTTAATTTTTTCAATTTCTCCTATAGATTTATATTTGATCTTATACAACCACCTAGATCCTATAATGCTTCTCTTAGAAGGAGGAGGGACTATTTCTCAAGTTTTATTTTTAATCAAAGCATTGTATTCATCTTCAGTAACCTGAATTCATCTATTATCTTGATAGGAATCTTTGAAATATTATGGTTTAACCTCATAGAGGGTCATTAAGGCATGATAATAATATTTGACTACGAGTTACTTTTATAATATTTATAGGATGAGAATCCTTAAAAATATTTTGAGCCCATTCAGGAATCTTGGGATGTAACACATTTTGAGATGACTCCCCCTCAATCTCCATCATATATATATATATATTAGGATAATCATCCTCTTGAACTTTTGTTTTCATATTATTAGGATAAGTATTATCAGGCTCTATCTTAGAGGAAATAGAGGAGGGTTCATAAGAAGCATCACATAATGTTTTTTCTAAGACATGAGCATTTGTTTTTTAAACTAGGTCGTGCTTGAAGGGATCATAAACTCCTAATCATTTATTTTGATTCCCATAACCCAAAAAGATACATGACTAGTAATTTGGATCAAGCTTCTTCCTTTTATCTTTTGGAATGAAGATAGAAGGACTACCAAATATCCTTAACTGAGAGATATCTATTTTTTGCTTTGTCCATACTTCATGAGGTGTAGCTTGATGAAGAGATTTAGAATGAACTCTATTAATAATATAGACAGTAGTGGTCATAGATTCTACGCATAAAAACTTAGGCACATTTTATGCATGAATCATATTCCTAGACATTTATAAGATAGTCTTATTTTTCTTTTCTACAATGTCATTTTATTGTGGAGAATAGGGAGTTGTAAACTCTCTCTGTATCCCACATGACACACAGAACTCATCAAACTTTTTACTAACATAATCACCTCCATTATCAGTTATAATTATTTTTATTTTCATATTAGAAGTATTTTCAACTCAGGATTTAAATTCTTGAAATTCAGACAAGACATCAAACTTTTTCTTAATAAAATAATACCAGGTCATCCTAGAGAAATCATCAATGAAGCAAACAACATACAAGGCTCCATTGAGAGAAGGAAATTCAAGTGGATCTCTCACATCACTGTGAATCAACTCTAATAAATTAGAAGAATTTGGATCATGATGTTTTTGAAATGGTTCATCATGTTGTTTTCCACGCAAGAAACTTTCACATGTTTCATGATCAGATTTCATTTTAGGAAGACCAATTACAAGATTTAGGCAAGACATTTCATATAAACTTCTAAAATTTACATGACCTAATATTTCATGCCAAAGTTGAATATCATTCCTAGAAGAGGAAGAAAAGCAAGATTCAGACACAAATCCATCAAAAATATATAAGCCATTTTTTTTAATACAAAAAGAAACAATATTACTGAATTCATCTTTTACATACAATTTATCTTGCAGCAAAACAACTTTATACTTTTCTTTAGTTAGCTGAGAGTAAGAAAAAATATTCTTTTTCATCTGAGGAACATATAAGACATTCCTAATTATTCCATTTTTCAGTTTACCATTTCCACAACTTACAGATCTAGTAATATAAATATCCCCTAGATATATATTTTCCTCACATTTAACAACATCTAAAAGGATACCAGGATTACATGTCATGTACCTAGAGGCACCACTATATAATATCCATTCATTTTCATTTAAAGCTGAGAGAGCGGTATACAAGGAAATATACTACTCAACAATATTTACATGATTTTGCTTCTGAACTTTCATATGAATATTAGGTTTACTATTTCTAGTTTTCTTAATAGATTTTTTAGTTTTTACACAACAATAAGATTCTTTATGCCCAAATTTTCCACACTTGTTACACATGCCATTAAATTTGACTTTAAAGTTCTAACTGTTTTAAACATAATTATACTTAGCATTGGATTTAAATCTTGATCTGATATTAGACTTCTGATTAGGATTACTATTATTCTTATTTTTAGCAGACTTATGATTCTGAGAGAACAATGCTTGAGAAGCAATCTCTTTTGAATCAAAATTCTCCATTACACATTCTTCTTGAATTAACAGAGAAGATTGAGTATCCAAATCAGGAATATCATTCTCATTCTGATATTTAGAGTTAAGAATGGAGATATAGCTCCCAAATTTTTCATGAATATTTATCTGAATAATAAAATACATAAGCTTATCTTGAAATAGTTCACACTTATATCCATCCAGATGAGATTTAATATTTTTAATTTTATCCAAATAATTAACAATTTTCTCATCCCCCTTCGTGGGAATTGTAAATAGTTTCATAACTAGCTTAATTATATTTGACGGGAGACTGCCTTCATGCAAGGTTTCTAATTATTTCTAGGAATCAACAGGAGAATCCATATGACCTATATGTATTAAAAATTCATCTCTTGTGCTCTTCAATAGGATGGGTAAAGCTTCCTACGATATTTGGGAGAAGGAGCTAACAATTTTAGGAGATTCTTGTATTCCGGTGGGTCATTTTTCCACACTAGTCACAAAATCCCATAATTTTATTTCCATAAAACAAGATTTTAATCTAACTCTCCAGATGTTCTAATTTACCAAACTTTAAAATAACATGGTGTGTAAATTGGTGGTCCACCAAAAGGTATCCCCACTTAACATTATTACCCCAACATGACGTACTCTAGTTCTATGGTTCATATTCAATTGTTGAGGGTCTAAATCTGAAATAAACCTCACCACATTCATTCTTCACTCTAATTTGCATGATCTATATTTTTAGAAAACATTTTTAAACCATTTCCCTATGACGCACTCTATTTCTATGATTCATACTCAACTACTGAGGGTCTAAATCTGAAATTAAACTCTCCACATTCACTCTTCACGCTCTAAGCTTCATGATTTATCTTACTAGCACACATTTTCAAACCATTTCCTAATGACACACTCTAGATTTATGGTTCATTCTTGATTATTGAGGGGTATTTTATAAATGAACCTCATCTCATATACATCTGTTAGGGGGCATGTTGCTCCTATCACATTCACACATTGCATACCATTCCAACACACTCATACATTGCATTTGCATATCTTGGTTGCACTTACTCTTTCTAGTTTTTCTACTTACCTAATGCACTTTGCTTATTATGCTAGTTAGATACTCAATATGTCATTATCTTTATCATATACATATGTACGTTCTATTGGTATTTTGGAGTGAATATAGATCTCTTACAAATTTTCACATGCTGCAATGATGCTCGATATGGTATCCTTTGTCAGTCCCACCAAGGCTCTTGGGGGAATCTATCTTTCCTACTCTCACACATTACATATGTTATTGTTTCATTATTTACTACGTCTACTTTCTAGCACACTACTTTCCATTGATACATACATGATTTGACTTACTTTTCATCTTTCTAACATGTTAGTAGGTGCTTTATGTGCATCATTTATCTTGCAAGACTATGTGTCACCATGGTTGTCTAATACATTTTGTTTGACATTGTTTTCTTTTGTAGGCTATTATTTGTGAGCTTTTCCCTATGTTTTGTTTGATCATTGTTTGCTTGCATATGGACGTTTTAGACCTGATTATCTTGTGACATTGTGAGCGATGTCTCATATTTGAAACCCACCTTTTGCAGTCTATCTTTTTTGCGCACTTAATTGTTACATTTTATTTTATTACATGCTTTCTACTTTTTCTACTAACACATGTTACTAGTCACTTTGTTTGCATGTACCTTTGTTTCTATCATGCACATCCCCTACCCCCTATAGGTATCCACTTCAGCATAGCATCAATCCTTTGGGCCACATCACTCCTACAGTCGTCGTATGCACCCCAAATGAGGGGGGCATACATTGGGTGAATAAATCACCCCTACAAAAGCTCAGAGCTACAGTACAGAATCAGAGCAGGAACATAGTTACGGAATGGTCTATAATTTGAATTTTTTCCTTAGCACAACACAGAAGCTAGCACCCAAACTCATATACTAGCACCTAGGTGCTCTTGACCTCTCCTGGGCACTAATTTCCTTGGGGTAGATATAATCAATCTCTCATATCAACATAGTTCACAGAAGTTTTCAAAGTAGTTTTTACAGTACATGCACATTCCTCTAACAACAAAATGCATTCTATCTCATACAATCCTTTTCAATCAGGACAATTTGGAACTAATTCGAAATAGCATGAACAAATCAGGAATACACCATATGCATTAGTGCTTATTGGGCAGATTCATAAAAGGAGAGTAACACTAGACCTCTCTCCCCAACACTTGCTCTTTGGCGTTGGATCATCCCAAAAACTCACATTTGGCATGAGATCACCCAAAAAACTCACTTTTCACAGCATCCCATGACACGTTTCTATCCTTTTACACTCTTTTACATCAAGTGCATACTTTCCTTTACACACTTTTACATACTTATGCACATTTTTCTTCGATTTATCACATACAGAACTTTGACTACTTTTTTCTATTCTTTTGCAGGTTTGTCCTTAATATGCAACAAAAACAACCTACAACAGTGAATAAAAACACAACAATAGGTACAACGCAATGCATATGCTTCACCCTTAGGGTAACTTTCCTTTCCCAGTCTCCACACTTTATTTTGACGTTTCACTTTTTCACTTGGCATGTTATTCTTCACACGCTCTATAGGATCATAAGGTACACATCTTATAACTATTTTATGTTATCAAGTATTCACTCAACAACATCAAGTGGGGGTAAATGTAGACACAAAATCATGCACTTGGGTAAATTTCTAGGTCCTAAAATCATACTAGCATTTATATGATTCCTAAGAAAGAAAACTAATGGTTAACAACTATCTTTGGCCTCTTTTATTTATTTCTTGTTTTCTATTTGGTCTTACACACCCTACAACCTAGTTGGAACTTTACTTATTTATATTTTATGGCTTCAGACACCAGCGCCCAGCCAGGAAAGAAGTGCTCAGGTGCTCAAGTCCCCTTTGGACACCACTGACTCTTTCCCACCTTACTCTCTAATTTTGGGTCTCTTTTATCTTTTAGGAATATTTTTCACTTATGGGTCAGCCTTTCAATTGTCAATTACAAAATTTAAACAGGGGAATCATATATATACATAGTTATGTAATCAAAATGAGGGACCAAGCACTAAGCATATATTATCATCACCTAAGCTTGCATACAAAGGAACTAAAGTAATTCAAAGGCATCCATCTAGCATCCATTTAAGGTACAAGGGCTGCATACATTACATAGGAAGGGGAAGTTCATTCTATTCCATCCACATATGTTATACATTTCTACATTCTAGATCTAGCTCGCTATCAAGTGTAACTTGCACTAGGGCATCCTAGGGCATCATACTTACACACACACAAGAACTACATGGAGTATGAGATATAGTGTAGTACTCAGTTGTAAGTTCACTCTTTAGGTGGCTAGCAGGGTCAGTCTAACTCCACCTTCTGCATCATTATTTTTAGGTTTGATGTGGTTTGTGGGCTTGTGTACGTGAATACTTTATTTTACAAGTTACATGTACTGAGGAGATCAAGGAGTGACTATCAAGAGATAAATAGGAAGTAATTGAGACACCCTTGCGACACATCAGAGATCAGATTCTGAGCTCTTATTCAGTCATCAACACCCATAAGCATTCTTTAGCGATGAAACACCCTTGCCCCATTCCTTGCACTCGCTTCTGGCTTCATCCATGTTAGGAATTAGTCCTAACATGGGTGCTTTTAGGTTATCATATTATGTATTTTTGAGTGTGTTATTATAAGTGTGTATAAAAATGTAAGTGAGTTTTGAAAACAACTCATGTAGGAATTTAGTTGAGAGAATAAAGGGTGTGAGATATTTTGGGGTAAGAGAGAATATGGTTTGTTATAACAACCTATCTAAAATTAAGAAAGTGATTTTAGGAAAATTCTTTTAAATATGTAACTCATATTATCACATATACATTGAATTGAATTGTTATTTGAGCTTATTCTCTTGCTAAATATTGGGTAGCGCTCATATTTGGTATCAGAGTAGGTTTTTTATGAGGCCTCTCTATTTTTTCACCTCTCATTCTTTGTTTTTCAAGTTAGCTAATGGAAACAGGTGAGCAAAATGGACCTCATGCAAACTCATTTTCCATTATCTATGTTTCATCCATTTGTTGTAAATTCAAGTGGTGCAACAAAAGGACTAGCGGATACCACAGACCTCGCATGAAATATGGAGTTTCTATTATCCACCCTTCTTGCATATTTTTCAATGGTAATAGTGGATACCATAGACCTTGTAGAAAACCCGTTGACATCCATCATTCGCGTGCATCGTCTTCTCTCTTCTAATTGTTTTTCTCCTTCCGCAATATTTCAGCCATCCTATTCATAGTTATCATCAAAAATCAGAAAATTATTTTTAAAAAATAAATAAATAAATTTTTGTATGTAGTTTTGCAGGTGTAATTGTTTGGAGATTCTGATTTTTGGTTGTAAAAGATTACATATCTAGTTTTATGTTGAAAATCTGTGTATTACATGGAAACCCAAGCTCAAGATGTGTTTTACACAACATGTTGAGGCATATTTATTTTGGATTCTATCAAGCTACTTTTATGGTAGGCGAGCCCATGTTTCAGATGCCTCAATCACCTCAATTCAGATCCTATATTGATGAGATCCCCTTGTGACCTTTGATCAATATGGTTATAGATCATTTCAATCTGTGTAGATATTGTGAAGAGTTTATTTAAAGGATATATTTCAAAATAATTTATTTTGGGATCTTCTTGATTCTTGAATATCTCTGGGTTCTGCATAACTTCGGTTGCTCGAATCTACACAGAACAACAATAAAAATGGCGCTAACTTCATATCCTACCTCATATTTATTCTTGCAAACTTTTTGGCATGTAACTTTGAGATCAACAGTGACATATATGGTCAGGGAAACAAATTAATCTCTAGATCATATCTACTCCTGCGGCATGAAATATGTGTCATGCAAATCAGATCCTTTATACCCAAGATGGGCACGTCCTTCTTATTCACCATGGTAAATATTTTGATTGGTTCGATTCCCCTTCTCTAGATCTCCTCCTGCACATAGTTTGGCTCATTTTAGAATTTGAAATTATTACACGTGAGATCAGAGAGCTCCAGCCTACCGCAAACTCTTCTTGGTGTGTCCTTCCAAGTCGACAACTTCAATCTTGTTACCTTTGCGATCTTGACCTTGATGGTTGTGTCTAATTTTTTATCCCTCTCCTCATGGCATAATTATTAGCAATAACATCTCAACTTCATACTTGGATTAATCAATGCACTTGGTGGATTTGATCAATACCTAACCCTACTGGGTACAAATTTTATTTTATTTTTGTCCATAGTCAATATTTATTAATACATGATATTTAATTTATTATTGACTATAAATATTGAGGTGTCGGGATGGATTTTTGGAGATAAAAATTGTAAAGGGTGATATAAAAATATATTTGTAAATGGGGAAGTTAATATATTTTCAAAAAAAAATGTATTGGATATTATTTTGGATGCATTATCGGTTGTAACTGACATCTAAGGGAGATCTTTACATTGAGGTGGGGTTACCAAAATTAGATCAATGAAAATCGTAACTCTAGACAATTGTGTCATCTCCACATGTTATAACTAAGGGGGGAATGTTAGGAATTAGTTTTATGATTCCTCCACTTGTCTTTCTTGAGTGTTAAGTCATATAAACTCCTCCACATCAATGCATTTGTCTTCGTTCGAGTCCAATTGTTTTACAATCTCTCGTAACTCATCGTCCCCTACATCTTCGCTAACATAATTTAAAGTAGTCTTGAGATCTTCCCAAGAAATTTTATTGTCTTTGTCGACATCCACGTGTTTGAAAATAGAGCACAATTCCTCTCTCACCATGCCCTTGCAATATTCCCTTTTTTAAGAAAATAATTTTGGAGGCGGATAATTGAGGAAAAAAGACAAAAAAGCAACAACATGGTGTATGCGAGGACATAAGGCATAAGCTAATTTGGGGGCATTTTTAGCCACTGATTAACTTAATTAGTAATATGTGGATAGTTAATCTAATCTAGATCGACATGTAAATGCAGTAGATGGATGAAGTAAACAAATATAGAAAATTACCCAAAAAACTAATAAAAAAATGGAATTACAAAACCCTAACAGTGCAAGGAAGAGCAAGGAAATTAACTTAGCTAATTTTGAGGTAGCTTTATGAACTATGTCACAGAAAGTGACTGGAAAAAATAGAAAGCATGAACGACTTGTGTAGAGACCCCGAAAAGTATGGATCTAAGGTATCTAGTTGGACTATGGAGCAACTAGAGAGGGACTGGGGTGCCTATGGGCGGTCTAGTCTATAGAATGGGCGCCCTTTGTCTGTGAAAAAGTTCTAGAACTGAGTTTCACGAAGTTTGTAGGTGGTCTGAAACCCTCGTTGTGTGTCACATTAACTATTATGTTGTATGGGCTCCAGATGTTGTCTGATAATCCAAGATGTAAGAAAGACCTACTAAGAGACCACAAGAAGTATCAAAACCCTAAAAAAAGAAGAATGCAAATGAATGGGTTGAGACTGACCTCAGCTGCCACAACAATGGGCTTACTAACTGAGTGATTGCACTACATTTCAGACCCAAATGTAGTTCTGATGTGTGTGTGTGCATCATGTGCCCTAGGTGCTCTTGTGTCAGTCACACTTTGTGAAGTAGCGAGCAATAACTAGATGTAGAAAATGTAATAGAATGGTGCATGAAATAGAATAGAATCCCTCCCCCTATGCTTGTGTGATGCAGATGAACCAACCTTGTCCTTTGTGATGGAGCTAATGGATGTAAATGATCTCCAAATGGATGCAACTCTAGGTGGATGATAGTAGTGACTAGTTCTTGGTCCCTCATTATGGTCTCATAACTTTATATTTATAGGGTTCTCTTGATCTAATTTCGTAATTAACCCCAAAGAGGCTGACCAAAAAAAAAATCAAATGTTGCAATGGTCAGAAAGTGCCCAAAAAGTGGCGAGAAAGTGTGAAAAGGATCAGGAGGGCACCCCCTGGTGGTGGGACCAGGGCACCTCATGGGTGCCCCAATACTAGCCTGGGTACCCCAGTCAAGGCTAAAATGAACACGAAAATGACAAAAGCTGACTAGGCATGTGGGTGCAAGAGGTCGGGAATGACAAAATAAAATCAAGTAAGATGGCCAAAAGATGGGGGTTAATTAGTACTTTCTTCACTCAAAAACCTTCTAAATAGTAGTATGAGACCAAGACTAAATAATGTCTAAAGTGCATGATTTTGTGTCTACATTTGCCCCCACTTTATGTTGGTGAGCGGAAAGCTCAGTAACATAAAGTAGATAGAGATGCATACCTAATGTCCATGAAGATTGTAGTAAAAAATGCACCAAAGGACTAGACAAAGTGTGGAATGACAAAAATATGATGGAGCGTGGAAACTAATAGATGAAAAAAAGTGCAAAAAAAGTGATGAGAGTGAACCTAGGGTGGAAATGTGTGTGTAGTTGTTGATGTGTGTAATGTACCTACATGGTTAGTATGGTGTGTGTTGCCACAAAGCGTTTTTTGTTGACATTGTTGTCATCATCAGTTATTTTTGTTGTTGTTATTTCCCCCATTTGACTGCTTGTTTCTCATACGGTTAGACCTGCAAGGAGAAAATGATCAAGTAGTCAAATATGTATGTATGTATGTGTAAAAATGCAATGTAAAAGACACATGTAAATGTAAAATACGCAAATGAAAAAGTGTAAATGGAACATGTGCACCTGATCCATGTCGAGAAAGAGAGTGTAGAAGGATATCCTGTACTACCGAGGTTTTTTGGGTGATCTGATGCCATAGGCCAAAGAAGTGTAGGGAGGAATTTCGATATATCCTCCAACATGTAACTGCTTCCCTGAATGTGTGTGAAGAGATATCTATACGTCCTAATTTTTTGGGCGATTCCTGATGCCACTAGCCTGAAGTAGTGTAGAGAGGAAGTCCGTTATATCCTATAACCTGTAACTGCTTCCAGAATGCTAAGGAAAACCATGTCCTATAAAATCCACTGTGTATGGGGTTTGTAGACTGGTCTGAACCCACTCGTTATATGTAACCCACAATGCCAAGGGTAGAAAGTGCACTGAACTTAAACTAGTGTAAATGTGTTGTGTAGTATGTAAAACCCCAAATGATGCCCCCCCTCTTTGGGGGCACATGTGACATAATTCACTGATAGGAGAATGTAGCCCCAAAAGAGGACCAACCACATGAACTCTGTAACTCTACCCTGCAAGGAGAAAGGAATGCGGTTGGTAGAAACTAAGGCACACACAAACAAGAAGGCTAGCCAAATATAAGTGTTAGTATAAACAATCATGCATGTAGAAAATAGAGTATAATCTACGTAAACAAGTGTATAAGCTACCAAGAAAAGTAGTAATGTAAACATGCAAGAAGACAAAGTAAGCCACACAAAGCGGGCTGCAAACATGGGACATCACTCACAATGTTGCAAGACACGCAAGGCCATCATGGCCGCATATAAAAAACAAGTGTGCACACCAAACAAAGGGCAATGCCTGCAAACAAGAGAAAACAATAGAAAAGCAATATAACAAACAAGTATGGAAGTAAATATCCTTGTATAACAAATACCCATGAAGCACCCGTTAGCATGTTAGAAAGATAACTAGTATGTCAAAAGCATGTATAACCAAGTAATGTAAAGTGCTAAGTAAAAAATGAAACAATAGCACCTATGAGAGATGAATGTGGATGCCCCCAGCGACCAGTGTAGGAAGGGTAGAAGTGAACATCTGTTTTACATGTAAGAGACCTGTATCTGTGATCACAACTAGAAAAATACATGAACGTGCATGTGTGGATGATATAGATAAATGACATACAAGTAATCTAACTAGCATGTGTAATAAAGTGACCATGAACAAGTCAAAAGTAAGAAAGAGTAAAAGAAACCATAATATGTAGTATGTTGTGGATGGATGGAATGGAATGCAAAATGGAGTGATAGGAGCCATGTGCCCCCCAAGTGAATGGAAATGTATGCAATGAGGTTCATTTGGTTTTCCCCCTCAGCAGTCAAGAATGAACCATAAACGAGAGTGCTTCATCAGGAAATGGTTGAAGTGTGTGTTGTGTCTAACGCACTGTGATGAGTGTGTATATGTGTTGTGACGATATGCAACCTAGAGATGATGTGTGTGTGACCCTTATAGATGAAGTGTATATCACGAAAAGATGAATGTAGGAGTGATGATGTAGCCTAAAGCGTATATCACTACTAGATGAATAAAAGTGGAGTGGTGATGTAGCCTAAAGCGTATACCACTACAAGATGATAGAGTAGGTGACCATTTAGCCTATAATGTATGTCACTAACTAGGAATGTCACATGATGGAAGGGTGAATGATAAATGTGTGAGTGTGATAAGGTCCATTTGATTTGTAAACCCTCGGCAGTCAAGTATGGACTGAGGAACTAAAGTGCATCATAGGGTAGTGAGTGTAGCGCATATAAGACAATGCAATATGCATGATGATAAGTGTCGACCATGTGATGAGTAAAAGAATGCATGTGTAAAATGCAATGAAATATGTGTAGAATGTAGTATGTAATATAGTGTTCCTAAGAGTGTATAGTATGTGTATGTAGTCGTAGACCATAGATGTATATGTATGATGAAGAATAGTATGATGTGTATGTATAAATATCCAAAGATTAAAATGGTATGGACTAAATGTAGAATGTATGACGCAAGATGTAAAATGTGATGTGTGGTGTCTATAGTGCAGTGTGTGGGGTTCATGTGTAGTAATCCCTCAACATTCAAGTGTGAACCAAAGCACAAGAGTGTGTCATTGGGTAATGATGATGCTAAAACATGTGTATGACTATGCAAGATGAGATGATGCTAAGATGAGGTATGCGTGAATGTTAAGAGTGTGATGTAGTACCATGCAAGGATGTGAATGAATGATAATGCAAAGATGATAAATGTTCCTATGATGATATGATGATGAGAGGGGGATTGTGCAATGACATGTTATGCCCCCCAAGAGTGTGCGTGATGAGAGATGCTATCATGTAATGTCATCTAGAAGATCATCGCTCTCAGGATCATAGTCGAATGGATAAGCATTGGTGACTTGATAGGCAATAATGTATGGTTGATCGCGTAATGAGCCATTGAGGCACAAATTGTACATACCCATGGCATATTCTTCATCAGTGAATGGGGGAAGTGGACAACCGTGTGCATACCAATGAGTGATATTTTGTGTATAGCCAAGAAAGGAACTATTGCAAATGAATATGTGAGTAAAGGGCATAGGAAATGAAATATCAATATGATCAGGATCCAATGAGCCCCCTATATAAGTAAGCCAAGACTCTCCTAATGTGAGTGGAGAAGAGCGAAGAGTGCATGATAGATAGACTGTAAGATGAAAGACACAAGGACCATAAGCAATGGTAATAGTGATGAATCCATAATATAGATGAGGGTCATGAGTAGGAGGATAAAGGTCCTCGAAAGCAAAACCAAGTTGAGCTAGAACCTCATGTGAACAGATAGTAACATCACAAGTAGGATCAAATGGAATATGCTCCCAATATGAGTCATTCATGAAGAATGTGCAAGTGAATGGTGGGTGTGCTAATGTAAGTGGTACATGTGAAGGTGTAGGTGATAGAGTGACGTCCATAGACTGGAAAGGCCCCTGATAAGGAATCATGGTAGTAGTAGTAGTAGGTGGCACAGAAGAAACTGCATCTATCACACAAATGGCACTGTCAAGTGGTGGTAAGTGAGGTGGTTCTTTGATAGGTTGGGGCTCGTATGTAATATCTATGTGTGGAATAGGAAGACTAGTATTAGGATCCTGGTCACAATATTAGAATGGATCGCGGTCATGAAAAATAGTGTACTCAATGCTTTCATGTAATAATTTTACACAATTATGTACAATAGAAGTGACAACTTGCATGGCATGAAGCCATGGCCTACCAAGTAGACAGTTGTAGGAGACTGGGAAATCAACAATGAAAAAGACATTGTGGACAGTCTTGGGACCAACAATGATGGGTAATATAATGTGAACGAGACATAGAAGGATAGAACCATCATAAGCACGCAGTGAAATACTAGATGGACTAATGTCATGAGTGGAAAGACCTAAAACTTCAAGGAATGACATAGGACACAAGTTAAGTTCAAACCCATTATCAATCAAAGTGCACTTAACAACTACATTATGAATACAACATATGATATGTAGAGGTGGGTCATTATCAAAAGTGTGAACATTGGCGGCAAGCTTAGACTTGAATACTATGTGTGAAGAAAATGCATCAGAAAATGTTTGATAAACCAAGTATGGATGCATGTCAACATGAATGTGAGTAGTAGCAAGAAAATGTTGGACTCTATGTAGTAAATCAGGATTTGCAAGTAAATAATCATTGATTGAGATACTCATGATGACCAAACCCTAGGATGACAAGAAATGAATGAAGAACCTAAAAGCGTGAATGATGTCAGGTTCACCAAAATGATTAACTAAAAATAGGGAAATGTGTATAGTTAATATGATCTAGAACGACATGTAAATATATAAATAAAAATAAACTATGGAAAATGACCCAAGACAACTAAAATCTAATGGAAATGCAAAACCCTAAGTGTAAAGAGAGTTAGAATGAACTTAGTTGATTAGAGGAGCTCACTGGACTGTGTTGCAGAATTAAACTGGATAAACAAGAAGGAGAAATGACTGTGTAGAGGCCCCGAAAAGGATGGATCCGATCTATCTAGATGGACTGGAGTGCCTAGAGAGGGACTGGGGCACCTTTCTGGGCACTCTAGTTCTGTAGAATGGATACCCTGGTCTGTGAAAAAGGTCTGGAACTTAGTTTCACAGGTTTAGCAGGTGGTCTAAAACCCTCACTATGTGTCACATCAAATTCGTTGCACGCGTTGCAAGGTGTCGCTGATAATCCAAGATGAAAGAAAGACCTGCAAGAGACCACAAGAAGTATCAAAACCCTAAAAAAGAGAATGCAAATGAATGGGTTGGACTGACCTCAACTACCACAATAGTGGGCTTACTAACTAAGTGTTGCACTACATTTTGGACCCAAATGTAGTTTTGGTGTGTGTGCATCATGTGCCCTAGGTGCTCTTGTGCCAGTCACACTTTGTGAAGTAGTGAGCAATAACTAGATGTAAAAAATGTAGTAGAATGGTGCATGAAATAGAATAGAATCCCCTCCTATGCTTGTGTGATGCAGATGAACCAGCCTTGTCCTTTGTGATGGAGCTAATGGATGCAAATGATCTCCAAATGGATGCAACTCTAGGTGGATGATAGTAGTGACTAGTACTTGGTCCCTCATTATGGTCTCATAACTTTATATTTATAGGGTTCTCTTGATCTAATTTTGTAATTAACCCCTGAAATGGACTCGACCACCAAAAAGATAAGATCCCAAACGGTTAGAAAGTGCCCAAAAAGTGGCAGGAAAGTGTGAAAAGGATCAGGGCACCCCTGGTGGGACCAGGGCACCCATGGGCGCCCTAGTAGTAGCATTGGGTGCCCCAGTCAAAGCTAAAATGATGCAAAATGACAAAATTTGACTGGGCATGTGGGTGCAAGAGGTCGGGAATGACAAAAGAAAATAAAATAAGATGGCCAAAAGATGGGGGTTAATTAGTACTTTCTTCACTCAAAAACCTTCTAAATAGTAGTATGAGACCGGGACTAAATAATGTCTAAAGTGTGTGATTTTGTGTCTACACATTTCAGAATTTACAATCTACGGTAATGACATCATTCCCAGTCTTTCCATCACTTCTCCCTGCCCAGATCAGTTCGATATCATGCATAGATCAGCTAAGTCATCTTTCCCTATCTCTTACTTAAGGTTTCATATTTCATATCTTAGTTTTTCTTGTGTCATTGCTTTATTTTATTATTCATATAATAAGTGACTCTACAATATTAGATTTAATTCAGAAAATTATTAAATCATCAATTATAAAAATATGTTTTTTAAACTATTACCATAATTTTTATCTCTATTTTCTTGTATTTATTTATAACATGTTTTCTTCATTTATTAACTTATTATTTCTTTTAACCTTTATAAGATCTGAAATTTTTCAAGATCATGTTCCCGATCAATTTAGGTAAAGGTGTTCCAATTTTCCCATATAAGGTTAGAAAGTAAGTATTTTAAAGTGTTAATTTGTGTTAAAATGTCAAAAAATAAGAACTCATTAATAAATGGGGTCCCAGACTAATGTTTCCGACTTGGTGTCACAGGGCAGGAAACTACAGCCATCACTTTTCACAAATCTATTCGTCCATACCTAGGATTCAACACAAACAAAATTTGGAAAACATCCAAAAACTTTAAATCTAACCTATTCTATATAACTATTTAATGGGTTGCATCAGAACCTCACGATCAATGTTAGTGAAATCATGATAGTGGAAACAAATGTTAATGCATTTTAATACCATAAGTCAAAAAAATTGATGCTAACTTTAAAAATATATAACAAAGACAACAATCTACATTATGATGACATATCAGTCAAGCTTGTGCTTTAACATTGTAGGGGTGTCTCGGGATGAATACAAACATACATGCACTAAGGGAGGAAGGTATGTGCACAAGAAGTGGAAGGTAGAAAAGGAAAGAAAAGGAGAAGTGTTGAATACTGGTAGACTTTCTTCTATGAGGAAACTAGTCAAGAGAAACAAGCACACAAAAGAAGAGAGAAAGGGAAGTGTGAAAAAGAGACGCGTGGTAGAATTCTATGAGAGAAAGGATAGAAGCACATGAGAAGTCAAACAAAAGGATAATTTTCCAAGGACTAGTAGAATGTTGACCGTGAGGCAGCTAGTCAAGAATAAAAGGAGTCGTAGGAGATAGTGAAAAGGATAAAGAGAGGAGAGGCTTAAATTCACAAAATAAGAGGTATGCATAGAAGAAAGTGCATAATATAAAGGGTGACATGCAAAGGTGACTGCATCAAGGAGAATGAAGAATACCATGAGAAGCAGGTCGAGAAGCAAGAGGCATAGGAAGAATAATGTGTAAGAGGAAAGTAAGTGAGGAGCATGAAAAAATGTAGATGTGCCATGAAGAGGAGCCTAGACAAATAAGGGTGAAGGACGAAGAAGAGAGCAAGAAGGAAGTGGTCAGAAGTGGGTCCAAACCAATAAATTTGGAAGGAAGAAGATGTACATAGAAGAGGAGAGTTAGAAAATGCATTGTCAAGATATGTGCATAAAGAAGAGGTTACGGAAGCAAGAAGGGAGAGAAAAGGAGGAAGAGAGAAAAAATTCATAGGAAAAAAGTACACAACAGAATCCTGTAAGAGAAAAAGGGCATGAAACGAGAATATCACATAAAGTGAGTGATAAATAATAAAGAGTTGAAGAAGCACATAGAGTCGAGCAGCACAAAGAAAGGAATTTGCAAGAGGAGGCGATAGGAGAATATGAGAAGAAGAAAAGATAATAAGGGAAGTACACGTAAAGGAAATGTGTAGGAGGAAGCCCAAGAATAAAGTGGGTAAGAAAAGAGAAAATTCCAAAGGCTTTAGGTGGAGGTAGATGAACCAAGATGAGCATGGAAAAGTGTGGGAGAAAGTTAAAATGCTAAGGAGAAGGATAGAAACTACAAGGGAATAGCAAGGCACAAAGGAAGTGCACAGAAGTATTGGAAGAAGGAAATGGTAAAGAATGAGGGACGAGGCTTGAGAAGATGAGAGTGTAGTGACATCTAGTAGGAGAATGACAATGAAAAAACTTGGATGGTCACGTGATTGATAGTGACTAGATGATGGGAAGGAAAATAAGGAGGATGTGACCACCAAGAGGCATGGTGCGCAGGGATTGACTAGAGGCATATTTCGTACGATAAGGTGAATTTTGGAAGATCTAGTACATAGAATAGAGAAGTAGGAATACTAGGTACGTGCGGCTATAAATAGCAAGGGAGCTGCTAAGTTAAGGGTTGCTAGATTGAGTGGTTAGTAAGACCGAATTTGTCGACTAAGGACCGAGATCAAAGTTGTAAGGCAAAGGGACCAAGAAGAGGGCAGTATCAGCCATTCGAAATAAAGGAGAGTGAACAAGAGTGAGGAGGGACTAGTTTATCCCTAGGAAGCACCAGCATTTGTAAAATCCCATAAAGGGATGTATATGATCCATTAGAGAGTAATAATGTATGTAGATGTCATATGTCCATTCAATAGTAATATAAGGAAAAAATAAATAGTTTTCCACTATTGTGTTAACTCTGAAAATGGCAGGCTCGGGGAGTACCCAATAGAGGTCCGTCGTGCGCAAAGTAGTATTAGAGTTGGTTCTTTCCTATGGGTAAGTGATAGATTGGAATACCTAACAGACCTTCGAATATGAGGTAGTTAATGGATATTTTTTTCCTCTGTAGTAAATGAAGGTTAGTAGAGGACGCACGAAAATGTTGAGAACTGCAGCAGTAGCAAATAATCAATGAGAAGGGTTGGCCAATCATCAAACTTGAGGTAGTTGGTAAAGGATTTCATGTTCTCCACTATGTGAAGGTGGGTAGAGAACGCATAATAAAATTGATATGGCACCAAAATGGGAAGGTGTGTTAGACATGACAATCATGGAGAATCTTGAATAAATGATTAAGGAGATTCAGGGACTCCGAGAGGTGCCTTGGTCCCCTTTCAAATAACCAACTTAAACACATTCACCTAACCATGACCCTTATACCCCACATTAATATTAATTTAATTATTTACAATTAAATTAATACCCATCCTCACCCCATTTATTAATTTAATTTAGTTACTTTAATTAAATGGATGCACACCTCACCTAGACACCTCACCATAGACCTATTCATAGCATGTTTCCATAAATGAATAAGACTTAGTTCAACCCTAAAAATCAATGCCTATTATTCCTCTAACCACCTTCCTGCTCATAAAAATAAATGGCCATTCTGATTCGTTGGAGAAATGGACAGACCTAGCCCAAATGATTGCAAGATCTGTCATTTTTAGTAAACCTAGGGAATCCCTCCTTAACTAACGTTGGTCATCCCTAAACTGACGTCAGTCAACTAGGAACTATCATCGGTTACCATATAATTCACTTTGGTAACCTTGTTTGAGGGTTGGCCACATTTTGAATTTGGGAGCAAAAGGAGATCTGCATGCAAGCAAGAACCAGAGCTCTTTTGCACATCCAAGCAGCCATAGCCAGCATCAAGACAGATCCAAAGGTATCGCTCTCACGGTAGCATTCTGGGAAGCACCACTGCGGCACCAAGCTCCATCCCACTGATCAATCATCACCACCACCTAGCCATTGGACCTGCAACATCAGTAAGTACGTTTATCACCTATGTTATTTCATCCTTGTCCTTTTTTAAAGGTTTTTGTCATCTATGTTATCATTTTCTACTTGCATTCCCTTTTCCCCACTATTCCTCTTTCTGTAAACTCAACCATTCCTCCACCCACACCATAAAACCACCTATACCTAACTTCTACATATCTCTGAGTGTTCCTAAGATCCCCCACATACCTCGTCATTCCCTCTATCATCTTTGTCTGACATCATCTCAAACCCCACAACCATATCTTATTGAGTTTTATCAGCCCGCCTCTACCGATGTTGGTTACCCATAACCGTCATCGGTTCTTCCTAACTGTGATCGGTCATACCTGACCGACATCGGTCTCTATGTCTGCCAACACTGTGTAAACCAGTAACCAACCTACCTACCAAAACAACCCAAACACCTTAGCCAACCCTGCTAAGACCCTGTTTGTGACCTGCAGACCACCTAAACAACCTGCAACCTGACCTGAAGACCTTGACCCGCATATTTTTTTTAGTATTTAATTGGATCAACATTGATAGTGATCTAAGGTATCCAAATCAGAATACTAGCACTAGATTCATTTATGTACATATTTCAGTTATTTTATATTTGTTTTATAAAAACAGTGGATTGACAGCCCTCTAGGAAGTATCACACTTCCCGGATCTAGCACGTGCTAGGTAGTCCACTGTCATATATTATTTAACTCTTCTTTTGTGGTCTTGTTTTCTATTTCAGGTAGTTCCTCCTAGCCAAAAGGAAGCTCTCACAGTCAACATTGGATCGAGAAGTCAGAACACGCACACATAAACCTCCAACCGACCAGCACAATAGGTATTCCTCCTCATCCCATAACATTATCTGTTTCGTCACATTCAAAACGTAAAGAAAATGGTGAAACATTTTGGCACGCCTAATGGGACCCTCATTTGTGGGTTCCCTTTCTTTTCATATAGGTTGCATCTTGTGTGTTTCCTTTCTAAATTGTTACTCACTAAATCTTCTTCTCTAGTAATCCTCTTTTTCTTTCTAATTCTCTAAATGAAACATTTTCTTTTGGTGCATTTAAAAAGAATCATTCTTCTTGCTTTCTGCATTTAGTGAAAGAGCACCCTCTCTCCTATTCATCATTTTGCTTCATGAACATCACACTTTGATTTGGGTTTAAAACACTTACATGGCATTTCTTGTATGCTGCATTTAGCTCACAATAAAACTGAGGGCAACCTATATGCTGGAATTCATGCCCAGCTGATGGTTAACGTAAAATAATCGTAGAAAGCACATTCTCTCTCTCTCTTGCCAAACTACACTACACACAAAAAATTTGAATATACACACCTTCTTAAATGACATCTTACCTGGGAATGCCTGTCAATGATCACATGATCAGAGGATTGACAGGTAATCCCCAACTGGTTATCTTTGTCCTAGTATACCCCATCAGAGGAAGGACCGCCCCCGCCATAACATAACCTGAAACCTCACCTTCTAGATCTCCTTCTTCATAGGATGCCTTCCCAACCAAAAATTATGTTTTGAATACACACAGTCAGTTCTAAATAGCGTAAGCTGAACAAACATAAAGAAAAATCACTCTTAGGATCATATTTTTCTTAGCTTTCTTCTTGGCTTGCATTTTTGAGGTGTGAGGCTATGATTCTATGTTTTTCTTTTTTCCTTGCACACTCCACCATCATAGTTGGAGTATTTTGACTTTATCTGAGTGTGTCAGGGCCCCATCTTCTCATTCTCAAATTCTTGAGTTTGATTCTTCACCTAATTTAATTCACAAAACCTAGTTTTCTTCATTCTCTCTAAATTTCACAGTAACCGGCGTTAGTCCAGTTGACCATCACCGGTTTTCATCTGAACATCGTCGGTTAACCATAACTGGTGTTGGCTTCTAGATTTCTGGGTATTTTTCCTGGGACAATCTTCATTCACTCATTTTGTTATAATTTTGGCCCTCAGGGCACCAACATATTTTCCTCCTGTTGGTATTACTGTCATACAAGACTACTTCCTTGCACATTCATCAGTCATGTTTCACTTTCTGAAACTAGTGTTTTTCCACAGTAACTGACATCAGTTTCTGTGACCGACATCAGTTCCCCACTAACCGTCACCGGTCATCCTGACCATCGTCAGTGTCTATGTTTGGTTTTCAAAATCCAACCCTTGACTGAATTCACCCTCCTAGCCTCATTTTTCTCTGTTCCTATTGTTTTCTGTGTCATTTACAGAATACAGTCTTACCAGGTCAACACTTATTCACATGGTGTTGACTCGCAGCCAAACTAATGCTCTTATATTCCATGCTAGCCATCAACCACTCCCACCTAGTCCCTCACCACCTTTTATCCTGTCACCCATGGATCTGACTCTGCCTACCACCATTGCTACAGGTGACGAGGAGTTCACATGACTCCTCGATCAGAATCCCACACCTTATAATTCTATCTTTCCCACTCATCCACTTGGGATTCCTCAGGTCAGTTGATATATGGCATGCCCGTATCCATCTCTCCTACCCTTGTCCCCACTTCTGCATCAGCCCCTACTAGTTCAGCATTACCCTCACCTGCTTTACCCCCAGTGGTTTCGCAGCTAGGCCCCACACCCCATTATGACTGTTGCATCTGCAACATCATTCACACCCGTAGTATCAGTTGTTCCTTCATTGACCACCCAGAGCATAACCCCATCCACACCCATTATCTCACATATACCAATTACAACACAACCACCCATGGTGTCGGTGACCCCTACCCCATTCTAGAATCTTTTCCTCTCTATCCCACAGTCTCTGCCCCCAATCGCTACTAGAGTCACTTCAACTGTCCCACCTACATATACATATTATCAACAAACCCCTATCTCATCCGTCATTCATTCTGGGTATATGCCCTCCATGTCAGTCCCCCATTCTCAACCTTCCTATTCGGCATCACCATACACTGGAATGCCACCCACATCACATGTTCAGCACCAGCCCTCTTACACCACAGGAGGTGCCCTTCTATCACAACCTACCAATGACCTCATCAAGTTAATGATGGAAAGGATGCAGACATTAGAAGCATCAGTTTCTAGCTCACACAATTCCCTCACCTATGATGAAATCTGTAATGAGCCCATTCATCCATCCATTCCTATTCACCCATACCCTGTACATTGGGAAATGCCAAAATTCAACCACTTCAATAGTAAAGAAGACCCGTAGCAACATTTGTGGTCCTTCAAACATGGGTGTTACCTGATTTCCCATGATGACACTTTACTCCTACGGACCTTCTTGATATCCCTAACATGACCTACATTAGACTGGTATAGTGGGCTACCCAGACATTCCATCTACTCATTTAATCAAGTAGCCCAAGCCTTCTTAGACCACTTCTCAATCAACATTGTCAAGAAAGTCACCATGACTGATCTCTATTCCACTCGACAGTATGACGACGAGTCTATCACTGACTTTTTCGCTCGTTGGCGCAGCCTAATTAACCAGCTCACATTTCAATTACCTCAAACTGAGCTCATAGATTTGTTTACTTGGGCTTGCGCTAGACACATTTCACCAACCCTGTAGGTGCAGACCTTCCACACCTTTGATGAGGCATTCACCATGGCACGAAAATTAGAGATTTGTGCTATCGAAGAGAAGAAAATTCAGCTACGTAACAAAAACACCGCATTCAAATCAAATGATGCTTCTTCATCTTTGAAACCCCAGAACAACTATTCAAAATCCAAAGGATCTTCCAATGTCATAGTTCTCAAGGTTGGACCCTCTCACCCATCAAACCAAGCCAAACCTTCTTCTAATCTCTCTCCCATCCAAACTTTCCAGTTCAGACGAGAACAACAAAAGTACACCCCAATAGGGGAACCATATTCTTCTGTTTTGGAAAATCTTATTAAGGTTGGTGTCATTACCCTTCCACCTATAAAACCACACACTGGTTTTGACCCTGATCACCCCACACCCGCGTGGTATAAAGAACATGAATTTTGCAACTATCATCATGTCAAAGGTCATAGCGATGGTAACTGCATCACCTTCAAGAATATCGTCCAAGAAATGTTAGACAATGAAGATCTAGTCTTGGATAACCCAAATGCACCAGCCAACCAAAACCTACATATCTTCAAAAAACCATTCCCTAATCATGCCCCATCTTCCAACCAAACTGGTGACACTTCAACCAATGATAGCAATGTCGTGAGGTCCACACTATTTTTGATGACATACCAGTTGCTTCCCAATTGCTCCCTATTTCTTCCATAGACAAAATCCTAGCCCAAACTCCCCTACCTACACAGGAACCTATTTCATCTACTCCTCCACCCATAGAGGAACCCCCTTCATTTTCTCCTTCACCCATGAAAGAGCCCATAATTAGCACTCCCTCTTGCCTCTCAAATTACCGAGCAGTCATTAGTAGTACCTCTCCTACTCATAGGGGACACATGTCCACTCCCTACACCATCAAAATGAGAGTCTACCTCATCTTTCCCATCATCTCCTGTACCCATAGAATATCTTGTAGAAACACCATTGCCTTTAGGTGACCATTCTCCATCAGCCTTCCAAGATCCTGCTAACCTACTTTGGCTCTCTTACCCACAGAGTCTGAAGCTAACCATTTCCCTATTTCTCAAACATATTTTATGGGGATTGCTACTCGATCCACATCATCCCCACTTACAGCAGTACCATTTTCATGCTTGGCTGATTGCCTAGATTATGTTGATAGAGCCTTGCTTTGGGGACGTCTTCTACTTCCTGCTTCAACCCAAATGCAGTTGTCACTCACCTGAACACCTCCACAATCTATCCAAAAGTGTTTCAAGCAACCAAACCAAACACAACCATGTCTATTGGAACACCTTCTATGTCATTTCCCACATCCCAACACACACCTCTACCCATAACCCAATGCACACCTATACCTATGCCTATATCATCTCCCTTACCTAAACCCATCACTACCTTAGGGGTCATGCCGACATCAAACCTTACTCATCCACCCATCAAATTAGATTTAGCCACATCTTCCCAAACCAACACTAAACTCATTCCTATGCCTAAAAGGAAGACCCAACCTTCTAGGCCTCATACACCAACCTTGCCTACCACACCATTGTCACCTTCCCCCTTCCGTCCATCCTAGGACCTCACCCCTTGACCCTGACCAAACAACCTCATTCCCTAGTAAACCAAGAACGCAGCTAAACAACCTCCTCATCACGAACCCTCTAATATACCCAAAAACACAAACTCCCTCACCCTCACCTGTGACCTTCTTACCACCCATACCTCCACTACCTTCCATAACTTCTTCACTACCCATGACACTCTCCTCTCTTCCAATGTCACCTACCCAACCTCTACCAATCACCTTCACCACAACTTGGTTGCCCCCGTGGGTAACTCTTCCTCTTCCACCATATTTTTTCCCTTCTACATCTCATACTCCTGTGTCACTTTTACCCAAGAAGGTGCAACCCAAAGATAAGAATCCACTACCCTCCAATAAGGTATTCAAACCAACAAAACCTTCCATCACCATCTCTTCTACCATGCCTTTACCCAAAAAAATGCCATCAAAACCTAAGACCACTCCACATACCAAACTAGTGGACTAACCCATTCCTCCTCCTATAAAGCCTCTTCCTTCACAATCATCCACACCTATACCCAAACCCACACTCACCTCCCATTGTGATCTGTTAGTGGGGTCCTATGCCATTATTTTAGCCAACCTCCTTGAAACCTCTGTCATCACATTACCACCTCTTAGACCTTATGACCCGCTCAAACCCAAACCAAAAGGGTTTGATGAAACTAAAATTTGTGCCTACCATCATGTGCCAGGACACGATGTAGAGAACTGTAAGGCTTTAAAAACCACTCTTATCCAATTATGTCCTCCCAAAGAAAATTTTGATGATGACGATCTTCTTGATGAGGACCCCATTCCACGTTTTCCAATCTCCCCAAATATTCTTCCATTACCTACTCAACGACTAGTATCTCCACCCCCACAACCATTTCTCCCACCTCCAAAATTTGAGATCAACATGGTTTGTATTAGAGAATTAGCCAAACCACCACCCAAATGTCAATGTGCCCTACTCATTTCACAAGGCTCTTATCCACCGCTAGGATTTTTTCCCTCATGTCATTATACCTTTCATGGCACAGCCTCTCCATCCACCTCCCCTCAATTTAACATGATCCACATTACCACTCGCGACCAGAAAGACAAAGGCAAGGAAAATTTAACTAGTCCATCAACCAACCCTGTACCCAACATACCATCTGCACCCACACCCAAAGTCACCATTTGAGGTCCCACATATCCTATTTCCAATGGGGTCACACATCACACAATGCTAAAACAATTGCACCAATCCTCCCTCAAAATGTCTTTATATGACCTCATCCAAACCTCTGAGTCACATCGTCAAGCCCTCATGGAGGTCCTTCAATCTATTGAGGTTTTACCAAATGACCCCATGCCCATAGCCTCCATCATTACCCCTCATCACGTAGCCTCTCTCACTAAGTTTTCACCTTCCTCTACACCTCCACCTACTCGCTAAGTAGCCACCCTCAGCTTTTCAGATGAAGAGATCACTCCCTTCCAGTCTGATGACCCTGATCCTGCTCTTTTCATCTCCATCTATATTGATAATATATGCATATGATGTGTTATGATCGATGGTGGTGCTAGTATTAACATCATCTCCTCCCATGTGTACAACCAAATGTGCATACCTACCAATTACATGCATGGTAACCCAGTTATGTTGTGCTCCTTCAATGATGCCATGACCTCTACCCTGGGTACCATCATTCTCCATGTCCGTGTAGGTCCCCGCACTATCCTGGAACTATTCTATGTCCTAGAAGGGGAGTTCCAGTATAATATGTTACTTGGCTGACCTTGGATCCGTGCCATGGGTTGTGTCCCTTCAACTTTACACCGCTACCTCAAATTTGAACATGAAGGACATAACTACACCATCCCAGCTGACCCATCACCTTTCAAGACCTGTAACATGTTGTACTGGCCCAATGATGTACTTGTACCAGTCAAGGCATCTGTCACTACTCCCACTTCACCTTCACCCACAAGCCCATCCACCAAGTCTGCCATCGCCTCTCCCACATCTAACCCTTCCATTCCTACTAGCCGCCACAACCTCTACAGCTGACTCACTTGCTTCCCAATCATCTAGCGAGTCATCTATCCCCGCTACCCACATATCGACTACTGATCCCTTAGAAGGTGTTTTTCAATGCCTCACTCTGGGGGAGTACCACCTATATAATATCGACATGTTCCTCACTCTGCAAGAGTATGGGAACCTGCGTCAGCACCCTAGTTATGACTACCACGTAGGTGAGGTTTTTCCTTATGGTCCTCCCCACCTTCGCACTAATCTAATGTATGGGGGACTTGATATTTCCACTTATTCACCTGAACCTCCATCCCAAACATGACCATTTTCATCTGACTTACACTCCCTTACTAACCACCACTTCGCTCACACTTTCCTTCACCGTTGCGCATGGAAAGGCTTTGGCTTCAGTTTTTATGAACATGGCCACCATACTGTCATCTCTTGTACCACCCGTAAACACAATGACCGTAGTGGCATTGGATTTGATGCACCACCTCCCAAGAAGGCTCACATTGACCTCATTGAGGAAGACAAACCTTCTCCACCTCATTCACCCATGTCACCATCTTCACCCACGGAGTCCATAGATCCCTGAATCTATTCCTCCTAACTTTTTTTTTTTCGTAAACACAATTTCCTGGGACCTCTAACCTATCAACATGATGGTAAGGCTACCTCTTCTCTCCCATTCCTATACTCTGACATGATCAATGACGATACACCTTCTATTAATGTTCATTCAATGTCAGGATGATGAGTCCATCCTCACCTACCTTGGTGTGGAAGATTCTTATATTCACTGGTCGTTACCTTCTGAGACACAAACCATGTTGAACGAATCAACCATTGAAATCAACATTAACACTCAGGATGACCCGCACATTCTAAAGATAGGCCAATCTTTAGATGCTACTGAGAAGGAAGCTTTTACCTCTTTCCTTCAGGACCATAGCAACACTTTTTCCTGGTCCTATGCCGATATGCCTGGTATTGACCCAAAAATCATGGTCCACAATATCGTAACCATTCCTGATGCCAAACCCATCAAACAAAAGCTGCAGAAAATGCATCCTCGCATTGCTCTTCTGGTCAAAGAAGAGCTTCAATGCCTTCTCTCAGTTTCCTTCATCCTACCCATTGACTATCCCCAATGGATTTCTAACATCATTCCTATCACAAAGGTGATAGGGGGACTCCACATTTGCATGGACTTCCATGACCTCAACCTAGCTTGTCCCAAAGATGATTTTCCCCTACCAGGCATTGACCAATTAGTTGATCTCACCGCCGGCCATGAAATGCTATCACTCATGGATGGTTTCTCAGGTTATAATCAAATATTACTTGCTCCAGAAGATCAACACAAGACTACCTTCATCACTCCTTGGGGGACCTTCTGCTATCGAGTCATGCCTTTTGGCCTTAAAAATGTTGGTGCTACATATCAATGAGCCATGACTTACATCTTCCATGACATCATGCATCACATATTGGAAGATTACGTAGATGATCTTCTTGCCAAATCCAAACATTGAGCTGAACACCTAACCATCCTTAAGGTCATCTTTGACCACCTCATCAAGTATTGTGTTCATCTTCAACCAAAGAAGTGCATCTTTGCGGTACTTTTAGGAAAACTCCTTGGTTTCATCATTTCTTTGCGTGGCATAGAAGTCGATCCTGCTAAAGTAAAGGATATTCTAGAAATGCCTCCGCCTACTAATCTCTGTCAACTTCGAAGCCTACAAGGTAAGTTGCAATCCATTCATCGTTTTATCTCACAGCTTTTAGACCGTTGTCAACCATTCCATCATCTTCTCAAGAAGGATGTTTCATTCAAATGGGATGATGAATGCCATAAAGCCTTTGAAGCCTTAAAACAATACCTTCTTCAACCACCAGTGCTCATTCCTCCTAAGGATGACCAACCCTTTTACCTATACATTTCCACCACTGACCATTCTTTAGGTGCCATGCTCGCTCATCGTGATGAGCAACATAGAGAGAAAGCGGTTTATTACATAAGTCATACCCTTCTGGACTACGAAACTAGATATACCCATGCCAAAAAACTCTTCTTAGCCTTAGTTTTCATCACCACCAAACTCCACCATTACCTACTCAACCACAAAACCTTTGTTATTACCAATACTGACCCCTTACACTATATGTACACCAAACCCTATCAACATCAATGTGCCACACATTGGCTTATGCTTCTTGTTGACCTCGACCTCGAATTCATTCTTCAAAATTCTATCAAGGGCCAAGATATTGCTGATCAACTAGCAGATGCATCTCTTTCCGGGAATCAACCCTCTAACTTCAATTTCCCAGATGAATACATAGCTACCCTCTCCTTAGATGAACCCACTTACCAAATGACACTCTTCTTCGATGGCTCCAAGTGTCAGTGTGGAGGTGGGGCTGGTGTTATCCTCATTCCTCTTGATGGTGAACCTATGCCTTTATCTTTCAAACTGGATTTTGATTGTACAAACAATATCGTTGAATACGAAGCACTCATATTGGGTCTCTAGGCAGCTTATGCCTTAGATGTTAAGTCAATCAATATCTTTGGTGATTCCTAGCTGGTCATAAACCAAGTCAATGGTATATACCAGTGTCGTAATGAGATACTTCAAAAGTATAAGCATCACGTAGACATACTTTTGACCACCTTTGACCGTTATGAACTTCAAACCACACTCGTTCTACCAATAAGTTTACAGATACCATGGCCTACTTGGCTTCTCAGATACCCACTTCGCCTGCCAACTCTAAAATATTTGTCACAATACAAAGGTTGCAATCACCCTCTTATTTACCTCATGAGGTCTACTCCATCGGAACCGTTGCACCTGACCCACGTGACCTTTGGTATAAGAAATTTGTAGACTATCTTTCCCTTTCCATTCTACCCACCGATCTCACTCGTAATGGACAACGTGCCTTTCTTAAAAGTGTCTCTCGTTATGTCATCATGGGTGGTCTCCTTTATAAGTGTGGCTTTGATGGTATTCTCTTACGATGCCTTACAAGTTCTAAAATTCCCTACACCATCAAGGAAGTTCACGATGGAATTTGTGGAGGTCACTTTAGTGGTTTAGCTATCGCAAAATGCATTCTTCACCTTGGCTATTATTGGCCAACCTTAAACCATGATTGTTTTGATTATGTCAAACATTGTGTGAAATGCCAACAACATGCTAATCTTCATCACACACCTAGTCATGCCTTGCAGGTCGCACGAGACCTTTGGCCTTTCTCTCAATGGGGCTTGGATCTTGTCGGCGAGATCAATCCCCATTCTTCACAATGCCACTAATGGATTATAACCGCTACTGAATATTACACTAAATGGGTAGAATCCATCCCCCTCATTTCTACAAAAGCTGAGAAAATATGTGAATTCATCAACCATCACATCATTTGTCAATTTGGTGTTCCTCACCACCTCATCACTGATAATGGAAAGAAATTCAAAAACAAAACCCTACATAATTTATGCGATGCTTTTGGCATCCAACTCAGTTTCTCATCACCTTATTAACCAAAACCAATGGCCAAGCAGAATCAACAAATAAAACCTTGAACAAAATTCTTATGAAAGTAGTTGACGATACTGGCAAGGATTAGCATTCACACATTCCTTTCACCTTGTGGGCTTATCGCACTGGTATTCACACTTCGACTGCTGCCACTGAAAGGAATGATAAGAATATTTTTCCAAGTTGCGATCTCAGATGATAATAGCACACCACATTAGATTTGCAAAACAGAAGAGCTAAAATACCATATATGGAAATCCATCATAATCCATAATGCTCAATACATTACAATAGAATTCCTTGAATTATTCAATAAGAAAGATGTACATATAAGAGGAGGGAAGTGCAACTACTACCTAAATCAGTGGTGAAGAACTCCCACTAACTGATACTGGTAGTTAACTCCAAAAGACTAGTAAGCTAACTCCACACAACTAGTACACCTAAGCAAGCTAACCCAACAAGTGTAGGGCTAACATAAGTGTAAGAATGGGGCTTGGATCTTGTCGACGAGATCAATCCCCATTCTTCACAATGCCACTAATGGATTATAACCGCTACTGAATATTAAACTAAATGGGTAGAATTCATCCCCCTCATTTCTACAAAAGCTGAGAAAATATGTGAATTCATCAACCATCACATCATTTGTCACTTCGGTGTTCCTCACCGCCTCATCACTGATAATAGAAAACAATTCAAAAACAAAACCCTATGTAAGCTATGCGACGCTTTTGGCATCCAACTCAGTTTCTCATCACCTTATAACTCGAAAACCAATGGCTAAGCAGAATCAACAAATAAAACCTTGAACAAAATTCTTATGAAAGTAGTTGATGATACTGGCAAGGATTAGCATTCACACATTCCTTTCACCTTGTGGGCTTATCGCACTAGTATTCACACTTCGACTGCTGCCACTGAAAGGAACGATAAGAATATTTTTCCAAGTTGCGATCTCAGATGATAATAGCACACCACATTAGATTTGTAAAACAGAAGAGCTAAAATACCATATATGGAAATCCATCATAATCCATAATGCTCAATACATTACAATAGAATTCCTTGAATTATTCAATAAGAAAGATGTACATATAAGAGGAGGGAAGTGCAACTACTACCTAAATCAGTGGTGAAGAACTCCCACTAACTGATACTGGTAGTTAACTCCAAAAGACTAGTAAGCTAACTCCACACAACTAGTACACCTAAGCAAGCTAACCCAACAAGTGTAGGGCTAACATAAGTGTAAGAATTATCTTAATAAATAAATAAAAGGATAAATAATAACCTACACTAACACCCTCCCGTAAGCATAGCTTAGGTGGGTGGAAAAGAAGGTGGGTCCTAGCAACGAGGCCTGATGAGGTACCCATATACAAAAGCTCGGAAAATTGGACACCACAAGGTACCCAAAACCAGTAATAACAAAGTAGAGAGGGTAAAATCCTGCTATAAGATATCCTTAGAAGCTCAGCTCCAAAAACTTGTATAATGCTGAAGAAGTGTGGTGCGCACTGTGGTCTGAATCCACTGCTTGATCATAGAACTCAAAAATAGTTGACACTGGGCTTCACCAGAATAGCTCCATGCAAGGAGACTATCAATGGAGTGATGTCGAAAGTGAAAAACAAACACCAAAAATAATTTGATCAACTAATACAAATAGGTGTGCCACGATCCAAGAACAACCAAGGAAACAATGCAAGGACATGAGATCCAAATAAATAGGAGTGCCACAATCCAAGAAAAGCAAAGGTAACAAGGCAAGGACATGAAACCTGAAGAAGTAGTATCAACACCACACCCTCCCATACTGCAGAATGGGTAGAGTGACACCACAAATCTGTATGAGTTGTCAAAATCAACTACTCAAACACTAACAAACTAACTCTGGGCTCCACCAGAATAGCTCCCCCACAAGAGAGACTGTCAACATGCCAAAATAAGTGTTAAAAATACAGATCTAAAATATCACAACAAATAAGAGAGATATAAATGTATACACCCATAGATACAAGAATGTAATACCCAAAAGTTTAGGATGTCGGGCTCAATCGAAATTACGTCCGCAAGTGATCATAACACCCTCCCGAATTTGGCACTTTATAATTGAGTGCATGTAAATATTACAATGAGTAACAATACCTTTTACATTTAAAATATGTGTATAAAAATTTCACCAATGTGTAGATCTTGAAAAAATACACAATTTCAAAAAGAAGATCACCTTAATCCGAGCTACAGATCAAAAGTTATGAACTCTAGAAGGTTTTGTTATTAAAATAATATTTTAATGTTGATCTTTTTTTCAAATAGGTACACGTGACACCCAAATGTCCAAAGGGTAAAAGAGTGCATCCACACGATACATGTTTACGACTAAAGGATAAAAGTCTACGCCCAAAACCTAAAATGTCCAGAGGGTAAATCATTGCATCTAAATGGTACACGCTTATATCCAATGGATAAAATAATGCACCCAGAGGGTACAGATCTGCGTCCAGTGGATAAAAGACTACATCCATAGTGAAATATCCAGAGGGTAAAAGAATGCATATAGAAGGTACACACTTACATCCAATGGATTAAAGAATGCACTAAGAGGGTACAGATCTGCATCCAGTGGATAAAAGACTACATCCAAAACCAAAATACCCAGAGGGAAAAAGAATGCATCCAAAAGGTACACACTTATATCCAATGGATAAAAGAATGCACCCATAGGGTACAGATCTGTGTCTAGTGGATAAAAGACTGCATCCAAAACTGAAATATCCAGAGGATAAAAGAATGCATCCGGAAGGTACACGCTTATATCCAATGGATAAAAGAATGTACCCATAGGGTACAAATTTGCATCGAGATTTGACTATCTCAATACATGGTCGAGTTTACAGTTGATTCTAGGGTTTTGGCACCTTCCAAATCCAATGGTGCACTTTGTTTTGCATAAAAATGCATGTTGCAGAAAAGTGCTAACAAATTCCAAATAAATGAAAATAATAAACCCTTGTTTGCAAAGAAAAACTTACAGATGGATGTCTACATCATCTATTGCTCTGATACCATGAAAGGAATGATAAGAAAAAATTTCCAAGCCGTGATCTTAGATAATAATAGCACACCAGATTATATTTGCAAAACATAAGAGCTAAAATACCATATATGGAAATCCATCATAATCCATAATGCTCAATACATTACAATAGAATGCCTTGAATTATTCAATAAGAAAGATGTACATATAGGAGGAGGGAAGTGCAACTACTACCTAAATCAGTGGTGAAGAACTCCCACTAACTGATACTGGTAGTTAAGTTAACTCCAAAAGACTAGTAATCTAACTCCACACAACTAGTACACCTAAGCAAGCTAACCCAACAAGTGTAGGGCTAACACAAGTGTAAGAATTATCCTAATAAATAAATAAAAGGATAAATAATAACCTACACTAACAGCCACACCTTTTCTCTAGTCTACAGTACCGAGGTTGTCTTACCTCTCGAAGTCCAAATTACATCCCTCCACATCTGGCAGTGCAAAACAACACACTGCCTCCATAATCAGAACTACTAGCCTCATCTCCTCAGGATGGGCCCAGTACATATCTCAATAACTCATGTTGGCACTATGGAACCTCAACTCCATCAGCCCCTGATCCAACACTGTCAACATCAACTCCTCATATTCCTCTGAGGAAATCGAATACACTTAAGTCCATACTATCGACATCCGCAGGATCCTATAATCATCCTCCAAGGTGACTGTCATCTCACATATTGGCAAACGAAATATGTTGGTCGTTGAATCCCATCTATCGATGAGGGTGACCATCAAACTCAGCTCCCAAACTACAAGCCGATAGCATCTAACCCCAATCAGGTTGACCTCTACAATATGGCGCCACTCCTCGGTTGTCGTGCTCCCTCGTACAACTAATAATAAGGGCGTTACCTTATCTTGCATCTGTAACTGGTCCCTTGCCTACATCCAACAAACCATCACATTATTAAACCTTGACCATACCCGCATTCACCCTTGACCCCCCACCTATAACTATTACCCTGCCTATTTTCAGTCAACAATACCTTCCTATCTCACCCACCCACCCTCACTCATCTCCTGACCCATTTTTCTATCAATGCCAACTGGCATTAGTTCTTCTTAGCTGACATTAGTCTCCCAAAACCGGCATCGGTCACCCCATTTGTGACCGGTGTTGGCTAACTCCCACCAACATCGGCCAACCCTTGACTGACATTGGTCACTGTCCCGGCGATAATCTGTGAAACCTGACCCATTCTCTCTAAAAACTCCCATATTCTACCCTTCCTAACCACCCATTCCTACCCAAATATCACCTCAACATTTCCCCACCCCTCTTCAACCTACATGCAACTTCCTACCTTTCCTACTTCACCCATTTTCTCCCAAATTCAAATTTATTTTTTCCCCCCAAAACCCATTTTACCCTAACCTGATTTCTATAAACAAATCTATCTAACAAATGAAGTGTGAGATTGAATCTTACCTCGTCGCGATGTCGTCTCTATGGGGGCACGTCGAGCTGCTACATTGGTGGTCCACCTGACCCCTCTCCTACCTCTGCCATCACCAAATGCCCTCCTCACCTCCACCCAATCAAATTGATCCCCCTGCGCTCGTGGATCCATCTCCCTAGATCCTCTCACCAACTCCTACTCTCAACCTCAACCGAGTACAATGCCCTATCCTTCTCTCTCAGAAAAAGCACCAAAATTCAAACGGCTCTGTCATTTTCTCCAACATCACAACACAACAATGATTCTATAAAATACGAAATTTTTGTTTTATAAACCCAACCCGACTTGACCGACGCCAGTCCTATTTGTGCCCTGGCCAACCAACATCGATCACCCTATAACCGGCATTGGTCTACCCTTATAACTATTTGGTCTTTCTAAGCTTCTTTTTTCCTACAACCATTAGTGCCAATGCACCTTTTTATCATTCCAAACACCCATTGAACCATACCTACAAACCCAACCTACCCCTATATTGCCTTTGATGCATCTTAGGAGTTGTTATTTACCTATACCTTGGCCTTACCCGTGTCATTACATATATACCTTGACTTGAACCACTTTTGTGACCTCTGACCCTCCGCACTCATTGTACCTTGCGATGTTGTTACCCATGTTGTTCGTCCTACTGACCTTACCTTTCCTATTGCCATGTTATTTATCCTAACCTGACCTTTGGTGTATCAGAACATACATAAACGTTCCTAAACCTAACCTTTGTTGTGTTTCCACACCATATCCTATACCTTGGATACCAGAATCACTTCAACCTTGTTTGGATAGACCTATTCGACCTTAGACGATGTAGAGTTTGAAATCTTCTCAACCTGGTACCATGTCGCAGTTTCCAATGTGTGTTTACGTTCAATGGCCACTACCTTCAACCCTAACCCATTTACCTGTTTACATGATTTGACCTTTTACCTTTACCCAATGCGCCCATTGATCTTCATTGTTCCACCTCCTCATTTTATCAAACCACTCACTGCTTCCGTCTTTCACCTCATCGGTTCCTAGTTTGAGGGGTGTTACCTTCACCCACGCTTGGGGAAACACCACCCTCATTTCCACTCGACACAACCATCTCCTATTTTTGTTAGCATCACTTACCAATACAAACCATGTAACAAAAAGGGGCAAAATTTAGACACCAAAATTGGGTCACACTCCCCTTGGTCCCCTTTCGAATAACCAACTCAAACACGGTCACCTAACCACGACCCTTATACCCCACATTAATATTAATTTAATTATTTACAATTAAATTAATACCCATCCCCACCCCATTTATTAATTTAATTTAGTTATTTTAATTAAATGGATGCACACCTCACCTAGACACCTCACCATAGACCTATTCATAGCATGTTTCTATAAATGAATAAGACTTAGTTCAACCCTAAAAATAAGTTCCTATTATTCCTCTAACCACCTTCCCGCTCATAAAAAGAAACGTCCATCTTGATCCGTGGGAGAAATTGACAGACTTGGCCCAAATGATTGCAAAATCTGTCATTTTTAGTAAACCTAGGGAATCCAACCTTAACCGATGTCGGTCATCCATAAACTGACGCCGGTCAACTAGGAACCATCATCAGTTACCATATAACCATTTTGGTAACCTTGTGGGAGAGGTTGGACACATTTTCAAATTTGGGAGAAAAAGGAGATCTACATGCAAGGAAGAACCAGAGCTCTTTCGCACATCCAAGCAGCCATAGCTAGCATCAAGACAGATCCAGAGGTATCGATCTCACAGTAGCATTTCGGGAAGCACCGCTATGACACCAAGATCCATCCCACCGATCAATCATCACCACCATCTAGCCATTGGATATACAACATCAGTAAGTACGTTTATCATCTATGTTATTTCATCCTTGTCCTGTCTTAAAGGTTTTTGTCATCTCAGTTATCATTTTCTACTTGCATTCCCTTTTCCCCACTATTCCTCTTTTTGTAAACTCAACCATTCCTCCACCCACACCATAAAACCACCTATACCCGACTTCTACATATCTCTGAGTGTTCCTAAGATCCCCCACATACCTCGTCATTCCCCCTGTCATCTTTTTCCGACCTCAGCTCAAACCCCACAACTAGATCTTATTGAGTTTTATCAACCCGCATCTACCGACGCTGGTTACCCATAACCATTGTTGGTTCTTCCTAACCATGATCGGTCATACCCAACCGACGTCGGTCTCTATGTCTGCCAACACTGTGTTAACTAGCAACCAACCTACCTATCAAAATAACCAAAACACCTTACCCAACCCTGCTAAGACCTTGTTTGTGACTTGTAGACCACCTGAACAACCTACAACCTGACCTGAAGACCTTGACCCGCATAGTTTTTAGTATTTAATTGGATCGAAACTGATAGTGATCTAAGGTATCCAAATCAGAATACTATTACTAGATTCGTTTATGTACGTATTTCAATTATTTTATATTTGTTTTATAAAAATAGTGGATTGATAGCCCTCTATGAAGTATCACACTTCCCAGATCTAGCACGTGCTAGGCAGTCCACTGTCATATATTATTTAACTCTTCTTTTGAGGTCTTTTTTCTATTTCAGGTAGTTCCTCCTAGCCAAAACGAAGCTCTCACAGTCAACATCGAATCGAGAAATTAGAACGCGCGCATAACCTAAAAACCAACCATCGTAACAGGTATTCCTCCTCATCCCATAACATTATTTGTTTCATCTCATTCAAAATGTAAAGAAAAAGGTGAAACAAGAACCATTAAGAAAAGAGGGTTCAATTGTGAGATTATCATAGGAAGATGTGTAAGTGGAGGTGCATCATTCAAAAACACGTGAAAGTAAGACTCAAGAGAAAGAGAGAGGACGGAAGGAGTAGGTGGGGAAAAATTACCATAGCAATAGGGATAATAAGGCCAAGGCCATCAACAGAAGTGGGTTCTAACATATCCTGAGAAGGAAGGAAGAGAATAATCCTTCAAGAAGTCCACAGGAAAGGGATATGTAGAGGTGCAGAGAAGTTTCATCAGGAGAAAATCTTACAATGATAGAGCAAAAAAAGAAGGGAGAAGTTCATTTACAGAGCAGTATGCAGAAGATTACATGAGTGCAAAAATATCTGTGTAGGGAAGAGTTGGAGGCAAGCAGAGACTTGTGCGAGAATAAGGTAATAGCGAGGAAATACTCGCGAAGGATCGAGTAGAGAGATCCATTTGGAAAATGAGTAAGTCAAGTTGTGGTGGGTAGAAGCTCACAAATATTCATAAGATAGCTTGGAGACATCACATGAAGGTGACCAAGGAATGGAAGAGGCATCGAATAAAGTGCAAGAGAAAGAAATAAATGGATCGGTTGATGAAGAAGTCGGGACTAGTTTTCTGAAGGGTAGTTTTTGCACTCACTAAATATGCTTAAGTAGGACCTCAAGTTTTAAGTACCCTAGGTGTTTGATGCATGGGCATCCTATGATGAAGAAAAAAATACCTAGACTAAGGTAGTAAGGTGTGTGCACAAGAATTGGAAGACACACAAGGAAAGAAAAGGAGAAGCAATGGATATTGGTAGATTGTTGACTATGAAGCAACTAGTCAATATAAAGAAGCACGCAAAATAAGAGAGAAAGGGAAGCGTGAAAAGGAGACACATAGAAAAATTCTATGAGAGAAAGGTCACATAAGAGAAAAAGAGATTGAAGAAGTGTCTCATAACCATGAAAGGATCACAGAAGCACATGATAAGCACAGTAAAAGGAGAAGCCGCCAAGGACTGGTAAACCACCGACCGTGAGGTAGCTAGTCAAGAGGAAAAAGAGTCGTAGGAGATAGTGATCATGATAAAGAAAGGAGTGGCCTAAAGTCACAAAATAAGAGGTTTGCGTAGAAAAAAGTGCATAATATAAAGCGTGGTGTACAAAGGTGACTGAGTCAAGGAGAAGGAAGAATACCATGAGAATCAGTTCAAGAAGCAAGAGGCGTGGGAAGAATAATGTGTAGGAGGAAAGTATGTGAGGAGTATGAAAGAATGTAGATGCGCCATGAAGAAGATCCCAAAAAGATACAGGTGAAGGACGAACAAGATACCAAGAAGGAAGTGGTTAGAAGTAGGTCCAAACCCATAAGTTTGTAAGGAATAAGATGCTCGGAGAAGAGGAGAGTGAGAAAAGGAAGCTCCAGGAGATGCGCATAAAGAAGAGGTCATAGCAGCAAGAAGGAAAGAAAAGGAGGAAGAGATAAAATGAACATGAAAATGGTGTGCAATAGAAGTACGTGATGAGAAAAAGGCCATGAAAGGAGAAGATCATAGGAGTGACAAAAAAGTAGGGTCATAAGTAGCGTGTAGAGCCAAGCAACACACAAAAAGGTAGTCGCAAGAGGAAGGAAACATGAGAACAAGAGAAGAAGAAAAGACAAGAAGGGAAGTGCATGCAAAGGAAACATGCAGGAGGAGGAAGCCCGGGAATAAAGTGGGAAAGAGAAGAGAAAATTCCAAAGGCTTTAGGAAGAGGTTGATGGACTAGGACGAGCATGGACGCGCATGGGAGAAAGTTGAAACACCAAGGAGTAGGAGAACAACTACAAGTGAATGGCAAGGCACAAAGAAATCCCACATACTTAGTGGAAGAAGGAAACGGTGAAGCGTGAGGGACGATGCTCGAGAAGTAAGAGTGTAGTGATAACTAGTAGGAGAAGGACAAAGGATAAGCCTGGATGGTCACTTGGTTGATGGTTATTAGATGATGGGAAGGCGGATAAGGAGGATGCAACCACCAAGAGATGTGGTGCATAAGGATTAGGCAGAGGTAGACTACACAGATGAGGGAAATAAAGACGTCGGATTTAAATTTAAGTTTGAGTAAGAATTTTGGAAGAGACGGCACAAAAAAGAGAGAAGCAGGAAGACTTGGTGCACTTAGATATAAATAGCAGGGGATTTGTTAAGTTAACGGTTGTTGGATTGAGTGGGTAGTAAGGTCGAATTCGTTGACCAAAAGCTGAGAGCAGAGTTGAGTTGCAGGCCAGGGGGACCGAGAAGAGGTTAGGATCAGTCATTGTATCCGAAAGAAAGAAGAGTGAACAAGAGTGAGGAGGGACTAGTTTAGCCCTAGGAAGGGCCAGCATTTGTAAAGCCTCATAGAGGGATGTATATGCTCCATTAGAGAGAAGTAATGTATGTAGAAGTTGTATGGCCATTCAACAGTAATATAAGGAAAATATAAACAGTTTTCCACCGCTATGTTAACTTTGAAAATGGTAGGCTTGGAGAGTACTTGGTAGAGGTTCATTGCTCGTCGTTTAAAGTCTCACTCGAGATGTTGAAAACAACATAAACATAATATTATGAGATAAATATTTGACATGAGTATGAATCAAATCATAAAAATATACTACATTAATATAAGTAAACCATGTTAACCAAACCAAACCATGTGAAACTCATTAAAACACTCAGATGAGTCAAATGACAACCTATAATCCATATACACAAGAACAATACATTATATTAAAGATCCAATCATAATTATGTGATATGCATTAGAAAACAAAAAATAATACATTTGTTTACAAGATCATCTACCATTATCATACGTTCAAACCCTAACATGAAACCTTAAAGATCGTCAAGTGACCAACACTAAGTCAAAAAGTCTACAACTAATCAAGTCTAATAAATTAAATTTTACACCTTTCTCGAACTTATAGTGTCCTGAACCAAGTTTCCACATAGGGTCGTGTATAGAAACTTTGGATAAGTTTTGCTGAGCAAATTTGCCTTAGGAATATCTCGATTCATCTTGTATTCTATATTTCATGAGAGCTAAATACTTTTCAATTGATTGTCATGGTACTTATCAGTTTTTTGAGCATTTGAGATACTATTTACTCCTCTCCTCATTTCATCTCAACATGAATCTTTGATCCAAATCTGATGAGCATGTTTGATTATCATAGGAATGAAGTAGTATCTTCAAATTTTGACATGTTGCCACTCATATGTATCAATTTGTTGAGATTGTGTTGATTCCATTTCTCACATGCAATAATACCTTATGAAAGGATTTTTTTATACTGCACCTTTATTCAAGTGGTCAATAATATGGGTCGCCTAGTGGTAGATGTATGGGATTCTAGTGGAAGTTGTAGAGTTGACTATAATTCTTGAACAATGTTTCACTTTTGGGATATTTAACATATTTCCTTCTAGATCTTCTAAACAGATCTCCATTGATGATAATCTAGTATATGGATTTGCATGGAGAATTATTAGGTGACACCTTCTTGTCACGGAGCAGTCTAATTTTTTTTCATACTTCTACACTCATTGTCACATGTTTAGGACTCTTTGTCTACACATCTACAATTTTCGTTATGTGTCCTTACACTGGCTTTGTCACACGTCTCAAACTCTACCAAGAATACTCGAATTATAACTTTAGATGATACTTTATTAAAATTTGGGCTTGTGTGTATCAAATCTAATCAATGTGTGTACTTCAAGGAGAAGATGATAGTCCTCTATTCGGATGAAATTTTGTTCATTAGTAAATGCAATGTAATGATCAAGTAGGTTAAGTCTCAATCATATGTTTTGTTTGACATAAAGGATATTGGTGCTACAAAGTTCATTTTGGGTATGGAAAATAAACAAGATTGTGTAGATAAGAAGCTCTAGTTAGACCAAAAATATATTTCAAGAGGTTTTGGATAGGTTTGGGATGTATGACAACGATCTTTTCGTAGACCCTTTACAATTGGTCAACAACTTTCTATGATGTAGTGTCCAAAGACATAAGAGTTAGGGAACATGTTTTAGGCTTTATATGCAAGTGTGGTAGTAAGCTTGATATATGAAATGGTATGCCAAAAACCTGATATTTTACATTCCATATGAGTAGTCTGATCTGGGGAAAAACATTTGATTGTAGTGAAAAGGATCTTCATGTATGTGTCTAATAATTCTAACTATGCACTTTGTTGTCGGGTTAGTCCTAGTGAAAGAAGTATATTTAATCTTCATTATTTATGGATTCTTATTGGGGTGGATATCTTGACTACTATATATTTATCAATGCATGTGTGGTTAACTTGTTTGGTGGAGTTGTAAGTTGGATGAGAAAATTATAGGCACATGTTGTGATATCCACCACATAGGCTAAGTACATAACAAACTTCAAGCACGGAAGAAATTGGTTTACCTTTCAATATTATGTTCCATTATGGATTCATCAAAAATGTTTTAAGTACATATTGCAACAATCAAAGTGTGAATTATCTAGCAAAGAAACATAAGTATCACTCTTGGATATAGCACATTAATGTGCAATGTCACTTTTTAAGGGAAATAGAGGTGGAGAAGAAGATATTGCTAGAGAAGGTGGACATTGATGAGACCATAGTAAATTCATTGATGAAGGCATAGAGTACTAAGAAACTTTCTTGGTGTAGGAAAGAAAAGGGTATTATTGCTCATAGCTACTCAAGTATGGATTTATGTTACATTCATGTAAAGTGTTCAACAAGTGGAAGAACGTTGAGAATGTTTCAAATTTGTGTGGTTTCACACAAGAATTTTATGCACATATCTTGTGTTGTACATGCTTGTGCGGGGAATTTGTGCATAGAGGGCTTTATTAAGACATGTGCAATGGGGTCGTATAGTTGTGTGCAACGTTACGTATTAGAAGGCTAGTGTACATGAAAATTTACAAAGTGGTGTGTAGTGTGAGTTGCACAAAATGGTAATACAATGTATGTTTGTTGCAAGGAATTGCCATACACTTATCAAACAATATATTTGTCGTTAAAGGTATGTCTTGATAATGATCTAACATTGTTGATAGAGGAGCTTATGTAATTATTACTTTTCTCAGTGATTGCTAAGACTCTAATGATTCTCCTATTGCATGAGGAATATAAAGTGAAGTATTTGTATTAGAGCACATACGCTTTTATGGAGAGTACACTAGACATATGTAGAGTATGCTTAACAATCTCTAGATTTTTGGTCAATTAGATGGTTTAGTTTGGTTGATTTCATTTGATTTAAAATATTATTCCATGTATATATTTACACGGTGTAGTGTATGAACTATATATAATCTACATAAGTTTTAAAGTTATTATGTGTACTAGAAACGGTTTAAATCTAAATAATAGAACGACGATTACTTTGTTGGGTTTTTAATCGAAAAGAGTTTTCCCAAATTAAATATTGTGTGTAATCTATGAGCCATTTTCTAATACGTTGTTTAGATTATATTTAGCATAATTCTTCCTTATTTGTGGCTCATTGCAGAGGGCTCAGAAACCCATTAACATAACAATTAATGTGTTGGGTATGCATTAAAGCCTTGATATGTACTGCCCAAACAAATGGAATCCTAGACCAACCTCAATTTCTCCCTATTACTAAAAAATAATTAACTAATCTATAAAAACATTAGTTGGCAAATATCCAACACTCTGGAGTATCAAAGAGCGAAGTTGTAACACAACGCGAGTACCATCAATCTCTCATTTGGAACAACACAACTTATTACAAGTAAAACGTAAAATTGAAACCCGCGTCCTAAACCACCTAAAATAATGACCAAATTCAAATAAACTATCCCATTATATATATACACACTAATCAAAAATTATTATTGAATTCCAAATTATCACTAATCTTGAATGCAAAAACACAAAAACAACACCTGACAATGGTTGTCCAAAAGTTATTCGGGCCCAATTCATTTGTTGTGCAATGTGAACAAAAAAACTCGCCCCTCCAACCATCTTTAAGTTTTTGTCGAATTTAACTGGTCCCCATTAATCAATCTTACGCAAATTTTTACTCGGTAGGTGGGGAAAAAGGGGGAAATATTTGCTTCCTTTTGATTATGCTCTCCATAGTTTTGTTATGGATTCATTATCCATATCCATAAATCCAAAAAATAATACCATAGAATCTATAAGGCTCATACGAGTAAAAGTAAATGAAAATAATTCATGCCCACTTTATCAAACATTCTCAAAAAGATTTGTGTAAAGTGATTGACTTTTGTGAACAAATCATAATTTCAAGTGCGTTGACAAAGGGGTTTTTGTACACAATACCTTGTCTTGGGATCTTATGAAATACAGAGAGTATTATCATCCATTGTTGATATGATATGATATATATGCTACAATTACTAGGTCATGATGGATATACCCCAAGTCAATGAGTGTTATTTCATGTCTTGTTGTTGTTCTATTTAGGTGGAAAAATGTGGGTTCTGTTACAACAATTTTAATGATTTGATGGTTGGCATGTTGTTTTCTATCCTTTTTGAAAAAGAGGGAATGAAATTTAGGGTTGGCCCTCCTTAATAAACATGTTTGCAAAGTGCTTTAGGTGTGCTTGTCATATGCCTTGCGTAATATTAAAAAATTGTAAATTTGGAGGTCCCCTTCAATCTCATCACACTGGTGGAGGAGGGGTCCCATGTGTCTGGCACTTTAGGAATGGCCCCCACATGTGAGAGCACTCATGTCGGCATGTCATTGGAAGATTTAAAAAATACATGCTTGCAAATAGAGGCCTTACAAAGGTGTCACTTCCTTGCTCCTCCCTAGTGGATTTCCCCTTTACGTGCTTCACACCCCTATTATGCCAACTTATGCCTTGGTAGTTTGTGTGACAAGACATATATCCCCTCGGAGGAAAAAGGGTAATAGTTACTCCATTTTACAAGCCCTTTTGTATAAGAATACATGTACATCTAGATAGTCAAAAATGGTCCGTTGCCTTTGGCATTATATATATATATGGGGTTCAAATTAAGTGTAAATAGTGTCTGGAAGTGATTTTAAATGTTTTTTTTTGTATTCTTAAATTTATTTATTTTTCTGATTTTCGTATTTAATTAGTTTCGTATGAGGGTAATTTTTAAGAGAGTCTCTCATAGTTATGGTCATTTTGATAGGTTCGTGTTAAGTTTGAGCCCTCTCATTCCCTTCCATTTTCCTTTCTCTTTCTCCTAAGAGATCAGTGTGTGTGAGCTAATGTGGTTCTACTTTAAATTTAATTCTCTATATAATTTAAGTGAGGTTTCTCATTTGAATCTAACACTTCTATCAAGCACATATTTATTACAAGAACACGAGGTGAAAAAATTAAAAATAAACATTAGAGCATTTATCATTGTTAATCATTAGAGTATTTATTGTTGTCTACAGTCAGTATTCTATTGTTTAGCACTTTTGGCACAAAAACTTGATAAATTAGATATTGTAGGCACACTTGAGTCATCATACAGAAAGAAAAGAAATTAGATATTGTAGGTAGATAAGAGTCGTAGAGTGTGGATCATAGCAAAAAACAAGTGAGTGGAAGTACACAAAGCAAGTAGTAAAAACAATTTTTGGTTGACAATCACTTGCCAAATGTGCCCCTAACATTTGCCAATAGTTTATGTAACACTTCTTTGAGAAGTGTTAAAGAAAAGAACATATGTGATTGTTTATAAATGATAAAATATAAACCCATTTAATTGTGGGGAAACAAAGGATACTAAAATCTTGGTGAAAGAATTTTTTGAAATGTAGAAGAGCTAATAATGGGTTTTCCTTATCTTCTTCTTTAAAAACTAAAAACTATCCTCTAATCAAACTTATTTTAATTGCTTTCCATATTCTCCCAACTAGTGCACATATCAAAGGGGGATTAAGCCTTAGGCAATACTAGGCAGCTGCCTAGGGTGCCAGTAGTCAAGGGGCGCTTGAGTCTAAAAATTTCCTTTTTGTCGGTTAATTTTATAACTTAACTTTAAAATAATTTATGTGAATATTTAATATTGATCAACCCATTCATAGATATTATTGTATAGTAACATAAATTTCATGCATACACATAAAAATGTTTTGTAATATTTTTGCAAGTGAAGAGAAAATATCACATATTTATAAGCACATATTGTTTTGTTGGTATTGTTACCCATTTTTTGATGTAGCTTCTAGATTATGTAGGTGTGCAGTTTGTTCTAGAAAATGGTTAATGCATTTTTTATAATGTCAATGGTGTATCTAGTAGAGGTGAGTATAATTGAAGGGAAACAAAGTAATTTATTTTCCATTCTTAATTTTTTGGAGAAAATTTCTATTATTTTGTTATGGAGGAATTCGTAGCCCTGGTCTAAATACGACTCTTTACAAAACCATGGGAGCTACATAAACATGGTTTTGTTTCTTTGCAAAGAAATGGCACTTTATTTTAGGATAGAGTTACTGTCACCTACTTGATATGGCTAAATCAGACATGTAAGAAACGTCATATAAAATATTAAATTTATTGCATTATGAGCTTCCACTATGATTAATGTTTTCCATCCAAAAAATATTTTTCATATTTATGTGATAATTTTTTAATATATTTTTATTATTATTTTATTATGACCATCATGTAGATTTGAAAATAAAAAGAATATAGACATATTTTATTTATTTACTTTATGGAAAATTATTTATTAACTAAATTTGTGAGGAGGGCGTCCACTCAAACTACTGCCTAGGGCGCTCTCGACCTTTAATTCGGCCCTGATGCCTGCTACAAACACGTTTCTCTCCTACAATATCCGCGCATTTTCTATGGCGCTTATGGCATACAGTCCCCAATTGGCGTATAGATTATTCACTACATGGCAGTATCCCCATCTGTTTAAACAAATTAAATTAGTAACTTGAGGAACGTTCAACATAGCTAGCAATAGAAATTATAATTTGATTTTTGTACTTTACCTGCAATGAGGCATGCGCTGGTTTGAATTTTTGAACCAGTTTCTATATATGGTGACTCTCATGTCTTTATCAACGATGTCTGTGTCTTCAGCTCCCAAAAGCATGTTGAAGTTATTGTTGGCGAGGTAGCAGTTGGAGATTGTAATGTCCGTGGAGCCTTCAACAGCAAAAACTAGACCATTTTCCCCATCGAAGCAGGTCAAGTGATCCACCAAAATGTATTACAAGTAGTTAGAGACACATTCGAGCATTTAAAGAAATTCAAAGAGCGACTAACATTCATCATATTACATTGATTAGTCATTAAACATGATAAGGGTTGATCATTACATTACACTAGATTGATTTCAAACTCGTTTTTTACCTAAGGAGAAAGATTCAAACAATTCTTCCCATCAAAGGGATTGATAATGATGGAGGGATGACACCAACCCCTCAAAAACATCCACAATTTTTTAATTTCAAAGTTTTGCAAGTTATTATTGAGCCATCATAGTTTTAAGGAAAGAGAGCGATTTCCTAGAGATTAAAATTCAAGAAAATCAAGCAAGGGAAAACCCCAAAGTAGATGGACATGTTCACAAAATCATATTTACCCTAGCTAAGAGTTTCTAGAACCATACTGTTGCGATACTAGTTAAGGATTAAAACGGTTATAGAAAAGGTTCAGTATTCACACTGATTTTTCAAGTTGTCTTCACCTTGGTTTTCAAGACTATGTTGCATTTTCTATTGCTTATAATATCTCTGAGATTATAAAAAAATATACATTCCTATAAAAAAACCTCTTAATAATTAGTTATACTTTAAGAATATTCTTCTATACAATTATGTCTAACTTGAATGTTTTAAATATGTAAGATCTGAATTGCAATATGTATGGGTAGGTGTATTGCATAATTAATGCTAATTTCCACATAAACATTTTAGCGAACCGACATTCCATTGAACCTATCCTTATGGTTTTACATTTTGGTGAACATGCATTGCTTTACACACAAGCTTAGGGTTCCACATGTTGGTAAACTTGCATTGCATTGCATACATGTAGCTTTATGGGGCTAAAGATTACTTCTTTCGTGATAGGTTTGATTTTTCTAGGGCATTTATTTTTCCAAATTCTTTTAGGTCTAATTATTGTTCTTCTTCCTTAGGGTTTTTTTAGAATCACGTATTTATTGTATCCCTAAACATTCCTTGTATAAGTTATTTTAAATCTTGTATTTCTATGTGATAATACTTTAGCTATTGTCATGGATAGGAATATTCCTAGATGTGAATCCATTATGGCATACTTTTCAATGTTTGTATTTTTGTGGCATATTCATACCATGTGTAGTATATTGTTATCATTGTATAAATTGTTTGTCTCCATGGTTATATAATTATTTCTAATTGCACCTCTTACGGTGTTACCTTACTTTTTTATACATGTTAGCTATAAATGTAATAGTGATAGTGTTCCATATTTATGTCTTGCTACACTTACCATTGATAGGGAATCCCTAAAGTATTTTATATGTATGTATTCATGTATGTATGTATGTATGTATGTATGTATGTATGTATGTATTTATGTATGTATGTATGTATGCGTATGCGTATGCGTATGCGTATGCGTATGTGTATGCGTATGCGTATGCGTATGCGTATGCGTATGCGTATGTGTATGCGTATGTGTATGCATATGTGTATGTGTATGCGTATGCGTATGTGTATGTGTATGTGTGTATCTTTGTGTGTGTGTGTGTGTGTGTGTGTCTTTTTTTCTAATATATGATGACTTCCTATAAGGTGAACCATATCATGCAAAGGAAGGCTACGGAAAATAATTCAATAGTTCCTTCTCACATTCCTCAACCTCAAGGTAGGATTAACCCAAACATCTATTGTAATCAAGTTTGAACAAAAGGTGGTGTTAAAATGGTAATGACTTTGTAGAAAAGAGAAAGGTGAAACATAGCCCATTATTCTAATTTATCATCTAGTTAAGCAAGGAATTAGATATAGAAAAGATTAAAAGACACAAAAAGATACCAAGTGCAGATTTATAAAGGATCAAACACCCACTAGAACTAGTAATATACCTTGTTTGTGAATAAGAGATATCTTGAGCTCATCATAACAATGTTAATGGTTGAAACTCTTTCAAAAAAAATGTCGAAAAAATCAACACTTATATGTCCACTTTAAGAAGTCTACAATGTATCCCACTTGAGAAACTGTGAGAGCATCATATGTCTCACAAAATATGTGTATAAATGTGTTCCTTGTACCACATGGTCATTTGTTGATCCCTTGTCACTACTTGTGCTTTACACTCATTGAATTTTGTGAATTATCATATATGTATGATTTCTCATGCAACAAAATATTCCAATCATAGTGATATATAATGCTATGGTGGAAACTCTTTGCATGTTTTACCTTTTATGTACATATAGTTTCCTCTTGAATAATAGTCTCTATGTCATATAATCTCTTGTGCCTAGTTTTTATGCATATGTTTGGCATATTTTCATGTGTTTATTGGTGTGTCTTTAGTTATACGATTTCTCTTCATCGTGCTTGTCATCTCCATGATTCTAAAAAAAATTATGTTTGGCATATATTTAGCATGTTTTCTCCATGTTCAACATGTATTTAGTGTGTTTTTTCTATGTTTGGTATGTCTTCAATCATTTTCATTTTGCTTGCCATTTCTTCAATGTTTTTGTTTCATGGCTAATGTGTCTTCCACTTGTTTGATGTTGAATGTGTCTTCAATGTGTTTGTTGCATGTTTGATTTGTATTTATCATGTTTTCTTTACATTTTATGTGTCTTCAGTGTGTATCTTTGATTTTTCCATGCCTCACATGTATTCATTGTTCTATCTATTTCTACATCATCGGTGTGTGTTTTTTGGATTATGTGCCTTCTTTGTGATAAACGTTTCTAAGATATTTTCTTCATGTTTGATTATATGTATGACATGTTCCTATTATGCTTAGCTTCACCAAGTTATTGGTGTGCCTGATGGTGTCATGATCTATTTTAAGTGTGTTGTATTACTTTCCTATGTTGACATGATTAATATCATGCATCTACTAGGGGTAATGACTTGTACTTTTTCCATACATTGATATGCCTTCCCCTTATTGTTATTATAATACTTATATTTTCACATTTATGGCATGTTAGATTTTCTTTTTCACTACTTCTACTTTGTGCAAATTAGGGCATATCATTCCTTATACTATCATCTACTTTTCTCATAAGAGCATATTATATCTATGATTACGTTAATTATATTCAATTATTTAGGGTGTACCACATTTTGGCTCTTATTGCTTACATATTGCACACACATGGAATATCATATCCCACACTTCATTGATTATGTACTACCTACATGGGGGGCACATTTTATTCTTATGGTTACGCTACCCACGTTTCACCTAAATGTGACATGTTACTATTAAGATTACATTTCTTGCACCTTTCCCATACGAGGTGTGACTTATGTTCCTTCAAAATCTCTCTCTCTCTAGTAGTGGATCTTTTAGCTCCTTACCGCCGTGGAGGAAAAATTGGATTATTCGGGGGAGCTGGAGTGGGTAAAACATAAGTGTTACCTTACTTTTTTATACATGTTAGCTATAAATGTAATAGTGATAGTGTTCCATATTTATGTCTTGCTACACTTACCATTAATAGGGAATCCCTAATGTATTTTATATGTATGTATTCATGTATGTATGTATGTATGTATGTATGTATGTATGTATGTATGCGTATGTGTATGCGTATGTGTATGCGTATGCGTATGCGTATGCGTATGTGTATGCGTATGTGTATGCATATGTGTATGTGTATGCGTATGCGTATGTGTATGTGTATGTGTGTATATTTGTGTGTGTGTGCTCTCTCCCTCCCTCCCTCCCTCCCTCTCTCTCTCTCTCTCTCTCTCTCTCTCTCTCTCTCTCTCTCTCTCTCCTCCTCTCCTCTCTCTCTCTCTCTCTCTCTCGTATGTATGTATGTATGTATGTATGTATGTATGTATGTATGTATGTATGTATGTATGTATGTATGTATGTATGTATGTATGTAATCAAACTCAAATTCAATTTTGATTTTATTCACTAAATAATTGTACTCATACATACATGCAGAAATCAACTCAAGTTCTGATACTTGGATTTCTACAAAGGTTTCTTCACAATTTTCAGCAAATCTGTGTGTATTTAATTTGATTCATCCTTTAAATATTTTGCTTATTTATTTTGACACTTATTCACTTGCATATGTTTTTTGCATTCTTGTAGGGCACAAGTTCCTACGTGTCATCACACGGGAGTGTGGATGTTAGTTTTAGGATCTTCATAGCCTTCTATTTTAGAAAACAAATATTCTCTCTTTTTGAATTTCAATTCACTATTATGTTGATATTGATTTTGAGAGCTCTCAACAAGTTTCTAGATGATTAAAGTGACTTCTTTGTATCCAGGTAGTTTTTTAATGTTAACATGTATGTGTGCATGTGCACACATTAATGTGAGGAATTATGAAGATATCAAATTTTGGTACAAGACTAGTTATTTGTTATAAATTTACATTGTTTTAGTGTACTTGCGCATTTGTTGATTATTGGTCTAGATTATGCTATTATTAGCAAATGTTCCTTACTCTAGTCATCTTCTAGCATATTCTCATATTCTTTTCTCTTCTCTCATTTTTTCTCTTTCATGTCCTATTTTATCTCACTTATCCCTAATTTCTCCCATAATCATGCTTATATGGTTCTAGTTCCTCAATAACTTTACATGTATGGTTATGGTTCTCCATAACGGTACTATTAGAAGTGTGGTCCCCTTTTGAGTGGGCCCTTTTCACCCATATTTGAGTCTTCCAAGGTTTTTAACCCTTAGTCAATTCTTCTCTTTTGTGTGCTAGCATGTCCACTAATAGGATTACAATTTGAACTCAATAATTTTATAGATACATAGGTGCATTGGTGCCTATAGGATTAAAAAATCAATAGAGATCAATGAAGCAATTATTAAAGGATTGTCATTGTGTCAAAGGCACTTACATGTATTAATAACAACATTAAGCATTTGAGGAAATCAATAGAGCATATAAGATTTGTTATGTTGCATTGATTATGTCATTAAAAATAATAAGGATTGGGTAATTGTATAACAGTAGACTACATGTTAGTGTGCATTAAACTTGGTGTGTTGGATTCAAAGAATTATTGTTGTCTAAGGCTTGATTCAAAGAATTATCGTTGTCAAAAGCTTGATAATAATGGAAGGATGATGCTCACCCCTCTCAAATATCCCCCACTTTTATCGTGGTTTTGCAAGGTGTTGTGTAGCAACTAAGGTTCTAAGGAAGGATATTAGTTTCCCATAAATCTACACAAATTTTGGGGAAAGTGGGTGAGATTATTTTGACCTAAAAATAATCGAATAAGTTCGTACAATCATATTTATCCTAGATGACATTTGTTAAGTTTTATTGTTGTTATATCAGATATAAAGTAAAATAGCTATGAAAAATGTTCTCTATTCACATTGATTTTATGGATCGTCTTCCTCTTATTGTTTGGACTTGCACTACGTTATTTATTTTGTAACAATTATCTTTGTAATTATAACTAATCAAATATACTTATAAAACCCTTCTTTTCAATTACATATATTTCAAGAATTTTCTTTTATATAATAAAATTTTAAATGGTTATAAATAACTATATTATATTATTACTGTAAAACTATTGTCCACAAAAATGTCTTCTTCATCAAGGAAATATTAGGAAATATTACTTTTATGAACTGTGTTTAACTTTTCACATAAACGCCTTCCTAATTATCTCAATAAAAAAAAGGTAGGCATTGTTATTGTATTAACTACATTTTAGTTATATTTTCTATAATTATATTAACTATATTTTAATTACATTTTTTATATCCCATTAAATGTAATTTATTTTTTGGCATTACATATCCTCGTCGGGCATTTTCTTTGTGAATTTTGATTAAAATGTAAAAAGTTGGTATATCTTTTTTCTAGCAATCTTTAGACCAAAGATTAAAATGCATATATTTAAAAAATATACGTAGTTATTATCTATGTGCACATGATATTTATGGTGCCCATTACACTGGCAGTGTAGATTTATTCCAAACCATTTAGAATGAATAACAATGTTTCATACGTGAGTTATCTCGGTCAGTTTAAATACTAAATTGTTCATAAAAAAAAATTGTATGTCCACAATTTTTATATCAACTAAAATATATTCTATTAATATTAAAGTGTGGCATTTCTAGAGTACCACTTAAAAAGCATCAATAATTACATATAAAATGAGATGGGGTAAAGTGGGGTAGTGTGCTCTTCATAAATGTAAGATATATTGTTTTCAACGGATTTCTCAGAATTGTATTTTATCTAGATTGGTTTCACCAAGACAAGGATAGGTTAGTTATTTTTATTGGACTCAAACAATAGATATTATATATGGGTGATGTTCTATTTACTATTAATATTGGTTATAATGTTGATAGTTGTTGTTGAATCAAATAATTATACATAAGTATTTAAATAATGTCATATTAATTGTTATTAGAAGAGCTTAATAGTCAATATGTTAAGTGAGAGAATTGTCAAATTGTAGGTTATTTGCAATAGATTCGATGATTCTTATTATTAGATTAAATTTCTTAACAAGCAAATGTAACTATTGTTTTTGTCTCAATGTTTATCTCAAATGTTTTGAAATGTGTGATGTGTTGATTTCACAAAATGGACAAGAACAATTCTAGTACCTTTGATGGGCTTGTTAAACACAGGGTGTTCAAGTCAAATAACTCTAAAGAGCTTTAACACTCAAAAACGTGAAAATGGTCCACAAATTAACTAGTCAACGCCAACTTGTGAGTTGCTCAAGCTCTTTTGACCTCAATAGACCCTAACTAACTTTGAGACGATAAAGCCTTTTCACGGGTAGAATGCATTTTATTTTACCAAAATCACAAGATTGAACGTATACCTAAAGAAAACTCATCCATTTTTAAAGTGGTGGATACCTCATGCTTGCTCCTGCCTATTTAATCCTTTCCTTGGTGCTCTATTATTGAATTGTTTTCTTGCCGATGCGATGTGATAATGAGTAAATTTGCATAGTAATTGTTCATTCATAAAATCTAGTTTGGAATAAGTCACACTTTGTGAGGGCCTTATTGTTATGTTTCTACCTTTAGTCATATTTCTTCTAGCTTGTCTACTATCAATGGCTTATGTTTCACAAATACACCGTGCACTACTTTTGACATGTTTATCAATAATTTTAGCAAGCGCCTCAGTGAGGTAGTGAATACTTGCCACCTCTAAATGGGATAGCAAATTCATGAACTTCAAAAATGAGTGAAGGAAATTTTACATAAAGTACATGTATGAAGATCATCTCAGCAATTGATTCCATCATGGAAGAAATACATGAAGTGAAAAATATAGTGTTGTGTTTTATTATTAATACTCTCTCCCTGGAAACACATTTTATTGACTAAGTGTGTTTATACATGTCATACATATTAACAATGGTGTTAACAACTTGGTCATTGTGTGTGCTTCTCCTTCCAATGAGTATATAGGTGGTTAGATCTCAAAATGATTACTTGATGGTTTAGGTTTGTAGTCTTTCTTTCTATGTTGTTATTCATTATACCGATTACTGTTTTAAATAGGCAGCAAGGGGTGGAATGTAATGGAATGAGTGTGTTCATTTTATCTGTCTTTAAATTTGATGTCTTTTTTGTATTTAAATTTGATGTCAATTTGACTGTCACATGGTAATTTTGTTTTTAAAGTTGACATCCATTTAAACATCATTTACAAGGTTTTTCTTTTTACTTGAAAAAATAAATTAAAAAACAATAAAAACTAACTGCAAAAAGATTGATGTCATTTATCACTAATAAGCAGAAAATTAATAGAGAATATAATAAAATTGTTAACTAATGAAATGCATGAAAAATCCAAGATGACTTAAAATTGATATCTCTCAACATATTTTAAATTAAATATATTTAATACATTTCTACTAGTCATAATATACATACTCATTGGCTTGGTTACAATGTTTTGCATTGTAAACTTGTACTAATTTAGCAAGATATACTCCTTTTTCTATATGTTGTATTTAATGCCATATAATAAGGAATTTTATTATTATCGTCCATATTATCAAATGAATATAAATGAACGAAAAGAACCATGTAACATGGATTAAAATAGAAAAAATATTAATTTGAACATAAAAAAATAGAAAAGAAGATTAGAAATAATAAAGTTACCAAATTATTTAGCCCTTTGCCACCAAAGGGTTGATTCAACTATCTTCCACAATTTTAGGCAAATGGGTAAAAATAATTCCGCAACATATTTGTAGTACCTTAAATTTTGTATGAGCACTTGGATATATGGCATTTTGCACTTATTCTAATACACATTACATGAGCAACTAAAGGCCCCTCCTTTTCTATCTTGCACCCTGTATCCATTAGATGGCATTCACTCTCTATTGAATATATGTAAAGACTATTACATATCTTAGACTTGATTTTTATCACATCTTGGATAGCTTTGTATGTGTTGGACAGGTTCATCTCCGAACCTATCTATCTCCTACAAAGCTCTCCCCTTGCACTTCAATGGTTAAACTTTCAAAAAAAATACTCGACTTACTTGGCCTAGGTGAGACTTTTGGGTTGGTTTAGTGGGAAAACTACGATGGTCACCCATAATTATAAACACACCCTAACTTATTAAGGGGACTTAGCACTTATTTGAGACTCACTTGGAAAATCATCTATCCACACTCTAAAAAGGTCAATACACCTAATTGAAACATTTACCCCTTAGAGAACATCATCACAACCACAAATTGCAAATATGAAATCATCTACATTATTTCCCTACATTAATTATTGAGCTAAATATAAATTACAAATGCTCATTTACAAACATGTTTGGGTCAATTCAAGAGCTTGTTTTCTATTATATATGTATGTGTGTATAAACACACCACACACACGCGCACACACACACATGCACACACACGCGCGCGCACACACGCACACACACGCACACACACGCACGCACACACACACGCACAGACATGCACACACACACAGACACGCACACGCACGCGCACACGCACACGCACGCACGTGCATACACGCACACGCATGCACGCACATACACGCGCACACACACACACACACTTGCATGTCATCATAGGTTTTTAGAACGACAAGTGGATTAATACCCCTTCAAAGTTGTGGTATGTAGCACAACACTCATCACATCCTTGTGGGTGTGGTGAAGCAGTCCAAATCAATCGTTGATAACCCCTTTTCCATGTTAAGTGGAACAAGGTTAAGGTTTTAAAGAAAGGAGATGCAAAATGTAATGTAGAAACAATCATCATAAGGTCATAAGGCTCTAAAAAGTAAAAGCGCAGACACGAGTGAACATACACAAAAAGAGAGTTGAGTACAAAACCATGGAGGACAAGTTTGTATCCCTAAGGAGAGGTTCAGTGACGGTACTGTCTAATATCTACAAACCTGGCCATCAACAATTTTTAGTTCCTAATAGCAACTTAACGAAACTCTAATCCACTTTTATACACAATTTAAGCACTCTTACACCTTTAGTCCACTTGTTTTGGTTCTTCACTCTAACCCTAATTGTACATTTTTATATTCTAGCTTATGTTATATTCTAGATTGCACTTTATTAGTTTCGAATTGTTCATTCCTTAATATGTTAAATAGGCCTAACACCCTATTTTCATATTACATTTTGATGAATTCGCTCATTTTATCTAATTGCACAACGCCTAGGGGTTCATTATTTACTCTTATGGCTTTAAATTTAGGTATGGTTTTGTTTTGATTTTAGGGTTTCTAAACCCTTCCTTGCTTGTGCATATTTTAATGCTCTTCTATTATGTCATCTAGACAAGCTACGTGGGACACACCAACTACAAAGTGTTATATTGTGTGTGCCCATGTCAATTGCATCTAAGTGCACTTAGTTCCACATCGTGTTAAGAAAATGAAAAATAACTGAGTTTAATGTTTCTTCATTTATTGATGTTAATATTAGTGTAAATGATAAAATTGTTCATGATAATGGTTATATTTATGGTGATGCTACAAATGTGAATGAAAATACTATTATTAGTGAGATAATATTTGACCATGAGGATGACTTGTATGAGGAGATTTTTTCTAGCCACCATGATAAAAGGTAGGAAACAACTACCAACCATTCAATAGCATAACTCTATAAATACACTTTCTGGATTTAATGAAGTGCTTAAGCCACTAATATTCCCTAAATGTGGGGGAATGTGGTTCTTTACTTATTTAATTTTAGGATAAGGTTGGAAGATGATGTATATTCAGAGTATCAATTACATATTAACATTCAAATTTGAACATCCGTCGCAATTCGCCAATGGTCAAACATTCTAAGCACCACATAATTGTTGAGGCTCATCTCTCAACCCCTCCTTTGCTATTCCTTTGGTCATTAACATGACCTTCATAGCTCCATTTGGAGGTCAAAACAAATTACACAAGTGAAAAATGGATCCAAGATAATAATTAAAAAAAAATTAAGGATTTCAAAAATACAATCACATCTTAAAAACTCTACACTAAAAAAGGACTTGCATCGAAAATTCAATTTCTCTTATGCAAACACAATATTGTGTTGGAGGGGCCCCACAAACCTAATTCTTTCTTAACAAATTCATGCTTACTCCATTTTGAAAGGAATGGAAATTTGTTATCAAAATATCTCGTTCTCTCAAAAAAGTTTCTAGATCGCTCTTTCTTCAATAATCAAACTTTGACAAGGGAATAAATTGCCAAAATTACTTCTCTTCAATGATAATAGGGGAGTCATGGTGAGTAGAACCCACCACTTTGGAAATTCACCCTCTTTCCTCTTACCCAATTACCAAAGCTTTTAATGGAGTTGGTGCCTTGTATACCACCTCTTGCTCACAATTGTTATACATGTGGGATTATTATTAACACGTTTCAAGATAATGTATTATCATGGAACAAAATCCCACAATTATGTCGAGCATTGCCATTTTGAAAGTAATCAAAAGCAATGAAAGACTTGTAAAATAAAGATGTTATTATGGCTCCCACTATTGATGATGACATGGAGGGGTGCCCTTTAAACAAAAACAATTTGGAACAAGCATCCTCATTCCTCAACAGTGTAAAGGATTAAGGTGTTAGCACTCTAACAAGTGTCATTTCAATTAGTGGCTTATTCTTGCATAGATTTTGATGTGGGCTAACAATCACAGAATGATGCATACGACAATTATTATCACTATGAGTGTTGGCTCCCAAGGCTTGTATGTCCCCTTCCTCTTTCCATTATCTAGCACTAGTTGTGTTAAGGCCTTTAGTGTATCATAAAGGGTTATTTCTGCATATCTCATCATTTTGGGGGTTTCTACTTTTGTGTTAAAGGGTTTGATGCACTAAGCATAAGTTTACCTTAACACACGACCCTTGAATACGAGGCACTCTTCTAATTCAACTTCATTTTGGGCTTGATCTTGGTGGCACAATGGTACTCTTTCCCAATGAATTAGAGGTTACAAACTCCATTTTGGAATTGAAACAATCGTAACATCCAATGTTGCACTTAACACCTTACACCTTATTGCATATAAGAGCAATGTAGAAAACTTTACATCCTCATAAAAAAAGTCATAACCCAAAATCTCATGCCTTCACGAACCACTAGATGAAAGCAACAACAATATTGCACTTCAGAGGCAAGATAATGATGAAAATAATCGTATTACTTGAGCATGCTCATCACATAGAGTTTTTATTTAAAACCTCACAAAAAATGTCACAACCCAAGATCTGATACCTCCACAAACCACTAGCTGAGAGCAACAACAATATTATAATCAAAGGCGAGATAATGATGAAAATAATTGTACTACTAGAGCAAGCTCCTCGCGTAGAGCTTCTCTACATTATTAAATCTTTATTATAAACTCTCATGAACTACTATACATCTCAAACATGTAAAAGGGTAGTTATTTTAGGCAAAATGGACCACCACTTTGAATGCATATGGTTGGCCAACGTATCACATGTGGTGGAATGTAGAGCCCAAATGATTAAGTGCACATATACTCATAGCATGTCTCGTGCTCATTCTAGAAAGTGCCCACATATCACTTATTTGTGGAGAATAATCCCAACCTAGCGAATTCAAATTCAAGCAAGTAATAAATATGAGGTTTAACCTCTAATATGGATCTCAATAACAAGAGAATATTAGATACCCGTGTCTAATGTGTAGAAACATTTTTTAAAAACAAAATAATAAATAATAAAAACTTTGAAAGTGGGAAGAAGGAATGATTATGAAAATGAGTCATGGCCATATATAATTAGAGGAATTGTTAAAGACATTAATGTCATTATAAACACCAATCCATCTTACCAAACTACATGAGTCATTGTAGTTGTCAAGTCAACGTAAGAAATAATGTTTGCATATGAACATTTATATGAAATTGAAAATCTCAGGTAAGTAATACATGATGTCACCCTTTATTGTTGACCCAAACTAGAAGTCTAAAACAAATCAAGGATCATGTTCAAGAACAAAATCTCCAACAAAAGATTTCCACACCAAAAAAATCTTCTCAATGCGTTGATCAACAAAATGATTATGAATACAAGGATTTGTATGAAATTGTAATTTCTTGAATATGTTTAAGTGCTTGGGCAAAGGAAGCTAGACATAATATCCCCCCTCAATACCTAAGCCAAGGGCACATCTAAAACAAATCGAGGACAATGCTAAGAACCAAAATTCCTCCTTAGTGGTAGAATTAACCATGCAAACAAAAGTGCCACAAGAAAGATAATTTACCAAGAAAATGTCCATCTAAAAATGTTATAAGTTAAACATACTTAAAAGCGCATGGATGATCTAATCATGTGACAGTGAAACATCTCATACACAGCATTGTTCTCTAGCGATGCAAAAGTGCATACAAGAACATGCCCTCAAAAAGTAGAGGTGTACACACCCTCAAAACGTAGAGGTCTACATTCCCTTGGTATATCAAACAAGGTGTCATAATCATTAATCAAGTATTGAGTCGTACAAAACAAGCATAGGCCAAGAATAAGAGTACAAAATCCATACCTAAAATACATCTAAAAGAACATGCATGAATGTTCTATATGCCATTGACAATCGAAGACACGATATCAACTAAGAACATACAGTAATGTTATGTAAGCAATTGTGAATTGTGAAAATTTGACTGTCTAAGAGAGTAAACACCTAGGATAAAAATCTATTGTAAGATGTTTTGGCAACTAAGAGAACGATGTCCTATAAGCAAATGCAAGATCTATTAAATAATTGTTTAGTGAGTGTTCTATACACAATTGAAAGATGTTTGTAGCTTTACATTTACAACGTCAAAAACAAGCTCATACTATTTTCTAGTCATGACCTTAAACAATCCTTTACTCCTAGCTATCATATTCAAATTAATGAAAATGTTTTAATGAAAATACAATAAGGTAGTTGTTCATCCATAGTGGCCACACAAGTACTAAAAAGAAATGGTTCAACCAAAACGAGTCCTAAACAAAACAAGTGATTGGTATTGCACACATAAAAAGATAAATGTGAAAAAAAACAAAGTGCCACATGATATCTTGGAAAAAACAAAATATAATTATTGTCCCTACAAGAAGGAACAAATATCACCACTCTCAACCATTTATATTTTGCAACTTTTATAATGAACAATGATTTACAATGCCTTTAAAAAGGGAAAACAAAAAAAAAACACCATAGTTTACATGAAATTCCAATAATGGCCACATAAGTACAAAAAAGAAATGGTTCAACCACAATGAGTCATCAAAACCATAAACAAAACAAGTGATTGGTATTTCACACATAAAAGATATAATGTACGAAAAAACAAAGTGCCACATGAAATCTTGGAAAAAACAAAATGCCACATGAAATCTTAGAAAAAACAAAATATAATTATTGCCCCTACAAGAACAAATATCACTAATCTCAACTACTTATATTTTGCAACTTTTATAATGAACAATGATTTACAATGCCTTTAGCAAGGAAAACCAAAAAAAACATCTTCTTTTGTACAATTGCATGCAATTGTGCCCAAAAATTGACTTCGTAACTTTTTTTCTAAAATTGGAAAAAAAATCGTCACTTTCGAGAAATGTCAACAAAAACACCATTGAAAAAGGCCTTACAAACTCAAAGAACTCCCCTAGCATTCATGTTGCAAACTTGAGCCATAATATGGCCAATAAATTAAAAAAAAAGTCACACTAGGCCCACGCACTCCTTTAATGTATTTGAGAGAGACAAATCCCCAAAAACCAAAATAGGCCTTGGATTTTAGGGAATCAAGACGACCTTGTCAAAAGAACCATAGAGTCGCAATGTAAGACAAAAAGGGTCGGCCCAAGAAAGATCGATCAAACCAATTTGAGCAAACAGCCTAACAGTTTTGACCAAGGAAAGGAAGATTGTGTTAAAGACTAGCTCAAAGAAAACTGAGCGTGTTGCCTAGGGCAAAGGAGAAACAAGGGATTGAGTGAAAGGAGCCTAGGCAGGGAAGGTGGGAATGGAGTGCAAAGGTGCAAAAAACAAGGATAGTGTGGGACATGGGAATGGTGTACAACACAATGCTCAACACAGAATCACAAACAACACAAAGCATAGGGATTAGTTGGTGAACAAGGTTGCTAAGGTCAACTAAAGACGCACAAACCAAGGTTAGCAACAAAAGAAAAGTCAACATGGTAGCAAGCATATTGTGGTCAACAAATTGAGCAATGGTCCACAGCAACCGGGTAATTAAGTCGACAAGTTGGGGCATGTGGGTGGTACAATGGGTGGTCAGTTGGGTCGATGACGTGAAAGTAACAACAATATTGTAGCCATGACCTCAAAGTTCAGCCATAGCCAATACATACGCAACAGCTCCAGCATTGCCTTGCATATGAAGAACACCCATTGAAAACAAGGACTCTATTATAGAATTTGTTCTAGCTTTCCTAAGAACTTACAAGTAAATAGAAAGGCCAGCTTCTAAAGGTGGAGACAATTTCAACATAAAATTGAAAACAACCATCTCATTTCCTTTATTACACCATCTTCACACTAAGAAAACATCATGCTCAACAAATGACCCTTGGTCATTAAAAAAATTCAAGAAAGCAAACATTGTTTTAGAAGCTTCTACAAGTATGATAACACTGAACCCACAGAATTATTTTTTGAGCACTAACTAAAGAATAATACATACAATGTCATCTCAACAGTCAGCTATGAAGTACAAGAAACTAGTCTTAATCTGGACACAACTGTGAAGACGCTAGTATACCTGCCTGAGAAACAACTTTGCTGCATTAACTTCTCTCCAACTGGAGTACCTTCAGCACTGTTAACTGGGACTGGCTGCAATATATGCCATTTAACAAGCTTTGATCATTCCTGCTTCGCATCATAATCAATTTTAGATTACCAATGGCTTAGATTTACTCTATTGCACAAGGAAATGCAACTTGTACGACCAACTTGGTGTCAACTTACCATAGGGCATAAAACAATTCTTCCCCGTATGCAAATCTACCATAACCGGCTCATATGGAATGAAATGATAACCAGATATGCACAATATGGGATTGTTGAAAATATTTTTAAGAAAATTAAGGGAAAATGCAATTGGCAGGTAGAGAACCAGACTCCCAACCCTTAATAGCAGGCTCCCATCCTGTACCAAGTTGGGAGCTTTCTTACTGGTTCCACTAGAAAAATGGAACCATTGACTGCAACATTTCCTAGCTAAGCTAGAACTCAAGTTTTTGTGTGGAGACTCTAGGGTTCCTTTCCAAAATCAGTTTATCAATGAAAAGTTTTTGTCCGATATTACCATTTGATTTGTTCTCTTGTGATAACCCGTCTTCATTATTACTTTTGGAATTAAGAAACTGACCACCAACATCCCCAAGCAAATCACATGCAAATGTCATGATTCATGCAGATAAAGTCGTACTACTGCATATCAAGTTAACAATTAGGTCTCCTTCCAAGTCATAAAAAAATTACCTTGAACTTAGAATGACAACATTGAATGTATAGCTCCATGATTAGAGGAAGGAGCCATACCAAAGGCTGCCCGAGATTTAGTTCAGTGTGGCATCGTGAATTGCCAGAATGAAGAGAGACAATGCAGGAGAAGCAATGCTAACAGAAATTTATTGTGAAATTCAGAAATGGAATACTTCAACAGCAACACAAAAACAACTCAAACAATAACTATTATCGATAGCTGAATAGGATCCATAATATCAACATCTTCAGGCAAACCAATGAGCAAATTCTACAACTTCAGAAGATAGGAAGTAACTTTATGGAAGTAATCATTGTTATTGACACTGATCAACCAATAAAGTGATGAATTTCTCAAAAACCGGTCGACAAGATTATTTAGTACCATCACTGCAGCCAGTATGAGCTGAGAAAACTTGAATTTTACAAAAAAGAATGCTGCTTCTGGATGAAAATCATATGGCAAGTTCTAATGAAAGGGTTTCCACTCCATAAAATATGCAACTACAGTCCCCTAAAGTTTTTTCCAACCTGCTACAAGAGGGAAAAATAGTTCCCTGTAAAATAGAAACTCCAAAATGTTTGCCCACTAACTTTCAGAGGTTACTCAGGAAGTGGGGCTGGAAGTCTCTCCAACATGGCACCCTGGAATGTAAATTCTGCTTTCTGGTTGGCTCCTTGACTCTCCATTCCTATAATTTCTTGACTGAATTTTCTCAGCTGTGCTCCTCACAAAAATTATGCAGTCCTTGGGACCACCTGCATTGAAAAGGCTCCTAAATTTTCTCAGCAGCCCCGACTCCATGGGACCTCAGCCTAATAAATCTTCAAATGTGCTAGCTTCCGTGGTCAATCATAAAGCACAGCAGAGATTGTATTTAGAAATTGTGAAACTGAAGTCTGTTGCTGCACAGCTAGATTCTTGCATATAATCGTCGTCTAGATTGTGATAAGTAATCTTTTTTTTTTAAGATGCAACCTAAGAATATGCTCTTGATACATAAGAGTCTGCTCTTCTTCTTTATACATTAGAGTCAACTCTTGACACAAAGCTTGCTCTTCTAGAACATAGCATGGCTTACCCTGATTACACATGTAAGAAATGGCATCTTTGCCGAAACAGTTGCTAGATTGATACTAAGTATGGGCTAAATAGGATATTCACTAATCTGCAAAACATTTGCTCCCACGCCTGAAATAGTTTCAGAGTTTGAATTTCTGTAACTATATGGAAGGATACTCCCAGTCAGTGCAAAATAAGTCAAGTGTAGACCAGCTCTGGTACCAGTGAGAATGAAAAGTGATTTGTCGGCTGAACTTATTTGCTAGCTTTCACCTTGCTGCCGTGTTTTCCAATCATGAAGAACTTTTAATCTTCTCCCAATAATGTTCTATCATCATTACTTGCCAATTCTGTATTTGTAACTCACTTATAGCATCTGCACATCGTGATATGTTGAGAGAGGTATTGATGTTGCGCAAACACCAATGCAAGTGGATTGCATATTCAAAATGGATCACATAGTACTGAGTACTGAATTCGCAAACAAGCACTCATAACATCAATTGTTGTAGACATTGGTCATCGTTACCAAACAAAAAACACCATTGATCGCAGCTGACATACATGAATTCATATCTGGTCTACCATCAGTAAGCATAAACGTCCTGGAATTCTCACCTTAACATTGTGATATATCATTTTGACATGTATCAACCTTGAATTTCACTTCTTGAAATAGGCTGAACTTTTAATATAGACATTGATCGACATTTCACATTCCTCTTTAATGCCAATCGATCTTGATTTCATTTCTAGAGTAGGAATAAGTCGCACCCTCTCATGTTTTTAGTTTCTGGTCCATTATCTCTCTTCTGATTTTCTTTTGTTTCAAGCTGTTCTATTTGAAACAATTCTGCATTCGGCAATGGTATCACTTCAATAACACTCGTATACATGTATTGCTGAACTTTAGTAGGTATTGACAGATCACCCTACCTATCTCCTTTAGCTTTCAGCAAATCACTAACAACAATAGGATGGTCATTACATAAATTAAAAGGGTTCAAATGTGAGAAGGAAACGGCAATCATTTAAGATTATATCAATAATATTAAAAGGAAAAACCCAGCAGCTGTATGCTTAGAGATGTTGAAACCCCATTGAATCTTTGGAGGTCTACAACTTTATATATTTGATTTACAAATCCCATAGAGGAGGTCTGACAAATTATTTTCTATTACTTTCAAAACCATTGAATTCACCATTGCCTCACAAGAATTTAAGAACTAAGATTCAACATGCCTTGGAAGTTAAATCTCAAGAACTCAAATATTCAAGGATGCAACATCCCTTTAATCTCATGAAATCAAGTATCTAATGTACAAAACGATTAATTTTGCATAATTGACAATGGACAAACGCCATGGTATATTACATTTATAAAACAAAAAACCAATGTCAAGTATTCCACTTCCTAAACATCATTCTCGGGCTTGCTATTCAATACCCTTGAATCAATGTCACTACCATGCCAATCATCCATCCCAAGTTTACCTGAAAAATGTAGGATCAGAATAGCAAGAGAATATCAGTGCAGAAGTACATGGGTAAGTTGCAAAAGGTGCAGTTGAGGGGGTTTCTTTGATATTGGGAAAAGTCTAGGCTAGCAATCATATTTAGAAAGAAGCCCACGCCTTTTTCTTCAACCCATGAAATTAAAGTCAGATTGTAGAAGAGCTTGCGAAGGCAGCACTACAAAAACTGATGCAAGTGCCAGGGCACTCTACCAAAAACCCCACAGAACTTCAAACGCAATCACTACCATCATGCCTCAGCTCAAACCTTTTACCAAAATTCATCATTTCCTATTTCAGACACCCAATAATAATTATGAATACACCTATTCTTTCTAAACTTAAAAGAGAAAAAATAAAAAATAAAAATAAAGCATTTCCCACTTGTTATTTAAATATTAATTCTTAGATTATAATAAAATTATAAAAATCAAAGCAGGATCGAAGCCCATGCATCATCACGAACTTAGAACTCTATTTTGTTGCAATCGGACCCTACAAATTGGAAAAAATCAACATGAACTTGATCTTTTCAAGAACATCCATACGAATACAAAAGGAAAATTCAATAATGTATACTACCAAATTTGAAAATTAAAATCAAGGGGAGCAATTTGCCCATCCCACTCACATATATCAAAAAAGTTAATTTTGGCCATTAAATTGTACCCCTAGAAACCTTTGTCGTTCAAAAGAAGAAATACGCAATCATTGCTGAAATTTTTTTGCTATTTCTTAATAGCCATCCTTGATATTTTTGTCCTAGACTGCGCTGATACATCCAATACTGGCCCATACCAGGCCTGAAACATATCTGGTACTGAAACTGGTACTAGTACTCTCTAGGTACTCTGTGGGTACGTACCCATAGGCCTTGGGTACATTCCAAGTACAGAAAACCGTACCCAAAACATACCCAAGCCCTGTGGGTATTTACCCACAGCTACCCACAAGGTTTCTTTAATAAGTGCAAAACAATAAATAAAACTTGAGGGCTTTGACTGGAATTGAACCTTGGAAAGTTCATGTGAGATTTGATATTCTTTGGTAGGCTCCCAAAGATCAAGAGAGAGGAAAAGGACTTCATTTGGTTGACTTATTATCTAAGTAGCCAATACGACTTCCTGGGAGGGTTGGGAGCGGGAGCGGGAGCGGGAGCAGAGCGGCCAAGGTACGGCGCTGCCCCTACGGAAATGTACGGTATGGCTAGAGCCATATCCGTACATTTCCGTAGGGGCAGCGCCGTATACGGAACACTCCCCTACTGCTCCCACGGTTTTTTACATTTTTATTTTAATATATCATTGTGTTTTATAATTTAAATTAAACTTTATATGTTTTTATGTTATAATTTAAATCTGCTTTATATGTTTTATATGTTGTAATTTTAAAGTGTCGATCCCATAGTTTTATATGTTTTTATGTTATAATTTAAATTTTTAATTTTTAATTATAATAATATCTCATCTATAATAATAGCTTATCTATTATAAGTTTTACCTTGTATATATATTTTTATCTTATATGTTAATAGTTTTATGTCTTTATGTTATAATTTAATTATAATAATATTTTTATCTATAATAATATTTTATCTATTATAAGTTTTAATTTTTATATATATTTTTAATATGTGGTTAATAACTTAATTCTTATTTAGAAGGTTAAAATTTATATATTTTTTGTACTACCGTATCCAACACCGTATCCGGGGCCCAAAAAAATTGTCATTTACGTATATCGGATACTCCGTACCTGCTCCCATACCCAAAACCTATAAGTTCTTAGCTTATTATTTGGGGGCTTTCTTGTTGCTCCTCATGGGTCCTCTATTCTTCAATCAATTTTGAAGGCTAGGGAACAAGTGAAGCACTTGGTGGTTGGGCAGCCTATCTTCTCTTCCGTTGACACTAGGTGCCAAGCCTACCAATCAATTTGGTGGAATCTGAAATATAATAACAAGATCCTTGCTTTGACAAGAGGCTGCTCTGCCCTCCTTTGGTTTGAGAAAGGAATTAAAATATTTCATGACTTGTACAGTTTTTGGAAGTGGATGGAATGGACAAACCTTAAAACTTTCTATCTTCCTCAATCGCAGTTCAGAATGTATACAATGCTCAAAAATGCTTTCACAGCTCTCTCTACTAGACTAATTATGGAGGATGAGAATGATTTTTGGGATACTATGAGGTGGCTCAAAGGGCTCCCTTTCCAAGAGGCTACCTCCAAACAACTCTATGAAAAGATTGCCTTCTACACAAACCTTTCTCTGGGCCTTAACAATAAGTGGAATGATTGTGAGCCTAATAGTAGGCGGACTCATAGATTTAGGTTGCGGTCCCATGCAAAGAGAAAGCTAAATTTTTTGAGCAGGTGAAAGAGAGAAAAAATAGGATATTTTAGCATTAATAGGGTCCCATGAATTTTTAGTTTTCTCTACAAAGACAAAATAGAAGTCTTTAGCACCAATAGAAGTATGGTCCCATGAATCCCGAATAAATTATTAGAAAGAAAAATTGAGAGGGAAGCTTAAATTGAAATGTCAAGTGTCACAAAAGCTCCCTAAAATTTATAAGCAACTACTTTTTTTTGTGCCCCCAACTGTTTAATGGGGCTGGAAATCCTCTCCCTAAAATGTAGCTACTGAGAAATTTTAGGAATTTTGTTGAGTTTTAACAGCAACTATAATTTTTTTAAACATGGGACCACATTTCCCATACAAATAGGAGCATTAGCTAGCCCTCTTAATGTTTTGAAGTCTTCTTGTATTTAGTCAAAGAAATCTTGTTTTAGATGGCTTCTAATTCATAATAAACTTGTTGGCTTCTAATATTTTAAAGGTTGTTGTATAAGCTTGTAGTTTTCTTTAATTTTTTATATACAAGTATATTTTTTAATTTTTTAAAATATATTGTATGAACATACCCACAGCGTATCGTACCCAAGGGGCTTTAAAAAATTTGCCGTTTTAGCATACTGAATCCGTATCTGTATCATGGCAGTCTATTTTTTATCAATCCCTGACACACAAGCTATTCCTTAGAAAAGCATGGCACACACAGGGCATTCCTTAGAAAAACCTCTCACTTCGAAGTAAAAAACTAGTATAGATATCTTAAATACATCTGTCTAAAATACGTTGAGAGATATCAATCACAAAGCACCTATCTAACTATGCAAGTGTAGTATAAGTATACCAAAAAAATGCAACAGCTAAACACAAATATAATATAAGTATATTATAATAAATGTATATATATAAAAAAATCAATAGATATCAATTTCAAGGTTTTTAGGTTTGATTTTTTACAAACCTCTTTAATCAACAACTTCATTACATTTTCTATCAATTTCCTATTGATATGTGGCAAATGGTCATTTAGCTATGTGATTGTGTCGGTCGTCAAAATATATATTCAAGAAAAAAAAACCCAAACATTATCACATGGCCAAGATATTACTATTTTTTGATTGACTTCTCCAAGAAAAAGGAAACAAAATTATATAAGTGACAGTCCAATAGAAGTCAAATTTATGAATGAATTGTTACATGATGGTCAAATGAACGTCAAATTTAATATCAAAAAATGAAAGATAACAACACACTTCATTACAACCTTGCCTCTTATTGTAGAACGCCTCTCGACATAATAAAATGAAAATCAAAGATAAAGTTACAAAAAAGAATAGCCCATGAGAATAGCTTCAAATTACTCATTCAAAAGAAAAAAAACTATAGCTGGAATATTATTGCAATTATTTAACAGCCTTCCTTAACTATTTGTCAATCCTAGATACCCCGCATCTGCAAGATGGAGGTAGCACTGTCTATTCATTAGAAAACCCTCTCATTTTGAAGGGAAAAAATAAAAAGAGGAATATCAAAGAAAAAGTTACCAAAGAGAACAGTCCACAAGAACAGCTTCAAATTACTCTTCTGTGGAAGAGTAAAAATTGACTTCCCTACAAAAATCCTTAGCCTACAAGAATTCAAAAGTCAGCACACACTCTGAACAAAATCTCATGTAATACTAAACGTCCATGATTACTTCTTAGAAATATATCTTTTCCTAGTAGGAACTCAAGCAACAAACACACAAATTCACCTTACCTATAAATATGTCCTCACCAAAACATAACACAGAAACCCTGCCAATAATTGTAAACCCTAACACTAGCAGGAACCACCTAAACGCTGTGACTCCACTGTATCCTGAGATCTTATTGAATGCTGGCTCACATGTTCAAAACTTAGGTTTCCCAGAAACTCTAACCCTATCAGACTATTACAAAAGGGTTTACTGAGTCGAACGCAAAACAACTTTTTTAATCATAACCGTAGAATCGCAAAACTTTAGCCTCTTCAATGTGTGCTTAATAGTTACATGATCAAAGAAAAGACAAATTCGTAACTTTCAAGCAAAATGCCTCTTAAGAGATGTAAAAACTGTCCTGTTAAATAGAGATCATTTAAGCGAAAATTTTAAATCACTGCAGAAAGCAGCCAAACAGTTTGGCTCGGTTTCATTATCCTTCCAGACAACAACCCGAAAAAAACGAAAACCAGTTAAAAAATTGTGGAGGAATGCCAATAAAGAGAGAATAATCAAAACAGAGAAATGAGGAGAATACTTATTTTTTCTTCGGTAAAGGCCCTTGCGCTGGTTGAAGAGCCTCCAAGATGGTCAGAAGGCCTCCAAGGCGTTAAATCCAAATATATTCAGGTTTCCCCATTGTCGTTCAGGAGTTTTAGGGTTTAGACCGCGGGTCCCATTAAAGGGACAATTTTAGGGAGAGAAAAAATAGGATATTTTAGTGTTAATAGTGTTTCACGAATTTTTGTTTTTCTATGGATAAAACTAGCAATCGTGTGTGAAATGTACGATGTCAATGCCGAAAAAGATATAGTGAAGAATCGAAACCGGAAGGAGAGGAATAACGGGAAAGGAAGATGGGTGTAGCAAAATGCGATTGAGGATGAAGAAGTGCATGGAAAAGGAAAGAGAAATCAAAGAGCCAATGTGAAAAGAAACTCTTTACGAAGATCATGACAAGATGTCATTCAAAAGAAGGAGAAAACTATTTATGGGGAAGACTTCGAGGAAAATGCAAAGGGAGATATCTCAAAATGCACGTGTTAGTGCAAATTCACAACACCCCCAAAATGACCCTCAGATCTGCTATAGACAAATGGTCAATTTGGTGTGAATGCACAACATTGAGCTTTCCCAAAGTGTGGGACCTTTGCAAATGGGGAAAGCTCTCCAGAGAAGGTTGGTTCATATTCCTAAACTACCTGTTACAAGCTATTCTAGTGCAGGCAAACTAAATATAATCTTAATCTAACTTCCAAGGAGACAAGGAGAGAGAGAAAGGAGGGAAAAACAGAGCCTACACTAAAACGGTGATACACCAAAGAAGGAAAATGTTGAACATCTATCAAAACTGTCATGGAACAAGAAGAGGTGAGCAATGGAAATGATGGACAAGTGCATCACATAACCAAGGATAGATTTCACACAAAAATTGTTCCAAGACTCCATGAACACAGCTCCAAAACCTGCAATGGACATCCAAACATGCACAAATACCTGCAATGAAGAGAGGCAAGAAGAAAACAACCAAAAAACAAGCAAGGACAAACAAATGCATCACAAAACACGTTTTTTATTGCTCCATAAGTTTGCACAAAACATCATTTCACTGGTAAGAGGCAAAAACGCCATTACAGAGTAGGGGAGGAGGTTCAAACTCCATTTTCAACCCTGGGGGAGAAAAGAAGGGAGAGGCAGAGAAGAATGATGAACAACCTTTTACAAATGAGCCAAATCTGGCTTTTAACCATCGAACAGAAAGAAAGAAATGAGAAAACGCGAGCAAATTGATTTGAGATCTCCAACCACCGACAAGATCCATTAAAACAGCAATGGCACCCTTACAAATCCATTTTTCGATGCATTTGGCCATGTTGGAGAAGAAACGAATGCCATACTTCATAAATTTTGGTGGTTAGGGGTCGGTTCTGCATTTTTTCCCGTGCCAGAGACATTTCCTCAATTTTCTCCCACGAAACTCCATCAAAATTCAAAATTGAATAGTCCATCACGTGAAGAATTTAACAGCTTTCCATTGATATAAAGAACGTGAAAATCCAAGCTCGGGATCGAAAGTTATGCCCTTCTGAAGATTTAGGGCAAAATTCGGGTTCGCAGGCCGAAATTTGAACTTTTTCCTCTTTTTTCAAACTTGGGAAAATTTCCCAAAAAATTTCCACCGGCCCAACCTCCGCTGCCACGTGGCACCCTCTGGTTGATCTGCGGGCTCAAACAATCATTTTGCCCCCTTTTGCAAAATTGGAAAATTTTCCAAAAGTACTCCACGCCTCCGCCACTCTGGGACACATGGCATCTTCTCATTGCTTGGCGGGGATGTGCTCCATTTTTTACCTTTGTGCCTTTAACCATTTTGGAGAAAATTCCAAAGTCCTTCCGCCGCCCCGACTCTCGGCACTAATTGGACATGTGGCATTATCTGGTTCGATGCGAGGGTACAACCCAAATGTTTCCCTTCTCTTTCGCAGGCTTGCAGGCCGATTTTTGGCTTTGAGTTTTTAGCCAACGAGGCTAAGTGTTGCAATTTTCTCCTGACCCCTACCGCCTTGACACGTGGCACTTTCTAACTGGTTGTGGGCGTGCCTAGGGAAAATTTCCCCTATAAACTCCGTCGAGCCATAACTCAAAAACCACAAGAATTAGGAGGATTTCTTTACTTTTCTGGAAAGGTGGAAGAATTATCTATCTAATGAAGCAATACCCAAAAAATCTTGAGTTCCTAAAGCATGCCAAAAATTCATTTAAGTGCCAGCAAAGGAAAAGGAGGAGTTAGCCAAAAATAAGCACAGGCTTATTTTGGATAACAATTTTGGCAACTCAGAGGGGTCATCTGCCTGCTAGATGAAGTGAGCAGCTGCCTTGAAATATCCATTGGGCATGGAGTCGTGAGTAGTAGCCTGCAAACTGATCTGAACTTTGAAAATCTGACCTCTGAGCCACTTGGAAACCCACTGAAACCTGGAGTTGATCTTCACCAAAATGCCACTGAAATGAACTATGCAAGAGCAACCAAAACAACACCAAACAACAATGTACAAAATTGGAAATCATACATGCTCCAAATGGAACATGCAGAGTGTGCAAAAGCACTTCTTCTGCTGAAAGCAAACCTACCTACTCTACCCTAACTAGAAGCAAAGGTGGGCTAAACAAACCCTGCAACTGGTTGTGCAAAATAGCTTCCCTTCTTCAAAATTGACAACCATGCATTTGGTTTGGAGTTGATCATGGTTGGTTGAATGAGTGGAAAATCAACAATAAGCTGGTCTTCTACCCAAATTAGCAAGTTATCAATTAAAAACAAATCCAATACCTCTTTTAGTTGCTCTACATTTGGATTAAAGAGGTATTGCAGTTGATCCTTGGTACTTTGCATATCATCCTCATGCTTAGAAGCAAGCATGACTAGTTGTGGCTTCTCCTTTGGCTCCAATGAAGCCAAGTACCTTATTGGGCAAGGTTTGATCCTTTGGCTATGCCCATTTCTCTGAAATTCAACTCCAAAAATGGAGTCTTCTTGTGGACCTTCTTGGGTGAATGGTGTGGAAGGAACGGTGGAACTCTTCTGCCTTTTCTCTTCCTCTTCCAGTGAAGAACATGGAAGATTAAAATCTTCCAATCTTGGTTCCAAAAGGCTGCTATAAAATGCAGGCTGCTACAATTGAAAGTTCTCCTCCATGACAGCAGGTTCTCGTGCTTGGAATGTGGATGATGAAGGAGAAAATGGTGGAAACTCAACCGATTCTTCTCCATCAAGACAGTCCTCCAAATCTGATAGATAAACTGCCTCATTGTTGTCCTGCTGCAAATGTTCAACCTCTTCCATGGTGTTCTCTTGATCTGCTACTTACTCACCATGTTTATCTTCATTCTCAAATGTGAAGTTTGAAAGATCAAACTCTTCTTCAACGTTGGAGCTTGAAGAGAATGAAGTAGAAGGAAGAACTGGAAGTTCTTCTATAGCCTGTTTTGATTTCAAAGCTCTTAGATCTACACTTTTCTCCTCCACAATTGGGATGTGCTCCTCTTCTTTTGGATTTGGAGCAGCTTATCCTTCCTCTGCTGCTTGAAGACAATCTTGCTCTTGATTGAACTCTTCCTCTAGCATGAAGTTTGACAAATCAAACTCTTCAATCTATTGCTCTAGAGGACAAGTTGGGACTGCAAGATCTTCTTCAGAGTTTTCCTCTTCCATGGCCGATTGTGCAACTTGAATTGGACCAGCATTTTCTTCAAGTAGAGTGCCAACATGAACACTACATTCTAAGAAAACTGACTACTGTTTTGCTTCTTCTTTTTGCTCTTCTTTTGCTGCAACAAAATTAGTCCTAACCATCATTGACTCTTCTTCTTTGGCCTCTTCTGTAGGCTTCACCAGCAAAGGAATTTTCTCAATCCCATATCTAAGAGCCAAACTTACTAAGCTCTTAATCATTCCTTCTTTGCTTGGTTTTTCCTCTGCTGCAAACTCGGCCTCAGTCACCACTGGTTCTTCAACCTTGACCTCCTCCATTGGTTTGACCATAAAGGGGATCTTTGTTATCCCAAATTTGAGAACCCAACTCTTCAAGTTATCTGTCATTTCTTTTCTGTTGGGCTCCTCTTTTTGTTGTCCTTGATTGGATTTCTGATTTTTATCTTCCCAACATGGATTTGGGAATGTAAGAGGAGGGGTAGGTTGAGTTTCAACCGGTTTTGCAATTATTTGTGGTGGTGGGGAAGGTGGAATTTCTTATTTATTTGGAGGGGATGACTGTTTGGAAGGGAAAAGGACAGAAGAATTGAGATGAGGTGGAAGACTAGGGGATGGAGAAATGAAATTAACACTTGGGGCAACATGGGATGGATTTGGAATTTGGCATTCAAAATGAGATGGTACTACTTGAGGAATGGAAAGAGAAAAACCAGATGATGGTGTAGAACTTACCCATTGACAAGGTTGCTCAACACCAAATTTATAGGCCTCAATCTCTGTTGTCCATTGTGCAAGTTGGGGCAGCATCTCAATCATGAAGTCCAGCTTCTCCTGAGGGCTAAAGTTTCTTGGAAAAGGGCCTCCCCATGGACAGGGTGCTCTGAAACTAATTCTAAAAACCTTCATTTGTGTTGTTGCTCTTGATTGCACCATGCCAATCTCCATCTTTTGGATCTTCTCTAAGAAATCAGCATCTTCTTCTTGACTACTCTCATTGCATGCGTACCCTTGCTCTTGATATATTTCATAACCAAACTGATTTTGGTATTGCTTAGATGGGTATGCATATTGATTTTGAATTTGATCAAAATGTTGATCTGGAGGATTTGAAAAACATGTTAGAGTTGGGAAACATTGTTGCTGTTGTAAATGCAAATTCCATGAGGGAAATGAAGTCACGATTGCACAACTTCATGGAATGAAAGAGGAATGAAGAGATGGAATGAAAAATGGAAGAAAATGAATGGAAAGAAACTCTGCAACTCAGAGAATGAGTTGTTTACCAGATGGAGTCGCCAGATGTGTTTGAGAATGCCTCCAAACGTTGAAATCTTCATAAGAACACACCAACCTGCAAAAGATGAAGTGGAAGACCTCTAAGGTCCCACCGGGCGTGCCAAAATTGTTAGTGCAAATTCACATCACCCCCAAAATGACCCTCAAATCTGCTCTAGACAAATGGTCAATTTAGTGTGAATGCATATCATTGATCTTTTCCAAAGTATGGGACCTTTGCAAATGGGGAACGCTCTCCAGAGAAGTTTGGTTCCTTTTCCTAAACTACCTACCACAAGCTATTCTAATATAGGCAAACTAAATCTAATCCTAATCTAACTTCCAAGGAGATAAGGAGAGAGAGAGAGAGAAAAGAGGGAAAAATAGAGCTTACACTAAAACGGTGATACACCAGAGAAGGAAAATGTTGAACATCTATCAAAACTGTCATGGAACAAGAAGAGGTGAGCAATGGAAAGGATGGACAAGTGCATCACATAACCAAGGATAGATTTCACACAAAAAAATGTTCCAAGACTCCATGAACACAGCTCCAAAACCTACAATGGACATCCAATCATGCACAAATACCTGTAATGAAGAGAGGCAAGAAGAAAACAACCAAAAAACGAGCAAGGATGGACAAATGCTTCACAAAACACATTTTTTATTGCTCTAGAAGTTTGCACAAAACATCATTTCACTGGTAAGAGGCAAAAACGCCATTACAGAGTAGGGGAGGAGGTTCAAACTCCATTTTCAACCCTGGGGGAGAAAAGAAGGGAGAGGTAGAGAAGAATGATGAACAACCTTTTACAAATGAGCCAAATTTGGCTTTTAACCATTGAACAGAAAGAAAGAAATGAGAAAACACGGGCAAATTGATTTGAGATCTCCAACCATCAACAAGATCCATTAAAATAGCAATGACACCCTTACAAATCCATTTTTCGATGCATTCAGCCATGATGGAGAAGAAACGGACGCCATACTTCATAAATTTTGGTGGTTGGGGGTCGATTTTGTATTTTTTCCCGTGCTAGAGACATTTCCTCATTCTTCTCCCATAAAACTCCATCAAAATTCAAAATTGAATAGTCCATCATGTGGAGAATTTTAATAGCTTTCCATTGATATAAAGAACACAAAAATCTGAGCTCGGGATCGAAAGTTATGCCCTTCTGAAGATTTAGGGCAAAAATGACAAATTTAGGGCAAAATTCGGGATCGCGGGACAAAATTTGAACTTTTTCCTCTTTTTTCAAATTTGGGAAAATTTCCCAAAAAATCTCCTTCAGCCCGACCTCCACCACCACGTGGCGCCCTCTTGTCGATCCTGGGGCTCAAATAATCATTTTGCCCCCTTTTGCAAAATTGGAAAATTTTCCAAAAGTACTCCGCGCCTCCACCACTCTAGGACACGTGGCATCTTCTCATTGCTTGACAAGGATGCACTCCATTTTTTACCTTTGCGCCTCTAACCATTTTGGAGAAAATTCCAAAGTCCTTCCGCCGCCCCGACTCCTGCCACTGACTGGACACATGGCGCTATTTGGTTTGATGCGGGGGTACGACCCAAATGTTTCCCTTCTCTTTCACAGGCTTGTGGGCCAATTTTTGGCTTTGATTTTTTATCCAAAGACGCTATGTGTCACAATTTTCTCCTGACCCCTGCCGCCTTGACACGTGGCACTTTCTAATTGGCTGCGTGCCTGCCTAGGGAAAATTTCCCCTATAAACTCTATTGAGCCATGAATCAAAAACCACAAGGAATTAGGAGGACTTCTTTACCTTTCTGGAAAGGTGGAAGAATTCTCTATCTGATGAAGCAATACCCATAAAATCTCGAGTCCCTGAAGCATGCCAAACATTCATTTAAGTGCCAACAAAGGAAAAGGAGGAGGAGTTAGCCAAAAATAAGCATGGGCTTATTTTGGATAACAGCAAGTAGTGGATGGAAAATGTTTCTGGGGTGAATCCTTGGTTGAATTTGCAGCTCTGGACTTTATAGGGTGGTTAGAAAAAAAGAAAATGTAAGGGGAATTTGAATGCATGTTTCACAGGGCACGTCGGGGGTAGGAAGACGTAGAGTGTACTTAGAATGTTCAAGTAGTCATTTTATGTAAATTTTAGTTTTTCTTCTTTCTACAACTATCAGGTTAATGATTATGGTAGTGTAGTATCCACATGAGTGCAATTTAAGTTGAAAGGGAAAAAAAGAAAATGGGAAAAGCGAACATGTTCCACCTTCGGAACTTGACCGCAAAGACCACTTGTTGCAGAACTATGTAGCCTCTATATTCAAATGTAAGGTGAAGTAATTGCAGGGAGTAGATGCACGACCATGTATCGATAATTAACAATTTCTAACGATTGATCATTCAAGTCAAAGGTATATTAAGGCTTTGGATTGCATGCCCCACACGATTTTCATAGATCATATTGTTCGTACCCAAATAATATATGTTATCTATGCTCCATTTAAGCATTTCAATTTCACAAAGAGGACATAATAAAATTTGGGAAAACTCGGAAAGCTTAAGGGTTCAAAACTCAAGTAAGTGTAAGAAAATAGAATGTGCGCAAACAAACATCGTTAATTGAGTCACAAGAACAATCAAACATATCATTGTAAGGTATCTTTCATTTGTTTATCAAGCTTGTTTTTTTATTGAGTGACATCAAGGTTTTCGATTGGACTAAATTTAATTAGATAGGTAAGATGTAAGAATGAACAGATTGTTGTAAATTAAAAGGTGGGAAATTATATACCTACATGCCCACACTTATTCCATGAAAGTATTATTCCTTCCCAAAAATAGCTACTATATGTGCTCCACTTAATCATCATAATGTCATGCAATTTATTCACGTGAGTGCAATGTGAGCTTAAAGGGGCGAAAATAAAAATGTACGAGACTTCACTAGGACCTGAATTCAAGACTTAATTGCACTGCTTGCTTATTGTAACACTTTACACGCATTTTTTTGCAGTTTTAAGCTCGAGAAATTATATTGAAGTAGGTGACGCAGGAACGATCATTGATAATTACGGTTGTACAGTGAAGGATGTACGGGGTAGAAGGCATTATCTAACAATCAATTAGTGTTATTTTGTCATTTTACGTATTTTATGGTGGAAAGGTTTTTTGACTACACGACATTTAGTGTGTAAATTGTTTGAAATAAAAAGTGTGTACTATGTGAAAGTGGTCAAGGAAACATATTTTTGGATATGTCTAAAAAAGAAAAGAACAATCAATAAGTATTGTCGATCTCAATAGTTGTTGTTTGCAATTTCAGCTCTAGCACTTTACAAGTAGCTAGAACACCAATAAATGCAAGGGGAATTCACTTATGTGTTTGAAGGGTGAATTTAGAAACAAAAATTTGTGGTGTGGACCTAAAATTCTAAGGTAGGGGTTGCATACACAATTATAATTAGGGTGTCTTTGTAGTTATTAGGGCATTGAATGGGGTTTATCTCTAGTCGTGAAGCACATAGTTTTTCCAGGTGTGCACGATGTAGGTGAATTACACCAAGAAATGTGAAGGGCGATGCAATGTGCTTGTGGTCAGGGTGATGCTTGTAACTGGGAGGGAGATCTGTTAAGATTATAACCCGATACCTGGAATTACTCCCTTTGGATCAGGCAAAAAGGACACATAAAAGGAATCTTCAAGGAAGGCAAAGACATGAATTGAAGGTTAAAAATTAAAATGCATTATGTGATCCTTTTATTCATCTCTTTCTGACACATATAATGTACATGAATACAACTTGTGTTTAAAGGGACGAAAATGAAAAAAATGAGGTAAGCCCAATAAACGTCTTTTTTCAATTTTGAGCTTGAGTATTTGTTGGGGAATGGGTAATTCTTGAACAATCAATGATAATTGAGGCATTGTAGTGATTGGCCATATAAGCAAAAGGTGTATTTTATTTGTCATTTGAAAGAGGGATTTTGTTGGCTAGATTTTTTGTATAGCTAAAAACCTAGGCAGTCATGAGATAAATCTCCCTCATTTACCAGTGAGGCTCCCGTGTAAGATTTTGTCAGTTGTTTTTCCTAATATCTATTTGTTGGTATTACTTTAACTATGTAACTCATGGACCATAGCTAGACGGTTTTGCAGCAAGTAAGCAGTTGTAAGAAATGAATATATGCAGAGGAGGGGAAATAATTAAATACGAGAAGAAAGGAAAGAAGATGTGCAACTTAACCAATAGTTGACAAAGTTGATCACATGCACATAGACGAAACAAATAGATCTTAAAATGTAGAATTTGAAGCAAAGGACAGCTTCAGATCTAGATCTAAGACAACACAAAGTTTGTGCAGAGATATAAAAAGAAATAAGAAACGAATGCACCATTGACACAAAGTTCTCCAGAAATCTACCTCTTCTCTATTCCTCTACTTGCAGAAAGCTATCAAGGGTTTCAGTTCAAAGTCTGGAACACAAGAATGCTGATTACAGATTCTGATCCTCTAACCCGTAGGTTCTTCCTCTATTTATAGTGTATAAAGGGTAATTACAAATAGGAAGCTTCAAATGAATTCTCACATGCGGAAGCCATGAAAAGGGAAATAACTAGCAATCTTCCTCCTGGAATTCCTCTTTGCATGACATGCATGATTTATAACTAAAAAATTGAACCTTCGATTTTACATGTCTCCCACCTATTTCCAAGTAATTGACTTCTTCAAGTAACGGATTTTAAACCAATCACGTAAGCTTGCTCAATTACTTTGTCGGAGAAAATAAGAGAAGGAAGAAGGAAGAGGAAAATAAATTAGAAGAAAGCTGCAACACTCCCAGTCTTGTTCTTCTTCCATATTTTGGATGTGGTTGACTCTTTTGCCTTTGATTCTCACCAAACTAGATTTGGAAGTTATGCATGACTGTGATTTGCTTGCGGGTATTACCTTTGACCTGTCTTCCCTTTTATCCTTGAAGCTTTTGTAATTCTTCTTTAGTACATGCACCAGTGCAATGTTTGTAATAAATAATTTAGACAAAACTCGTCATTTTTTATTTTTTATTGCATATGAGTAATTTTAAATTCTAGAAAACAGTCTGGGTGAATGTAAATACAAGTAAATTCAATGAAGGCTTCAACTGGAAGATTAGGAGCACATGCACAAGATCCTGGAAGGAATTTTCCATGCACTAACTTCTACACGGGTTGCGTTAGAAACAGGAGGATGAATTTTTTGCCAGAAGCCTTTGTAATTATGAGATCTGGATCTGTCAATTAAATCAGTGATAGGTTTAGGGCCTATGTCTATATCATTGAATTCAGAAAATCTGGAAGCTATGCATGATTTTGTTGATCTTTCTCTTTCATCATGCTTCATCATTGCTGGAGCAGTCTTTGTCTGAGTTCTTTTTCTTCTAATTTTACCGGAATTCCTTGAAATTGGATCGATTTGTGTAGATCTGAAAACTTCTTCAAATTCAAAAGATATATTCAATCTACCTGACATTGATTTGAGCACTTTTGATGAATACCTTGAAGCTCCCTGGCAATGAAAAACACTCTTTAATGCAAAAACCTCCTTCCCTTGGTGCCAAAACCTGTCTGGGCTATAATCTTTAACAAAAAGGAATTAATTACTTCTTCATTATAGCAACCCGTGCTTATATAACCCTCACCATATTATTTTTAATAATTGCTCTTCCTATTTCTGGGAACTTAATTAATAAACAATCACGTTTATTCACCCAAATTGGGCGCCCAATTATTCATGTTGCTGGTTACTTTTTAAATAATTTATTTGATTTATTTTTAGCAAGCATCCTTGACTTCTCTTTAGCTCATCCACTTGCATTGACTTTCCTTCTATTTATGGCGCCAAAATTGGGTGAATAAACCATTAATAAATATTATTAATTGCATTGTTATTACCCAAGGTGGGTCACACTTTTTGGCAAAAGGAATTGCTAAAAATAAGAAGTCAACTTGATGGGAATTTCCACCCTGCATTGCAGCTCCAAAAATACCCTCTTCCACTTAAGTGATTTGACTTTCATAATGGGAATTTTTACCCTACAAGGTAGGTAAGAAATTCCCACCGGTGCTTTAAGTGATTTTTCATTTATAATGGGATTTTTTACCTTGCAAGGTAGGTAAGAAATTTCTGCGTGCCTGCCACCTCTAATATTCCCATTACAGCTTAAGTGACTTTGACTTCATGGGAAAAATTACCCTGCAAGGCAGGTAAGAAATTCCTGTATGTCTACCATTGCCACAATTCCCACTAGCAGCTTAAAGTCTTCCTTCCAAAAAGTGTGACTTGCATTAAAACTGGCCTCCTTTGATAAAGTACGACTTGCATGGGTGAATAAATCTCTTTGGTGGGAAAAGTTAGCCTGCCAGGCAGGCAGAAAATTCCCATCGGTGCTTTAAGGGATTTTTCTTTATTTTATAATGGGAATTTTTACCCTGCAAGGCAGGTAAGAAATTCTCGCCTGCCAGCCGCCTCTAATTTTCCCATCACAGCTTAAGTGACTTTGACTTCATGAGAAAAAGTACCCTGCAAGGCAGAGAAGAAATTCCCACCTGTCAGACACTACCAAAATTCTTATTGCAGGTTACACTCATTCATTCCAAGAAGTGTGACTTTCCTGAGAGAGGCTTTTTGTGCATGACTTCATCATTTTTGGTCAGAAGCTTGCATTTTGAGGTTGATTCCTTCTGGTACTGCATTAGTAGATGATCTCCAGATGCTTTAGGTAATTAAACAGACTATACTGGACAAGGAACATACATAGGGGAATTTCATAGAGAAACTATAGAGAAAACTAGAGAAAAATGCAAAAGAAATAAATAAAAGCAAAAAACGTTGCTAGAAGTTGCAAACAATGCCCTGAATTCATTCCTGTTGAAAACCCTATTGAGATGAGTAAATACTGGCATGCAAAACTTCAACAGGATTCAACCGGAGCACAATTTACTTCAAACGGGGCATTATTTATTCAATAAATAATTAAACAAAAAATTTCCTCAGACAAAACCTAGCGGAGGGATAAAATGAGTTTGGACATCTAGGTATTTGTCGAAATTGGCTCATATGATTCACTAGGAATATCCTAACATAATACAAACATATTCTGGCAATAAAAACACAAAAAGACCCGTTATTTTAAAAGAACAAAAATTTTCAAATGGGTAGTCTCAGATTTCATGGTGAAATATGGGGACGCCAGATTTTAAAATAAAAACATGGGAATTAAATACATGCATTCCCCACGCCTATTCCACGACTTAGTAAAATATGGGACTTAGTATGTGGATGCCGATACAGCCAAAGACGTAAACAACACCGATTAAAATATGTTGTCAGAGCCCCCTGGGATTTCTACCTAAGACAATTCCTTACGGCGTAATTATGGGCTAATTTGTTTCCCAACTCCCAGTATTCACCCACCCATTGGTAGATGCTCCACTCCAAATTTCCACAAATTTAAATTACATTTTATAGGAAATCATTCAACGTATTTTTAAATTCATCGAGATTTTTATAATTTTAATCTCTAGCAAACTCATCTTACACTTGGCGGCATTACAAGATGTTTAGATTCAAAAAAAAGAAAAAAATATTTACACGGACCCGCCATGAATGCAAATCCCACCTTAAGGGAGGGGGGAGCATTACATGTAACTAAATAACCTTGTCTTAATGCCATTTGGCTATTTATTAACCATGTTTAGAGCACCATTATTTTTTGTCCCATCCAACTTCCTATCTCCAAAATGACAAAGATTTCAATTAATTTTATCTGGTCTCAGGCTTGATAAAAATTGTCTTTTTGGTGGAAAAGTGGATGCAAAAACCCAAATGAAGATGTGGACGGTGATGATTTTGTTGGTACGTGGATGTCAATATGGCTGAAGATGTGGACGAAGCCAATTAAAATTGTTTTTCAGAGCCCCCCTGGATTTCTAGGTGAGACAACACCTTTTGACGTAAAAAGGAGTTTCATATATATTTAAACATACAAAGAGATTGTTCAAGTTTTGAACCAAGCATTGAATATAGCGATATTTTCGGCGTTAAAAAGAAACAATAAGAAAAGCATGAGGGATATGGATGGAGTTATGTGGTGTGTCTCTTGCAGAAGAAACATCGATGCCACTTCTGGGAGTTGTGAATGTAAGGAGGCATTCATTCTTAGCCAACATGCAGAAAAGGAGAGGGACTTTTACAAGTAACTTTTGGTAGAGGTTATAAAATGTTGCATTAGAATAGGTGTTCCAAACCCATTAGAATCAATTTACACCACAAGTTATTGTACATTTGCAGAAAGGGTTGCACACGAGGCTTACACAATAGATGAACTCAAAACCATTTTTGACATCCACTATGAAGTGAATGGTGTTAAAATTGATCTTAACATATCGGATTTCCCTTTCCTTAATGATGGGATCTATAAAGAGGCTCGAAACGAAAAGACTTGTAGAGAGACCCAAAATGTTGAGACTTATAGTAGAGAGACTCATAACGTTGAGACTTGTAGAGAAACCTAAAATGTTGAGACTTATAGTAGAGAGACTCAAAATGCCAAGAATTGTAGAGAGACCCAAAATGGTGAGACTTACAGTAGAGAGACTCAAAATGTTGAAACTTGTAGACAGATCCAAAATGTTGAGACTTATAGTAGAGAGACTCAAAATGTTGAGACTTGTAGAGAGACCTAAAATGTTGAGACTTGTAAAGAGACCCAAAATGTTGAGACTTATAGTAGAGAGACTCAAAATGTCGAGAATTGTAGAGAGACCCAAAATGTTGAGACTTATAATAGAAGGACTCAAAATGTTGAGAATTGTAGAGAGACCCAAAATGTTAAGACTTATAGTAGAGAGACTCAAAATGTTGAGACTTATAGAGAGACCCAAAAGGTTGAGACTTATAGTAAAGAGACTCAAAATGTCGAGAATTATAGAGAGATCCAAAATGTTGAGACTTATGGTAGAGAGACTCAAAATGTTGAGACTTGTAAAGAGACCCAAAATGTTGAGACTTTTAGTAAAGAGACTCAAAATGTTGAAAATTGTAGAGAGACCCAAAACATTGAGACTTATAGTACAGAGACTCAAAATGTCAAGAATTATAAAGAGAACCAAAACTTTGAACCAAATAGTTCTTATGTAGTTAAATCTAGAAGACCCTCAGTTTTTTAATGAAATTGATACCAAAGATCATAATACACTTGAAAACTTAAATGAAGACAACAATTTTGATTAAAATTTGGATCTAACTAATTGATATGCTCTTCAAGTCACAGTAGAAGCAGATTGAGATTGATATATTCCATATTCAGTAATTGAAATCATGGGCTAGTGTCTGGAGTGGAAAAGTATTCTTGATGATCTAGAGTTCAATACCCTGCAAATATCATGGCATTTTTATCACAGGTCATTAGACAAAGTATTAATTTGTTATGGATGTGGGAATGATGTTTATGCCTCTGGTGAATGTGGGTGCCTGGCCATGGACGTTTTTTAGGGACAGGACCAAGTTATGATGAAGCGCGCCATTCGAGAGAAGTTCATAAAGGCCATAGAATGGTGCTTTTGAGAAGGGATCCAAAACCCATCAAAGGTATCCATGGACATGCCTCTTGAATGGAGGTCTATTGATCAGGTGGGGGATTTTGACATTGTGAATGCCACAACCAATGATTTTTTCATGTTAAAAAAGATCTGGTATGAAACTAATAGTTAGTACTAGTTATATAATTATATTTTTTATTTAGAAAATGGGTATGGTTCATTGTCTTCTACATCTGCATTAGAATCATACCAGAGCAAAATCAATGAAGTGGGTGTAACCTCTACACCATATACCCTTCCTATTCGTGCCACATATTCCTACCATGGAGGGATATTAACATTTGAACTTGAGATCATATGAGAGGGGCTGAATTGGAAATAGATGCTACAAGATGTGATGTCGAATACAACCAATCTAGAATTTCATATTTATATACCTAAGGAATGGGGGATTACGACCAAGAGGAGAATAGATTTTTTCCTGCAGTTAAAAATGTAGTAGAGAATTTAACAACATTTATAATGGAGACTAAGGATGAAGAGTGTCGTCTCTATCTCTAGATGATGTTGGTTAATGAGTCCTTGAAGCATCTACACTATAAGCACACATATGCCTAACATTTTACCTAGTCTCGGGCTTGATAAAATTTAGCTCTTTAGTGGAAAAGTATACGTGAAAATCCAAACAAATACATGGACGGTGATGATTTCGTCAGTATGAGGATGTCGATACGGCCGAAGACGTGGATGGTACAATTTAAATCAGTTGTTAGATCCCCCGAGAGTTTTAGATGAGACAACTCCTCTCGGCATAATAAAAATCACTAGAATTAGCAAAAGTAGGGTCCAATGAATCCTAATAAATTATTAGAAGGAAAAATAGGGAGATAAGCTCAAACATTTATGTCAAGTGTCACAAAAACTCCCTAAAATTTTTAAGCATGATTTCTTTTTGTGCCCCCAATTACTTTATGGGGCTGAAAATCCTCTTCCTAAAGTGTAGTTGTTTAAAACTTTTGAGAACTTTGTTGGGTTTTACACCAAGAATGATTTCTTTTTACATGGGACCACATTTACCACATAAATAGGAGTAGTAACCTCCATCATGGGACCGCACTCTCAGGGTTTGATTAAAACTTTAAATTTGAATGTTTAAGTTTTCCTTAAACCCGTAAGATTTTGGGATCCATGTTTTGAAAGGTTGCTTACAAGTTATAACCCGCGGTTTTAGTTTTCCTCTTCAAAAGATTCAAAACTATTATTTTTGCAGTTTGTCGTGCCCCCCAATTTTTTCGAGGCACCTCTAAAGTTAGGGTGCTCGACAACTGGTGTGTCTCTCCTATAGGTTTTCTTTGATTAATGAAGTCATAAGTTACTATACTTATTTTGGATCGAACTTTGGTGGGTGTAGATGGGGAAAGTGGTTTTTCCCTAATAATGCATTAACAGTGTTGTAATTTTTTCTTGGCCTCACCAACCACTTTAGGTGGCTTAGGTTTACTATCAGTGTGTGGTGAGGACCCTCAACACACCACCCAAAGGTAATAGGGGGACTCACCCTATGTTGGAGCTTTGCAGTGTTGGGTTTATGGGTCGTTGATTTCCTTTGATTACAAAACAAAAAAATGGTGCAATTTGATTTAGACTAATATCAGTCACTAAATCACATTTTAATTGTATCAATAGCTTTCTTTATGAATATACAAAATTTAATGGTACAAAAAGTTAGAGATAATTAGGGTTTTAGAGTGATAAATTATTGTTCAAAAATCCATATATAGTCACCAATAACAAAGATTATAAAAAATAAGACAAAGCTAATACAGAAGAATTGATAAAATTTAAACACCTTGACCAAAACTATGGTAACATTAAAGTGGCACAAATATCTCCATAACAGTATGGTTCCATTAAGTATCAAAAACAATTAATTTTATTTGACGACCCTAATTCTCTACTCGAAGGCTCTGAAAACCTTGCTTTTCTTGAAATTGTCTCGACTCATTTGGAAATTGTTCTCCTTCCTTGGAATCCTATTTCTATAGTATCTCCTTATAAAACTCTCAAAATGGGGGATGGATTCAAGGCATGCCTCAATCATACCCCCTTTGGAGAACATGCCTTGAAAATAACACATAATTATAATACAACTCAATAGGCAATCAAGTGTAATGTGGATTTTCCAACCCTTATCTTTTCAATGGATGCAACAAGTAACAAACATTATATGTTTCTCGAAATGTTTGAATTATGGAGATGTTTATGGAAGAAATTGCCTCATTTAAGGGGTATTATCATCCCTTGGACCTCTCAATTATTTGACGTATACATTGCTCCCCAATTTCTCTGATTTTCTTGTAAGAAGGTGAAGGATTATGGCTACACTCATGCACCTTTTTGAGGAACCATTACTTTGACCTCTAAAGAACGGTCATTGTATGAGTCCAGATGTCAATAACATCCAATACTGACCAATCTGCAAGAGGGATGGTTGTGAAGCGAATGGTATCCATGTATTCAAATTTGAACATTTCACCATCATCCTCTTCAATGTCTTTAGTGATCCATTCAATTTGGAAATCCTTCATCTATTGTATTATCATCCTAAAGAAGTCCTTTTGTCAAACCTCTATCTCATATGCACAGTCTTCCCAATAGTTCTTCAGTTCGAGATAATGGTACATGCCGATATATTTGTGTTCTTCCTTCATATATTATTTGTTGTTGTATGATCTTCTGGTAGAACATGCATACAATTTGAAGGATCCCAAAGAATCTTTTATATTTCCTACATCTACTAAGTTTCTACAAGAGTAAATCCCCTGCTAAATTGGGATTGTCACTCCTTTCCTCTTTATTTCGTGACATTTAAGATGCACTTTAGACAATTGTCTACAAACCTTAATGAGCACTAGGTTTTTCTCATGTATCGTAAAAGCCTTAGTGAAGCTTCATTGAATCCTCCGACATGGATATAAGAGAATGTATTGAACTATGAGAAATAGCTCCCATACTTGTTGATTAGCATGTAGGATTTTGCTGACAACCTACAGTTGGTATCACCTTCCATTTTTGAATTACATGCATTACAAAAATGTCATTGACCCCAAAGTAGTGTCTCTTGTATTATTTCAATGTGAATTGTGGGTAGATTTGGTATACTGATGAGCCCCTCAGGAGATTTCTCTCTCGAGTTAGCCTGGGCCACTTTTGCAAGGTTGTGATGGCATATACCAAGTAGGAGGCCATGGTGAATTTCTTCATCTTTTCAAGGTTGAAAAATGAAGGTTATAAATTACCACTAATAATATGACTCCAATCTATCCTTTAGGTTCCCTAAGTGGCTATACATGTGAATTGAGACATCCATAGATGAAAACCCTTGGTCAATGCTTCTCCCATGAGTTGGCTGAGTAAAAAAATGCAATCAAAGATCTCTTCAATGAACTCGAAGTGAGAGAGGGACTTTAGAAGACAAGAAATTTTGTGAGGTATCTTCATCTAGTTTCCTATTGTTATTCCTTATAGACATGACTCCTTGTCCCATTCTATCAATGCATCCTTTGCTTGGAATTACTACATTCTTGTGTCTTAGGATGCAAAGACATTTCGAGATTCCTTTGAGAGACAATATGGAAATTATGGAGCCATCAAATGTAATAATAGTTTGGATTTCAAATTTGTAGTTCTTGGCACAAGCAAGGATGAAAAAAGTGTCCTGGATCGCCAAGGGGAATCAGATGGCTCGGTAGAGTCCACTATGGAAGATCTTTTCAGCTAGAACAATGTGATTTCCTTCTTCCATCATCCGCTTCAGATCATCAAAATCCATGTGTTCCATGTTGTTGTATCCATTCCAAATATTTAGAAACCATGACTAAAATGGGCTCATATCTAGAGTAATGGAACTTCATTGTGCATGTTTGAACAAAAATAGAATTATTAAATCTAATTTTAGAGTCACTAATATGATGAAGTACAGTAGAATACAAATTCCAAGCACTCTAATGATGTAACCTTGTGAGAAAGTAGGAGAGATAGGAGACTTATCTAATTTATGCTTATCATGGAATAATTCTAAACTAGAATAACTGATGAACAAGTTGGGAAGAGTGATGGAAATGCTCAATATTAATTATAGAGCTTATGGAAAAATTATGGACACAAGATCCTAGGTTAGGCGAGGGTGCCTAAACACCAGAGACCACTTCTGGGTGGTGGCGACTGAGGAAATGCTTGAAATATACTTTCTTTTGTGTTGCTAGGGTTTTGTACTTATTCAATGTTGAACACTTTTTATTTACACTTTGATCACCGAGGGTACCTGTAACCTACAAAACAAATACCCTGGCTACATACACAAGCTCACAAAACACATCAAATTGGAATGAAATATGTAATATGTGAAGTCAGACTGACCCCGACGGTCACCCGAAGAGTGAACTTATGACCAAGCGCTGCACTACATTCCAGACTCCATGTAGTTCTGTGTGTGAAATAATGTCCTTAGGTTTCCCTCGCACCAATGACACCAAGATAGCGGGCTATAGCTAGATAAAATGAAAATGTGTGAGATGGAATTCAACACTTCCCCTTCCTATGCAGTGTATGCAACCCAAAAATGCAGTCCCTTTGATGGTAGTGATAGTATGTAGATGTGATTTCCCTTTAGAATTTCCCGCCAAAATAATAGAGTGTATGTTGTGTATATATATGGATCTCTTGTTTGAATTTTGATACTAGTGACATGACATGCTGAATATGACCTCAGGATAAGGATAAGAAAACTAAAAAGGCCGACCAAAAATGTCAAAATAAGTGAAAAGAACAAAGAGGACAGGAGTGCCCAAAATGGACAAGAGCGCCTGGGTGCTAATGTCTAGAATGGGCACTGGTGTCCTAGGATAAATGATGATAGATGTGAAAATATTGATAGACATGGATCCTTGTGACCTGACCAAAATTGGGTACAAAATGACATAGATGTGAGAGAGAAATACTATAGAAACAATCAAAACAAGTGGATGGACTAGGGAGTGTGTCACCAGTGAATACTTTTCTTACTTAAGATCCATGCATATAACAACATACTTGGAGGTATAGTAAAATAGTAATATGTGTGTGATTTTGTGTCTACATTTTCCCCCCCTTTATGCTATTTGAATGAAATTCAAGTAGTGTAAAGGAAGTAAAGGAACATACCTGTGAGAAGTTTGGAGAAGTTGAATTGTAAAGGTGTGCATAGAATGTAAGAACTTATAGCGTGGTGAACCATGGATCAATGTGTCGACCCATGTGGCATAAATAGAGATAGTAAAACCATTGTAAGGAGCACTTGGAGAAACATTGAGATGATTTGTAGATTTTGGAGATTGTGATTATTGTTGGAAATGGAGATTGAAGAGGTAAGGAGTGATCAATTCCCAACCTAATTTTGTATATTTGAAAATGGGAGGATTTGGGCATCTTACCACCAGAGGAAGAGTGTTGGGGAGAGAGGTCTAGTTTTACTCTCCATCCATGACTACATCCCCAAAAGGTCCAACCACTGTAGATGGATAAAGACCAAATTTAGTTCTGATTTAGTTTTGTATTGTTTCGTGTTGTATCGTATTGTTCTGTATTGAAGAACCCATATAAGAGTAGTATAGGAAAGGAAATGACGTCTCATTGCCCCCACTCCCATGGGTGTCCTGATTTGTATAGTGTTATATGGCTTCCATGTTAGGTCATCTAGAAGTAATAGAAATGTAAAATGACTCCCAAGTTAGGTCATCTAGGAGTGATAGTAATTGTGATGTAGCTCCCAAGTTAGGTCATCTAGGAGAGATAGTAAATTATGCTTGTTGTACTGATTGATTGATTTGGTCTAAATGATAGAAGATTTCTTTGAGATTGGTGTACTTAGTAGATTACTCATGGAGAGTTTTTTTTTGTATTTCCCCCCAGATTAGGTCATTAGGGGGAATGGATTTGAAACAATAGAAAGTATTTGAGTGTTGAATATAGAGTGATTTTGTTCCTTTGCTTTGAATAGAATTAGAGAAAAATATTGCAATAGTGATGTGATAAGAGTATTGATTGATTATATTGTAACCTAAGAGGGATTATAAGGTGATCCTAATTGTATGACCCCCCTTTCGGTGAAAGGGGGAGGGGTGAAGAAATGAGCACTGATTTGAAAGTAAAGATAAAAGTGAATAAGAGGTAATAGATAATATATTATAATAATGCATGTAGATTGATGAGTACTTGTTTCCAGATTTGAATATAGCATTATGCAATGTGTATAGTACATTGCTAGAGGAAATTTAGATACGAATAGCACAAATGGGGAAGAAAACGGAGTAACGAGGCTCAAGATATGAGTGAAATTGTGTGTCATGTATTAGTTGGAAAAATGATTATAAAGAGTAACTATAATATATAGAAAATTGAAATTGCTATATATAGTAATAGTGAAAAGTGAATAGTGATTTCATTTGTACCGTGTGCGAGTGAAAATTAGAGCTTTGAGCTATGAGGATGCCACATGTTAGAGGACGAAGTTTGATGAGATTTGAGAGAGTAGTAGTGGCCATGGCTTTGCAGATGACTAATGAGTTGGTGAGTATGAATATTTTTAGAAAATTGTGTGAAATATGCCTATTTTTGCCAATTTTTGGAAAATTTGCATTATTGTATTTTTGGCATTTTTGACCTGGGTGGGAGTGGCGAGGGTGTTGATCATCCTTTGGGACACTAGTGCCTTAGTTCTAGGCACTGGTGACCTATTTTGGGGTACCCGTGACTTGCTTCTGGGCACTGGCATCCCAAGAAAAGGCTTTGGCAGTATGATGTGAAATATTTGTATTTTGATCAATTTGAGTACTATGAGGATCTATTTTACAACATGTATGACATACTAATGTAAGAATTTTTTTTGTTTGTTGCGTTAAAGAGGGATATATACTCGAGAGAGTTCTGTGGGGGTCATCATTTGAGCATGTTGCTTACTTTGGGGTTATCTGATGCCAAGTGGGATATACTGGATTGTGCCTGCCTGAGGCACATAGCTAGATTGGGGGAGATTCCCCATAATATGCCTATGTTGACTACACTATGTGAGATATGGTGTGTCGATACATGTACCTTCTAGTTTCCTACTGGTGAGATAACAGTGACCCTAGAGAATGTTTATCAGATATTGTGATTATGATGGTTGTAGAGAGAGAGTGCAGGTTATGAGTATAGTGGATGCCCACAGTCAGATGAGGGTAGCGAGGCGATTTTACTGGGACACGAGTACAGACAAAGACCCATATCATTATAGATGTTATATTGAGATGTGGTGTTCAGTGATTGCAGAAGTTCATCGCAGTGATTCTAGCTTCATCGGTGGTAGTAGAGGGTAGTGGAGTGGGTATATTGTATAAGATGCATGATATTTGTCATTGTATAGAGGAGGATGGGACAAGATATGTTGGGTGCGATGTATGTTGGCCCACTTATACAAAGATTTGTATAGATTCACACATGAGGATCATGGGGGTGGACTAGGAGCCACCACTTTGTTACATGTATGGGCATATGAGCATATTGTGATATTGAGGCCACTCAGTGGGCCATGGCTAGATTGGGTGAGGCCCAAGATTTTTGCAGTGAGGTGGGTAGGAACCCATAGTAGAGGATGGACATGACCACCTATAGGTGATGCTTGATCGGATGGGCCAGGGGCCATCATATGGAGGCCATATAGAGACTATGGTGGTTGGTTGGAGGATGGAGTAGATTTGCAGTGCATTTGCACACCATGTGGTTGGAGGACCAATTTCAGGAGTGACAGAGTTATTCTAGGAGGAGTGTGTATCTAGAAGTTTGGTATGGCTCAGGATGTTCCCCTAGATCCATATGTATGGGTGAGAGCTACTAGAGCACCAAGGTGGAAAAGAGTGAGGCCAGGTATGACAGGAGCAACAACTAGTGCCTCTTGGTCCAGATGAGGCTAGATGAACCATGGAGCCGATACATGTTGATGATGTCGGGTGCACCCAAGCCTATCACGAGTGGTGGGTAGCACACTGATGGGTGTTATTATTTCTCAGTTGTTGTAGATGTAGTGGGTGAGATGACAGTAGGAGGATTAGAGGGGCAAGTGCCTACCCCGATGGAGATGGCCTAGCAGTGGCATTAGCAGAGTGTAAGTATTGTTTGTTGTTATTTGTTAATTGTAGTTTGATTGTTGTATATTATAAAATGTGTGTAGTAACTAATGTGATGTTGTATTGCTACAGGTGATGTGTATTGGTCATTGATTGTTGATTCATTGATACACACGTTGACTCAGAATGTGCCACCAAATGTGCTCATGGGAGGTGGTATGCTAGAGTGAGTGGATGTGATTGCGGGTGAGCATGCCCATTTGTTTGAGTCAGTGGCTATAGCAACAACCACATGTCTTGTATTATTGAGTGAGCGTGATGAGGCTCATGGAGATACTGAGTGAGCTAGACAAGCTGTAGGAGGAGGATCCCTAGCTCAGGATTTATTCGCAAGATATGTGGAGCTATAGGGCTGATTCACAGGAGCATTCAGCTGAGGTGGCTATACTATAGAGATAGGTAGAGAGATATAGAGGCTACGATCAATGGCTTAGATTGAGTGGTGAAACATCTAGTTCTAGAGCTCCCATGATTGTATATAGTGATAACAAACATGATATATGATGTATATGGATGTATTGATGCATGGGGGCTTCCCCCTAATGGTTGTATTTTTGTAACTATGATTTTTGACGATATATATATATATAGACATGTATTAGATATATATAATATATGTTGTGCACTTATGTGTGGATGTGATGTGATGGTTGTCAAATATGTTTTGATTTGCTAGATGTTGTATGCATTTATTGAAATGATTTTCTTGATTGTTGAATATTCAAAATATATCATTATATGGATATAGTAGGTAAATAGTGAGTTTAAAATGATTTGTATGTGAATGAGTAGTATAATGATATGACTAAAAGTATGTATGTATATGATGTAATGTGATGGAGTAGTGGAAATAGGTAATGTGATGGATAGTATATTAGAATTAGAATAATGATATGTTGATAATTGTATGATGAGAAGATGTAAGACCATGTTTGATAATAACATCTGATGAATGAGAAAAAAGGGGAAAGAAGATTGATGCCCCCCAATGTCAAAATGAGGTTCATTTTTGTAACAAATCCCTCAACAAGTCATGTAAGAACCTTAAGAACATGAGTAACCTCATCGAGTAATGAGGTGATCATATGGAGGTCACCTACCAAATATGGAGATGGCATGTGAGGGATGGTGGAAGCATGTGAAGTACTATCAAAACATGAGTGTAAGAGTTAAACTGAATGTCAAATGAAATGGTGTCAATCATGGGAGGTGTAGTGGTGGGAAACATAGATGCAGACGACTTAGGAAGCTAATGGGATGTAGTAGCACTGTGAGGATGGTGAGATGAGGTAGTAATAGATGAGCTAGATGGAGGACATGGATAGATAATGATTTTAGGAGGTGGACAAATGACAACCTTAGAAGTGGGCGAAGGAAACAAGTGAACAACAGTGGAAGCACACTTATGCAGAATGGGAGAAAGAGACCACTCATGAGAGCAAGATTCAAAGGAAATGACACCTTTTTCTTCTAATTGTTGTAATTTATCGTGTAGAACACAACAGTAATTGTCGTGGTGACCATTGATGCGGTAAAAATTGCAATAAGGGTGATTGTGCTATCCAAATGCAGAAAGTGATGATGGAGGATGATGTATGATTATAAGGCAAGTGGATTCGGCACTTATCAAGCAAATTACGCAAGACATAACAAGGCGTAGAAACATATGGAAAGTGTAATGGTTCCCAGGGAGGAGATCGAGAAGACTTGGGAGTAGACTAACGTGGTGGAGGGGAAGGAAGTTGCTTACGAAGAAGAGGAGACAATGACCGTGGAGGACACTCAATGGATGGAAGAGGAGATGAAGTAGTAGACAATAGAGTAGTAGAAGTAGGAGGAGATGTAATAACATGTTCTGCAGTTAAATCTTGTTCTAGATCTCTAACTTTATAGCAAAAGTAAAAGATTCACATGTATCATATAATGTTTTTTATTTTAATGCAGAAATTAAGCCACGAAAAAAGATAAATTTCTTTTCTAAATCAATTGGATCAAATAATAATTGATGCATACAAGAATTGGATCGCATAAAATGTAATCTATAATGGGTTCTTTCTTTCCTTGATGAAAAGTAGGTAAACAATCATATGTAACTCTAGGACCATTTTTAACCATAAACCACCTAATAAAAGCATGTTCCATATCACAGTAAGTGCTAATAGATCCATAAGGAAAATGAGTGTACCATTGAAGAGCATGATCAACAATACTATGACGAAAAGCTTTTAGGAGAAAGTGATCATTAGAATAAGAGGCTATCACTAAACAATAATGCTTGAGATGCAAATAGGGGTTGTCAATGCCATCAAAACATGTAAATGTAGGCATGATGAAATCCTTAGGGAAAGTGGAATTGTGATTTTTTTAGGTATTGGATTTCCATACAAAGAATTATTATCAATGGAAGTGCTACACCCTTAACCTATTGCTTGTATTAGGATATGAGTAGCTTGATTTATGAGCTAAACTGAATATCATTGACAATAGTTCTGATAATGGTAATAGTGGTGGGGCCACGAAAAGAAGTGATGGCCATTGAACTATGGAAACCATATGGGATTGTAGGTAGTCATGGTTCATGCATCATTTGAGCATTTGAGACTTAGCAATGGATGAGAGGTTGGAGGACGTGGAAGTGGCGAAGATCTTATAATTGGATATTGAGAAACATTAGAAGTGGGTGGATTGTGTATTAAGTGTTCAATATTGGAAGCACGCATAATGCAAAATGATACAAATTTCATTACAAGTGGTATGAGAGCTGAGATCTGAAGGCCAAAATGTAGGGCAAAAACCCTATCTTCTTATTTTTGTAATTTCCATGAAAATAAAATAGTTTGGATCATAGAGGCCATTGATGTGGTGAGATATTTAATACCAGAGTTATCACGCATTTCAAGTAAGGTTCCTTGAGGAGGAATGTTGATTAGAAGGCAAATTGATTAGATGTTTATCAAGTTATTACAAATGCAAGCATCATAAGCTTACCATCCAAATTTTATCACTTCACGAGGATGAGGGTGCCCAAACTAAGGTTAGAGTGTATGAGGAAGACATTCAGGGGAATCAACCTTCTTTTGCTAGTTTGAAGGATAATTGAGAATGGAGGATGCACAAAATGGATGGAAAGGAAGGAAGCAGTATAAAATAGTAGTGAAAGAATTTTGAAGTAGTAGTGAAATGGAATTTTTGTTTCTGCAATTACAATCTTGATGTCTAGATAAATAAATTTATAGTACAAAAGGCATACAAAGATTGCACTAAATATCTATGGCCCTTAATCAAGTTCTTCAGAAAATGTAGGCAATGTTGCTTATAAAAAAGATTGGCTCCTTATTCTACACATCAATTGTCTCAATAATCCATGGGGTTTCATTCATACTAAAGAAATTGTAGTGGATAAGATGTAACTCTGAGAGCCCAGACTTTGAGTTAAGATTAGGTGATGAGCCACATAGGAAGAATCATCCTTATATCACAGAGAAGAGGCTGCATTAACATGTACTAGGATGAAACCATTTGAGAGCATTAGCGGAATAGATAAATGGAAGAATTTGAAAATTATAGATGCCTAAATGTAAATAGATGAAGGTTTTCTACAGTGCAACATCAAAACATTATTCAATGTAGGCAATGTTGACAACCTTACGATGAAGGGGAATTGTGCATGCTATGCCCTTAACCTATTGGATTTATTATGTAAATATTATTAGCAATGGAAGTGGCATAGTACCATATCATTTTATTATGAGATGAGAATACTTTCTCATGCTTGAATAGGAAAATAGTGATGGCCATACATGAGATGAATAATATATATGAGGGGATTGTAGGTAGTAGAATCATCATTTGAGCATTTGAGTCTTATTGAGATAGATCATGGGAATTTGAGAAGATCGAAGTGGCGAAGAGAAGAATGCATATTGAAGGCATTATTCTGAACATATTGTGTTGATGTAGGCATTGTTGCTCATAAGTAGGAATGAAAAAGCACTATGAATAATTTGATTGTAGAGGAAGCATAGAGGTTTTGTTAGAAAGAGGCACATTGAGAGAATGAATCTTGCTTGAGAGTGATAAATGGGAATGTGAGACAATATGAATGAAATGATGGAAGGATCAGAAGTACATGAGGGGATGGTAGAGGAAGTAGCTAGATGTAGATGTTGAGAGGAAATACTAGTCCAGGAATAATAGAATATGCATCGTGAATAATTGTAGATAGGAATAATAGAAGCATTGTGGAAGAGGAGAAGAAGAAGATGGGAATATTGATGGAGATGCTAGAAGTAGAAGTAGAAGATATGATAAGAGGTGTACTAGTAGGAATAGTAGAGCATCAGTAGAATTAGAATCTGTAGAATAAGAAGAAAGAGGTAACATAAGAGGAGGAGAAGAACATGGAATATCAATGGAATGTATAGAAGTAGAATCAGAAGATATGATAAGAGGTGTACTACTAGGAATAGTAGAATTAGTACGAATAGAATCTGTAGAAGAAGAAGAAAGACATAGAAGAGGAGGAGAAGAACATGGAATATCAATGGAAATGCTAGAATTAGAATCAGAAGATATGATAAGAGGTGTACTAGTAGTAGGAGTAGAATCATCATGTGCAACGAACTTAGAAAGAGAAGAAAGAGGAGTACTAAATTCACATTTAGTAGTCGGAAGAGAAGGAACATCATTACTAACAAGTTCATGATCAGAAGCATAGCCTACATCACTATCAGACATATTTTCACATGCTAGTAATTCATCCAAAGAGTCATCAATCATATAGAGAAGTAGTAGGAGAAATATCGTGAGATTTAGCATTACATTCATTGGAAACATTTCAGAAGTAGGAAGAGTAGGATATTCAACTTTGCATTCATCTTGACTACTAGTATAAAAAACATCATGCGCATACATTTTCAACATTAGAAGTAACATCATTTGTATCTACAATCTCACAAGCAATACCAAGCATAAAATCTATAATAGTATCATCAAGTGCTATAATAGGAGTAGAAGAAGGTGGAGAAGCATGGGTGACTATGGAAGAACAAGGAAAACATGAAGTGAAGTTTTGGTCATGTGAGACTATGGAAATGCTAGAGTTGTGAAAAATAGTGGGAATGGTGCTTTTGAATCAAGAAGTTGTTGGAGAATTTTGGAATCACATTGAGCATAACAATAAATATCACTAAGTTCAGCTTCCACAACATCATCAAGGATAGGTTACACACTAATATCTTTCATAACTTTCTTGGGACAAGAGGATCTATTTTTATCCATGAGGGTTTTGGGGATCCTAGGGAAAGGAGATCAAACAAGAGAGGGGTTCACTAAATGATTTAATAAAAATATAATTAAATAACATTTTAGAGTCACTAATATGATAAAATACAGTAGAATACAAATACTAAACACTCTAATGATGCAACCTTGTAAGAAAATAGGAAATATAGGAGACTTATTTGATTTACACTTATCTTGGAATAGATCTGATATGGAACTCTCGATGAACATAGGTTGGGAAGAGTGTTAGAAATGCTCAATATTAATTCTAGGAACTTATGAACAAAGTTGGACATGGACGTCTGGGCTAGGGTGAGGGTGTCTAGGGCACAGAGACCACTTATGGGCGTCATGGTGACTGTATAAATTCTCATAATATGTTTTTTCCTGTGTCATTAGAGTTTCACACTCACTTTTTTTGATCACATGTATTTCACACTTTGATCACCGATTGGGTTTGTAACCTACAAAACAAACCTTATCTACCTGCACAAGATCTCAAACACATCAAATTGGAATGAAATATGTAATATGTGAAGTCATACTGACCCTGGTGGTCACCCAAAGAGTGAACTTATGACCGAGTGTTGCACTACATTCCAGACTCCATGTAGTTCTTTGTGCTTGTGTGTGAAATTGTGTCCTTAGGTTCCCCTCGCCCCAATGACGCCAAGATAGCGGGCTATACCTAGATAAAATGCAAATGTGTGAGATGGAATTTAACACTTCCCCTTACTTTACAATGTATGCAGAGTATGAATCCCAAAAATGCAGTCCTTTTGATGGTAGTGATAGTATATAGATGTGATTACCCTTTAGAATTTCCCATCTAGAATAATAGAGTGTATGTTGTGTATATATAGGGATAGCTCTTGTTTGAATTTCAACACTAGTGACCCATGATATGCTGACTATGACCTCGAGATAAGGATGAGAAAACCAAAAATGTTGACCATAAATACAAAAATAAGTGAAAATATCAAAGGGGACATGAGCATCTAGAATGGACAAGAGCACTTGGGTGCTACTGTCTAGAATGGGTGCTAGTGTCTAAGGATAAATGATGAAAAATGTTCACTCAAATTGAAGCTTCTAGAGCAAAGGAAAATTGAATTCACTTTAGGGTTTCAACCCTAATCTTGGTGGGTCGAGCAAGTGAGCTCTAATCATGGTAAGTTGTGACCATGGTTAGGGCCTTTTACCTTTTTAATAATTATGCTTACCCATGTGCCCATGTAGGTGGGTTAATTTTTGTAATGTTTTAATGATTATAAGTTTTACTACATGGGGGGGGGGGGAATTAGCCCCAAAGTTAAAAAATTAAATCATGGGCTCATGTAATTTCCAAAAGCAAAATTAATCCAAATTATTACCTTAAATTTTGCTAAGGGAGAGAATGTTTACCTTAGTTTTTGCAAAGCGGAATGATGGGTCGTTATATTCTCCAATCATTTAACTAACAGGTTCTTCTGCTAATGTCATTATAAAAATAGGGTTGTGTGTCCAAGGCTATACGCAATGAAGCTTTATGTAACTCAATTGTTCAATGGTTCCTTTTTGGGGGTTTCAGTTATCATGCTTCTCTATTAATCTACAGAAATGTAATGCTAAACTACGAAAACAACATTATTGTAATGAAATGCATTTAATGGATTTTTTTTAGAATTAGAATGCACACACCAAATCAATATAATGGAATTAAAATAACACACACTCTGAATTTAATTTGCAGAATTGAAACAACACACTCAAAATTGAAATTGCATGAAAGTAAATGACACACACTGAATAGAAATTGCCGTAAAGGAAATAGGTAATTGCATTCAAACTGTAACTTATCATAAACCACTAGTATGCATAAACATAAAATCCTCCAGTCACCTTAGTTGAGTGGGCCCTTGCTCTTCCTTAGGACGAAGGTAATCTCAACCCCATAAGATATTCAAAACAACATCCAATATATTGATTCAGAAAAGTTCCATAACATACTCAATGCATAACTAGAAAATAGATACTAATTGTTTTGAACCGTACTACAAATTACCAACATCAACTAACTACTAAATTGTTCTTTAAGGAGATGTTTATATAGACATAGTTCGTTACACATCATGCCAAAATTGTAGGCACTGAGTTCTTCCACTAACAACCCTATTAAACTTCATTAAATCCTACGGAATTGCTAAAAACACGATTCATGTTTATAGACTATCAATGGAAAAAGTCTTTCATGACTGCACGACGGCTCCAAAATTAAACTCCTTGATTAAAATTCCCAGCATTGGCAATAAATGCCCACTATTATCCTACACATGTCTCCAAATTTCACTCACATAGGTGATTAGTGGGAGGTTCTACAGTAAACAAGTTGTATGAAACAAAACAAGAGAAATACATTGAACTTACTAGGATATAACTACATAAAGCATCCCCATGCACTAATTAATCATGTTTAATGATAAATCAAGAAGCACATAGATGATATAAACAAGTCAAATAATGCACTCATCAGGGAAGTTGACTAAGGTCAATAAAGAGATGTAATACCATGCAAACCCATAATTTTTCCCTTGTAAATGTGGACAATGATAATCTATTGATAATTATTAAAATATTGTATCCAAATACCAAGGGGTCGAACCATGCATTTGAGAGCAAAAGGGGCTAACCTTGGATTTGTCTCCAACTAGCCAATTGAAGTTTCCAACTCAAGTCGATGTGTTGCATTTGAGGAGAAGAGTTGAGTCACTTTTAGGTGCTAGGAGTAAACTAAAATTAAATAGAGATAGATGGAATGAACTGGAGTGTTGAGCAGTTCCAAATCCACTCCTTTTCCTCTTACTTCTCCTTTTTCTATACGTACCCTGGCTTTTGAAGTAATTGGGGGGCTTGTGATTTTGTCATGCCAAGGCTATGCCAAATTTTGTACTCTAACACCTATTTGATGCAATAAAATATTGAATTCATCCATTTACAATTGAATTAAAGTGTGTTACAACAGATTCATTGGTATGTTTCAATGAATACATTATTTCCTTTGTATTTTTATGAACCTCATCACCTCCATTAAGTTTTTTAAAGCTTTCACAGATTATTGTTAAGTACAGATTTAGTTTATTAATCAATTTGGAAATGGAAAGACCCCATATCTGCCTTCCCATCCTTTATTAATATCTTTTTAATGTCTTTTGAGAGTGTGAAAGTTAGTCAAACAACAAATGAAGTGAATTTTTCAGGTCTTGAAGAGTCAAATAGTGTGTCCTGTGCATTCATAGGTCTCCAACACAATTGGTGTATCACCTATTTTACATTTTTTTTTGTGAATTTTATGTTATTTCTCTCCCTTACCCCCAACAAGAGAACAGTTTAGGTGATTTATCCAGGGAACCAACCCTCTCTGGAGGTTCTTTTCGACATTGAGTCACCCACGCTCAAAAAAGATCCCATTGTATCAACTGAAGAGAAGTATTGCTTACAATTCTTCAAATATGGGTGCTCTTCCGACTGATAAAAATACCTTGTGGGAAAATACCTCTCTTATTAATTCCCTCTTGTGGTATCCTTTTGTATGGTGGTATGCTTATTTGAGAAAATTTGGTGTTAGTTATTGTTATCTTATTTGTTAAATTATGCGTTTGAATGAATATTATTACCCTTAACTCGTGTTTATTACAAAAGAATTTATTTGAATATAACATGAACCATGATATATGCATAGTGATGGTCAAAGACCTCACTCTCCCTCCTTGTTCTTGTAAGTTATTATTTCATCTTGCCATCATTCGATACTGTGTGTATGTTTTATTGCTCATTTGAGTAGTAATGTGGTTTTCTATATGTCGTGTACTTGTTTAGTACTCATTATGGGGATAACAAGAGTTTTATGTGTATGGGGGAAGGTAGATTCATTATGGAGGAATAATTAATGGTAAAACCGAAGTAAACCTTGTGTGAACTTAAGAAGGAACCAAAGATATGTGGGCTTTATTCTAGTGGATGGATAAGTTAATTTTGAATAAACCAGGTGTAGGGATAAATGACATGGATTTTTATTTTTTATTGGAGGAACCAAAAAATTACGCCTCATACCTTAGTGGAGCGATAAATGGTTTGGAATGACCCTAGTTCCCCTTGCAAGTCGTTGAAGGCTTGGTAGTACGTACCAATGTTTCAAAATGTCCCCAACTCTCTCTCTCTTACAAGCCTTGTATGGTGGCTTGATATTGTGACACATATATGATGAAATGGTATTTTATCACTCTCTTAATTCTAATATTTTTTGGACTTAATTAGTTTCTCATTGAAATGTGTTTACATTTGATTGGTGAGTTTTGTTTCTTGTATGCATGAATATTCTATGTATGTGTGTATGTTGGGGACTTGCAATGCCAAAGGTGGAGGGATAAGCGTTATTATAGTGTATGGTATTTCTTACTTATTTTGGGAGGAAACAAAGGTTGGTGAGTCTAGTCTTAGTGGAGGGATAAGTGTGTTTTCATTAGCAGTTGCATGACTTATTTGGAGGAACCAAAGGCTAGCCTCCCTTCCTTAGTAGCAAGATATGTTGAAGTATTGTCATAATTTCCCCTTGACAAGTTATTTTATGGCTTGGCAGTATTATAGATTTTTCCTTTATAATGTTTAGTTGGCATCATCATCTCATTTTTTTAGATATACATGCAAAGTGATGTATGTTGTGTTTTGGTCCAGACATTGTGTTGTTGTTATGTGGACCCAAGTGATAGAGTAAGTATTTTTGATAAGTATATAACTAAAAATACATATTTGTATTTTGGTCATGTTTCTAATGTGGGCGTTATATTTGGTATTAGAGCGAAGGTTCATGTTGTCAAACTTTTGGGACAATTGGGTGTTGTGATGATTATTCATGATGGTGGAGGATTTGAAAGAATTCTGTTATATTATGTTGTGATGTGATAAATGTGTACTTGTGATAATATGAATACACTTGTTGTGCATACCACTTAGTGTGGATTTTTTTATGATGTTGATGTGTTTCATGATGAGATTATTCTCTCTCTCTATATATATATCTCATGAATTCAACATGAATTTTACTTGTATACCACCTTGTTGTGAGAAAACAATGTTATTATGAACTAAGAAATTGTTTTAGTGTTTCATTATCTTGTGATATTGTATAGGTGTACAAATGTGTTGCATGACAAAAAGTGCTTCATAGTGAATTGTGGTATATTGTGTTGTTGCCACTATGTTGTGAGGTGTCATGATGTTATGTCACCATGTTGTATTGTAATTGTGTATATGTTGTGATGTTAATGTTAACGCGAAATCACAACACCCCCAAATGAGCTCTAAAAATCTGTTTTTCTAAGGCAGACTCGTTTGGTGTGATTTACATAACATTGGACCATCTCTCAAGTTGTGAGACTTGCGGATTTGAGATGGCCCTCCAGAGAAAGCCAACTTCTTCTTCCTGATCCTAATGCTAAACTACTCCTAATGCAGAAATGACGTCTAACTATACCTATCCTAACAATGCCAAGGATACATAGAGAGAGAGAAAGTGCATAAAGAGGGAAATCATACACTAACGAGGTGATAACACCAAGAAAAGGAGAGTGCTGGTCACAATCTCAGCTGCCTGAAGTGGAGAGAGGTGAGCAAAGGAGAGGGTGGATAAGATGCACCACAAACTAGAGATAAATTTCACACAGAACACCACTTCAAAACCCATTAAACATAGCTCCCAAGACTTGCAACAAACATCAAAATATGCATAGTATACCCTACAATGATGAGAGGTGAGGAGAGACAATAAAATAACCAAAGGATGGACAAATGCATCATAGAACATAATTTATTGCTCCAAAAGTTCACAAAATACATCATTAGTGGGCAAGAGGCAAGAGAATGCCATTATAGAGCCATGAAAGGAGGTTCATACTCCATTTTCGACCCTGGGGAAGAAAAGAGAGGGGGGGCAGGGAAGAAGAATGACCAACAACCCTTTACAATGAATCATGCCCCTGTATTTATAGATTCAACCAGAAAGAAGAAAGAGAGAGAGAGAGAAGTGGGAAAAGTAGGTCAGAACTCAACCACTGTTGTTAATACTTCTGATAAAATCTGCTCCCAAATTCATCTTTACTACATCGATCCTTGGTTCGGTGCCTTGAAAGAAGTGGAAACGATGGAAACAGATCGAATCTGATCTAGTTGTTGAGATAGATGGATCCTGCATTGAAGGCCAGAAGATGTTTCCTCCATTTTCTTCACCTAACCTCCTCAAAATTAAAGTTTCAGACCTCCGTGGCATAGGTGAGGCCGAGATCTTTCCAATGGTGTCAAATTTGCAATATTTCGAGCCCTGAGTCGAAAGATATGCCCCTTCAAAGTTTGTATTGGGTCTGTACAGGAGGGTAGGCTTTGGCTTGACTCGGGCTAAAACACTGTATTTTTCCCTTAGGTGGAGTTACGACCCATTTTGTAACTTTTACCCCTTTTGGAATAACAAGGGGCAAAAAACAAACTTTCCCCCCGACGACCCGCTTTGACCTGGGACACGTGGAGATGCGGGGCTTGTTTGAGCCTCCCTTTATGGATTCATCTTTGGAAAAGTGCCACTAGGACACGTGGCTCTCTCTATGACATTGCTCCTTCATTTCCAAGCCCACCTGTAACTTGTTTGTTGTCCTGGAATGTGAGCTCGGAGGTGTGAGTCGTTTCCTTCATAATTTCCTTATGTGGAGGAGTTGTCTTGACCAAATTTGCCGATGGGATGAATTTGGGATAACAGTTATTTGTTATATTTATCATATATATGTATTCATATATTATGTGATAGATTCATGTCGAGGATTGAGGGCATATGGTGATCTTATGACCCCTATTGTGCTATACTCACACTTTTGGTGTGTTATGTGGAAATGTGACGTGTTGTAAGTTGTGGAAATAATGTTATGTTATACCTCATAAATATACCATGTGTAAGGTGTTATGGTTATTATGTGTAAATCATCATTGTGTAGTAATGTAGTTATGTGTTATGTTGTGTACCCTGCACTGTCGATCCATATGACTAGTATCAAGGTGTTTATGTTTTACTTTTAGCAGTTTATTGTAATTTTCATGAAATGATAAGGTTGTATTTGAAACGGATAGTCAGTTGATCATTGTCCAAGTTTGTCAAATGATCCCTCCTTAATGAAAATCTAACTTCATGAATTTGAGCATTAATAATTTTTTTTATTTTTTATTGGAAGTTGGACGAGCATTAAATGGAACCTTATGTATGAGTCTATTAAATGTTGCCACAAATTCTCTCATAGGATCATATGGTTCCTTTTTTATTTGAGAGAGTATTGTGAGGAGAGCATGGGAATGTTCAACGGGATTGGATCTATCCTCGAATTTTATCCACATAATATCCGAATTGGTGATATTATTGAGTGAGAGATGTGAAAACCACTCAGGTACATTATCCTATAAAATTCTAATAAATAAATCTTCGTTGGCAACTCCTAGAACCCCAAAAACAACGGAAAATGAAAAAATATGCTCATCATGCTTTTATTTTCCATCACCTTTGAACTTGGGAAAATTCTTCTTGCTTCCCTTTTAACAAGTCATGAAGTGGTTAGGCCAAAGAAAAAGACCCAATATTTTTTCCCCAAAGGACTAGTGCTACTATCTTGGGAAAAATAGTTTGCATAGGTAAAACAATACCTGATAAAGTTAAGGCTATTGCAGTCAAATTTAACCTTTGGTCAAATAGATTTTCTTGGATTTTCGTACTCACTAGACCATTTTACTTTTACTTTTTATTTTTCAAAGATACAATTTGAAATGATGTTGTTATTGCAAATCAAAGGACAGAATTATTTTAAACCTTTCATTCCTTACTTCCTCGGAATAGATACCTTCTTTCTGCGAGATTTTAAAATTAATTATTGTCAAAGGGATGCAGTAGGAGCAATGGGAAGGAATGGGTATTACTGGAATAACATGAATAGTAGGGACAATGGGAGCAATTAGGATCACTAGAGGAATATTTTTGTGCTTCTCTCCTTTGATTTCTCATTACTATCATGAACTCTCCTTATTGCCTAAGTATGATTGTCTGCTTCATTTAACACTTCATTGACTATGTTATATTAGATATCATCAACATGATTCACATATGCAACTATCCTTAATTATTTAAAAATATCTTCTTAATAATGAATGAAAAATAAAAATACTAGGTTGTGCAAGAGGAGCTCGACTACTAATGGTTATTTGATCTAACAATGTAATTTCTTACTTCAAACTCTTCTTTGTTGATTTATCATTCTCTCAAAAAGTTGTAATTCTAGTCTCAATCCAACTACATTATCACTCTCCTTCATCCAGTAATCTATAAGCAATGTTGAAATGTGATTCATGTTTTTTATATTTATCCATATGAACTTCTCAATTTAGCAGAAATATCTTTTTGATTATCATGCATAAGAACAAGATCAGGTTGTTGAATAGGAGGGTGACATATGATGGTCATTACCAAATTTTATTGTCTAGGAGAAGGAAGTGGTTGAGAATCCCTCTAAACCACCCTTATAACAATTTGACTAGGTCTCCTTTGAGGCAATAAGTCTTTGCAACCCTACGTGTAGTATCAACATCTCTCTTCTTCTTCAATTTATTACTACAACAACTATCTGGTATTAAACTTCACTTGTTCGATTTTTCCATACAACAATTTTTGAGATTTGAGGAAATATCTTCCTCTGAGATTCCGGAAACCAATCAAGATCTAGTTGAAGAACAAGGGCCTAAATTCTAGGAATGGTCATAAAGATGATAGGAGAAAATTATGGGAAATAATTGAAAAGTATGGAAGTGCCCCACAGTTGGCGCTAACAAACTATTAGTGGGAAAATTTGTATCAAACATAATGATCAAAATTTAGGGGACTAAAATTCCCCCCTCTTTAATGGGGATATTCCCTTATTTAAAACCAAAAATGATAAACATGTGATATTTACACCATTTACATTGTAACTATCTTTGATAGGGTGTTGTTCATTTTTATATGTACTAATATTTCTCAGAAGAAACAAAGGAAGAGAAAAACATAATTTAAGAAATATGGTTTAAGAAGAGAAAGGAGGTGACAACACTTTCAGAAAAATTAAGACCAAATAATCATCTACTCATGCATGTCAATGATAAATAAGAATTGAAACATTTCATAACGGAAAATACTTTCCCAAGAATTAAATATCTCCACAGATGAATGTATTTAATTCAAAATAAACACTGACACAAAGTTCAATAATTGTATGTTAGATCAAGGATGAGAATGAAAACAAAGTTTCATGATTTGATTATATGCAAATGTGAAGTTGTGAATGAGAAATTACATAGAAATGGAGGAGAAGACAGACAGGATAAGGGGGGAAATCCTCTTATGTATTTCTATTCTATGAAAATATCAACAACCAACAACCCTTTCACAGTCGATGAGGATCCTTTTTTATAGTGAGAAAGAGTTGTAACTACCTCAAGATAGTTAATCATACAATCTTACATTGTACTCTTAAATAATTGAATCACTTAATTGAATTTTACATTTTCATTATCTTAAGAAAATAAATTACCAAAAAGTACAGCATGCAAAAACATAAGGTTTGTTCTCTTTTGAAACTCGGGGAAGGAAGATGAAGAGAGCTTGGAAATTTGAGCTTTCAAGACATGCATCTTAAATTTAGTCACTATTCTAACAATGATCTGAATCTCTTTCGGTATCATAGTGTTTGTAAGATTAGTCAAGCCGAACTTCCAAAATCATTTATCATTTCATAGATTTAGTTCCTCCAAAATGAGCCAAGCTCTTTGAGGCCTCCACTATTACATTATGCAAGTTCAAAAATTTCATCTAGATTATCTTGGCTAAAATTGTCTGTGTTGAATAGCTCTTCCTTAACCTAGATTTGTTGAATTACTCCATTTGATTTCATATGAATATATTCATACCATAGAGGAGTTTTCTTGAAATAGATCACAACAAAGAGCTTTTAGATCAGCAAAAAATATCAGCCTTTAGACATTCACCTTTATGTATATGAGTTTCTACAAATCCATTGTGACTTTCTTATAATACTTTGAGCCTTCACTTAATGCTTTGGGCCCAAGTTTGGGAGAGATTGTATTTTGAGTTATCAAAAATATTTTTTGATAGAATAATATTTTCAATAGTTTAATACCACAATCCAAGACTCTTGGATCATATCATCCCATAAGTGTGGCCTTACTTTTCAACATTTTTTATTCACTAAATCCAATTATTTCTTAGCTTCATCCACTAAGACCTCATGTACCTAGATAAACTTCATTAATTGAATTTCAAGCCATTCACCATAGAATATGTCTCCACCCAACCTACCATAACTTTGCCCCTTTGAGTATGTTTATGAATTTCAGAGATGGCTTTTAATATCAATGTCACTCACTGGAGGTGGAGGAGGGAAGGGATGCAAAAGGAGTGGGATACAAGAGATAGACAAAGGCCTTGATGTAGAGTTGAAAAGGGTTTGTAGTTTTTCTTCCAATTGTTCTTGTGTTTGCTTCCCCATTTCTAAACCCTTTCAATGGCCCCTTGACATGGTCTCTCTGTAAAATTATGCACATCTCCTTTAGGATGTGGCCCTCCCCAAGTGATATTCTTGTTGATTAATAATGTTCCACAATGATCTCATTTTCATTCTTATCAATTGTGGCCTTTGTAATAACAAAAAATTGATGTCCCAAAGTATATGATACAAGATAATAAGTTACCTTGGATTTATATGAAGTTTGAGTACCATGAAGAGCATATATGACATCATAGTCAGGCACAACAATTTGTGATGGTGTTTTATTATTTTTCTCGACCAATGGTTGAACCCAAGAGAAGGAATTATCAATGATATCTTCTATAGATGAATGTGTATCATGAACATTGAGGGGGAGTGGAGGAGGAGAATGAGCCCATATAGGATTGATTTCCACAAAGGGAGATATTTCAACTAAAATTTGTGAAAAATGAGAGCTCTCCTTATAATTAACTTTTTCCTTGAACCACTCCCTCTAACCATGTTCTCTATAGGAACTTCAGTAGGTTCATTTTTTTAGCTTCCTCTTATTTTGATGCATGATAATCCCGCAAAGTACAAACATAGATTTTTTTTCTTTGTTATTATTGATCTAAAGAAAAAGAAGGCATATCTTGATGACTTGGTGAAGCAATGGATTTCTTAAAAGCCCTAAATTATGCTAACTTATTCATGTACCACTTATAGGTTCTTAAGAGAATAGGTGCAGTGAGATCATTGATATTATCACTCTAGCCTAAAATCCTAAAGATAATCATCGTAGCACGTAGTATTCTTACAACCTTGATTGTAAATCAAATGAGAACTCAAATTCATTCTCAATAAAATGGGTAATTTTCTCATCACTCTCAAAGAATTGCCTACTCACATTATTACCTGACATGGATGGTATCACTGCCATCTTAACATGTTGACCATTTCCCTGAATGATTCTCTAGATGGGATAAAGTGTGACCCTACAATAGCCATCTGATTAGCTTGTACATTTAAATTTACTGGAACTACTTGGAGATTAATAGCCTCAAAGATCTTAAGTAGGTCCCAAAATCTATGTTTATAAGCCTTTAAGAGATTCTTATTCATGGCACACTTTCCTCTTACTTGGTGGATAACCAATTCAGTATCCCCAAACACATGCAACCTCTTAATGTGCCTCTTCTTAGCTAACAACATCCCATGAACTAAAGCCTCATACTTAGCTACATTGTTAAAGCATGTAAATTGAGTCCTATGAGAAAAAAATACTTCTTACCCTTTGGGGAAATAAAAAAACACTTTCCCCAACTCCATACTTACTCCTAGAACCATCAAAAAATATTTTCAATAAGCCCTGGGAATCCTCCTCATTTTCCCTTAATGTGTTTGGGATAAAATACTCCTCCTCTTGGATGCAATAAGTACATAAACCTTTCTCACTAGTAGTGTCGTATGGATCAAATTCATACCTTTCCTTAGCCCACTCATCTAACATAAGATCAAGGACTGATTGTGATGAATGCACTGCTTCAACTAGTTCTAAATCACTATTTATTTCTCCTTACACCATGATGCTTGATTTAATAGGGCTAGGATCATAGACCTTAAAATGATAAGATGATATATGCTCAACTTTAAATGTAAAATTAGTCCCATACCTTGTCCTTAAGAGCATATGAGACCAATTTGAGGAAAAATAACCTCCCACCTTGGATTTGAAGTCCCTTGATAAGCAAATGGAAAATAGAGGAGGAAAATCTATGACTGATATGTCTTGATAAATGGTTAGGCTAGGTCATGCATGGAAAGTTAGCTCAAGGCCTCTGATTACTCCAACTGTTCTAACTGTAGTACCATCCAATTACAAAACACCATTAGTGATCAAAGTATACTTAATCCCCAAAGTGTTTGCTATCTTCTTAGGCATCACATATATGTTGGATCCTGAATCTATCATACAATTATGCACTAGATTCTTGCCACTAATCAAAGAGATATATAAGGAATGATGTTTCTTTTTTTCACTTACTTTCCCCTCCTTAGGTTGACATAAGCTAATTAAAGGGCTTGGACTTTGTTTTGTTGTCCCATATGATGGAATGAGATGCTTCAAGTCCTCTTGCTAAAGATACAATTGACGTGTAATGGATAAGACATCCCACATCGTCACATTCAGATTAGTTTTCTTCATTTGTTCAACAATGTTCATAGGAATGACCACCGCCTTGTGCATCATTGGTGTCACCATTTCTTTCCTTGACTACTCCAATGTTGGGAAAGAAACTCTTGGTTAGGAAATAACCTCCTTTATGGGGGTAGATGTGCTAGAAATGTCATACAACCTATTCTTACTGGAATCTACTCCAAATTCCTTTTTTTAAAGGGAGTTTCCTGCTTAGAAGAAGATGAAGGTTGAGTATCCAATACTCTCTTCTTAGACTTGGTATTATAAAAAATAATAATTTGAGGTCTGTTAGGGATGCTTACATTTTGATTGACTACACAAAACTTGTCAGGCCCAAAAAAACATGAGATTGGCCTCAAGGAAAGTTTCTTGCGCTTCTTAAACATTAGTATCCAGGACTTCCATCATCAATTAATGTTGATTGAAGGAACCTTGTACCATGAGAGCCTGACATTTCACTCCATTTTCACAAGAACTATGATTATTGAGTTGATTACATGGGAAACACCATTTAGTTCCTAGAATCATATTGTTTTGAAAGGAACAATAACTTTGCTCAAGCTAGGAGTATGTGCATGTTGTGGAGGAGGTAATGTTTAAAGAGGCAAGTTAGGGTTTGCACCTTGAAACCTACTTTATTGATAATTATGCCCATACCCCTAATTTGGATAGTAATTCCTTTATTGATACCTTGATTCTGATTTTGGTAGGGCCTAGGAGCTTGGGTTTGTTACTTCTTGAGGGAAACTATCTCATTTGACATATTCTTGATCAAGACTTTGAGATCATCTATCTCATTGGAAGAATTAGATGTAGGGGTAGATGAAATCACTTTAGATTCAAGGATTAGGGCAAGAGAAGGTTGAATTTATTGGGGGAGCTATAGGAAAAGAGGAGTTAGGGGTCTAAGGGATATTTTATAGCTTAAACCAAATAATTCTCATCCTGAATAGTTGTCTCATAAGTGACAGGAAAAACCATAGCTCCCATTGACTCAATCATTACTACAATATTTGGATTAAGAGCTCTAAAAAAATATTAAAATGCACCTTAAGGAGATGGCCTGATGAGGGGTGAAATTCTTTCCCATGTCCTTTGAAACCTAAAGTTGAAGTCATTAGCTCACAACGGGGCTCTTTTGATAGTAGTTATAATAAAGAGATATTATCTACCTTTTCTCCAAAATGCTTACAAAGCTTCTCCCTAAGGTCATCCCCTGTATGGATAGAAGTAGGCTACAAAATCTTATACCACTGTGATGTTTTTCCTTTGAAAGATGAGGCCAAGATCCTGACTGTCACATCATCCTTGGTAACAAGATAAAATGAATAAACATTAGCAATAGTTAAGATGTGCTCAATAAGGGTATTTGAATTTTTTCTAGTGAAAAAAGGAATTCTCTTTAAGGAAGATATTGGTATGTCATGTTGGGCATTCAAATCCGAGGGATTGCCACCATTAAAGGTCACAAAAGGTTGATTTATTTGATGGGCCATGAATGTGATGGGTCTTAGAACCCTAGAAGACAACAAAAGAGAGAGAACTCTATTTTGAGGTGATGGTGATATTTGAACCAATTTTCCTCTTCTTCTTCTCCTTTGTTACAATTTCAAGTATTCAAAAGGCTCTCCACTTGTTATCCTTTATCTTGTTTGAACTCTTCTCATAAAACTTAAACAACTAGTTGTTGAAACTAATAGATTTGAAGTTGGAGTCGTCATATATATTGTTTGTTTCCTTGAAAGGAAAAATACCACTAAAACACACACCAATTTCAATGTAGCAAATCAAAATTGAGTTGTAGATTGCACAAATAGGTCCCATCGGGCGTGTTAAAAATTGTTGTCACTTAAAGTTGTACCCTTTATTGAAGCTAGGCTCAACACCTTAGTGAAACATGGATATACCTTAAAAGTGTGGGACAATGACTTCTTCCATGTCAATTTCTAGGTGAAAGGGACAGTTCTTTTCACTCCAATTCACTACAAATAGTCTAACCATCTCGACACTCTATTACTAACTATTTATAATCTAAGATTTTCAAGGAACTAGGGTTTAGAAAGAGGCAATATTGAATAAAATAAGGTGATGCACCAAAATAGAAGTGGATTCTCTCTCTGAGATGAAGAATGGTATGGAAAATGCAAAGCAAAGAGACATATTCAACCCTGCAATTTTTACCAAACTCTAATTCTTTGCATAAGTGACACAAAGGACATAAATCATGCAAGTATAACTCACACATAACATTTCATAAAGTAATAGAAAAACATGAATACAATAACACAAATTAAAGGGCAGAAAGAGAACCACAATAATAAAATATTATTGATAATAATGTTCACAGACTATTATAATAATGGAGGCACTAAGTGCATTGTATAATACCAACACAAAATTCTGTAACTCAAAATACTTGGCTACACAAAAGGGTAACATGACCTTGCATTTAGGTGAGGATATGCTACAATGAAAAATGAGTTGCATATATATGAGAAGGAGAAGGGGAAGAGGAAATACAAAATTAATTATATCACCCTCTTCTACAACCACCGAGGACCACTTAGCATTCAAGTGTGCAAACCCAACATGGGAACCAAAGAATTTTGTATAACCCATACCTAAAAATGGCCATGAGTTCATTTTTTACAATTTCGGCACCTAATAAAATGCATTTTTGTGACCCAAAACTACTTCTAACTTGTATTACTCTTCAATACCTTTCCAATGGTATAATTTTTGTCATATTTGGTGATCTAGATCAATATTTATGAGCATTTAAAGATCACCACATGGTCCACATAGTTGACGGACATAGAGCTGTCAAAATTAATGTTTGAGTCGCCCCTGCTGACATGTCTGTAGACACATAAATTTCACTTTTGCAATATTATTTCCAAATGTACGCAAATCACTCTCATTCTTGCCTACTATGTTATAATTAGTGGTTTTTGCTAATTAACTAACGTTCCTTACCAAATTAGTCAATTAACACCACGTTGTTGATTTCATAACCCCTTTCACATTTAGGATGCCACTTTACGATGAATCGTAAGTCAAAATCCTCTTTGAAACAAACAATTAGTAATTATAGACTAATTAAGCCTATTTTGCCCTTGATTTGGTCAATATGCCTATTATTGACTCAATCCCCTCTTCCAACCACTCATAATCAGGTGCCCCATTCACCTCCACAATGTCTCAAGAAGCTTCAAAAGCTTATCCTATTCTCATAATTGACCCTAAGTGGTTGATTAAGGTTCCACACCTCTTAATCACTTGTTAATTCACTAACTATGATTATCAAAACTTAATCATGATTAGTAATTCTAATCTAATTTGGGGCTTTTAGTCCCATATGCACCAAAATACAAGTTTATGCCAAAAGGAAAACTATAAAAAGAGTGCACCTCATTCCTTTATACTTTACACCATGCTTTGATTTGCATCTCATATAATAAATATGATATATAGCCAAGTTCAATCCTTGCCTAAAGCCTTCAACAAGGTTAGTAGATGAATAATCTAAAGTGACTTAGCAAGTCATTTGGAGAGGTCATTTCACCATTGTTTGCAGTAGCAAACATAACCATTTGATTTCCCTCTTAGGTCTATTTAGGCCCATATTTAGTAATTCAAACATATTAGTAGGCATGTTTAGTTAGATTTTGAATTATATTCATGTTAGTTAAGCATTCCTTTAAGCTTCTATCTTAATGTTACATTCATAGACTTAGAGACTTGATTATATGAATGTCAATGGTGTTAGATTTCCTCGTTTAGTCATGCAATTTGCTTTGCAAAGTTTAGGGTGTTTTCATTTGGCATGCCCGGTGGGAGTATACCCCATTCCATTCATTTTTTAAAGCTTTTAAAACTTAGTTTCAAAGTTTTTCATTTCAAAATTTTAGATTAGTTTCAAGTTTCCTAGATTAATTTCAAGCTTTCTAGTTTACTTTCAAGCTTTTTAGATTAGTTTCTCAATCTTTTTAGATTAATTTCAAAGTTTTAGAGTAACTTTCAAAGTTTTATAGATCAATTTCCATTTTTGAAATTTGTTTCAAATAGATTAGTGGTAGAAGTTGTGTTTTCGTGCTTTTTGCAGGATACAAGGAGGCGAAGCCCTATTAAAATTGACCCAAAATCCCAAACTTCACCTCAGATAGGGGAAAATTTAGACACCTAAATTACGCTTTTGCAATCTTATTGCCAAACACACGCAAATCACTCTCATTCTTGCCTAATCCATTATAATTAGTGGTTTTTGCTAATTAATTAACGTTCCTTGCCAAATTATCCAATTAACACCATGTTTTTGATTGTGTAACCCCTTTCGCATTTAGGATGCCACCTTACGATGAATCGTAAGTCAAAATCCTCTTCGAAACAGACAATTACTGATTATAGGCTAATTAAGCCTATTTTACCCTTGATTTAGTCAATATGCCCTAGTATTGACTACAACCCCTCTTTCAACCACTCAAAATCACCCCATTCACCTCCACAACGTCTCAACAAGATTCATAATCTTATCCTAGCCTCCTAATTGACCCTAAGTGGTTTATTAAGGCTCCACACCTCTTAATCACTTGTTAATTCACTAATTATGATTAGCAAATCTTAATCATGATTAACAATTCTAATCTAATTTGGGGCTTTTAGTCCCACATGCACCAAAATACAAGTTTCTCCCAAAAGGAAAACTATAAAAAGAGTGCACCTCATTCCTTTATACTTTACACAATGCTTTGATTTGCATCTCATAATAAATATAATATATATCCAAGTTCAATCCTTGCCTAAAGCCTTCAACAAGCTTAGTAGATGAATAATCTAAAGTGACTTAACAATTCATTTGGAGAGGTCATTTCACCATTGTTTGGAGTAGCAACCATAACCATTTGATTTCCCGCTTAGGTCTATTTAGGCCCATGTTAGGTAATTCAAGCATATTAGTTGGCATGTTTAATTAGATTTTGAATTATAAATTCATGTTAGTTAAGCATTCCTTTAAGATTTTATCTTAATGTTACATTCCTATACTTAGAGCCTTGATTATATGGATGGAAATGGTGTTAGCTTTCCTTGTTTAGTCATGAAATTTTCTTTGTAAAGTTTAGGGTGCTTTCAATAAATATTAATGAGCATCTCATTCATCACGAGTTCCATAGAAATCCTCATGTTCCTAATATTTATCTCAAAAATTAAGGGGGAATATTGTAATTTTTGTTGTCTATATCAAAGATCTAGTCATCACATACATGTTAGCAAAGATGATTGATGCAATGAAGAAATATCTTAATTGATAATTTGACATGACAAATCTTGAATTATTGTATTATTGTCTTGCACTAGAAGTATGGAAAAAGGAGCACCAAATTTTTGTGTCTTGAATGAAATATGCCAAGACAATGCTTGAGAAGTTTTGGATGATGGATAGTAAACCATTTTCTACACCCATGGAGGTAAATATTCATTTGTCTCATGATGATCCATCACTAAAAGTAAATTCCACTCTCTATCAGTAGTTGATTGGGAGTCTCATTAGCTAGACATCAACTATTATGTCAGCTATCTCTCATGGTTAATGTAAGAGATAAAAATATGTCACTAGAATGTAGTAAGGAAAAAATTGAGGTACTATTGGAGCTCAAAATTTGACCATGCCCTGGATTATGGAACATTTAGGATTTTGAGGCAACATGTGACTGTCTCCAAGTTGTGGGACTTACACTGTGAGACAAACCTCCAGAGAAGGTTGGTTCCTCTACTTATTTCTAATGCTAGACTACTCCTAAATATGAAAGTAAAGTTATCTAATCCTAATCTAACAATTCCAAGGGACTATGGTTAGAAGGAGATGCGTGAAAAGGGAAATCCTAATCTAAAATGTTGTGATAACACTAGAGAAAGGGGGTGATCACTCTCCACAAGGGGAAGGAAGGGATAAAACACAAGAGGAAAGGGAAGATAAATGTGCCATAGTCTAGAACCATGTAGATTCACCTTTCCCACACATTAACAACACATGAAGAAGGAAACATGTAAGTGGGAAATACACACAACATGCCAAAGAAGGAACAAAGAGGAAAGAACACATAAAACATGAGAATAGGGTAGAGAATAGCCATAAAAAATTGATTTTATTACTTAAAGGATGCACAATCAGTTACATTCATGGAACATGAGAATACATTTCAAAGACCAGGTTCAAAGCCTAGAAACTCATGGGAATTCGGCCACCATTTTGGCACGGTGTCATTACAACAAAGAGGGATCCTTTTATAGTGCTAAGGCACTTAAATTTATACAATTTCTTGGAATAGAGAAAGAGGATAAAAGAGAGACTAAAGGACCATCAAGCTTATTGATTAATCACCTTTGGATTCATATTCAATGAGTATGGGCACCATGATCGATCGTATACCACCAATTGTACAAAGTAATGCCATTAAATTTTGGTTATTGGGCTTGTTAGATGCCTGAAATTGTATTTTCCTTTTTTACCAACATAAATCCCTCAATTTTTGAATTTTATGTTGTTAACGTGACGTTCTTGAGGAGACCTTTCCAACGAGACCAATTTCGTCAAATTTGGAGTTACAGGGACGAAGTTATCTCGATTTGAAATTTGGAGTGTAGGAGGCAGATGGACAATGTTTTTCCTATGACACGTGACACATAAAAGCTCTTGAATAGATATGGATGATGACATGTGGCACCTGTTGGTGCTCAAATTAGTCTCGCTTCGTTTTTCATTGAGATTCCTCAGTTTATGGCCTCTGTCATGTTTTCTATCTCCCTGTCTTGGTGCTTGAAGACTCTGTCCTCCATTTGGTTGCCATGATCAGTCCCTTCCTTGAGGTCAAGAATTTGTTTTTTTTTCCGCTGTCCATCTGAAAGAGTCTGTAACTTGGTTGTAAAACTCAGGCTTTTCCTTTCCCTCTATTTTCGATAGTCACATTTTGTTGTCCTTGTCTTTTGTGTCCCAAATATCTGTGGAAACGTGATTGGATGTGGCTTGGAGGATCACATTTGGGCCTTATAACATTTCCAAGTTCTCTGTCCTTGAAGAAAGATTCATTTCCGGGCTCAAATGGTGATTTTCCTGCATTTTACAGTTATATGGGTGTATTTTTCCTGGTCAAATTTACATCTCTGCATCAATGGAAATGTTCCCCTTTTTGGTTGGATGTAGCTCGGTGGGGCACTCTAAAAAATATAAGGCTCGCTTTAACCCAAAACTTGGACACGTGGTGGGCTGGTGCTCATTTGATGATCCGCCTCAGGGTCCCACCTTAATAATTGTGATAGGGGGACAGGTGGAGGCTTCCGTTGGCTCTGCTTTGTACTTAAAACTTTTCAAAGCAATTTTTTAAAGCCTGGGGCACGTGGAGGGACCGCACATGTTTGGGGTCTCTACTTTTTGGGACCATCTCAAAATGCGCCATTGAGACACGTGGTAGGCGGGGAGATGGAGAAGCGGAGCTTCGGGGTTATTTAAGGTTTTTTGCCTTTTGTAAAAAGGGATAAAATTGTAAGTTGAAGCACGGCCCTGAAAGGAAAGTAATGCCAACATTAAATAGTCAAAAATGGAGGTGCGGGCCCACGAGGAAAATGTGGGATTTTTTCCTTTTCGGAAAATAAGTATAAAGTGAAAAAATGAAGCGCAGGTCCGCTGGAACCCACATCAGAAGCTAAAGGCGGAAGGGTGGAGTTGCAGGGAAAATTTGGAAAATTTTCCTTTTGCTAAAAATGAGGTAAAATAGGATAATCATGCTGTGGTTCCTGTGGGACCCACATTGGGACACATGTCAAGCCCCTTTTCTAAGGGTGGAGGGGTGGAGAAAAATGTCAAAATTTTACTTTTTTCCAAAAGTTATAAGATGTCAAAAAGTACTCCTAGGCCCGTTTCCAATCACATTTTTCCATGTGGAAGGCTTAGATTAAAAGTTGAAAGGCAAGATCAATGGTAGGTGCGCATTTCATTTGATTTTGCCGCCATTGAAGCTCCAAGATGTTTGGAGATGCATTTTTACATCATTCTTCATCAATTTTTTGGCAAATTTATATCGTTTTGGTTTGCAAAAGTTCAATTGAATCAATTCAGGAGCTCAATTTGTAAATCTGAGGTACTTTTGAAGTGGATTTTTGTTCGGGCTCATGTAAAAATGCAAAATGTCAGATCCAGAAGTTGCAAAGTAAAATTTCAGAGGGAAAAAGGATGAAATGATGAGGTTGCAGGCGCAAAGGTGAAAAAGGTGTTGCCTCGAGAAAAAAAAAGATTACTTGTTAGATCCAACTGTGCAGATCCTTTAGCTTTTGATGTGGGTTCCAGCAGACATGCGCTTAATTTTTTCACTTTATACTTATTTTCCGAAAAGGAAAAAATTCCACATTTTCCCCGCGGGCCCACACCTCTATTTTTTACTATTCAATGTTGGCATTACTTTCCTGTTGGGGCCGCACTTCAACTGACAATTTTATCCCTTTTTATAAAAGGCAAAAAACCTTAAATAACCCCAAAGCTCCGTGGAAGCCTCCACCGGTCCCCCTGTCGCAATTATTAAGGTGGGACCCTGTGGCGGATCCTCAAATGAGCGCTAGCCCACCACGTGTCCAAGTTTTGGGTTGAAGCAAGCCTTAGAGGTTTTAGAGTGCCCCGTCGAGCCGCATCCAACCAAAAAGGGCCACATTTCCACTGATGTAGAGATGTACATTTGACCGGGAAACATATACCCGTCAAACCATAAAATGCAAGAAAATCACCATTTGAGCCCGAAAATGAATCTTTCTTCAAGGACAGAGAACTTGGAAATGTTATAAGGCCCAAATGTGATCCTCCAAGCTGCATCCAATCACATTTCCATATATATTTAGGACACAAAAGACAGGGACAACAAAACGTGATTGTGGAAAACAAAGGGAAAGGAAAAGTCTGAGTTTTATGACCAAGTTACAGACTCTTTCAGATGGACAGATGAACGAAAAACAAATTCCGGACCTTTAAGTGATCCTCGAAAAAGGAAGGGACTGATCATGGCAACCAAATGGAGGACAAAGTCTTCAAGCACCAATATGGGGAGATAGAAAACATGACAGAGGCCGCAAACTGAGGAATCTCGATGACAAACAGGGCAAGACTAATTTGAGCACCAACAACACCCTCTAATTGGTTTGCGGGATCGAGCTTTTTCCTATTTGTGTATCCTAAGTTTTATTTTCCCTTTAACATCTTTCTTTCACATGGACCTGAAACCTAATTAAATCTAGCTCATTCCATGGGTTTGGAGTCCGTCGGAGGCATCTACCTTAAGAAATGCAGGAATAATGACACGTGACCCACTCTGGTTCTTAAGATTATGCCATGTGTCCCCCATGATTTCCTTTGACCCGCTATGGACCTGAAATGTTATGAAACTCGGCTTATTCCATGGACTTTAGGTCCACAAACTGCATCTGCTTGAGGTGGTGACGGAATAATGCCGCATGTCTGCCTTTCAACCATTAAGATTATGCCTCGTGGTGTTTTGACCTGTCACTGACTATTTCCTTTTTCCCGCTCCGGACCCAAAAATTTATCTACCTTCATTCATTCCATGGACTTGGAGTTTACAGAACATTTTTGCCTTTGGAACCTATAGAATACCACCACGTGTCCACCTCTTTTTTATTCTTCCCTTTGCCGCAGGATTTTAAATATTTTAACACTTTAATGTTCTACATAATTTTTAAACATGGAGGCCTTGCTTGCTCCTACGGATTAAAATAGAACCCTCCTAAGTCCTTTTTTAATAAGTTGTCCAAATTTGCAAGGGGTGTGAATTTGGGATAACAGGTACATTAGAAGAACCATAGATTTTTGCTTAGAATATAGGAAGAAAAATCAATTATTCTTAATAGGGTATTCATATTTATATCACATAGGTAGTAATGATGACAAAAATACACTTCTACATATGTTCTCTCTTTAGGATATGGTACTATATCTTAGGGGATCAAGAAATAAAACTTTGTTTATTTATCTTCCACTAAAGCAAAAGATCATGTTGTAGGATGATTTGTCTACAAAGCGATATAATTACATCATATACTTGAAGGACTATGAGTACCACAAAAGTGACCAACGGTTATGTATGTTGACAATGAATGTGTTATCAAGCTTGTTTGCAATCTTTTTTTTCATGAACGAATGAAACACATTGAAGTATAAGTACATTTTATATACGAACATGTCCAACAACACAACATCCAACTCCACTATTGCTTAAAAGAAGAACAACATGCAAATGTCTTCACAAAGTCACTTGCATGGGATAAATTTGAGGTATTCGAAGAATATCTCTCATATTATCTGGAGACAGTGATGAATTAAGAGGGGAGTGTTAGAAATAAAGTAATTCATCATTTATATATAACATAATGTTGTTGGTATATAAAACAACTTTATTAGGTTATTTAGGGGTTGTCTATTTTTAAGGTTTGTATTCGTTTTTGTGTTATCACACCCTTATTTTATAAGGACTGTTACGTGTAATTGTATTTGTTAAATATCTCTTTGTAATATTTTTCATTTTTTGAATTCCAACAAAAGAGTACCAAACATATGTATGTTGGAGAAAATTTGAACAAAACAATCTGAAGTACTTCTAGTGAGTGTTAGCTTGATATTGAGAATACATTCTAATTACGTATGTTAGTATGATACACGTAATATAAAATGATGATGAAATTTACAAATAGTAATGGTTTTTGTAGAGGACGTTATAATTGTTCCACCCCCCACAAGCAAGGTAGTTGGAATCCAACACATGGCATGCCACAATAATACTCTAACATGGTTTGGCATTAGACGTGTCATCCACTACACTACTTAACAAAAAGGTGTTGATGAGAATTTTTTTACATTTAATAGTCCTTTCAATATTTGTGTTTACAAATGGTATGCAAGGAAGCATGGAACAAGTGTGATGATGTGTAGGATATATGCAAAGGATTGTGAAACTTGACAAGAGCTATGAATTGAGTGTGGAAGGAAATGTCCAAGATTCTTCAAGCTACAAAGGTTGTAATTTTATACCACAGATTATAGGAGTTTCTCACATTGTGAATTATGTGTGATTATGACAAGTGATTATGTGTGCCACAAGTGTCACGAAGTATGCATGCACTTCATAAGGATTGTGTAAGGAAAAGTTTCAAGGTACTACGAGACTTAGCCAAAGGGTAAGTGTAAGAAAATTTGTAGGAAAGTGGATATTTGTGCATGATGAAGCAAATATGTTTGAATAATGCTACAAGATTGTGCAAAATCCATAAGGTTGTGGGAAAATTGTGAGATGTTACAAGTGTGGTAAAACAAGATACATAGGAGGGGAAAGAAGCAAGGGAATTCATGAACAACTAAGTGGATGATGTGAACTACTGCAAGAATTCATCATCAATGCAAGATGCCACAAATTGGAAGTCAACCTCCACAAGAAAAGTGTGAATACTTGCATGGTTTTCATTTGTGACGTAGTAATCAAGGCTAGACACAAATAATTACCTATAAAAAATGTTTTACTTAATGGGGGGCATTGATGTAATATATTATACACCTTTTATTTTAACTTGGGATACTTTACTATTCTAAAGTTAGGTAAGTGCACCATAGTGTATAATTTCCTACACTTAGAATAGGATAAGTACTAGAGTTTATGCAAGCCAATAATATCCCACCACTTCATACGCCAATCACATTTTCCTATTGTGTGGTTAATAAGGAAATCAAAGTTTTCATATATATATATATATATCATTTTCATCTTTGTATTTCATATTCCTTTGTAGGAGTGACATACGTATTTTAATCCAAATCCTTGAATATAATATTGGGATTTCCTTGGGTGATCATAACCAAATTACATTAAATAGATAAAGTTGGTTAAGATTGAGAAAAAGTATACCATGAGAAGTTTCCATAAATGATGGGCATAAAAAGGAGAAAGGAACCAAAAATATAAAATTGAAATAATTTGAGGCTCACTTAAAAAACCCTAAGGGGTGACATGATCAAAAGTGATGAAAAATATTAGGAGTTCAAGATAAGGAAAGATAAAACATGAAATGAATTTATCAATAGCAGAGTAAGATTCATGTCAAGTTCACCATAATTATGTTAGATAAGATGGTTAACATGGTCATCCTCTCTCACTATATTCAACAATATAAATTAGGATATAATTAGAATATGTTTATAGGGCCAACACACAAGCCAAAGATGGATCCTAGGGGTATAATACTCATGGATCTAAAAGAGATTAATCCATGCTTGTATCAAAGGCATAACATTCTCATTCATATGCCTAAGATAAGGGCTAGGGTATTACTAGAATCCTAAGAGTTGTAACAGTAACGTGATAATAAAGAGATAAACTAAGGATTATGAATCCATTTGGCATTAAAAAAGCATTTTAAGGAAAAATAATGTAATAGATGAATATATACTATATTATCCTAGTATAGTACATGATAAATCGACAAAATAAATCAACCAACATAAAGTAAAGACATAGGGTTAGGTATAATTACCTTGTGAATACATTATTGGTTCTTTAACCCCATCCATGGTTAGTAACAACTTGTGATAGATTTTTTGTGGGTGGATCACAAGTGAGATAATTAGAAGACCAAATTGCAGGACTATAAATATTAAGGTAGAAATTACTACTATAACTCTTATTCTTGATGCTCCTAGTACCTCGATGCTCCTATTGGAAACTTATATAGCCACGAAAAAATTAAGCACAGCAAAATATAAAGCGAGTAAACGAAATTAAATAGCCAAACAAAGACACAAACCATAAACACAGATTTACGTGGTAAAACCCTCAAGAGGGAAACATCCACGGAGCAACGGTATCGATTCTCTTATTGTTCAAATCTGGAAATTACAATCAGCACAGCTCTTCCTCTTACAACTCTATTTTTCTTGTGTGTTTAGCCTCAATGGGCATACATGGATTTATAGCATTCTCACAAAACTGAATTCATTAATGCGTTCCTATCCATATTCTAACTAAAGCTATCTTGTTACAACAGCAAGCTGAATAATAGGATCTTGATCCACAACAAGAGGAATGGTTGTCATCTAATCTCAACAATCTCCACCTTGACAACAATTAACCTGATACCTTGCTCATTGCTCATCACCTTTTTTGCAAGCCAAGAGAAGCCAAGCACCACCGTAGCTTCTCTAATATAACCGGTTTCGTGAACATGTCTGCACAATTCTTTTGAGTGTGGACCTTATCAAGAATCACCTGTCCTTCATCAACAACATGTCTTACATAATGGTATTTAACTGGAATATGTTTCGACTTACTATGGTAAGCTGGATTCTTAGCCAAATAAATTGCACTTTGACTATCACAGAAAATTTTTACACTTTTCTGAAACTGTCCTAACTCACCCAATAAACCTTTTAACCATACTCCCTCTTTGCAAGCATGTGAAGCAGATACATACTCTGCCTCCGTAGTGGATAAAGCAACAATGCTTTGAAGCTTTGACATCCAACTAATAGGACCACCTGCAAGAGTAAAGACATAACCTGAAGTAGATCTTCTTTTGTCCAAATCACCTGTAAAATCAGAATCAACATAACCACAAACCTTATCACTGCAACCATCAAAAGTGATACAGTAACTACTTGTGCCTCTAAGATACCGAAGCACCCATTTCACTGCTGCCCAATGTTCTTTACCTGGGTTTGCCATGTATCTACTGACAACACCAACTGCATGTGAAATATCTGGTCTAGTACTAACCATCGCATACATCAAACTTCCTACTGCATTAGCATACGGTACACGAGACATATACTCCTTTTCTTCATCATTACTAGGACACAAACCTGAAGAAAGTTTAAAATGCGAAGCTAAAGGGATATTCATTGGTTTCACTTTATCCATATCGAATCTTTGAAGTATTTTCTCCACATACTTCTCTTGTGATAACCACAGCTTGCCTTTCGTCTTGTCTCTGTGTATCTCCATGCCCAAGATCTGTCTTGCTGCTCCTAGATCCTTCATATCGAATGTCCTAGCCAACTGAGCCTTTAACCTGCTGATATCAACCATGCTCTTGCTTGCAACAAGAATATCATCAACATACAATACCAATATAATGAACATGCCATTATCTAACCTTTTAAAGTAAACGCAATGATCATATTCACTCCTGGTAAAATTATGGCTCACCATGAAGGAATCAAACTTCTTGTACCATTGTCTTGAAGACTGCTTCAAGCCATACAATGATTTCTTGAGTTTGCAAACAAACCTCTTGTTGCGATTTTGAACAAACCCTTCTAGTTGTTCCATGTAAATTTCCTCATCTAAATCTCCATGTAGAAATGCAGTTTTAACATCTAGTTGCTCTAATTCAAGATTATGCAATGCAACTAGTGCTAACACCATACGAATAGAAACAATTTTTATAACTGGTGAAAAAATCTCATGAAAGTCAATACCTGCTTCCTGAGAAAACCCTTTTGTGACCAGCCTCGCCTTGTACTTTGAAATAACATCATCAGCACCTTTCTTCAACTTGTATACCCATTTACAACCAACCGTTTTCCTGTTCTTAGGAAGTTCCACCAGATCCCATGTTTTGTTTTTAATCAAAGCATCAATTTCCTCTTTCATGGCATGTTTCCATTTGTCACTATATGAAACCTCTATTGCTTCTTCGTAACAACTTGGTTCTCCTTCATTAGAAATTAAAGCAACAGAAGTGACAAAATCATCATACCTGCTTAGAACTGATCTGATCCGTGTAGACCTTCGTAGAGCTTGTTGTGGTATTTCCTCAATTTCCTGAGGTGTTTCAATCTGCCCATCCTCCTGAGTGATTTCCTCATGAATATCTTGCTCACGGACATCTTCATGATTTTCACCCGGCGTGGATGAATGTATATCAAATTGAATTTGCTGTGACTGTGGTACATCAACCTGTTTCATAACATTCTTTCCATCCGATTTCATGAGGGAAATTTCATCGAATATAACATCTCTGTTTATGATGATCTTATGGGCAGTAGGATTCCATAATCTATACCCCTTCACACCATCACCATATCCAACAAAGACTAATTTCTGTGACTTAGGATCTAACTTGGAACGCTGACCCTTCGGAATAAGTGCATAGGCATCACAACCAAAAACTCTAAGACTAGAATAATTACATGGTTGACCTGTCCATACCTCTTGTGGAATCTTGCAGTCAATTGCTGTTGATGGTGATCGATTAACCAGGTAACAAGCTGTAAGCAAAGCTTCTCCCCACAATTCCTGCTGCAACTTTGCATTACTGAGCATGCTCCTTGCTCTCTCGAGAAGAGTCCTATTCATGCGTTCAGCAATGCCATTCTGCTGCGGAGTGTACACAGTGGTTTTATGCCTGTCGATCCCTTCATTCTTGCAATAATTCTCAAACTCCTTAGAAGTAAATTCCCTCCATTATCTGTTCTAAGACATTTAATGGATTTACCTGTGCTCTTTTCAACCAAAGCTCTAAATTGTTTAAAAGTGTTAAATACATCAGCTTTCCTCTTTAACAAATAGATCCAAACTTTCCTCGAGTAATCATCTATAAAACTAACAAAATATGATGATCCTCCAAATGAGAGTTTCGGAGCTGGACCCCATAGGTCTGAATGAATATAGTCTAGGATACCTTTACTTGTATGTTTTCCAGGTTTAAACTTCTGTCTAGCTTGTTTCCCATAAACACAATGCTCACAGAACTTTAAATCTACAATTTTTAAACTAGGAAGAAGTTTACGATCAGCAAGTACCTTAATTCCTTTCTCGCTTATATGACCCAGTCGTTGATGCCATAAGCGAGTGGATTCACCTGCATCCTCTGATGCGACTCCTGCTTGATCAATTTCTGTCCTTCAAGTTTATACAAGTTCCCGACTCTATTAGCTTTCATGACGATCAAGATACCTTTCGATATCTTCAAAACTCCACCTTGAACTGAACCCTTATGTCCACTAGAATCCAGAACTCCCAATGATATCAGATTCTTTCTCAAGTCAGGCACATGTCTCACATCTATCAGTGTTCTAACAATCCCATCATACATTTTAATTCTGATACTCCCTATCCCAACAGTTTTACATGTAACATCATTACCCATGTAAACTACCCCATCATCAATAGATTGATATGTAGAATACCAATTCCTATGCAGACACATGTGATGGGATGCCCCAGAATCAATTAACCAGTCATAATGGTACTGTGAGACAATAGATGTAGATAATACCTCATCAACCATACCTGAGTCCTTCTCGGCTATGTTAGCCTCCTTTGTAGAGTCCTCCTCCTTAGATGCCTCTTTACGTTTCCAGCAATCTTTCTTGACGTGTCCTGATTTGTTATAGAACCAACACTTCAACTTGCTCTTTTTGCCCTTTGACTTGGATCTAGCTGGGCCCTTCGAATGCTGTCCTCTCTCAGTAGTTCTGCCTCTGGCCATCATAACTTCTGTTGTCGAAGTTTCCAAAGAAGATCTCTTTCGAGTTTCCTCAGATATCATAGCTCCAACAACAACATCAAAGTTAATGACCTCTTTAGAACTAAAACTAATAGAGGTTACAAAATGATCCCAAGATTCAGGCAGAGAACTTAATAATGTTACCGTCTTATCTTCATTCGAAATTTTGTCACCCGTGCTGTCCAATTTACAAATAAGAGTATTAAAAGTATTTAAATGTTCCGAAATTGTCATACCTTCCTTCATACGCAAGGTATACAGCTGACGCTTCAGGAGGATTCTATTCGTTAAGGATTTAGTCATATACAAGCTTTCTAGTTTTGTCCAGAGTCCTGCTGTTGTTGTTTCAGACACGATGTTGAATAATACATCGTCGGCCAAACATAGGCGAATAGCACTAAGAGCACAAGTTTCCATCTCGTCCCAGTCATCATCATCCATACTCACGGGTTTCTTTGCCTTTCCTGCGAGCGCCTTCACAACACCCTGCACACACAATATATCCCGCATCTTGACCTTCCATAACTCGAAGTTATTGCTACCGTCAAATTTCTTGATCTCGAATTTAGCACTCTGTGTCTTTGCCATCACGCTTCAACGCAACGAATGAATTTGCCCTTCAATCTCGCCCCTCGTGGCCTCCCTCCAACCTTGCTCTGATACCACTTATTGAAACTTATATAGCCACGAAAAAATTAAGCACAACAAAATATAAAGCGAGTAAACGAAATTAAATAGCCAAACAAAGACACAAACCATAAACACAGATTTACGTGGTAAAACCCTCAAGAGGGAAACATCCACGGAGCAACGGTATCGATTCTCTTATTGTTCAAATCTAGAAATTACAATCAGCACAGCTCTTCCTCTTACAACTCTATTTTTCTTGTGTGTTTAGCCTCAATGGGCATACATGGATTTATAGCATTCTCACAAAACTGAATTCATTAATGCGTTCCTATCCATATTCTAACTAAAGCTATCTTGTTATAACAGCAAGCTAAATAATAGGATCTTGATCCACAACAAGAGGAATGGTTGTCATCTAATCTCAACAGCTCCAATGATGACCTTCTAATATATTATTATTAATACCAAGAACCACTCTCCTATTGTTTCATTTTATCTATGCCTTGGTTTAGACTTGATACTAGGTAATATCAAATTCTAACATGCAATAAATGGGTTAATTGACATATACAAAGCTATAATGGTTTTCATTTTTTTTTGCAAGTTAAAGGTGTTGATTACTATGAAATATATTATATAGTTGTGGATATGAATTCCATCATTTGTATACTATATTTGGTTTCATATAGAAATGGAAGTCCACCAAATGGAAATCAACGGTGTATATTAGGAAATAAGGGATAAAATATGTGGAACAATCCCTCACATAATCGCAACAATAGAAAATAATATGCAGAAAATATTACAGATCTGAAATAAAAGTACAAAATAAAAATAACACAACACAAAGAGACCATATTTAATGTGGTTCACCCAATTTGGGCTACGTCCACCAAGAATCACTTGCTCATATTTTATTACAAGCCACCACTCTCTCAATACAATACTCAGATCTATTTGGAGCTATGCTCAACAAACTCTACAGAATTCACACCTAAATTCATACACATCTACAATGTTACGTACATAGCTACCATATGCACAAAACCACATAAGTAGACAACTGCTTAAGCAGTTTTGCAAAACTGTGGGTATCAAAACCATGGGCCAAAATTGTCCCATAAACCTATGGGTCAAAAATACTACCCATATGAGAAAAGCACATTTCCCGGTATAGCGAGCACATTTCAAGGCCAAAAATAAATAGTGAAAAGTGTACATTACTCTTATTAATCAAATCTAAGCATAAAAGCAATCAATATGGAAATAAACAAGAAGAAACAATACACAAGATTTAACGTGGTTCACCCAGTGTGGGCTACGTCCACCAAGAAACAACCAATTTATTATCACAGAGGAAATACAATGAAGATTTGCAATCTTCCACACCTTCTTGGATGTCCTGTACTTTCTTCTCTACAAATTTCTCTTTTCTCTCAAAAGGAAACTTCTCTCTAATCTCAATTGAATTCTACCTTCTAAACCCTAGCTTTATGCTTATATATGCATCTACAATCTTAGGGCACTTTAGCTATGCAATTACAACCATTAGATTCACTTTACAACTAAAGATAGATCTAATTCCCGCAACTTAATTATAATAGTCACGCACAGGCAACCGATGCAGTTAGCCTTAACCGATGTCGGTTTCCCCCTCAAGTTCCTCCTTGCCTAACCGATACCGGTCCATGGGTGACCGACGAAGATGGTTCGTCAACCGACGCCAGTTACTGTGTATTCCAGCAAGTCTGCAAAAGCATGTCAGTGAAGCGATTAAGCTCCACAACTCAACAATCTCCCACTTGGAGATAAATTGTTGCACTGTACCGTACAACTCCATCCTTTGATCCTTTCCTTTGGCCTGTTTCTCCCTCTTCAAGTCTCAAACTCGAAGACCAACAGAAGTGGAGTGTAGCTCCAACTTCTCCTTTGCCAATGACTTTGTTAGCATATCCACAGGATTTTCCTTTGTATGAATTTTCTCCAACTTCAGCTGCCCATCCTCCAATACCTACCGTATGAAGTGATATCTCAACTGAATGTGTTTTGTTCTAGAATGAAACACTGAGTTCTTTTCCAGATGAATTGCACTTTGACTATCACTGTACAATCTGCAATCCTCTTGCTCTTTTCCAACTCTTCCATGAACCTTCTCATCCATATCATCTCCTTGCTAGCTTCTGTAGCTACAACATACTCAACCTTTGTAGTAGACAGGGCCACAACCTTCTGTAATCTAGAAATCCAGCTAACTGTCGTGCCACCTACTGTGAAAACATATCCAGTGGTGCTCCTCCTGCCATCCAAATCACTAGCCATGTCTGAATCCACATAGCCACATAAAGAAGTATCTGACCCTCCATAGCATAACTGCATGCCAGATGTCCCTCTCAAATACCTGAGAATCCATTGGACTACTTTCCAATGCTCTTTACCTGGATTAGCCATAAATCTGCTCACAACTCCCACTGCCTGTGCAATGTCTGGTCTGGTACAAACCATAACATACATCAAGCTCCCAAACTGAAGCATATGGAACTCGTGCCATGTACTCAACCTCCTCGTGTGATGTAGGACACTGATCTTTTCTCAATTTGAAGTGTCTAGCCATAGGTGTACTTACAGGTTTTGAATTTTGCAAATTAAACCTTTCCAACACCTTATTGATATAATGCTCCTGAGACAAATACAACTTCCTGTTTTTCCTGTCTCTGTGAATTTACATGCCAAGGATTCTCTTTGCAGCTCCCAAATCCTTCATTGCAAATGTGTGAGCTAGCTTTTCTTTAAGCTCACCAATGTCCTGCATACTAGATCCTGCAATAAGCATATCATCCACATACAATAACAAAATAATATAGCTCCCATTTCCAAGCATTTTGAAATAAACACAATGGTCAGATTCACATCTCAAATAACCATGCTCTTGCATGAAACTATCAAACCTCATATACCATTTCCTTGGAGCTTGCTTGAGCCCATATAGGCTCTTTTTCAATCTACACACAAGTTTCTCCTTACCCTTGACTTCATACCCAAGTGGATGATTCATATAAATCTCTTCCTCTAAATCACCATGAAGAAATGTCGTCTTGACATCAAGTTTCTCTAAATGCAAATCCTCTACTACAACTAAACTCAATACAATATGAATAGAAGTCATCTTAACAACAGGAGAAAAAATTTCACCAAAGTCAATACATGCTTTCTGTGCAAATCCCTTTACTACAAGCCTTGCCTTGTATCTCTTCTATCCACCCTCTTCTTCCTTGATCCTGTAAACCCACTTGTTCTACAATGCTCTTTTACCTACTGGCAACTTAACCAAATTCCATGTCTGGTTCTGCTCTAAGGAGTCCATCTCCTCATTCATGTCATGCTCCCACTGCTTGTGGGATTTATCCTGCATTGCTTCTTCAAATATTTTTGGTTCACCACTATCAGTCAATAATAAATAAGACAAGGAAGGTGAAAATATTTCTGGAGGTCTACTTACCCTTTGTGACCTTCTCACTGAGATTTGGGGTGTCGGAGGCTCAATCTGCTCATCCTGTAGATTTGTATCTACTTTTGACAGTGACTGATGCCAGTCACCTTCTACCGACATCGGTTTGGCTAACTGACACCAGTCTGTCTCTTCTGTAACCGATGCCAGTATAGGGGACCGATGTCAGTCAAGGGTAAACCAATACCGGTTACTGTGTAAACCTGTAGGTGTTAATTTTGAATCCGAGAGTTCATTTTCATCCACAAACTTCTCCACTGGTTCACCTTTGGGTACCAAAACTTGATCCCTATACATTCTCTTTTCATTCCAATCAATGTCACGACTCCTAATTATCTTATAACCTTCTAAATCCCAAAACCAGAATCTGAAATCACCAGAGCCATAACCAATGAAAGTACATCTTTTGGATTTAGCATCCAATTTCTTTCTATTTTCCTTATCAATATGCACAAAAGCTTCTGAGCCAAATACTCTAAGAAAAGAAAGATCTACCTCTTTTCCAGTCCAAGCTTCTTCTGGTATTCCACCATTCAGTGCACTTGAAGGTCCATGGTTAATCAAATAAATCACCGTGTCTACTGCTTCTACCCAAAACTATAAGGGAAATCCAACATGTATCCTCATGCTTCTAGCATGTTCCATGATTGTTCTATTCATTATCTTTGTAACACCATTCTCCTGTGGTGTTCTAGGAACCATCCTTTCTCTACGTATTCCATTTACTAAACAATAATCATTGAAAGCCTTGTTGCAGTACTCACCACCATTGTCAGATCTAAGGCACTTTAACTTTGAATTCGATTCATTTTCAACAAGGGCTTTCCATCTTTTAAAAGTTTCAAAAACATCAGATTTACGATTAATACAATAAACCCATACCTTTCTTGTGGCATCATCAATGAAAGTAACATAGTATTGGGATCCTCCATGAGAAGCTACCTGGGCTGGTCCCCACACATCTGAGTGTACAAGCTCCAATTTATGATTCTTCTTTGTTGCCCCAACTTTGAGAAATATCACTCTCTTCTTCTTTCCAAAAATACAATGCTCACAGAAATCAAGATCTACACATTTCAGATCTGATAACTTACCCTTTGCCTTTAAGATCTGCATTCCCTTTTCACTCATATGGCCTAGTCGATTGTGCCACATGCTTGTATCTGAATCTGAAGTAGATAGAACAGAAAAGGAATCAGTAATACAGGTAGACAAATACAATGATCCTACCTTCTTTCCTCTTGCTACAACAAGATATCCCTTGGTAACTTTCCAAGATTCGGCTGTGAGTGTAACCATGCAACCAGTTTCACACAATTGTCCTGCAGAAATTAGATTTCTTTTAAGGCTTGGAACATGCCTCACATCTTTCAATATCCATGTATTTCCATTCTGCAATTTAAGATGAACTTCACCTCTACCAGTAATATTGCATGGTTCATCATCTCCTAAATAAACATGCCCAAAATTACCCTAGACATAATTTCTGAAATAACCCTTATTAGGGGTTGCATGGAAAGAAGCTCCTGAATCTAAAACCCATGACTCAATTTTATTATCCAAGGAGAGAATTAGGGCATCTTGCATTACCTCTTTTGCAACAACATTTTCCTCTTTACCTTTCTCTGGTACATTCTCTTTGTTTTCCTTGAACCAACAATCCTTCTTTGCATGACCTTTCTTTCCACAATTCTAGCAGATTATACCTCTACCTCTGGATTTAGATCTACCATTCTTAGACTTTGATTTCCCATTATTCTTGCTCTTGGATCTCTCCTTCTTCCTTCCCCTACTTTCTACATTCAAAGCATTCCCAGATGATGATTCTCATGTACTTTTCCTGTGTATTTCTTCATTCAGGATTATACTAACCACATCATCAAACTTTAAAACATTAGTAGCAAATGTTGTATTACTAACAACCATTACCAAGTTATCCCAACTATCTGGCAAAGAGCATAATAATAAAAGTTCTTTCACTTCATCCTCAAATGGAATACTAACTGATTTTAATTGATTTACAATAGACCATGGAAATCATTCAAATGACTTGATGCAGATCCACCTTCTTGCATCTTTAAATTAAACAATTTTTTCATCAAATAAACTTTATTTGAAGCACTAGGTTTTTCATATAGATTTGCTAAAGATTTCATCAACTCTACCATAGATCCTGCTTTGGTAATATTCAAAGCCACAGATGCTGTCAGGCTCAATCTTATAGATCCCAGAGCCTTTCTATCAAGAATTTTTCATTCTTCATCAGTCATCTTTGCAGGTCTTGCCTTCTCATCCAACGGTAAGTATAAATCTTTCTGATACAGATAATCCTCCACCTACATCTTCCATAATAGATAGTCACGGCCATCAAATTTATCTACTCTGAATTTTCCTTCTTCTCCCATTGCTTTGCTCCCACTCAATCAGAAATCCCTCTATGAGTAAATCTGTCAACACACACAACCCTCAAACAAAGATGCTTTGATACCAGTTGTTGGGGTTAGCACATCGGTTGTACAGATATATTAATCAGATCTAAGCATAAAATCAATCAATACGGAAATAAACAAGAAGAAACAATACACAAGATTTAACGTGGTTCACCCAGTGTGGGCTACGTCCACCAAGAAACAACCAATTTATTATCACAGAGGAAATATAATGAATATTTGCAATCTTCCACACCTTCTTGGATGTCTTGTACTTTCTTCTCTACAAATTTCTCTTTTTCTCTCAAAAGGAAACTTCTCTCTATTCTCAATTGAATTCTACCTTCTAAACCCTAGCTTTATGCTTATATATGCATCTACAATCTTAGGGCACTTTAGCTATGCAATTACAACCATTAGATTCACTTTACAACTAAAGATAGATCTAATTCCCGCAACTTAATTATAATAGTCACACACAGGAAACCGATGTCAGTTATCCCTAACCGATGTCAGTTCCTCCTTGCCTGACCGATACCGGTCCATGGGTGACCGACGACAGTTTGTCAACCGACATTGGTTACTGTGTATTCTAGCAAGTCTGCAAAAGCATTTTCAGACGTAGAAAGTAAGATCCACAACTCAACAGTTTTCTTCATGAAGATGACTCATTCTAGGGGTAAGAAATGATACTCTTTGGACTTAACCCTCGATTGCCTGTTGATCCATAGGGTTGCACAGAGGTGCATAGTGGGTAAGATAACTGGGTTTAGTTGGACATGGTTGTGATTGCAATATAAGTGTAGTAACAGGTGTAATTGATGAAGCATGTTAGTGAATGAATGAGGTAATGAGATGCTACATAGGGATAAATGTGTGGATATGTCTTTGTTAGAGGTTTCCGTTAATAAGTGCTAATTGGATGAATCTAATGTTTGATCTTATGTAGGGTATGTTTGAAGTGGCTTGGAAATGGATTGATATTAGTATACAAGTTTCAAAATATTTAGAATACCTTAAGATAAACACCCACATGCATGCAATAGGAGAAGGTAATGAGGTCTCAACATAAGTAGTGAATAGTTGATCCTAGTAGCATCATTACAGGTTCTGATATAAGAGATCTCAAATGAAATGTCCATTATGGGAACATGTGTAGTTGGTGATCAAGATGGGATCTTGATTGTACCAATTTCAACTCTTTAAAATCATTTGATAGTTGAGGATGTAGCCTAGGGGTTGACGTGATTTTTTGGACAATTGATTAGTTATGAAACAGGTGGAAGTATTAAAATTCTGGATATCCCCTTGATATTAGTCAAGTTGTTGGACTTGATATTGGAAGGAATGTACATCTCTCAATGTCATGACCTTTAACTCGATGATATTTACAAAAGTGTGGCCTCGTGATACCAATATAGAGATTATAGAAGCAATCAATATAAAGAGTATGTCTACGGGTCGTATGGGAGGTAGTTGGATAGCATGTCTATACGAATCATCAACTTAGTCAAATTACATAACTATAGTGGATTGCTCCTGAGGATGGGAATGTAATACGGATGTAAGATTGAGAAGATGTGATTGATGTGAGATCCATGTGCTTGGTGTAGATGGGAGATGATGGGTTTACATGACCACATGAACTGTTGGCCATCAGTCTTGAGAACTCACCATTATGTGTGAATGAGTTTCATGGATACCCCCACTTTCTTGAGTATATTTCATGTGGAACATATAATTTAATCATAAAGACCTTGCTCATATGGATATGAGTTTCGAGCTTAGGTGATCCATTGTGAAAGCTTCATCAAATGGTCCGTGAATGATTGGATCTGCAAAGTGAAATGATATATCCCATTTGGCATAACAAACATTAAGACATAAGTCAATAAGTTCGGTTTGCTTTGGATTCCCCTCCCAGGATAGTTGATCTTGATCCTAATAGCATGCCAGGTCATGCAACGATATATCGGTGATGAGGCTAAATTTATCATCATTGTATGAATGGTATAGTAGATCACGTCGATAGTGGTCTTGCGTGAGATATTGATCCAGTAAAAAATGTTCTAATGTGACAACTGTGTAAGTTGAGTGAAGAGATAATCCTTGGAAAACTCCTTGTCATGGGATACTGGAGTGGTACCACTTCCAGCCTAATAGACCAAACAGAGACATGGGGAAAGTCGACGAAGAAGTAAATCAGTGATCATGCACAAGGTGAGTTTATGATTACAGTGCAATGTTTAAGGATGTGAGGAAGGATGATATGTTGAAGGGATCTTCTTTATTGTTGAACTTATTAGAATGTAGTGAAGCTTCAACAATGAGGGGGATATGGTTTGATAAAGGCACCATATGTGATCCTAGAGAAATAAGTTTGGTTAAGACTTTATTTTTACTAATTTGAATTCATAGGATAAGGATGTTCTTCAAGTGGTAACGGTAAGTGGTTTCATTGGAAAATTTAGCTGAACTTGATTCATTATAGGCCCAGAGATTAAATCACTCGAGGTGTATGTATAGGTTGAGATTGGATTGGTCAATCACACTAGGTCTTAGATAAAAGATAGTATTAATGATCATAGAACGGAATAGATGATGATCCTTGTGGGTGAATGTCAGGTGTTTGAGGAAGCATAGTTGAATTACGAAGGTTGATAAGTCACGTGGATAGGATGTTTGTGCAAGAATTGAAAATGGAAAAGGATGAACATTTGTCATGGGTTGAGATTGTTGCACTAGGTGGAACGATGTGGAGAGGGAAAACCAAAGGAAATATGATGTTTTTGTTGAAACAGAGTGGGGTAGGTTTTTGTGGTAGATTGAATCCATAAGTAAAGAGGTAACTCCTAACTTAGTGTTAAGGGGTTGAGACTAGGAATATGGAGTCTATAGGATGTGGTAGGAATGAATCTGAGTGATTCAAAGATCTTGTAGATTAATTTGATGTTGCATTACTAGTGATCTACATGTTCCTTTAGTAATTGACAAAAAGTAGATGTAATGGTGGAATGCAATCCAACCAATTGAGATAGATTAATGGAGGATTGATTAGATTTTGTAGGATGGATTGTGGATTAAGAAGCCCATACATGGGGTTAAGAGGCATATTTGAGTGTATCTAGAGGAGCAGGAGATGGTGGTGTGATTGATTTATGGATGGATTCTACTTGATGGGTAATAGGATCCCTTCGTGTCAAGATGGGGAGAATTTTGTATGACATGGTGTTGGTCTGAAAATCTGTCGCGTGGACAGATCTATGGATAGACGAGCCAACAGTGTGCAGGGCTTAGCCCCTCTTTGAGTCAGCAAAGCGAAACTGGTTTATTGCTATTTCTACTAGCAGGAACCTATGCAAGTCTCACAGATTCTGCCTTCGGGGGTTGGGATCTCATCCCAGTAGAGTGTTTCAGGCTGAGAAAAGAAAGGAATGAAAGAGGGAGGAGAGAAAGAACAGATCCGAAGGAAGAAAAGAAATGAATTCCAAAGCAGAAGGGTCAGAAGATTTACGTTTTTGGTTTGGTAGTAAACAGAGCCAAACCTACTTGCATAAATAAACAAAGCAATACTGATGAGCAAATGACAGGAAAGTAGATATGAATCCAACAGATTAAACACATACAGATCTAACGTAAGAAAGACCTAATGCATAACACAGATATTGAGCACAAAGTCTTAATAATTGTATTACTGTTTTCTTCTGTTACAAGAAAGCTCAAAGTCTTTCTCTCCTCACTTCTATTTCTATCTAAAAAATGTTCACACTGAATACAACAAGTATTCCAGTATTTATAGAAGATGAGGGAGAGAGAAGGCAAAATGGAGCCAACCACTTATTTACAAAGATATTTACAAAATATCTAAAAGTCATGTTGACTTTGACAACTTGGTGGATGACATCATCCCATGATGCAACATGGATGATGTCATCATTTGTGTCAACACATTTTAGACATTTCAAAAAGAAAGTCGGAGAAAGAGAGAGAAGAAGAAGAAGAAGAAGAAGAAGAAGCTACTCATCATCATCATCCTGCGGCCGAAAAGGGGTTGCCTGTTTCTGATGCTGCTCAGGTGATGATATGTGGAACTGAGCGCGGTATTCCAAAAACTTGCTAATCATCGGCCCAAATTGATCCTGTGATGGATCCTTGTGCCGTTCACTGATTGCTTCGCAAGTCTCCCGCTCGTCTATGAGCTTTTCCGGGATTTTGGAATAATCTTTCTCCGCCTCGATAAGGAACCCGATGAAGTCCCTACAGGCAGTAGGTTGATAGATTCAGTGTCGAATGTGACCTCTGGCCCTGTCCCTTGGGAAGCTATCTCCTTGAAGATCCGGATAGTGTCATCAGCTGATCTCAAGGTAAGGGAAGGAGTGAGCAACCCTGGAGTCATGGCGAGAACAACTTTCTCCATTTGATGCATTGCATCCAGGGCCTCTTCCTTTACCTTGTCTATCTTTTCCAGAACGAATTCCAGCTGATCCATCCGATAGTCCAGAGTGGACATGGTTTTGTTGAGGGCCCTTGGATGGCCGAAGACTCTGAACTTGACCAGATCTTCGACTGAACAGTCGAACATTTGTTGGAAGGTCTCGTGCTGGAGTCTAGCATGTTCTAGCTCTTCTGATATTGGACCTGCTAATGCTTGGAGTTCCTTATTCGCCTTCCCGATGTTCAGATATAGATTGACATATTCGGCGATCACTCTTTCACTGTCCTTGAGGATCTGGCTCCTCCAAGCAGAAACAGCCATACCCTGCTCGCCGATCTTTGAATACTCATTGATCTTCTCCTGACTGAGCAGCTCAGGAGTCTCGGTGGCAGTTGTGGGAGGTGCACTTCCCATCTTCTGTAAGGCTTGAAGCAGGTATTTGTTCTGCTCCTTCAGTAGCCTTTTCTCCTCTTTTGTTTCCTGAAGCTTTTTGCAGAGTGCATCAACTGCGGAAAGAGCTTCCCCCTGGAGACTTTGAGAAGACGTCCCCATCGTGACTTGAGTCACGGTAAAATCTGTCGGAGACAGATATTTTTTCTCCTTGAGGGGGTCGGGGTAAGCTATTTCCATAACTCTCTCACCTGCAGCACTTTGAGAGAAGCGTGTTACAGGCTTGTGCTTCTTTGCCCCTTTGGCTGGAATTACCGAAAAGTCCATCGGAGCGATGGGAACTTTCCTCTTTTGCTGGCTCAGCTGCTGAGAGATCCAAGCTGGTCCTATGGAAGAAGGACCGGAGACAGAGGGGGAGGGAGCAACGGTAGCAGGAGGGGAAAAACGTGGAGACACGCGGCGGTGGCATTGAGAGAATAGCCGAAGAAGTGTCCACGGGAGGAAGGGAAACCGTAACTGCAGAAGACATAGGAAGGGAAGGGAGCTCGGAGATGAGGGAAGAAATAGAGGAAGACAAATCAGCGAGGGAGGAGAAGATAGATGAAGAAGCAGGGGAAAGGGTAGAAGAAGGGGCAGAGGACACGACCAAAGGGTGTGGTCGTTTGAGTTACTCGAGGAGGGGAGGGAAGAGAAGAAGAAGGGATAGAAGGGGACCTCTGAAGTTGTAGCGACGCCGACATCCTGGGTGGATGGGCCTATAGGACTATCCTCTGTCAATTCTACCTCCAGAGTTATAACTTGTTCTGGCTTTGACGGAAGAGGACTTTTAGGGGCTTCTTCCTGAATGGTGCTAGTTTCACCTTCTGCACCTTTGCCTTTCAGCTGCTTCTTGGACCTTGGAGGTGCATTGCCCAACGGGGAAGTTGTGAAATCTACCCCGAGGTAGATCAGCCCGTTCATGCGACACCAGTGCTCTGTTCTGCCGCATAGTCTCCTTGACCCTCTCCTCAATTGTTTGAGGAGCCTTGTTCCTGTCAATGGCCGGGAAGGGCCAATTGTCCCCATCTGTGTCATTATACACCTTATCTACTTCATCTTCCGTAGTCTGGAAGCCTTCGGGGAAAATGGCCACTCCGTATTGGATGATTTCCGCCAATGCCAAGCGAGAGTGATCCTTTCTTCTGAGTTCCGCCTCATGGAGAACGTCAATGTAAATATCCTCAATTTGAGGGACATGGATCGGATCGAGCTTTGCTTTTGGCAGGCAGCTTCTTGGGTCGAAGGTAGGCCTGGCTGGGAAGTCATGCTTCAAGTTGAGTAGCTCCAGCTCTGCGAACATTTCCTTTGCCTTATGGTGGGTGGAGCATGTGTATCGGCCCACTGTGAGGGGGAAAGGAGTTCCACCCTTCTTTCTTTTGAGGCACTTCTCATGGTATGTGACCAGCTGCCTTGACAGTTCTAGTAGAATCAGCTTAGGTCCCAGCATACCTTGGTAGCCTAGTTGGCTCTCCCAAAAAGTTGGCAGCAATCAGATAGGTAAACGTGGGAAATTGGGTGAACAGGGGCCCCCCATTTCTCTGTGACTGCCACTATGTTTTTGGTCGTCCGGCTATGAGTCATGTTTGGCCTCAGTAGGCAGATGACATGATAGAAGAATGCATTGTTAACTTTTGTGAAATGTTGGATGCTATTCTCCAGCCTCAGCTCTGGGTAATAATCAAATATCTTGTCCTGAGGCCATACCCCACTTCGGCTCAGCCCCGGATAATCCCTTGCCGATGCTGCAGCGTAGACTACATAGGAGTTCATATGGAACACTCCTGTTGCGGTGAACTGTTGTAGCTGTTCAGAGATGGTGCTGCTTATTATTTCACCCCAGCAAAAGTGCTGATCGGGTAAAGTTTTTGTTCATCGTCTCCAAGTACCGCAGCATCCACTTATGGAAATAGTGGGCATCAGAAAGCCCGAAGACTCTGCTCAGGAAGGTGACAGTATCACTAAGCTCCTCTGAGAAATCACTTCGGTGGATAGTCTGTGGCCACCGGGTCACCACCTTCTTGTTTTTTAAATAGACCTCATTCATCAACTGCATGCACTGGTCTTCGTTGTCTTCCCAGGCCTTGATGCATTCTTGTTGGCTAACAGCCACGAAGTTGCCAGTGGTGAGGGATGCCGAGCATTATCTCAAAATGACGGGCAGTGAGGTTTATGACTACCTCGCCCTTGCTGTTTTTGACACATCTTGTGTCTTTCTTGTAACACTGGGCAATCACCATCATGAATTCGTTGTTGACATCGCTGATGGGGATTCCTCCGGCGAAGTGCACGGCACTGCCTATTAACTTGTCCATCCATGGACTTCTCGTAACTTTTTGAGTCCTAACCCAAAATTCTTCCATGTCAATGTGACCCAATTCTGAGTCTCTGACATCCATACTGCACTCAGCCTGTGATTCGGGCATCCTGACCCTCTGATATTTGTATTTCATCTCTTCTTCTGTCAGCTTAGCCTTTCCTCTTGGTTTGGTGGGTTTCTTGCTTGATGTAGACATGTGTTCTTTCAAACTCAGTTGTTGATCTACATGAAGAAGAAGTGAGACCCAATCCACAAAAGGTTGAATTAGTCATTTGATCTTCCATTGGAATGCTAGCAGAAGAAAGAGTTAGAGATTTTAAGGCCTCAGGGCGCGGGGCACATGAAAAATGCACACTGTTGCAGGCCAAATGGATAAGGTACACAGAAAAAGAGTGTTGCAGAGGCTAAACTAGCACCAAAGGCACATGGCGCATGGATGTTGCAGATTGCATTTTATAGCAGGGTGCACATGGAAATTGCGTGTTACATTGAGATTTGGTGCGCCCTTTGGCGCATGGGTAGATTGAGTAACATTGACTTTTCGTGCGCCAAAGGGATATGGCGCGGCGCACGAAGGGTTTACAAAACATCATGTTACTGCAATCGGGGGTGCACCCGTGCCTTTATGGCTTTCATAATTGTGCGAATATAGGCTTGTGTTGCATGGAAGCTGGGTGCGCCCTTTGGCGCATGGAAAAATGGATGTAACATGGATGAACATGGTGCGCCAAAGGCTTTTAAAGGGGGGCGCGGGATCGACACTTGTAGCACTTGAAAAAGGCGCGCCTTGAGGGGCGCGTGGGTTCTATGATGCAGCATGGACAAAAGGTGTGCGCCATTGGCGTGGGTTTCTATTATGCAACAAGGGCGGATAGATGCGCCAAAGGGGCGTAACTATTTTTAGTGTAACAAGGCGCGCCGGTGCGCCACATGTGAACTACAGAGCCTCTCATAGCTCAACCCCTTTTCTTTCTTTCCTCCATTTCAAAGGTTGCTTGGACATATAAGGTTTTCATAAAAGAGATTTTCAGACCAAGCCTCCTTCAAAACAACACTCTTTACCAACAGATCTGGAAAGAGGGAGGGAAGGGAGGAGGAAAAGAAGAAGAAAATGAGACAGGACAGCACAGGGGAGGAGCTAGCTTAAACATAATCTCTATTTAATCAAAACACTGGCCAGCAAGCCAAAACACAGACCAAGAAAGCACTCAAAGAACCGAAAGCACAAAACGCATGAGAGAAGAGGGAGAACCTCTCACCTTGGATATATAGCAAAAAGTTTGGAGAGCGGGGTCCACAGGGGTGATGAAAATGATGGAGCAGAGGCTGACAAGTTTAGAACGATCACGTGCTTTGACAAAAAGAATGAAAATGACATTGGGCGCGCACTGTATATTATATAGAAAAACTTGCCATTAATACGCCAACCACTTTTTAAATGGCGCATGAAAGTTACTGTCTACAGGGGGAAAGCTGTGCGCCCTTTTGGCGCACGAAAGTACTTTGAAAGCAGAGGATTGAGCGCGCCTTTAGCGCACCAAAAGGATTGTCGACATAAGAGTTATGTGCGCCCTTTGGTGCGCACCAAAACATGGTGTTGCAATGATATTATGTGCACCCTTTGGCGCACCAAAAGGTGGCGCAACAAGAGTTGTGTCAACAATAAGGCGCATGCGCCTTGGCGCACGCAAAAGAGACTCAACATCCTTTGGCGCACTGAAAGATGTGTTAACATGGAAAAACCATGCACCAAAGGCTTTTAAGGGGGCGCACCAAAAGTTAGTGTTGCAAAGCAATTTCCATGCGCCCAGCCAAAAAAGGCTCAAAAAGACTAAGTTCGAAAACTAGATTTCCCGGGAAGGGATTTTACAACGTTTCGAACGCGAGGGATCCCTAACGAGGGATCGAAACAAATTTTTCGGTATGGTTATCGGTAAAATTGCCCTTGTCAATTTTACGGGATAACAGGTGGGGTGGTTGTGTATCCCAACTTGGGGGACATTGTGGATAAGAATTCTATTTTGCCATCACGCTTGACTACAAAACCTAATCTTGGGGGAATTATGGAAAATTACTTTATCTTGGCTTCATGGTCAGTTATAAATTTCCACCTAGACGTTTCACTTAAGGATGTTCTAAACTTTGGAGGTGAGGAAGAGCAATTCACTAAGGAAAAACTTGTTGTAGGATCTCCCAAACAATTTTTTGGACTCCATATTTGTAAATTCAAAAGATGAAAAATGTTGGGTTGTGGAGCTAGATTGCTTCACAATGAGCATGCATTACAAGAGGCTAGTTTACATAGTAACCGACATTGGTTGGTTAGCTGCCATCAGTCAGCAGATGAACCACCATCGGTCAGCAGATTAATTGCCATCGGTTAGCAAAGGAACCAACATCGGTCAGGGAACCGACATCATTTATTTGTGCGTGAAAGTTTATATTTAACTCACGGGAATTAGATCTAATTTTTGTTATAAAGTTGTTCTGATGGTTATAATGCATATCTATGGTGGCCTAAGTTTGTATATGCCTTTATAAGCATGAAAACTATGGTTAGAAGGTGAATTATGAGAAGGATTGAGTTAGATCCTTGATTCTCCTAGATTGAGAGGATGAAGAAGATGACAAAGAAAGAACAAGTTACATGAAGACAGAGTTTCCATGGAGAGAAGCTAGACAAAAGGAAATAACAGGTACAACTATGACAAGTACATCTCAATGGTGAGAAGAGGGTAACATCTTCTATTGTATTTCCTTTGTATAGTTATTGTCTCATTGTAATGGTTTGCATAGTATGCAAAGCACACAGAGTTTCTTCTTATAGATCCACATGTTGGTGAGATCTTGTATTGTAGATCCATGAGATCATGATGTATTATTGATCCATGTAGATCTAGTCTTATATTGTTAGATCTACAGGTTGTTGTGAGATCTTGTATTCATAGATCCATGAGATCATGTTGTATTGTTGATCCATGTCGATCTAGATATTGTAGAGGAGGTTGTCTTCATGTTTGCACAAGTTGATACAGTGATGGAGAGACAAACTTACTTCTTGGTGCATAGTTATAGTTGCCCATATTGTAGACCCATGTGAGAGGTCTTGTTGCAGATCCACAAAGAGTTTGGTTGCAGTTCAAAGATGTAATAGTTCTGGGTTATGTGAGATTTGTTGGTGGTGGTTTGGAGGCACAGTTGTAGTGCACTCGTGGAGATTTGTTTAGAGATCTGGAGGAGGAGATACTCTTGGAGAGATGTATTGTACTCTTGTGTAGAAGAGTTGGTTTGTACTCTTGTTCATTATTATATATATGAGATCTCTATCTTTGGTGGATGTAGCCCATATTAGGTGAACCACGGTACATGTTGTGTTATGTGTGTGTACATTGTTTTGATTTGGATTTATCTTGTTTACATTTCCACTGCTGTAGATTTTGGGGAATTGATTCCATTTCCGCATTCCATATTCCCAAGAAAAAAGAGAGGAAAGATATATGAAGCAGAAAAACTTCAAGTGAATTCATTAGAAGTTTTTAAGTCTAGATCCCTACGAATAATGGTGGAGATGTTCACCATAAGTAGATGGAAACTTTTTCTCTTAGGCATTAAAATGGATGCCTTATAGGGGTGCTTTTTCCCCTCTTGGTATCATTTGGATATTTTTTTAGTATAGGTGTCCTTCTTTGGAAAGGTGGGTAAATTTAATGTTTTGGATCCAAATTCCATGTGTTAGTTTATTAGAATAAGGTGTAGACGAGAGATAATGGAGTGGACAAATTAATAAAAGGTTTGTCCTATTGAAATAAAATTCCTATTTTTTGAGTCATTTTGGAAATTTTTCGACTTGAGGGATAGGCAATTTGAGAGCTTGGAAAGATGGGTATGCCCATACTTTTTCCAATTTCCCTACCAAGGTATTAATTGTAGTATCTTTTAAAAAAAATTCCCTACTAATTTAAAACATATGAACAGGACAACAAGAGGTAAGGGATTTTTCTAAGTGGCACAAATGTAAGCTTGAGGTGCTTTGTGTTTTTTTGAAGGAAGGGCTCTTGACATTGGTAGTGGAAGTAGAGAGGAAGGTTTTTAATTAAATCTAGCCTATATGAGGTGGGTTTTCTCTATATTTGCCTCACATTTCCACATGGATAGTTTTTGTGGATATTTTATTTTGATGTTTAACCATGGGGGAGACCCAACATGTTGGAAGCCTCATGATCACTTGGCTCTAAGGAATAATGAGCAATATTTCAATATTTTCTAGCAAGTAGGATGGTCATATTTTTTGAAAGGTCGTGGATTCATAATGAGATGGTTACAAAAGAATTCACTAACAATTGGACCAATGAAAAAAACATTAATTAGACAGATGGGTGCTAAACCTTCAGAAGAGGCTATTGATAGTGGATAATATTTACCATTTGGCTAAAAGTAGATTTTTGATATATAAAAGTGGTTTAAAGTAGCCACATGTATATTAGTATATTAACACATATTTTATTATATTTCCTTAATTCTTGTTTCTTATCACTTTATAGAATATGTTCCTGCATATTTTGGAACCTGATTTCGCAAGTGTTACTATGTATTTATAGGTCCCATTCGTCTCAAAATTATGCGAAACATCTATTTTTATTACGAATAACCATTTATTATGTATACGTGTATGTGTGTGTATATTTGATATTAATTGTACTTAATTTTGATGGATAAAGGAAATATAAAAAAATAATATACATTTAGTATGATTTTTTAATAATGTGTGTATTTAATTATAAATAAATAAAAAGGAAGAGATTAGGGAGGGTTTGAACCACCACCCCACCCCCCTCAAATAGTTGATTGAATTCAAACCCAATCTCATTCCTTAATATTTTTGGTATCTAGAGATATTTGTTTCTTGGCGAATAGTGTAATAAATATGGCATAACAATTTTGATATCACATTATCCTCATAAGTCAAACTACTTATCATAATAAAAATGACATAACCATTGTGACACACTGTCATCCACGTCATTCAAGCTACTTCCCCAATTAATAAATGATGCAAATTACAAGAAGCTTATTAAAGTGCCTCTTCATATGATTTTGGACTTAAAACAATGTAGTGGAGATCTTTTCTATGCAATAAAGGAGATTGGAAAATTGAAAGAAAACTTAAGCTTACTAAGGGAGAAGGTTGCATAAGAGGGTAAGAGTGAGGATAGACTCATTGTTGAGATTAAGGACTCTATCCCCCAAGCATATGAATTAGAGGCCCAACTTTTGGCTTATAGACCCCCTCTAAGAGTTTATGCTCTTTTTAAAGATAATGTGTTGAAATCACAACTTGGAAAGCTAACCTCTTCCCTTCCTTATGACATGAGTAGCCCTAAGAAGTTTTTTGAGGTATTATTTTCTCCTTCAAAAGGGGATCAAAATATCCTTTGTGAAGCATGTGCATAATTTAGTTCTCTCTTCAAATTTGAAATGAAATCCCAACCCTTTGTAGGGGGAGGTTTTCCTATAGGTTTTGTTGCCGTATTTATAGAATGAAGTTGAAGGGGGCAAGCGATGAAGAACTACAAGTCACAGGATGCCTCATTTCCTCTTTAGATTAGTTACACATCCCAAACCAATCGATATCATAAGTGCTAAAAAAAAATCAAGAACCCTCAAGTGAGGGCAAAAGCGAAAGTATCAAAACTAAGGATAGATCTTGTGATTGAGTGCATGTAGGATGGAGTTGGGACCTAATGTGGATTCATGGTGTTGTGCTAAATGAACACAATTTCCTAAACCCTTACATTTGAATAAACTTTTCTTGCTTCTCAACCTTGGGAAGCTTATGGAGTGTGTTGACCTCTATCTGACCTTCACGAGGAACATGGAGTCTTCTCAAATTGGGTTACAATTTCAACTTCCCCCTTTTGGCATCCTTTCTCAAACTACAAGGTAAGAAATCACTAGATTAAATAGAAGAGTTCAAGAGATAGAATGAGTTTAAATCCAACAGAGGATATTATGCTTACAAAGAAGATCCAAGATTGACCCCCTTTGATTTTAAAAAGATTGGTGAACTAAGAATAGGTTATAAAGCTTGAGATAAGAACTTGTCTTGGTTTTTTTGGGTTGTTTCCTTTCCCATTTTTGGGTTTTTTTTGGATGATTGGTCCTATGAATCTGAATATGATAGCTGGATCTCACTAATATTTTCATTTCCAATTATTGTTGAAGATGTTGTATAGCCCTAGATAAGGTGTTTTTGCTTCTCTTAGCCTTTTTTGGTTCCTTCTTTAAAGGGTCATATATGATGTATTTTTTTGCTTTCGATTAATAATGGGGCGAGGGATCCTCCTACCCTCATTTTACCAATAAAAAATTAGAATTACTTAATCGATGCTTTTCACTATTAATATGATATACATAAGTGTGCATATAAATATAATTAAATCACAAATAAATACAAGAAGTGCATCTAAAACCATTCAAAAGTGTATACTTTATTAAATGCAATAACATCACCCCTTAATATGTACTTTGATAAAATAAAGGACAGAGGAATCATATGTCTATCCCCAATTGACGACACCTTACTTCACTCTCAAGAGTAGTATCAACTGAACAAATCACTTCTCAAGAAAGAGTTTTGTGAAGGTATACGTAACGTGATCACGTGTTCCACAAAACTTAAGATCAATGACCTTGCCATGTATCAGTGACTGAATAGCGATAACTTAATAGCGATAACTCCATGTATAAGGTCACATTACAGCTATTAGAGCAACTTAATCTAATAGCGATAACTCCACTATATTAGGCCACCCTAGTAGACAAAACAATGATAGATTGCTTCTTGCAAATCTAAGTCACTGAACATGCCCCATAATGATAGATATATCATGCAATCGACTTGCAATAATCTAGATCACATGCCCAATCATTGTCAATGTAACCTACAACCGATGTCTTTCCCATAGAAGTGTAACAAATAATTGAGACTTTTTCACCTAACAAATAATCAATCCCATTATTAATAGTATAGTGAAGATACCCAAGAATGTGCTTGATAACCAACACCAAATGTTCTTCTACTAGAAGTGTAAACAACAATCGAGGATTTTCAGTTGAATGATTACTCAATCCCATAACTAATAGTATTTGGAAGACACAGATGAATAAACTGTTAGGAATTCATTTATTTAGTGCTACACATGTTTTGTATTTACCGTATGATAAATTAATTTGTAGCATAATTATACTATGCCAGTTGTATATTGTTGTGGTTACAACAATATTACGAATACAGGTTAATTGTTATTAACCTATGAGAAATATTCGGGGGAAGTTGATTTAGATGGATCCTATTTTGAAGGAAGTTCTAAGCTATATATTTGTATGTTCCCGGATGGAGAATAATTCAGATTGATTATATTTTGGTGGATTTTTTCTGTCTAAATATGCTGCTCTAATTTCATAAACTTGGTTGCTTGCCAATGACCATCATAGGGATCCTAATAGTAGCATGACACCACATTCATAGGAAAATAAATATCAATATGAGTATGAGTTAAACGGAGAAGACTTTTTATTGATTTCTAGTAGGTTGTGCCATCAACCGAAAGAGAAGAACACTTGGTAAAAAGCGTGACTGCAGACTTGAGGTTTTCCTTATTGAAGCGGTGGATTGACAAATATACCTTCTGCAAACTATTGAGCTTTCACATATGGATTTGTTTGATAGAAATGTCTGTAATGATTAAGTCATCTGTATAGAGAACCAAAATTAGAAGTGGCCCATCTACTTTCTGTGTAGACCGATACCATATTGATTTTATGTACATGTTTCAAGATTGCTATAATTCCTTTAAACCACCATCTGGTTGCATGTAATAGATAAATCACTTAAAACTTAACAAATACGACACATTTATCCATGTAGCATTACTATGTCTTTATATTTCTGACACAGTGTCACCATTATATTAATAACTCTCTATCTATATAATACCTTTACCACCAGTTACCTGTGCTCTTATATAGATAATGAGGAGGCTAAGGTTAGGTTTAGAGAGTAGATTATTTGTAGAACAAGTCTTCTTTGAGGCAAAAGTTGTCTTATTATTAGTTGAAGTCAATTACTTAATTAATGCCTTTCACTATTAATAAAATATTTTAAACCATACAAGTGTGAGTATTTAAATATGCCAACATTTATTCTTACAAAATATCTTTTGGAAAATCCTGAGGAAATAACCATTGTATGGAGCAATTTATTGAATATTCGTTCAAACATCTAGGGTCATGAAAATCTCAATAAGCCTATTATTTGATATCAAACCAATAGGTTGATCTGTGGATACCTCAATGCTATCAATAGTCACATCCCTAACGAGGCACCTCTCTTCCCCTCTTATGTAGTCATCTCTTAGATTTATTCCCACACCATTCCATCTCATGCTCCTCATGATATGTACATTTCCCTCGCTTTACACCTTCTATTTTCCATTCTCATAATGTTCCACTCTCACAGTCCTTGCTTTACACCTTTTATCTATACCTTTTGCCTCAATAGTAGATCATTTCCTTGTATGTTAGCAAGTCACATTCATACAAATTACTCAACTTAACCAAAATGTTAATGAACATATTATGTGTTTCGATTAAAAAACATGGTTTCCAAAATGACCCATAAGTTGCCTAAACACGAAATCATCAATATATATGCAAAAACTTACTTTCCCCTGTCGAGGACAATGTCATATTCAACACATACCAATCATTTATCATACTTTGTAACGTAAGGAAAAGTTCAAGTCTAATACTTTCCAACATTACCCTTAGACTAAAGGAATAGACAATGCAATAGAACAACCAATGAACAATTGAATAAGCTTGTCTCAACAACCACAACAATTCCCTGAATACAACTTGATTAATTTACCTAATATTTGAGTCAAAACCATCAAAGTCATTACATAAAAACTATGATGCAAGTGCATACAAGTATCACACAGTCCACATAAATTCTTCCAACATATGCATCACCTTGAAACATAATATCTCTAACCTAGTTGAAAGTAATCACATTCAAGTTGAATGTATTGATAACATCTTGAACATTTTTGTGGTTCAACCTAACCAACATTTGAATATATTTACAAATCCTCTTCCCAACAATGGTGCCCCATCTCAAGGTCAACAAAACAATGTCTTTATGATAAATGACGACCAACCACTAGCTTCTAATGATAATCCACTTGACAAATTTACCTATGCGGTGACAATTACAACAGTGAACAAAGAGCTACCTCCATTTATGTTTTATCGTTGTGAAATACCAAAAGATGAATCTTACAATAGCCCATTGTTCATACAAATTCTTATCAAGACCTATCCACGGAAGGCACAAAAAAATATGATCAACAATTGTTCAAATGTAATCCTTGCACAAATATATTTATCAATAGCCTTAGATACCTAAAGAAAGGGGCATTGCCACAATGATTATGAGATATGGCAAATGTACTCAAAAACCCCTCAGTGGTATATGCTTACATATCACAGTGGGTCCTAAGATGGTCTTAGGTTGGTTCCATGTAGTCCTTGATAATGGATCATATAATGTAATGCTCAAGACATACATAGATTCATGAAATGAAAGCAATACCTTCCACTTTATATTGATGTCTCAAATGTGTGCATGAAAACGATGTAATCACTATAATAAATACACACACCTATTAGCCAACAACATGTTCAAGCCAAATCCATGTATAAAACAAATCTATCTCAAGCACTAGTTACATAATGCATGAGTAACGTATCATTTCAAAATCTAATATCCCCCAGGGGTGCTCACAACCACCTCTTATTGCACAATTACATACAATGCTTAGAAATGGTCTTAACTTTCAAGCCAATAACAAGAAATGATCATATCATTTTGTGTAGAGGTACATCGAAACGTTGATTATTGAGATGATGACAACAATGATTCCAATGACTTATCTTTTCTAGTCTTGTTGCAATCTAGTCACCCTAATCTTCCACCTTACAATAAAACAAATTTCTTCAATTATAGATATTATGATAATGATTCTCTTATAAATATGATGTCATTCTAGGCTAGTTCTCTAAATAGCCCCGTGCATGTGTTACCAAGCTTTATCTACTAATTGCACATAGTTCCTTATTGTACACGGCACCTTACAATTTTATTTTAAAACGATTATTAGGCAAAAAAATAAAAAAACACATGGAATATCACACAATGCTATGAAGCAAACTAATCAAATAAAAATGAACCAATCAAAAAAGAAAAATGTAATATTTGATTTAAAATAATCAAACTAGAAATTGAAATATAGGCGATATATATCAGAATAGCAATTATTAGCTACTAAAGCCTTACATAGTTAAAAAAATCAAACTTGTAGGACAAAGTATTGAAGGTGCTAGCTTGTAGGACTAACTATTGAACCAGTGCAATTCATGCACTCTTGCCAAAAAGATGAATTAGTTGTTATTCACCGTAAGAGCCTACGAGATGGAATAGTTGTGATTCACCTAATACGCCTAGTAAATCCGTATTTTGTGGTCTTACCATTAAAAGAAGTTAGGTTAAATAGTGCAAAAGTGAAGGTTGATAGTATTTTAATTCCATTTATTCTTGAATGCAACAGTGCAATGTATGTTGCAAATTTAGGCCTGCAAAAGTAGATACATCATACAGCAAATGAAAAAATATTGCATAATAAATTGTTTCTCTAATTTTTTTCTCACTAGGCTTTTCAACTGGCAGCACTACATAGCATTGAAAAAGTTACAAAAAACTTTTTTTTTTCTTTCTATAAACGGTGTTCTCCAGCATTGAGTTTAAGCTTCCCATTTCAATAATGTGGAAACAGTCAAATATTTTGCCAATGTCCCAACAATACATAAGCGTAACACAGACCTTATATGATATCATGCACTCATAAGGAGATACCAATATCAACATATATGAGATTTCTAACCAGATTGTCTGAGCAAATGTATAACCTTGATAAAGAAAATAGCCATAGCAAGCAGATTCAAATACCATTCAAAGCACAAGATAAGCTCTCGTAAGATTGCACGAGAGTTCAACATCCTATGTGCAATCCAAGTGCCATTTCTTAGTGTCAAGCAAAGACATTTTAAAGATGCGAGAATTATGAAATACAACAAAATACTTTATCCCATTAATCATGTTAATTTCTAACAATTCTATGTAAAGGTATTAATAACCACGAGCTCAATGTTCATCCATTGTTAATACATGTGGATCAACTCCAGCCTTGTCTTGGATAGTATAGAATACCCATTGACAACAGGGACACTACTGTACAGATTGTTCTAGCTTCCTAAGAACTTATGACTCAATCCAGTTCTATATAACAAAGGACTCAGAAAGGTCAGCTTCTAAAGGTGGAAACAGTTCCAACATGAAATTGTACACAGCCCTGTCGATCTTTTTATGACACCATCTTCACTCAAAGAAAACCTCATGCTCAACAGATGACCCTTGCCGATTGAGAAAAATGCAAGAAACTGACATCCTTTTAGTAGCTTCCACAAGTATAACACTTAACCTACAGAATTATTTTTTGAGCACTACATAAAGAATAATACGTAAAGTGGCATCTCAGCATTTAGCTACAAAGTACAAGAAACTAGTCTGAATCTGGACACAACTGTGGAGATGCTATAAGAGAGATGGGATACCCTGCCTGAGAAACAACTTTGTTGAATTAACTTTTCTCCAACTGGACTACCTTCAGCACCATCAACTGGAACTGGCTGCGAAATGTGCCATTTAACCAACATTACTCATTACTACTTCACATTTTGGAAGTGCTGGTCCCACAAGAAAAACGCTCATTGACTGCAACATTTCCTACCTAAGCTACATTATTGTTGTCTGGAAACTTTAGGTTTCTTTCCTGAATCAGACTTGTCAATGCCATGTTCTTGTCCAGTATTACCATTTGAATTGTTTTCATCTGAAATCCCATCTTCATTATTACTTTTGGAATTGAGAAACCGACCACCACATCCCCTAGGTCGCTTTATCGCATGCAAATGTCGTGATTCATGCAGATAAGGCTGTACCGCACATCAAGTTAGAAGTTAGGTCTCCTTCCAAGTCATAAAAATAAAATAATTAAGAAAATACACCCTTAAAATCTTAGGACACAATCCTATTCTGCAAGTTTAGTAATAAGAGGAAATAAGGGAAAACAGAACACTGTATAATCATGTTTTTGTCATCCTCTAAAGATTTTAGAAGTAGGCACTTGTTTTGGCAAAATTGTAACTCCTCCTATATCCTAGAAACATCGACCATATGGTCAAGCCTTACGGCCATATAGATGCAGTGCAACAGTAATTTGTGCAAATTAAATCGTGGAACTAACATAATTTAACATATAACATGTATGTTACCGCCCAGGATAATGATTCGGCACTAAACTTTGTATGGCTTCTCGGCTATAAGAAATTTAAAAGAACATCATAAAGAATTAAATTTTCAGTATAAATATTTATGCCATTTAAGGAAATGGAGACAGCTGTATATTGGTATTTGATACAACTAACAATTATATTAATCTCACAAATACTATTTTTGGATGGATTCATGCAGTAGTGGGTGACAACTTGGGCACATTTTAAACAGTCACTAAATTTTGAGGATAGCATTTTCATTTTTATAAAAGATGAAAGCTATTGAAGCTTTCAAATTCTCACATTTACTTTATAACTAATTATAACCTTACCCGAGGACAGAATCAACAAAAAAATAAAATGTTATAAACTGCTTCTGTGTACCTGAACACATAAAAGCAAGAAGTATTGATATTGGCTTATTGGGCCAGCATGTAAATTCCTACCCAATAATCTAAGAGTACATGATTAAGTGAGAATCCCCTTTGGTCCAACCCACGTTTGTAAGGAAAGCTACATGCAGCCAATGCCACCAATGTTCCCAATAGGTGGCTACCTCATTTTTGCCTGATGCAGAACAAATATCAATCAAGCATTTAAGGCCATTTAAGGCAAATGACATGGCTATATATTGGCATTTGACAGAACTAACAATATGAATTATATCAAAATCTCAAAATCACTTTTAGATTAACTCATGCTGTAATGGATGACAGCTTGGCCAATACAGGAATTATTTTAAAACCAGTCACTAAGGTTTTGAGGATGCCATAATGATTTTTATAAAAGATGAAAGCTGTTAAAGCTTTAAAATATCCATATTTACCATACAAATATAGCCTTACACAAGGACAGAGATGCGACACAAAAAAGAAGTAGTTACAAACTGCTTCCAAGCACCTGAGCACACGTGAGAAACAAGAACTGCTGTTATTGGCATATTGGGCTAGCATGTAAATTCCTACTCAATAATCTAAGAGAATACAAAAGTCAGGATCGTCTTTGGTCCAACCGATGTTTGTAAGGAAGGTTATATGGCAGCCAATGCCATTAATATTCCCAACTGGTGGCTAGTTTGTCTAATGTAGAATAAATATCAATGAAGCATGGTGAAGTGTAGTAACAATCAGCAGATCCTTGAAACAGAGAGTTTAGGCACTTTGTTCAATCACTACTTACATCGGTAGTCATTATGCTGACCAAATACATAACTTCTGTTGCTACATAACAAATGTACAAAAATGATAGCACTTTCAAATTTCTTGAATATCTATGAAATTCTTGCATATTTGTTGGTTTCCAATCTTGCAACATTTTTTCTCAACTCATCCAATTGAAATTTGAGGGCTTTGACAACTGCATTAGATAATTTCCAGCCTGGTGTCTAATAACCCATGTTAAGAGGATACTCCTGAGCATAGTTTGCGAACTCAGCAAGTACCAGCCATTTTTTCCCTTGTCTGAATATTTGCCAAAACCTGAAGCTGAGTTTTTGGTGAATACTAGTGAGTTTTTGGCAATTATTCGCAAGTTTTTGGGGAATACTTGCGAGTTTTTGGTGAATACCCGCAATTTTTTGACAAACACTCGCAATTTTTTGACGAATACTAACGATTTTTTGACGAATACTCGTCAGTTTTTGAAGAGATTTTTAATAAATATATTTTTAAGAAAAATTGGCAAGTTTTTGGAAATTGTAAATTATTATTATTTGTCACTTGCATAGATATGCAATTTATGATGATAATTTTCAATGAAAATCATCATAAATTCATAAGACTTATCAGCTGGCTGTTGTATTTGCATGATGATGAAATTTTGCACTCTATTTGTATTCAAATCTAATAGAAAACACTTCCCCAACGTTTTGCAGAATCATTTGATACATTTTGTAACTATATTTTGTATAAAATTTATATTTTTTAAAGAAATTTGAGTATTTTTTAAGTTGCCGAGTATTGCCAAATATTCGCTAAGTCTTGCCGAATCAGTTTTTTTGGGTCTGCTGAGTATTTTCCAAATGAGTTTGGGAACTATGCTCCTAAGAATGAACTTTAGAACAAACTGAGAAATAAGAACACTGCCTCGACCTACCATGAACATTTGATTGTGAAAATGTTTTCCCGCTTCTGTAAGACAATGGCCATGGTACAGATCCAGAATACTAAAATATACAATTACTAACATGAAATAAGCACATGATTGCCACTGCAATATCAATCCCTCTGAGACTAACCTTCCACAAAATTGACAAGAAACCAAACAAACAAAGGAAACATACAAACTTAGAACTTTGTAAATAGTATATTTACTTCAAACTCCGGTTCGGAATATATAATTAAATTTTATCTTAGATGATCTCAAAGATAAACACGGGAAAGGATCCCAAACATCAAGAGACCCGACACATCTCTTAGAAATTCTAATGTGCAAAAGAAAACTATCAGAATCAATGGTTATAGAGTCTTTACTCTTTTCTGCTTTTTATTTATCAAAAAGACTAATGGAAGTGCAAATATTTATCAATATTCACCTTTCTGCTTTTTATGAGTTTGTTCTCAGATTCTGCCTTGGCTCGAGATTGCCGCCGCCGCAAAATTCCATGATATTGCTTTGCATTGACATAAACAGGCTCCTCAATTGCATCTGACGGTAATGGAAGACCAGCATGCGGAACACCTAGTATATGGGGATGAACCTGCACAACATGTAGCACCGGATATGCTACAGGTTATCGCTAACAAAATATGCTAATAAATAATGCACTTGATAACTCCATATGTAATGTTTATTAGCATATTAGAAAAATCTTTCTGCATTTGTGAAAATACTGCATTTCTTATATGCCAAGAAAACCATCATGAAATTCGATATAAAATCTAACTCCACCATCCAATTAATATGAAAGAAAGAAAAATAAATAAACTCCCACTCAAAAGCATGGCAATAGATCAAATAAAGATTACCACTGCTTGTGGCCCATAAGCTGCAACGATGCCTCCATAGTATGGATCTGGATAATGGTATGCAGTGTGAACCTGCAGTATAACATGGTCACTATTAGAAATTCAGAAGTACCATTTTTCCAGGCATTTGAAGAACTAAACAAATAAGCCACATAATAATTGAATTTGGAAATCATATCGCAGTGATCCTAAAGAAGAAAACAAAATCTAACCTGTAGAAGTCTACCTAATCTATTTCCCCTTTTCATATGGTTTCCTCTACATACTGCTACAAACTTAGAAAGACGACATTAAATGTGTGGCTCCATGACTAGAGTAAGGAGCCATACCAAAGACTGCCCTAGCTCAAGTTGAGTGTGTGGCATCGTGAATTCAGAATGTGGCAAAGGCGCAGAAGGTGCCGGAATCATGACAGCTGGTGAAGCCTGCTGCTCATTTGCCTCATCCTGATTTTGTAGCTGCGGTTTCTGCTCATCTGAAGCACTGTCATCAAGGCCTGCAAATAAAAACCATGACATTCCACAAGAATGTTTTTTCAAAAGGCAGCTTCAATTTTCAGTTCTAACTTCTAACATTGATGACGAATAACTTATTCAAGAGAGCTGGCAACTGCAGAAACAAAAACAATACTGTGCCCTGGGTTATGAATTAATGACATTTATAAGACAGTTTAACACCAAATAAAGAAACTAGTAGAAATGTAAAATCAAACTTATTGTTGCATTCTGATCTTTCGTAAAAAAATTGCTGAGGAGACATTTGCATCTGGCAACTAGAGCTTTTGATTCCAAAATCGAATGGAAGGGCATAACTGGCATATGCTTTTGGACAGCTGTTCATAAAAAAATTGGACAGCCCATTGACAAGTGTCAACTTTGACAGATTTCCTTCATTTTTTGTTGAGTTCCATTAAGGTTAAATCAGGTATACCTACACAGTGTGTATACACAAAACTTATGCGTAATTTCAGTATCTACACTCTAGATAGATATTAAATTATTATCTAAACAGTGCATGGATACCACTATCCTATATGCCGAACGTTGAAAGAAAGTGACCCTACATTATCGGTATGTACTCTATAGGGAAAGGGTGCGAGTACGTACCATGCCCGGTATGCAAGACAGGTATTACTGTTGGAAACAGCCGGGTATGTCGTGAGATATACCCAGGCATACCCGTGCACTGCTGGAGGTGCCCTCGTTGTACCCGGGCACTGCTGGAGGTACCTGGCTGTACCCGGGTATACCCACAACAAAATGCGGCGATTTTTGCTCTATTTTTTGTTTTCAAGTCAATAAAGGTCAAACCGTATTTTTTAATATTATAAAAGTCTCCTCAACCCTAAAATATGCTCCCAAACTCTATTTCAACAACACATAAACCTCACATTTGCATGCTTGCCTCTCACCTTCATATTTTCTCTAATTTTCAATTGCTTAGAGCTGATTACAAGTGCCAAGAAGTTCAAGGAGCTTGCAACAAAGGTGTTTGGTGATTCACCTCTTTCTCACAAAAGAACAGATGCAGGCCCATTGGAAAGGGCGTTCCAGAATGAAAGTAGGGGCATAGCTGACCAAGGTATTGGGCGTTTTATTTACGCATGTGGTGTCCTTTTTAATGTTGATAGATAACCATATTGGCGGAATACAGTGAGATGTATTAATGAAGCCCCTAAAGGGTACACTAGCCCAGGGTATGAAAAGGTGTGCACCACCTTATTGTCAAAAGAAAGAAAAAAAGTTGAAGAGGCATTGCTGCCCATGAAGAATCAATGGTTCGAAACAGGGGTGTCCATCATTTCCGATAGCTGGAAAGATACAACAAATAGGCCATTGATCAATGTGGTTGCAATACGCCCTAAAGGAGCAATGTTTCCGAGGGCTATTGATTGTGAGGGGTAGGTGAAGGATGCGCAATTCATTGCCAACATCCTCATAGAGTCTATGAGGCGGCGGGGCCTCAAAACATTGTCCAAAGTTGTAACAGCCAATGTAAAAAATTGTAGAGTTGCAAGGTTGGTTGAGGCAAGGTACGGGCACATATTTTGGAAACCTTCCGCGGTTCATTCCCTCAACTTAATGTTACAAAAATTGGGCACAAAAAATGCTTGGATCAAACAAGTCTATGAGGAAGTAAATGACATTCATATGTTTGTTAGCAACCACCACATGTCCCAAGCCATCTTCCAGAGATTCTTGACATTACAACTATTAAAAGTAACATTTTTTTATATATGATTTTTATATTTTATTTTATAATAAATTCATTAAATTAATTTTATAAGTTTGTAATTTGTAGAATTTTGATTTTTGAATGTTTCAAATTTATTTGTCTTAATTTCATTTGTTTTAATTTCTTATTAGGTTGTTGAGACTGATTTGTCTCACACACACTCGTCTTGAGACGACTTGTGAAGGTGCGAGTAACATTGAGTGGCATGGTTATCAACAACCTTTGGGGTGTATGGAGGCAAGCAAATAGTGAGAGGACCAGAAATGTGAAATTGTTGATCCTTGATAGTGCATGGTGGGATTGTGTGGAGTACTTTCTCATTTTTACCGAGCCCATCGTGAGAATGCTGAGATTTGTTGATATAGATCATCCATGTATGGGTGAGATTTATGATGGAATCGAGTCAATGATTGAATCGATTAAGACCATCCTAAATGCCAAAGAGCAAGATCCTAGAAAGACTTTCTTTAAGGAAGTGTAGCCACATCTCATTGAAAGGTGGAACAAAATGGCCACCCATTGCATCTTTTTGCTTTTGCCTTGACTCCAAAATACTACATCGTGGAGATCCTTTCTTTACCCAGGAGGGTCCCACCAAATAGGGATGTTGAAGTTGGTGAGGAGTATAGGGCGACATTTGCTAGACTATTCCAAAATCCAAAAGCAGAAGACTTGGTTAAAACAGAGTTCGTGAATTTCATTTCCTCCCGGGATCACTCCATTAACGCTCTTCATGACAAATACAAGATGGATGCTTATTCGTGGTGGTACCTCCATGGACAAGCATACATCTGCCTCATACCACTTGCAATAAAATTTTTATCACAAGTAAGAATTTAATGTTTTTAATTTCTAAACTCTTTCTTTAAGTTTTTAAGTTTTTACTTCTATAAATTTAAAATTTGAATTTTGCATTGGCTTTGTGGCTTGCCTCAATAGGTTGTGAGTTCTTCTTCAGCCAAGAGGAATTGGGGTACATACTCCTTTATCCACTCAATTAATTGCAACAAGTTGGGAGCAGAAAAGGTAGAGGATTTGGTCTTCGTGCATTCTAACTCGTGCCTTCTATCACATAAGAAGGATGAGTACAAGCAAGGGCCAACAAAGTGTTAGGATATAAAACCAGAGACTCCGGACTTGGATGCTTCCATTGCTCAACTTTCATTGCTAAATTCAGACTTAGAGCATACTTTGCATGACCTGCATAGTGGAGCTAGTGGGAGCAGCGCTCCTGATGGTTGTGGTTCTACTCATGATGCTTGTAGTTCTAATGAACCACATGATGGTGATGATGCTCTCGTTGAAGACATTGGAGAAGAGGCAGAGCCATTTCATTATGATTATAATTAGACTATTAGTATGCTGATTTATCTTCATATTTGTGTATACATTGTAACATTTGAACAATGTACTTGTTCTAGGTTCGAACAATGAATATCATGACAAAATGCATTGAATTATCAATATGTTTTGTGGCTGGTTCACTTATGTTTTGTGGATATTTCACTTATTTAATAATTTATTTACTCTATGCATGTGTAAGGCTGGAATTTTGCTTATTTGGTTATATATATATAGTGTATGGCTGTACCCTAGTGTTGTACCCGGGCCCCCCAAAAAAATTGGCATACCAGCATACCAGATCCCCATACCCGTACCCCGTACCCCGTACCAGCTACCTTGAAAGAAACATGTGAAAGCGGGTTCGAATTGTCTCGAGTCAAGGTGGATGGCAGGCCAGTGATGTTGACTGAGCAGCTTACCGGTCAGATTTTTGACCCAGTTGAATGTTGCTATGGGACATGGTCTGACCTTCCCAATGCACATGGCAGTTATAGTAATCAAAATCAGATATGTTTTAATTAAGACAAGTTGTAAAACATATTCTACTGCTTTAATTTTAATGATTAGTGCTCCACCAATCAAGACAACTGCCCTTGTTCACATCATGTATAACAAGAACAAGTACATGTTGGTCAAACATATGGCTCAGTTAAGGGTTTGATAAAATTGCACTACTGATTCCTACTTGTAAGAGGCATCCCTAATTTTTTCCTACTAAGATATATGATTTCAATGGAGCAAAAGTTCAAAAACACTGTAACATGAACTCGAGACCATTAATGTTGACAGAAATGTGTGCAAACGAGGCTGCAGTGTGCCGGTTCGAAACACATCGGGTTAGGGTGGATGGTGTGCCTGCGGCAGTGACATAGCAGATTCCAGGTTAGATTTTCAGCCTAGTAGAATGGTGCCACGCAACACGAACAGACTGTTGACTCGGCTAACCTTCCCATTGCGTGTGACGATGACACTCATCCAAATCAAATGTGCTCTATATACGATGAGTTATAAAACTTGTTCTGCAGCTTGAATTATTTTGACAATTAGTGGTCCACCAAGCAAGACTTAATCAAATGTCCGTCTACAAATCTTGCATGTTTAATAAGAACAAGGAGTAAATTTGTTAAATATTGGTCAAACATATGGCTAAATTTTGGGTTCAATAAAATTGTCCTATTGATTTTTACTTGTAAGAGTAATATTTGCAGGGATTAGAGAGCTTACCCACCCACCGTTTTTTTAACTAAAGTATATGCTTCAAATGTATAATAAGGGCGGCTACCTCTACCTTGACACAAACATTATAATGTGGATCCTCTCATGGAACATAAGGGGTGTGGACTTTCCCAACAAATGCTGATATTTCAAGGACAAAGTGAAAGCAGAAGGATTGGACATGGTATTGCTTTAGGAGACTACACAAGCCCAATCAGTGGAAACAATGAGGTTGTGGAGAATATGGGGTTGCGAGAATATGCTTCTTGACCCATCCTCAAGAACAATGATACAAAGGGGTCCGTCCAGGTATGCTGTCCACTCATATTCTGCCCATCCCCTTGGGTTCTTCTTGTCAATTGTTTTTCCGATGAGTTCCATAGACCTTACTCCATCATAAATATATACATACACCCATCCAATGGAATCTGTTCAAGTATGCCGTCCACTCACATTCTGCCCACGATTGGGGTCTTGTCAATATTTTTTTTATATGAATTCCAAATACATTATTCCACCACAAATGTATACATACCTCCCTATGGAAATAATCATATTCTACTTATAGAACAACACACAAATTGGATTATTCAATCCAATCCTGCATATCTCATTTTAATGGGACTTCAACGCCATCAAAATCCTAGAAGGAAAGGGGGGCGGGAGGGGGGTGTTGGATTTAACTAGATAGTGGCCGATTCCCTCATCACATTTGAAACCAACACTTCAATTGTGAATCTGGAATATGCTCAAGAATCACACACATGGAGTAAAGGACTCAAAGGCATGCACTATTTTGCTGAAAAGCTTGACAGGATTTCCCTCTCAAAAAGTTTGATCACCTCTGACCAGCAAATATCATCAAAGATAAATGGTACCACCCTTTCCAACTACTGGCCAGTGTCTTTGACATTGAAACCCTTATCCAAAATGCCAATCAAGTCTCAATTCAGATTTGAGTAAATGTGGCTGAACCACTCAACTTTGAAGCAGCAAATAGAGCAATGGTTGAAGGAAGCAGATTTCATTCAAGCACATACGATGTGAAAGTTTATGGGATAACTCTATTTTCTGAAAAATAAAATCTGGAGTTAAAAAGAATATGGAAATATTTTCACACAGCTCACTGACACCAAAGCAAATATTGCAGATCTCCAAAAAAAATATCAGAGATCGGGAATTCTCGACAGGGATGGCTCAAGAAGAACAGTTGCTTCTCCTATGCCTGGCTTCTCTCCAAAACTGTGAAGAACAATACTGGTATCAGAGATCAAAACAGCGGTGGATCTGGTTAGGGGTATCCAACATCAATTTTTTTCACAATTCTTTGAAAAATCAGCAAAGCATGACATCGATAAAGCAAATAAGAACATGAAGCGGCAAAATGATTACATCAGATGATGAAGTCATGATTCTGGCCACTAAATTTTACCAAGACATTCTCACAAAACCAGAAAACACTTTGTGCAATATACGGTCAAGCACACCCTAAAGGTCATAATGTTGGTGGATAATAACAACCTGATGAAACCAGTTAATGAGGAAGAATTGAAAATCATAGTGTTCCCTTTTCAGCCAGATAAGATTCCTGGAATCAATGGTTTCCCAGAAATATTTCACAAGTCTTTCTAGGATATTATCAAAGCTGATTTCCTGAAACTTATTGAAAAAGCTAGAAGGAACCAGTAAGTGCTTCGTCAATTGAATACTAGCAAACTGGTTCTCATTCCCAAAACAGCTTGTGCAACAATCTGGATCAATATAGACCTATAGCTATGTCCAACATGGTATACAAGATCCTATCCAAGATTATTACTGCAAGAGTAAGACTGCTCCTCTCTCAGCTCATTTCAGAGCAGCAATCTGCTTTTGTGTCAGGTCGGAAATTCAAAGATAAGAATCTAGCAGTCCAAGATAAGTCCACTCTCAAAATGCAAAACAACATGGAATTCTCCTCAAATTAGACATTGCCAAGGTGTTAGACCACTAAATCTGGGATCTTATTAAGTCCACTTTAAATCCTAAGAGTGGATTGGCTATAATGTTTGTCCCAGTTGTCTCTGAGTATGCAGAATGTATCCAACGTCTCTTTCACTTGTTCATGGGCTCATTAAGTTTGGAAACTAGAGAAACTCTAGAATATTCGGAATTAAACAACACAATCCAAGTCAATTCATCTAGAAAATTCAAATTCAGGTAAAAGCTCTTTCAAAACAAACTTCTCGAAAAATCCCGATTTGGTTTGGTAAATATGTGGGAGTTCAAGCACACCGGTACTTGGAATATCCTAATTCATTACCGACTTCCAAGCTTTAAAATGCATCCCTGACAAGCATGCCCCCCACCTCCTTAGTATGTAACAAATTAAATTTTGATGGAGCCTCCAAAAGCAACCCTAGGCATGCAGGCATTGTTAGGAATATTAATGGAGAACCTATTCTGAGAAACATGCAAGCCACCAAGGTACAAATGAACAATTTTTCCAAAATCTAGCTTTGCACACTAGCACCTAGTTGGCTGAAGAGGTGGTTAGTTCAACTCTATATTGAAGGAGACTCCAAGATCCTCACAAATCTCATCAAAAGGGATCAAGTCTTTAAACCCATGCAAGCTTCTCTACAAATGATATATAATAATTGGCAGATGGAAATTTTGGTTCTTCAAATTATTGAGGACTTAAAAGGATGTACTTATTTTACATATCTGCCACAAAAAGGGATTAAGTATAGTTGCCAATCATCTAGCCAATCAAAGCTATTATGGACAACCAAGCTTGAGACTTCACAGTCTTTAAAGGCTGAATCCCCCTTCTGCTTCAGATATCCAAATTGGTTGACTTAGAGAGACAACTTAGTGATAAAGATAGCCAAGGTTAAACTCTCTCCCAAGCTTGGTAAGGTCTTGGAAACTAGAGTTACAGATCTTCTCATTAATAAGAATTACTTTTTCCAAATACCCAAGAAGTTAGTCGGAAATCAGCGATTCTTTTTCCTAATAACTATTGACTATACATCATCAATTTCCATTCAACAAATTCCCAAGTCCCACTACTTACACCCATCACATTGAAATCAATAAAAACATTATGGACGGAACTTCTATTTTTTTGTCGAACCTTTATATTTATCACACCTACCATGGTATCCCTTTCAAAGTGTTCGTGTTAAATGCTTCTTCAATAACTAGTCCAAATGGTATGCCCACTATCTCACTAACTCATAGTTACCATGTTCGGGCGAACACAGGCGAAATTCGGTTTGGACCGAATTTTCAGGGAAAAGCGAACTTGTTCGCTAGGTTCGGTTCGGGACTAAAATTTTTTTTCCTTTTCTGGCAAAAAAGTTCGGTTTTGGATTTTTTTCCACAAGGAGAGAAAAAAAATTGCCATTTTTGGAAAGGGTCCAGGAAGATGTAGCAGCAAAAACTTGCATGTGCCATAGCTTTCATTCTATGGCTCAGTTTCTAGTGCCGTTTTCTCCAAAAGTGTATATTTTCTCAAGCTCTACGCATTGATGGCAATATTTTTCTTATTTTCATAAAATCCATTTTTGCACCTTTTTGGACCAAGCAACTTCTTATTATTTAGAGACATTAATAATTTAATAGCAATATGTAGAGATTAATACTTTATAATAGTAATACTTGAATTTATTACCGAATGTTTAAGTTACTTTAGTAACTAGTTACATAAATTTAATTATTTTAGGTTTAACTTTTAGTATATTATTAATAAGTATTTTAGTTTTTATAATTTTTTTGGTAATTATTCATATTCTATATTTTTTAAAAATTTATAATTTTTTTGAGCCAAACCGAACCGAACCAAATTTTTACAAAATTCCGAACTTCCGAACTTTTTTCCCTATCCGAACAACCCGAACTTTTCGAACATGGTAACTATGCACTAACTAGTCCAAGTGATATGCCCACTTGCTCACAAACATCCCAACATGCTTTATCCACGTGTCCCCATCACTTGGAACTTATATTCCTATTCAAATTTTTGTTTACCCCTCTCAACCTCTCGCTTCTCACACATTCAAATAACACTATCCTTTATAGATATTAATCAATATTTTCTACTGCTATAATTCCCACCCCTCCCAGCAACCACGCCATTTCTTTTCACTATCCCATACATTCCAACTCTATGAATATTCAATGAAAAATTGCCACATGATTTGATTTTTTATTTTGGGCAAATGACGCTCTCAAGGACAATGCATGCACCAACTTATTCATCCTCCAAGTTTGATCATCAACTATTCAAGGGTTACCCCAAACATGCACTACCATTGCGGTCGTGTTTCGACTACTCACGATCTTGTTGTCCAAGGAACACTCTAACACACAAACAGACACGGAATCCATCCACCTTGCTGCTCCCAAAACATGCACCAAGTAACATCCATACTTATCATCACCTCAGCATACTCGACAAGAGGGTTTACCCTAACCGACTGGCTGTTGGCTCATTGGTGGTTCGGTATCTCCAAGGCCCATGTTTGTTCCAAAGTCAATTTAAGCACATCCCCCCATCCGTCAACGCCGAAAGGCTTTCTGATACAGAGGGAGTGCCACAGCCAGCAACTTCGCCATATGCACAAAGCTTGCATTTCCCTTCCAATGCAAATGATCGCCTACCCAACACAATAGAAGTCATAAGCAGCACTCCCCACTAAGGAATAATGCAAGCAATTGTTTCTCACTAGCATCTGTAAGGACAACGCACCAAAGGTACTGCACAACATTTTGAAAACCAACCTGCATTCTTGCTTCACACAACCTAATGTGTTGGCACTTAGGGACAACGTGAGGAGAGTCCCTCCAATGTCCCCACACAACAGGGACTAACTACCACAAGAGAGATCAACCAACTCAATCCTACCCACGTGATTGCGAATGACAACCTCGCCTAGCTTGGCATTGAGAAGCCAACAAAAAACCTCCACAAAAGCATTATCATATCTTTGAGCCCGTTTGATATATCTTTGAGTTTCCTCCAACCTAATCAACTTGAAGAACCTAAGGAATCTTGTTGTCTCAACTTATTATCCCAAACATCCCATGCATGTGCACACACAAGAGAACGTTTGCCTTTCACCTTAGGGGCGTTCTTCAACCATTTGATAGTTTTATGCATCCAAGTCCAAATTTTGTCCACCCTAAAGGGTGTGTGGTTAACTATATCTACAACGAACGTTGTGAGACCTTTGCATTACTCTAGGGCCCAAAGCCTCTATCCAACGTTGAAGACTGGGACAGGGTAGATGTTAAGTTCACGGTGCATAACAACATGTCGTATCAAGTTTGAAGTAGACAACTTACCAAAGATCCATCTCATGACTTCTACTATCATTCTTTATAAGGTATTCTACTTGACCACATAAAATATTCCAATCACCGCTATATACCAAATGTGAGCACAAGGAAGCCTAATGCTTTGAAGGCCAGGATCTTCGACCGGGTAAGAATTCTTCAAGAAGCCAAAAAGTGTCGAACTCCATGAAGGGTCCTACTACCTACTACTGCCCTCTCTTTGATGACTCTTTCGATAGACAATTGTGGGTCACTTTCTATCCCAAGATATTTGTAGCTCTCACAGACACCAACTCTGTTGTCCCCGATCAGAAACTCGTGTTGATTCGCTTCCCCTTGATCTCCAAAGATCTTCATAACTTTACACTTATCGATACCACATTCCATACCCCATTTACCACTCCATACTTTAATATGAATCTTTTGTAGCATCACCTTTAGGTCCTCCAATGATTCCACCATTGCCACAAGGTCATCAACAGACATCAACCCAACAATTACCTCTACAAGATAACAAACCGCCGCACACATCCCTTCAAGATCCTTCATGATATCATTTATGAAGATATTAAAGAGAGTTAGGGATGTCAGGCACCGTTGCCTTACTCCTCTTTTCACAGGGATGGGAGACGACAATAGGTTCTCATACCTAACTCGCACCGAAGATTCGTTTGTACAAACTCCTAGATAAAGTGGAGGGCCTTCCCCTTCACTCCACTCGCACAAAGCTTCCTAAACAAAGCCCCATACAAGACCATATCGTAAGCCTTCTTGAAGTTTATGAAAGTCGCATGCGTAGGCTTCTCTAGCTTGGCCATACGCCGCATGGCAATCTCATGGAGTGTTGTGACTTGCCCAATACACTCATCTTTCTTGAAACCTATGTAACTTTTGGAGAACTCCTTTTCCTCCAACTCCTAAATTCTCTTAATGATCACATTGGCGAGCATTTTAAGCATAACATTTGTAAGGGAAATTACCCTATAGTTGTCAAGAAGTGTCAAGTCTCCCTTCTTGGGGATGGAGACTAAGACAATGGTGTTAAAATCTTTGAGAATCACCTCATTTCTCCAAATGCAATTAATCACTTCTAGACACGTCGTCGCCAAAGGAATTTGAACAAAATTTCCCTTCTGCTTTCTCCTTTGGCAACCGCACTTCTTCCTCACTAGCATCGACTTAAACCCCTCTAGGGAAAACCATCCTCACTCAAATCCTTATAGAATTCCAAACTCCTTACAACTATCTTTAATTCCCTCCAAAGAATGGGGTCATTAATAGATGTCAGGTCAAGATGTTCCTCCAAAGGGATGTCATCCCAATGACACCTATCTCTAGTTGAGGGGTCACATAGTATAATGCCCCATCCAAATTTTGAGGATCTCCGAGGGTTTGTGACGATATCATAATCTTTATTCCTTGTTAGTTGGGCATTACTTTTCCATTATCCCCCTTTCCAAAGAGAGCCTTCATTTAAGTCCACAACTCCTGGCAGTTTTCAACCATGAGCTACTTACCTTTCGCTAGAATCTTCTGAAAAGCCAACCAATTCTCTCTGTTGCAAGCCTTCCTTATTGTCTCCCCTACTTCTTCCCATGCTTTCACTGCCCCCTAATGAGGTTGTGATACTCTTCTCTTCTCCAACACCTTCTTGTAGCACCTCCTCCACTTGATGATTAGCTCCTTAATCATTGGCTTGATGTGGAAGCCACAACAAGGCCTAGACCCTCTAGTTGCAGCTATTGCCCCAACATCCTCAGCAACTTGCCACGATATCTTCCTAAAGCTATTAACCTTTTTCTCTACCACACTTGCCACTTTTGCCTTAGGATCATTTGCTTCCAACACTGCCCATGTATTGAATAACCTAATATCATCGCTTTTGAGGGTGATTCTATCTTTGAGCAACCTTTTTTCTCCCTCTCCACTTCGTGTTGACCCCCCTTATAAACTTAAGGTTCCTAAATTTAGCACACAAGGGCCAATGATTGGAACCATCTACATGAGGCACCTTACCATGAATCACAAGTTCACAAGACCTCTGGTGCACTAATTCCTTGACCCAAGCCTAAGTGGAGAATTTATCAGTCGCCAACCACAAGGAGAACTAACAAGCCAATTTTACAGGCCCATTTTCTATTGTTTCAAGGGGGGTGTTCCAATTGCCTAAGATTACCAAAGGAGATTGGTCGTATGGTCTCCTGATATTATTCATTGCCTCTTCGATTTTACCAAAACACTTGCCTTCTACAACTACCATGCCCACGTTGAGTGATATTTATGTTGCCAAATACCCAAGCTACATTCCCCAACCACTCATGTGAGACTTGGGCCCGAACTTGATATGGATCCATAGAGCCAATCTGGAAAGAATGGAACTGCCTACTGACTACCAATGCCACCCCCCGTTAGCCAATCTCACTAGCTACCCCTTTGACTTGAAAGACCACCATACCAAGAATAGAGATTGGCCATCTATTCGCCCAAACCCTGGACTCCTAAATGCCAAGAATCCCCCACCACTTCGATTCGATGCACTGATAGATCTCATGCTTCTTAGACATGAACACATTTACGTTCCAAGTGGCAAAGCGTGTCCCATACATTATGCGATGGGGGCACCGAACAACGGTTGTCTCGGAGGGGAGATGCGCAAGACTCCTATACCTAGCTTGTTTGAGGTACAACCTATGCATCCTAACTACCCACGAGGGAAACCATCTCTTAAGCCAAGAGATGATACAAGAGGTTAAGCTCAAAGACACAAGAATATCAAATCTTACAAAGCCACCACACCACCCATCACTTACCTAGGACCACTCCACAACAGAGAACCAAAGGAAACCTAAGAACGCCTTGAGCTCATTACCAAAGGCTGACCTAGACATGTGCCCAAGACCCCACACTACAAACACGAGGTAATCAATATTGTAATGCATTATTGTCCTTAGGATCTCGAGGGGTAATCAAAGAGGTACCATATTTGAGATGATGTGGGAGAGATGCAAACTACCTCTCCCCCTAGAATCCAATGATGGCCCGAAATCCTGAGGACCAACCATTGTTATCCACTCTTTGTACCCCCCAACATGAGTTCTCATTGGGTGTTCCGAGTGAAATAGCACCTTCACCAAACAACTTGGCGCGTCTTGAGCGACAATTGCGCTACGTCCCCCACACCCCGGTCCGCTAATAATCCCACTAGTCATGGGGAATAGGAGTCATTGTCTACTAATTAGGGTATATGATGGGTTAAGGCTAGGTTGGGACGAGGCTTTACATCCATGTGTCTCCAACCTTAAAAGCCCACTCTCACCCCCACCTTTATCGAGGCATAAGGCTCAAACGAGGTTATCTAGTTGGGTGCAAACCGTTGACCCCAAGGACACTCAACAACATTTCTTGGGGCACTCCATGTTTGTCCGTAGGGGGATTTAACCTCTTGAGCTCCCCTATTCAAATTTGGTCAAGAGATCAAATGACGGTCCTAATTTTTGCTCACAGGAACCCCTCGAGATGTGACCATCCATCGTGGAAGCATTGATTACTAGTCATTCCCTTTTGAGTCAATGCGGTTTTGTCTTGTCTTCCGAATTTTCCACCACTTATATTTTCTTTTTGATTATTTGCATGTTATTTTGAAAGGCATCCCCGAGGTCATTCAATTTGTTTGAGCAATTGAATGAGTCTTTTGTTGTCAACATCGTTTCTCCTCTACCACTTGTTTATCCCTACAACGCCATTGTTTACTCAACAAGCAAGTGGCCACCCATGGTTTTGTATTATTTCCCACTCACGTCAAAACTTTATCATCAAAAGAAATTACTCCATTCACTAATCCATAAGAACCCTTCCATATTGAAGGACAGATAACATGAAGCCTCTCAAAATGAAGGACATAAGTGATCACAAAAGTGTCATTAACTAGCTTAGATATCTTATATAGACATGTAAAAAATGCCAAGAGATTATCTCGAGGTGCTTATCTTGGATTTTTCACATACCACAAGAACTAATGACTCCACTACCTTCTCCAATAATTTCCCACTAACTTGTGACATATGACCTAAATCTAGTTGCAGTATTGTATTTGGCTCGAAAAAAATCTTTCAAACGAACAAAAAAGAATTCCAAAGTCCACCGTATGCCCAAGATATCACAATTTTACAATTACCTACTTCAGGAAAGAAGGAAAAACTTTCATATGATGGTCAAACGAACTTCAAATTTAAGGTCCAAAACTGCCCTTTGATGGTCAAAAGGACGTCAATTTAAGGCCCACCATTTTTATTGGCATCTCACACTATTACACTCCTCTCAAACCCCCTTGTCTATCACTGTAGTTACGAAGAATACAGCCTCGAATAACATTGGTCTTCTCATTCAATCAAACAACAAGGTCACCAATTTAAGAGTTGTGGCTTGTGTAAAACCCAAAATTTGGTATTGTGGCACTTAACAATATAGCTTTGGTATTTATCCCATTTACCTACTTATTCACTAAACTCAAAACTTCCTACTCTATCCTAGTCGCTAAGTCCACTAGCTCATAACTTATATTTCAGCTTAACACTTCAAGAATCAATGCACGTTATGCATAACACAACTTCAGACCCTCTATAAACTATCTCTTGTCTCAAATCTAGTTCCAATTGAAACCTGGGCAAGTTCGGCAGCCAAATATGTCCATTGTACTTATAACGGTCATCTTTTCAAATGCACAAGTTATCTTGGTCCGCTTAGGGTCGGTTGAGCGGGAAATCATTTAAATCAGCCATTTATATAAAAACATGCACCCTTACTTGTTAAGGGCATCTAGGGATCCCATATCAAAGGCACACTCTAAGGAGGTCATTCAAAACAATCATTAAAACACCTCTCCCTTATAGAGCACACCACAACAAAGCTACTCAAATTTGAATACATCTTTATCGCTGCCCTAGATCACACACCTATGCACTACAAACTAATCGAGCGCCAATTGGGAACTGTTGAGGGTCAAATCGAGGGCTCCATCTCGTTTACTTTTTCTAACCTCCACGTCATCATAGGATTTGAAGAACTATGTGGGGCTTGATCCCTCTTTGGAGTATTGGAACATAGTGCAATGCTCATCGCATCAGAGGGAGCGTGGTGAGGTTAGTCCAACACAAATAATGACCAACTCCATTTTAGGTCAATAAGCAAGGAGAAGACATATACAGGTACATAAGCATCATTGCATAGACCTAGATTCATTAAACAAGTCCAAAGACACAAGAAAAGGAGGTGCCTAAGCCAAATTGCAAATCAAAACCCTGAAGGACACATTTGTCAATCCCAAGACGGATTCATCCACGAATTTGTCCCCTGCCAAGCGAACCTATCTTTTACTCAATTCCAAATCCCCAAATTTCCTAAGCATCTTGGCAACACTCTCCACAGCTCCCTCATCTAATTTCAGCTCACAGTCACCCGATCTGAACCTGAAAAACAATAATATATTTATGAAACCCTAACCCTAATTGTAGTTTTACTATCCTATTTTATAGTGTGTTGAACAATCTGATTATAATTAAGGTCTGTGATTTATGCATTATTTGTTCTAAAATTATCATTTTACATAGTAATATCTAAATTAGATTAAACACTAGAACTAATATTACAATTTGTTTATACAACAACAATATCTACGATACAACATCGACCTGCATAGGTGCTTGCACTTTCTTAGGGGCTCTCTTTTGTTTTGATCCCAACCAGTTCGAAGTAACTGAGTTCAACCCACTTTCCATCATCAGAGGTTAAACGTTTTCATTTTCACGTGCATTCAATCAATAAACAGGAGAATTGTTCCACTAGATCTTGTACTAATAGATTGATGCTTCACCGCTACATCAAAATGAATGCTCAAAACAGTACCTGCAATTTGGCCTTGGCCATAAAAGGCCAATTTCCCTGAAGAAAGTGTACATGTTTCAATTCTTCAGTCAAATAGTAAAAGGTCAAAACTGAAAGAAACAGAGATAAAAGAAATGTGCAGACATATATTTGGTTCATCAGAAGATAAAGGCACCAAAATTGCAGCACAACAGAAGAACAAGCAGCCTATTCTTGTTGAGGATGATGGCCTCTTCAAGCAGAGTTTCTCTCAATGCTAAGTATGCTTCTATGGAAGGTCTTTACTAGATATGGGCTTTTCCACCCATTAACAAGCGCTCTGATAAAGAAGCAAATGTGTCTTTGCCTAGTTTCTCAGCCAACCAACTCCTACTTTATCCAAAGGTTCATGTCCAAGTTTCCTCCTTTGAGGCCCATGGTCACTTGAATCCAGAGCAAACTCATCTTGTGCACCTAGATATTCTCACCAAGCTCATCCTAGCACCTCTCGTGGCACAGCTAGCATTTCTGATATGTCTCAAGGTGTGGGGATGGTCTTTTGCATGGAAATACCCAAGACATTTGGAACATGGACAGCCAGTATATTCCTCAATTTATTGGACAGCCCTCATGAGAGGAAGCTGCTGCCTTTCCCAGGAAAAAGACTCAACATTTCCACAAGACAAAGGCCATGATTAAAGCTCTGAATGCTATTGACAGCAGTCTCAAGATCTTAAGAGACAAATCCATGGAATTCAAAATGGTGTCCTCGACAAAACCATTGTCACTATGAATAAATGCATGGTTTATCATGCTAAAGTTTACCAATAACAGCATATGAGAATTGACACAATTCATAAATTGTTGCTTAGGGAGCTGGCTCGTCAGATAAAGGAAGAGGAAGGATCCAAAGGGAATTTTTCAGCCTCCTCTCAAGTGTTGAGCTACTAATGCTCATTTTGTTGACTTTATAGCGATCCTTCGTCTCCTAAACAAAACCACCCTCAGGCTAGACACCCTGCACCAAAATTGGCCAGAATCTATAGCAATGCAAGAGGAAGAAGCTCCAAGCACGGGGAAGGATGCAGGGACTGCTGGTCTTTCAGGCTAACCCCTGGTGTATAGAGCTGATTGATAGCAAATTCAAAACTTCATGGGCAGCATCCTTCTCAAAACTGCCATCTGTTGTAAATTTCCCTTTTTCTTGCAGTTTTTGACAATTGTATGTGATGGCATCTTTTTGCCTTTATGCCTCGCACCTAAAGATACTCTGCCTTACATGATTAAATTTCTAGGTCAGTGGTATTTGAATCTCTCTTTAAAGACATAGGTGGCTTTGAAAGCTAGATAAAAGTTAGATTTGATATTTAGTATTTGACGTTGTGCTTCATCTTGTTATTTTTCAGATATTTTCACTGCCTCTGTTTTGTGCGCTGACCATAGGCTGATCATCCATGCAATATATCAATGCAATCAAGGCTATTTATTCTTTAGAAAAGAAAAAGATGGCTTCCAATGTTTGGAAAGTTAATGATCTCTCTCAATGGACATGCAATAAATGTGGGGTAAGTTTGTTAAATGTTGATCAAACAACATATGGCCCAATATAAGATGCAATGAAATTGTCCTATTATTTCTACTTGAAAATGTATTGTTTGGGTGGATTTAGAGAACTTACCCATCCCTCATTCTTTTCAACTAAGATCTATGTTTCCAATGTATGACAAATTCTAGAGCCCTCTCAGTGAACATGCAAGCCCATATGCTTGCAGTTTGCTTGTTCGTGCTACCATGTTTATCAGTAGGGGTGTACATACTACAAATCTTATAGACTCAGGTTAATTCCATGAGACTATAGCTGAATGTCAGCCCGGTGTGGACTGGACTCTGTACGGATTAGAATTAATGCAAAGGAACACTGCCATGGCATTGCATGAACTGTACATTATATACATATGACATGGACAGCCCTTTTTTTCTTACAAATTTCTATAATTCTTCTGAATTTGCATACAAATTCACGACCATTGAAAAAGTGCTCTTTTATGCAAATATATCCTACAAGAATCCTAGATACCAAATTAAGATGATTGAATACAAAAACTTGACTCTTCAGGGACTGTCTATATCCTCATGACCCCCTTTCAATGAAAATACAGCAATGAAACCCTTTGGGCGTGTCAACTTCTCCTCAGTGATTGAAAGTTATTGCATATGCATGCTATTAATTTTAGAAAAACAACACCACAGCAAACCACATCCTTACAGAGACTATATTTAATCACTATATTTAATCAATCAACAGTCTAAATATAAGATGAACCTTGCAAAATGAGAAAGCTAGGATAGTTCAGAAGTACCACATTGAGTTGGTTGATTCTCCATTGTTTTAAGACTACTTGTTAGTACACTGATCCTTTTCCAGAGAGAGAGAGTTTAGAACTGAAAGGTACTGTAAAGTCACCAAGTGTTCTCCAGATTTTAGAAACATGAACATCAAACTACCTTCCCGGCACCATACTCCACTCTCCAGGTGGGACCCTAACAACGTCAATCCAGTTGTCTTATGAAATCAGAAAGCCAAGCCCCTGGCAGTAAGTTTTGATATCTTGCCTGCTTCATCCATTCAAATTATACACGACTCGTCAAATGAGTTCAAGCCCTACTGGAATGTCAAATAGCAAAAATAAGCTACATGTGAACTAAATGTGCTAAGGTTTCATTATTTATTAGTTATAACTCTCTCATCTTGATGTTTCAATTGTACTTATTTAAATGTCAGAAAAGACAAATAAAAATAAAAGCTAAATAATATCTTATAGTTATCTCTGTTTCATAATAATGCATATGATATAAATCAAATTGAACTGACCAAATGAATTTCTGATATTTATGTTTCCAGCTTTTTAAAAGTCGATCAGTGAAAAAGCAAAAAGCTAAACCTAAATACAATCTTAGATTATTTCTATGAACAAGCATATGGTATATGCTAGACAAACAGAAATTACAGCTTGCCAAAAAGGCCACATCAGTCAATTCCACCAGTTAAAAGCACACCGAAAGGGTTGTGCAAGATTGCGGGGTCGCCAATTCCACCAGTTAACAAAAAAACGCTCACTCACAAAACCAACTTTAATTCCATCACGTCCCTTCCACCATGTGTAGCATTCATACCCATTAACAATCATCTATCTAGAACTTTTAACATATCAGAACTATAGTGATGTATTTCATATAAATTCAATTAAGAGATAGTAAACCTAACTCAGCAATCAACAGATAACTTGAAAAAACCTCCAGTCAATTGAACTCCAAGAGAAATAATCCATAACCTACCAACTGACAGAAGCAGAAGTTTTCCATTTGGAATTCAATTCTCAAATGGAAACACATCAACAAAATGTCTCCCTTTCTGCTTCTCTCACCTCCATTCACATATAAGGTTCAATTCCTCACAGCTGATTATGTAAAGTAATGATACATATTACATACTACGCCAAACGACATGTGTCCAACCTCTGAAGACTGGTAAAGAATGTTACAGGCCTGATCAAACCCGAACATCACCTATAACACAGACCCTGTAGAAACCTACGAAGAAATCATACAGGACTTCATTCCGATATCATTATTCATGAATATGATGTAGCAGAGACACCAACTATAGAGGGAAACTTTGTGTAACTGAAATACTAGATATAATAAGTACATTCTTGGTAAAATGTGAGAAAAGGAGATTTTTTAACTATTTATATATTTTTCCCTAATAATGTCGGCCAATCTGTAAGCCACACAAGCAAAATATTAAATACAATAGAAAATGTTTAATAAAGACCATTTGACCTCATCCAATAGAGCAATAAATTTTCTGCCATGGGATCGACAAAAGGGGTTTGAAGTGAGGAGAGAATCTGCTGTGGTAATCTGAGTGTCACATGAACAAGTTGATTGGTGACTTTAGTGAGGTACTTCTTCGTTTATTTGACGGCTACTTGACCCTGTCGATTGCTGACATCAGTAATAGCAGGTTAAGACATTAGTGAGGTAAGCATAGACTTTTGTAGGACTATTTTGAATTAATTTAATACTGATCAACTTGAATGTAGGTGTCAGCAAGAAAATTGCGACATTGGCAAGGTATGTTGACTGTAGCCTTGAGGCAGTTTTGACTGTTACAATGTTTTTGACATGCAATTAATGCTGTTAGTTGTAGACTTGTAGTAAATACTAAGAAAACTATTGGTGATTGGACTACATGCAATATGGCTGATATAAATGTTTTACAATTATGTCATTAATTGTGTTAAATGTTGCTGCCTCGCCATAATTGAACTGCTGTACTTCCTAAGCTGATTGTATGGCATGACATTTTGACTCCTTCAGGGCTAAGCTCTGTATTGAGCCATGATTGGAGGAGTCCTTTAAGGCTTGGATATATTGAGCCATGGTTGGAGTCCTTCAAGGCTAAACTCTGTATAAAGCCATTACTATGATATTCTTTGTCTACTGTATGGTTTGTTGAAGAATAGGAGGAAAACAGGTTTGTTGCAGTCCCAAATTCCTTCCCAACAATCAAGGTCAAGGGATGCCCATAATTGACGTGGTATGGTTATGGCCATCCATCATGCTGAACCCCTAGAAATTTCTTTCTTGAATTCTACAAACACTTAGTGCGGGTGTCCAAAAATGGTACAATACATAACAGTGGTGTTAACGGCGGGTTAAATTTGTCCCAGTCAATCCACACTAAGGAAAAAAATAGTCTGAAATCAAGGTTTGAAGAGACAATATCCCATGTTACACTCTCCATGAACTAAATGATTTGAACCATACAATCACAAATGCAAAGCCACCCAAATATATGAAACGGAATGTTAAAGAAACAGTGAAATACAGAATAGGTTATGACCGAAGAATGTTTGAAATCTCCCCCCGTTCCCTCCTCTCACCAAAGAGGTTTAAGAAAGCAAAATGATTTTGACAAGTGGCAGATCATATTAAGCATGGCTCGGGCCAGTAGATCATTATTCTCAATTATGTGAAATTAACAAAGAAAATAAAGTTCCTAAAATATCTTTGCACCTCAAAGGACAAGCCATTGAGTGGTACAACAACATTCATACCAAAGCAAAGGTCAGTGAACAATCTATAGACATTTGGGTTAAACTTGAAAAAATGATACTAATGAGATTCGCAACATAAAATCACAATCTAGAAGCCTTAAATGAGATTTGCAACATAAAATCACAATCTAGAAGCCTTGAGGTAATTGTGAGTTCTTAGGTAAAAATGTAACATTAAGGACTACAGTGAGACAACAGAGAAATTAATGAATAGACTACCCAATCTTCCAGAAAAATGTTAGGCCCTTGGGTATGTATAATGTCTTAGACCTTACATCTGAAAGCCTGTGATTTTGAAAAATCATTAAACAGATTGCTGAAGTCGTATCATTAGCTCTCAAAATGAACGATTCAAAACAACATTTCAAATCCTGGCCATATAATTGTTGAACCCCAATATGCCGAACCTCGACATAAAAGCAAAACCAACCCACACAAATACCAACAGGAAAATATTTAATAAGAAGGGTCACCTAAATGTTCTGATTGTAAAAGATATCATTTTGGACATTTTTAGTGAAAGTCTGTGAGCAGACTGTAGGAGAGCATGTGGATTGTAATTGTTTTTGAAAGTTAATATATAAGAGGCCAGTTGTTTTACGCTGTGCATTGACTATGCGTGTGATTAAATTTGTGGGCTGCACCATCTAAGGTTTTCCTTCATCGGACCCATAATTGTGACTACATCAATTGGTATCTGAGTCAGGTGGTGTTCTGCAAGTGAGCAAAGAGAGCCTGTTTTCCACATTTACATGTGGGTAGAAAGTAGTGAACACGTCTTCCAGCCGGGTGAAGGGTTGGGTAGGAGGTGTTGTGATGGAGAATGCTGCATGCAAGACTATTTGGAAGAGACGAGTCTTGTGTGTGTTTGAGGGGAAGAACACCTGCATAGGGTTGCAATTGAGAGATTGCTGCAGCAGGTTCAGACTAAAATGCCTCCAATAAGAGTAGTGGTTAGAGCTCAGTTGACAGCTGCCATGCAAGAAGACTAGATGAGATCTGCTATTGAAGAGAATAAAAGGAGATTCATAGTTTTTTGGGAGCTTTGACGCTGGAGGAGCTGATTGATCGGTCACTGACATAGAGAAATATTTTGAGTTTGATGAGGTAGCAGATCTGTGAAAGGTAAAAGGTGAAAGTAGCATAGACCAAGCTCAAGGGGCACGCAGCCTTGTGGTGGAAAGAGGCACGGCTCGAGAGGAATAGGAGGGGTAAAGATAAGATTACGTTGAGTTGTTACCCATTGGGAAAGAATGGATGCCAAGTTTAATGGAAAATTCTTACCCACAGATTACAAGTTGGATTTGTTGTAGAGGATCCAGAATTTGAAGCAGAAGGAGCTTAGCGTTAAGGACTACATGGAGGAGTTCTACAAAACCACAATCTAAGTTGGTAATAGCAAGATGGATCAAGAGACGGTGGTGTGGGCCATAATCCGGCTATGTTTAAACATTCAAGTTGAGATCAGCATGGTGAAGCTATATATGGTGGAGGGAGCATACCAATATTCAAGGGCGGAAGAGAAGCAGTCATGCAGAAAACAAAGTGCGCTGAGAGCCTGAAAGGGAAGGGGAGGCTTAGCGATAGCAAAGAACAGCCATCCCACGAGGACAATCAGCAGAGGGATGAGGAAGGTGCTAGTCATGTGCTAGCACTGCAGAAGTGCAGCAGACCCGAGGAGGATCTACTTCGGGAAGAAGAAGATCGTTCTACAGAACGTGCTTTAGGTGTGGGTAAGTTGGTCATCGTGCCTATGATTGTACCCGTGCACATTGTGATAGCAAGAAGGGGTGAAGTGAAAGTGGCATGCAAGTCGTGTGAGCAGGCATAGAATCCAGAGCAGCATCCAAGCATGCGGAAGAACCTAAGCAAGGCAAGAATTTACTTACAATGAAGAGAGTCTTAGAGGTCACGGGAAAGGAGAGAGTATATAAATAACGACATCTTTTCCATACAAAGAGCAAGACAAGAGGTAAATGGTGCAATGTTGTGGTCAATAGTGAGAGCACGGATGATTCGGTGTTTGTTGAGATGGTGGTGAAGTTGAATTTGGCGTGCACCACGCACCCAAATCCTTATAGGGTGTCTTGGCTGGTGGAAGGCCGGGAGAGCAGTGTGAGGCAGCAATGCAAAGTGGATATGCAGATTGGTGGATACACAAACACAGGTTAAGCATGACATGTTCCCCATAGATGCGGTTTGTTGGGAAGACCATGGCAAACTTTCTCGAGATATGTTGTATGATGGGAGGGCCAATACAGTGTGAGTGAAGAAGGGTGGAAAGAGATACACTCTGAATCCACTGAAGAAGAAGAAAGATGAGGTTGCTCATAGGAGTCATCTAGCCATGCGCAGAAGCTGGCAAGTTGCATTAACCAAAGGGGAGGCAGTGTGTGCGAAGGTGAGAAAGACGGCAGCACAAAGGGAGGTGAGGAAGGAAGTGGACCCCTGCAGTCATTAGGTGATTGCAGTGCGCAGTGTCGCAGCTAGGAGGAAGAAAGGGCTCCCCAGCATAGACAAAGGTGGTCAACCCAAGGAGACTAAGAGTTGGAGCAAGATTGTGATGGAGAGGATTTAGTAGAGGAGGTTAGTTGGTAACCCAACCGATTGGCGGTTTGAAGGCAAGGAGATACCTCGCATGGCACAAAGGCACACCAAGGTCTTACCTTTAAATCGAAAGGGTGATCTTACCACCTAGCTCAAGTGTGGGAGTAATATGTACACCATTTCTTACCTGAGGTATATGACACATGAGCATTTAAGTTCACACACACTCTTGCATCAACCAAAAATATGTTAGGTAGCAATAAGCAATTCTGCACAGCTTGTTGGCTTGCACGCAGTCTTGAGTGGTTCAATAAATGAAGCTCTAGGACCTTGCACAACTTTGTAGTCATGCGCAAAGCCATTTGCACATAACTTTGTAAGCTCTACACAACGGAGGTTCGAGTTGTGCGTGATGTGTCGAGAGGTCCTACACAAAAAGACTCATTCTGTGCAACTTGCAACCCTATGACTTGTGCACAACCTAGTGTGGGAGTCTCTTACACGGTTCTGCATAAGATATCAATTTAACCAGAAGTTACTCCTATTTGGCAACTCACCATTCAATTCTAAGTGACGTTACACTTGGCAACACCATGTGTCAACACACGATACGTTGGTAACATCCCTAATAGCTGGCAACGTAACTGAAGGAAGTTGGAGAATCGCGATGGGGATGGTGATTGTCTATCAATTAGAACAAGAATCATTCCAATTTGTGCTACGGCTTTCAAACGCCTATATATTGATCACATGCCATGCTTTGAGGTTAGCTTAGAGATTGCAGAGAGTAGACATTGCAAGTTAGCTGGAGGAAAGGAAGCTAAGATCAGGAACAGTGACTGATTCACACAAAGACATCATTGTGGTGCACAAGTCTGAAAGGAGAGTGACTAAGTGGCAGATCACATCTGTGTAGGGACTGTCGTGATACTGCATTAGTGAAAGTCTGTGAGCAGACTGTAGGAGAGTGTATGTGGATATTAATTTCTTTTGGAAGTTAATATATGAGAGGTCTGTTGTTTTATGTTGTGTGATTAAATTTGTGGGCTGTCCTAGTCTAAGGAAAGGCTGTAGTTGTCTAAGCCTGTCCTCCGTTGTATCCCCTAATTGTCACTGCATCAAAACGTTTCAACCGAGTGAAACCTTTCTCAATAGATGTAAGGTGTCTAGTCCAGAAGCTCAAATCTCTGGTCAGCTCATTATGTGTCCACAAATTCTGTAACAACAATTGGGCCCAAAAAGCTAAGATACCAACATTCAAGTGACTAAACTTGAATTATGATTGCAATATTCAAAAAATGGAATACTTATGCAGCCAACGTGACAACAACTTCACAAATATAGCAGTAAATTCTCCAATTTCAGAAAGGTAGGAAAATTAACCTTATTTCCTCGTCTTGCTCTTTGTATGGAAAAGATGTCGTTATTTATATACTCCCTCCTTTCCCGTGACCTTTAAGCCTCTCCTCATTGTAAGTAATTCTTGCCTTGCTTTCTTCCGCGTTCTTGGATGTTGCCCTGGATTCTATGCCCGCTCACACGTCTTGCACGCCACTTTCACTTCACCCCTTCTCGCTATCACAATGTGCATGGGTACAATCATAGGCACGATGACCAACTTCCCCACACCTAAAGCATGTTCTGTAGAACGATCTTCTTCTTCCCGAAGTAGATCCTCCTCTGGTCTGCTGCACTTCTGCAGTGCTAGCACATGACTAACACCTTCCTCAACCCTCTGCTGATTGTCCTTGTGGGATGGCTGTTCTTTGCTATCGCTAAGCCTCCCCTTCCCTCTCAGGCTCTCAGCGCACTTTGTTTTCTGCATGACTACTCTTCCGCCCTTGACTATTGGTATGCTCCCTCCACCATATATAGCTTCACCATGCTGATCTCAACTTGGATGTTTAAACATAGCCGGATTATGTCCCAATAATTGGCCACCAAGATTATCCAAGAAAGCGCTTCACAGTGACAACATTGCATTCAGCATAAACTCAGTATGCTTAATTAAAGAAATTGTTTCTTGTAGGTATAAATCTAGATGAAAATCATACGAAAGAATATAATTTGTTTCATTGTCTAATAAATCTTCAAGCATTGCTAGTTTCTGTCAATCATGGCCAGTCATAAAGTAAAGCAAAGTTGGTATCAATATTGAAGTCTTTTGATGCACAAGTATATGCTTGCATATGATTTTCATATAGATTGTGGTAAGTTCCGTCTTTGCTTGAAAATTGATACATAAGAATTTACTTTTGATACATAAGAGTCTGCTCTTCTTCTTCTTCTTCTTCTACTTCTTCTTCTTTTGACGCATAAGAGATTTGCGCTTCTTGACAATAGCATGGCTTACTCTGACTTCAAATGTGAAAAATAGCAACAATGCTATAAGGAATTGCTAGCTTGATATCAAAGTATGGGCTGAATTAGATATTCACTAATTTGCAAAACATTTGCTCCCAAGCCTTAAATAAATTCAGAATTTGAACTTCTGTGACTATATAACAAGATACCCCCAATCACTGTCATACGAAGGTCTAAGCTTAAAAGACTACTTTTGTCTGATTGAATCTTCAAACCAAAGTGTAGGCCAGCTATGGTACCACTAAAAGTGGAAAGTGGTTTGTTGGTTTAAACTTCTTTGTAATATTTCCCCTTTGCTGTGGTTTGTTCCAATTTTAAAGAGCTTTTAATCTTCTCCCGATAGCTTTTTATTATCAGTATTTGTCGGTTCTGCACTTGTAACTTACCTATAGCATCGCCTATATCTATGATAAGTCAAGAGAAATATTGATGCTGTGCAACCACAAGTGCAAGTGGATTGTATGCTCAAAATGGATCACATAGTACTGACTTTGCAAACAAGGAATCATAACATCAATTTGTTGCAGACATCAATCATCATGACCAAACAATAAAAACCATTGATTACTGCCAAAATACATGACTTCATATCTGGTCTACCATCAGTGATACTTACAAGAAAATTTGTCTGATTGAATGTTCAAACCAAAGTGTAGGCCAGTTCTTGTACCGGTAAGAGCAGAAAGTGATTTGTTGGTTGAAACTTGTTTGTAATTTTTCCCCTTGCTGCAGTATTTTCCAGTTTGAAAGAGCTTTAAATCTTCTTTCAATAGCTTTCTAACATCACTATTTGTCAATTCTGCAGTTGTGACTTACTTATAGCATCACCTACATATGTGAGAAGTCAAAAGAAATATGCACGTCGTGCAGCGACTGGTACAGCTGGAATATATATTCAAAACGGATCACATGGAATGGATAACATCAATCTGTCGATGACATTGGTCATCATTGCCAAACAATAAACACCATTGATCACTGCTGAAATACATGGCTTCATATCTGGTATACAACCAGTGAGCATAGTGTCTTGGAATTTCCCCCTTAACATTGTGATATACTTCTTATAGCATTTTGACATCTAACTGCTGTATATAAATAGGAGAACATCTTATTACACTAGAAGGAATGCCCACCTACCATGAATGGGTGACTCCTTCGCTGAAGCACACTTCTATTCCTACTACATAAATCTTCTTATATAGTATAATATAGCTAAAGTCGTACCTCTCCAACGTAACTCTTTATAGCTAATAATATAATATCACTCTATTCAATCCAAACATATTTACCTATTTAATGCATTCTATAATGTTTATTTTTTATGTCCATAAAGCATAGTCATGTGACTTAGACTCAAGAAACTTGAGACTTACCAGTAAACCTAGCACTTGGCAATAAATGGGCTAAGCATAGAGCCTAACTCATGAGTACTTGACATCTCGGAGAATGTTGGGACCATGGATACAGTTTTGGAGTTACTTTTATTTAGAATATAACTACTCTTGTGGATGTTGTGCCTAATTATATTGTACTTCTATTAAAATCTAGCTACTCTCGTGGATGTTGTGCCTAATAATATTGTAAAGACACTTTCCTCGTAATGAGATGTCTTGTAAAATGTTATAGCAGAAACCAAACACACAAAAATTGACTCTCTTCCCTGCCTATTTCGATGAGGAAGTAAAACAGCACCATTTTGTTCCATCCAAATTTGGAAATAAGGTAACAGGTTACTATAAATTGATATGGTGTAAGAAAGTGTCCTTTAATAAATTTATCCAAAATAATACAAACACTACATTCTTTTTGCCCACAAAACTTAGGGACTGCAAGGATATGCCTACTTCCTTTGGTGGGTAACTCTCCCACTGATAACCGTCCAGGACTTGTATCCAAGCTCTTTCCTTCAGACTTACATTCAGTTGGATTGGAACTTTAGTGAATTGTATAGCAGCTCAATTAACTTCACAAGTTAAGCACATGTTTTGACGCACACCATATTTTTGCAAAGATAATATGTGAATATGGCACACTCTCTCTTTCTCTCTCTCTCCCTCGTGAAACTAGAAGTAAAAAGACTCTACTCACTCCACTCACTCTACCCTAATTGAGGATTACTTAAATCATCAATACAGATATGGCAAACCTCAACTATTCCAGAAAAAAATCGTACTCAGTATGTCGTAGGATTGTTATGAATTTATTGATTGAACTTCCATATGACATGCCAAACAACACTATTACATTGAAATTCAAAGCCACCATTACAATCACAAAATTTACACATTAGAACTGTACAAAAGACCACTTCCCTGGTAAATTGAACACAGGAATCCTCAGATTGCATAGAATTTTCAGTTTTAAAACCTCATACAAAAACCATTCCCGTCAAATTTACACTCGGAAAAAATATACAATATAATTTTGGCAACAGAACATCGTATAAGACTATTTCCTCGCATTTGCATGCAAATTCAAGAATAAAACCTCAGATTACAGAATTTTCAGAATAAAGCCCATGCAAAATCCATTTCATCACAGTTTACATTCAAATACACCAATTCAACACCAAAAAACAGCGACCGTATAATACTAAAAAATTCAAACCTCGTACAGAGGCTTAATCTGTCAAATTCATACTTTTAGGCTGTAGCCACAAATCTAACTCCAAAACCCTCGGAATGCATATTAGAAACTCATAAAGAAGCCATTTCTATCATATTTGACAGAGAATGTAAATTGAAATTCCATCTTTGATAGTAAAGCCTTGTGTAAAAACAATTGCTGTCATGTTTACACTAATAATTATCAATTCCACTACTAAGTTCTTCGGGATAAATAAAACTTGAATTCAAACACCATATAAAGTAATTTTCAGTTAAATTTACACTACACGTCACAAATCTAACTGCAAAGCGCTCAAAACTTTTTAGACATTACATAGAAGAAACTTATACAAGACCACATTTGCACTCGTAGACAGAATCTAACTCTCAAACTTTTGGACCACATAAAAATATACATCATATATTCATAAGAAGCCTTTTAGTTGTCTGTCAAATTCATGCAGAGAGAACATAAAATTCATCTGTCAGGATAAAGCCTCATAGAAAAACCATTTGCAAAAAAATTATACTTACAAAGACCAATTCAACTACTAAAACCCTCGGACTTCATAAAACTTTAATTCAATCACTATACAAAGACCTTGTACATCAAATTTACACTCAAAATCTTGAATCTAAACAACGAAACCCTCAAACCGTGTAAATATTACATTTGAAAAAGGCCATTTCCGTCAAATTCACATTGAAGAATGTCTGTCAGAATAAAGGCTCGCACAAGAAAACATTTCCATTGAAATTACACTCATAGACCCCAACTGAATGAAAAAAACCGTAGGACTACATTAAACAAACAATTTCTAGAAAATTCGAACAGAAAGAATGTCTGTAAGTATAAAAGCCGTAAACAAGAAAACATTTCCATCATGTTTACACTCATCGATCCAATTGACCCCAAAAACCCCTAGAGCTTTATTAAACTTACAAATTAAAACCTCCTTCAGAGACCTTTCCCTTCAAATTGACTCTCCAAATTACAATTCCAATTACAAAACCCTCGGACTTTGCAAACATTACATATTAGAAACTCATAAAGATGCTGATTCTGTAAAAATCACATGCAAAAATCCGTCTCTCAGAATAAAGCCTCGCACGAAAATCAATTCTCTCATACTTTCACTCAAAAAACATCAATTCGACAACTAATGCCCTCGAACTGCATAACACTAATAGTTTCTTACAATTTAACCCTCATGCAAAGGAATTTGTTCCATGCAACTCTGTAAAAAACAGAGGAATCGACAACTTGCTTCTGAAAGACACTTTCCTTCAAATTTGCAGTCGAAGTCACGAATCAAACTCCAAAACCCTCGAACTGACAGATAATTAGACAGTAGCGACTCAAAAAACACAGTTTCCATCAAATTCACAAAGGAAGAAGATAAAATTTGCGTGTCAAGTAGCAGCTAGTCTGATCCGTCCCAATCAAAAACTCATCATCACAGACCAACGGCATGTTCGTTCCTACCTAAAACCCGAACAAATATTTAAAAAACTCATCAAAATACAATCTCGAAAAAAATGTCAGCCAGCAAACGTCGACAAAAAATTAAAAAGCAAGTTTTTTTTTTTTCGCTCCGCCGCCATTAACAACTTCCTTCAAGCAGCTCCCCTCAATTTTCCAGTTCACGGCTAAATTTGCCATTATTTAACGATTTTCAGCTAAATTTTACAAGTGCACAACTAAATCTGCTATAGTTAAAGATGTGTCCATCAGATCATCCTTTTATTTATTGAATTTTAAGCTAACTGAAACTATATTCAAGGCAGAAGAAGGAAATTTAGGGTACCTCGCAAGATTTTTGGGTACTCCAACCGGCCGGAGGAAATCCAATCAGCCAATGGCAGAAGATTAGTTCACAAAAAAACCTACTCAACCTCCAATCAATTCATTTCACCAGTGTAAGGTTTTAAAGATTTATCCATAATAGCCGCCCTATATATAGAGGATCTTTTTTAACTAAAATTAATGATTTTATCACGGTACGAAAAAGGCGTTTGGGTTCAATTTGTGGCTCAGATTATTTTAGAAGATCCCCGATTCTGTACTGCAGAGATCCTCGTTAGTTTGTGTATTAAATAGTAGATTGCTTGTTTCTTCTATGATAAATATCCAATGACCACCTTATACACACACACCTAAGTATTATACTCTAGCAACAACGGTCCCCCTCTATATCCAAAGACTCTCCACTCGATTGACATGAGAAATACACCTTTTTTATTTCACCAAATAAAAATTTAAAATTTGAGAAGAAGAAAAAAATGATTTTAGGTGTACATAATTCTTATTGCCAAGGACTCAGTTGTTACCATTCAACTAATTTTGTATGGGGTATGATTGCGTCTCGTCCCTTATTTATTGGTATTATCTGGGATTGCAACCTTGGTGATGGCTATGAAACACCTTTTACACCATCAAACACACAGTTGGACCATAACCCATTCGATTAAAATTTGAATTGTTAAAATGTTTCAAAATTTTAAATTTCGAAATACAAAACCAATATTAAAATATAAAGTTGAAAATATAGAAAGTTGATATTAATACGAGGTGGAAAAATAGATTGGTATTGATGTGACTGTCTCGTTTGAAACCCAAATTTCAAAATTCTGCAACCGAAAAACCTTGACAATGTTCTACAAACTGTCATAGTTATATGGTACCTTCTAATTGATAAAGTTTGCATATGTAAACTTTCTATTGTAGTCATGGGTGAAAGTAAAATACACATTATTAGTTCCGATATCAAAAACCTCAAACCTGAAAACATAAAAAGAGAATTGATATAAAATGTGACATCTTACTTGAAACTCCAAAACTAAACCTCGGAAACCCTTAAACCCAAAACCAATAAACCAAAACTTGAAAATTGAATCTCAAAAGACCCAACCCTAAAAACTTTGAAACTTGTTGCCCTAAAAAGAAAACCTAAAAAAACTAAACATAAAAATAAATTAAGTAAATTTATATAAAACACCCCCCAATATGAAACCTAAAACCCGAAACCATGAATCCTATAAATACCAAACCCTGGAAAGCCCTAAATCTGAAAACCCCAAAAACATGAAAATTTTGAAAATCCTTAAACCTTAAAACCCATGAATCCTTAAAACCTGAAAACCCTGAACCCAAAAATTCTTCAACCCGAATACCCTTGAAAACATAAAAAGTTAATTGATATAGAGTGCCCCTGAAACCAGAACCCAAAAATTGAAACATGAACCTTGGAAACCTTGAAACCCAACAATTTAAAGCCCTGAACTTGAAAACTTGTAGAAACCTAGAACCCAAAAACCTTAAAACTTGAAACCCAAAAATCATGAACATGAAAACCTCGAAATTGAAACATAAAATCCCTAAACCCAAAAGTCCTAAATCTAGAAACCCTGAAACATGCAAAATCAATAAATTCCAAGAGTCAAAACCTAAAAACCTAAAGCTTGAAAACCTCGAAACTTGAAAATGTAAAGACCCCTGATACCAAAAAATCTTAAACTTGTAAATCTCGAAAACATGAAAAGGAGATCGATATTAACACCCTCAAAACCCAAAACATGAAAAACCTTGAAACTCAAAAGTTTCAAACTTGAAAAACCCAAATCCTAAAAACCTCAAAACATAAAACCTATAAACACCAAGATCTTAAACACATAAATGTTGAACCCAACAATCTTGAAAACATAAAAGTAAATTCATATAAAGCACAACTATCCTATTTGAAATTTGAAACCATAAATCCAAAAATAATTGTGTTGTCATATGATATCAATAGAAGAAGAATATCAACAATTTAAAAATTTACTTACTTATCTTATAGAGATTCAACTATCATATTAGGGTTTGAAGGAAGGCGATAAGTTTCTTAGAGATTTGTGAGGAATTTCATAAATTTACGTGAAGTTTTCGAAGCCCTGGACTTGACAAATTGAATCATCAAATCATATTTAGCCTATGTAACAATATCTGAAATCATATACATAAGGCCTTAAAATAATACGTTCACAATCCAAGAAGGCTATCTTGATTGTTCTAGTGAGGTCTTGTATTTGATATGAGCTTTATGGGTTCTTTTTGTCCAAATATAAAACCATGAATCTAATGTCCAATAATAATTACCATTATCATATTTATGTGAAATCAAATATTCTTCTTAAACCCTCCTCTTGTGTATTCTTATATTGGGAATAATTTATGCAGTTAAATCTCAATTGATTGTTTTAGGTTTGATTTAATTTAATTACAATGTTTATGGGAGATGTATTCCATTTTGGTGTAAACATTCTTTACCATAATACATATACCACACTTACATATTCAATTTAGTTTAAAAGGGAATTTGAAATCATAATCATCATTTCACACGTATATTAAAAGTATGACATGGCCATTACAGACACTAAAATTTACATAAAATCATTATTATATCATGTTTTTAACAAACTGTATATATATGTGGCTCTTAAACAATGGGATTAAGTCTTATTGGTGCAAATCTTTGTTGTTTCACTTTATATCACTTGAATTGTCTTTTGATTTGAATTTTTGGATGTTTGCTTATGTTTTTTATGTTGTGTCATTGATTTAATTTAATTTGAATTAAATCTAATTATAGAGTAACTTATGTACAAATGATAAGGAACAATAATGACACAAGCAAACTAAGATGTAAAGTATGAAACCCTAAGCAAGAGATAGAGAAAATATGACTTAGTTGATATCCACACAATCTGGAGTTGATATGGGTAAGGAGAAGTGATGAACATGATGCAAACAACGTCATAACTGACCTTTGTAAATTTTGGAAGTCACAAACAAGGTTGAGCAAGGGTGCCCACAGTAGGAAAGGGGTGCCTAGGCACTGACGACTGGATTTGGACGCCCGTGACCGCGCAAAGGCTCTAGTTCTGGTTTATGTTGTGTTGTAAGGGTTTCACAATTTCTCTTTGTTGTTCACCTGATGTTTGCACTATGATCGTCGAGGATACATGTAACCTGCAAAAGAGAAGTTCACATGCACAAGCCCACAAACCACATCAAACCTAAAAAGGAAAATGTAGAATGGGGAGTCAGACTGACCCCGACGGTCACCCCGAGAGTGAACTTACAACCGAGCATTGCACTACATCTTAGACTTCATGTAGTCCTTGTGAGTGTGTGTAGAAATTGTGCCTTAGGATGCCTTTGTGCAAGTTGCACTTGATAGCGGGCTATAGCTAGAATGTAGTAATGTAGTAGAATGTGTGGATGGAATATAATGAACTTCCCCTTCCTATGCAGTGTATGTAGAAGTATGCAACCCTTATCCCTTGAATGAATGTTAGATGCATGCCTTGGAGTGCTTTAGGTGCCTTTCGAATGAAAGCTTAGGTGATAATAGTAATGTTTAGTGCTTGGTCCTTGATTTTGAACACATAACTATGTATTTATATGATTCCCTTATTTGAATTTCATAGTTGACAACTAGAAGGTTGACCCATAAAAGAAAAAGATTCCCAAAAGATAAAAGAGACCCAAAAAGAGAGAGTAAGGTAAAAAAGGGTCGAGGGGGCCTAGGAGGGACAAGAGCACCCAGACATTGTTGTCCTGGCTAGGCACTAGTGTCTGAAGCCATGAAAGATAATACGTAAATTTCTGACTAGGTTGTAGGGTGTATAAGTCCAAATAGAAAGCAAGAGACAAAGAAAAGTTTCCAAAGATAGTTGTCAACCACTAGTTTTCTTGCTTTAGAATCATGTAAATGCTAGTATGCTTTTAGGACCTAGAAATGTACCCCAAGTGCATGATTTTGTGTCTACAATCATAGAGATCTATGGAATGTTTCATCATTTAATTGAGTTTTGATAGTATTGGTCCAAGATCATGCAGATTGGTTAGGACCGTAGTACAGATCAAGATAAGAGCTTGTGGAGACTAAACATCCTCAATATGCATGCAACTTTAAATAAAATCAAACTAACATATTAAGATTAATCCCTACTCTTTAGATTGTTAAACTACAAATGAACCTAGTTAGATCCATATCAATCAAAGGTTGATTGTTCGTTTGATCTCAAGGTTTTGAGAATGTAATATCATAAAACTTGGCTACAAGACCATTTTGATTCTTCCCATATTACTCAAGCTTTGAGTTATTAGATGCAAGATGAAGATGCGAGCTCAATACTAATGGAGAACACTCAAGATCCAAATGCCTATAGTTTATGATATAGCAAAGGTGGTGTGTACGAAGAAATGGTAGGAGGAGGGTTTCTTATATAGCTTTGGTTTGGACAAGGCTATGGATTTGGTGAATGTGGGATAAAGCCCAAAGAGGAAGTTTATGGACCAAAGCTAGGTGAATAGTTATGTTTTCATTTAGTATGTGCACTTTGTGGGAATAGAAAAGGGGTTTAATTAATCAAAGGTGATTAATTAATAGGAAGGATAAGATTATAGAGGATTTTTAGAGGAAAATTAGACGTGATTTAGTGATGTAAGAGAGGAATTTAAATCCAATAAATGATGATTTATTGATTAAAATTAGTGGTCGTAATTAATTAGGAATAATTAATTACCTTAGGTAGAAGTGGTTGCTAATTAACGAAAGGTTGTTAGTCGACATCTTGAGTGATGGAAGGGATGATCAATTAGCGTGATGTAATTAATTAACGAGGATATAAGGGAAATGGTGTGTTATTAACGAAATGTCGTCAATTTGCGGGAAAGGGGATAGTTAGTGCAATTTTAGTATTAAAATTACTTAATCAAATTATAGGTGTCTACATTTGCCCCTCTTTGGGGTGGCGTAAACGACGCCACTTCAAAGATAGTAGACAAGTACAAACAGATAAATTTTTGAAGGAGTGGAATAAAAAAATAGTGGAGTGAAGGATGCCCCCTTAAGTGTCGATGGGGTGATGAAAGAGGTTGATCGACGATCGAAAAGATGAAGGAAATGGATAGAAGAATAAGGAAGGGAAAGATGCCCCAAGTTAGTTGGAAGAATAGTGTGGATAGAAGAAAATGATATAAAGAAGAAAAATGATGATGAAGGAGGGATTGAACTAGCTTTCATCCAGTTTTGTTCAAAACAACTTTATTTCATCATATTGCTAGTGATCTACATCATTGGTCCTTATTAAAATATGTAAGCATACAAAAAAGTGTATAATGACATGAAAATCCATAATACGAACAATTGTTCATTGCTAAAACACCAACTCCATGCAACATACAAAGTGCAATGCAATACGAGAAAGTAAACAAGCTAACCTAACAGGGAAACAAGTACAAACACACATACTCAAACCAACAATGTTCAAGATGGTTGCACAAATGTTTTGTTATCAAGCTTCAGTTCCCAAATGTTCATGTTTAATGACAAGGGTTAAAGACGGTGCCCCAAGAAAGGATACATGTGAGGGGAATAATGGAGGACACAAGGGTCCTATGAAAAAACATTCATGCGCTATGATACAGTACCCAACAACTCATTGTGCCAAAGGCATACAGACATAGCAAGCAAACCAACTTTGTTAATGGGGGAAGATCCAAATGATCTATGAGTCATTGTGATAAGAGAAAGTGAGGACCTAAGAAATATAATGATTGAGTACCATGTGTTTGACACAAGCTTCAACTACGTGCATGCTTTTTACCAATTTTTGAAATTTTTTGAATTTTACAAAAAAAAATTGGGTTTTTTTTTAGGAATTTTATGAATTTTTTTTTATGGATTTTTGTGTTTTGAAACATATTTGAATGTTTTGAGTTTTTGACTAACATATTTGAATGTTTTGGTATTTTGAAAGTTTATATGAAATGTTTTTGTGTTTTTGAAATTTTTCCGAAGCTATGTACAGGAAAACAAAGAAGCATGGATGCCCCAACATTAAATGGGATGTACAAGGGTAGAATGCCACACGTATGTTCAAGAAGGTGAAAATGTGAAGATGCCCCCAACGTGAGATGGGAATATACAAAGGAAAACCCCACACATATATACAAGAGGATAGGTTGGATCAAGGCCAAAATAGATATGTTCAACCTGATGATGAACACAAACCAATGAAGTGCCAAGAAGGAGCAAGGATGCCCCCAGTGCAAGCTGGCCAAGAAGTCGTTGATAGAAAGAAGTAGAAGATTGTTTATTGAATGAAGGGACAAAGTTTCCCTCAAACATAGTAAAAAGGAAATCTTATACACATGGATGTTCTGAAACGAAGTAGAAGAACAAAAATGCTATGAAAAGATATGGAAAATGTAGCTAGAAGGAGGTCGATGAAAAATTGATTAGCCAAAGGCACAAATCATGAGACAAGACATGCACTAAAGCAAGAGTTTGAACAAGGTCCAAAAAGAAGACACTTGGTAACATACTAGTCCTATTTTCTCATAGAGATCTAGTGTGTGCATGTGGAAATTAATTACCTCTCAAAGTGAAGATTTTATAGACAAGCAAGTGAGGAAAAACTAGCCAATGTGTAGGAATGATTGATTTTGATAGGTGATTTGTGAATGAAAGGTGGAAGGAGAGCCATACATTGCTCCGCTGCTAGCCAGGCATCCATAGCCCTGATGGAGATGTATTTGATTCTAATCACAACATTGCTCTACCACCAATCAGACATTCCTAGCCTCGGTAGATATTATTGGAAATACCCCTACAGAGAGTTATATATCAATTGCTTTTTGCTTTTACTTTTGATTTTGATTTTGATTGATTATTTTTCTTTCTGAAAACTTATTTCAGATCTCTCAATTGTTTTGACAAGGGGTTAAGAACCACTGATGGCTTGATGGAAGGATGCAGAAGTTATTGCGATGATGACATTGGCTAGTGTCAACAAATACATCCAAAATTTCTTCATAACAAGTTTTTTAAATGTATGATAGTGATATGATCTCTAAAAGTTCAGTATTTCTTTAATTTAACAAGGTGATGAAAGACCAAGGACAAATGGATACAATAGAGATAAATGTCACAAAATGAGTTCCAATAGACTAACCAAAATATCATCGAAGGGATGAAAATGGTGGATGATTTGTAGAGGAAAATGGAAAGAAAGGAAAGAACATCCATGTGTATGCAATACCTGATTGCAATGTTTGATCTTTGTACCTTTGATTTTTTTGTTAATGTTTTTTCATTTTTTTTGTATTTTTGAATTTTTTTAGATTTTGACGGTTTTGCGAAGGGAAAACCATGAAGGGAGAAGACGATGAAGATGAATGATTGGGAAGTTGGGACCAACAATGTCACTCTTTTTTATAGGATCCAAAAATGATTTTAGCAATTCCCTTGATAAGGGAGACTAGGAGTTTTTGCTTATCCAGAGTGATATTATCTCCAATCTTGATGACCATGGTGAGATCATATTCGATAAGTGACTGTGACTTATATTTCAACATGGATTTTGTATGTGGGAGCTTGAGTTCCTTATCCATAGGTTTCTGCACTTTGCACCATACTTGATGGTTGCATTGGTGTGCATTCTTGAATCATGTTTGATTTTGAACTTTATGATTGTTTGAGTTGTTGGGAGACTTGTGGAATGTTTGACTTGAGCTTGATGAAGAAATTGTTTGGGTTTCTTATAAGCTAATGTGTGACTTGTCTGATCCCGAGAAGTGGGAGAAGAAAGTGGACGTTTATGATTGATGATAGGAATGGTAGAGATGATGGTGGGATTGCCACTATTATTTATAGAAGGATGATATGATGAACGAGGAGGATACGGTCCAAGAATTGAAGAGGATGGGTTACTAGGAGGTGAGCCATAGATAGAAGATGGAAGGCTACTAGGATGTGGCCCCAAGATGGAAGAACAAGGGCTACCTGGAGGTGAACCAAAAATAGAAGACAAAGGGGGGATACAAGGGTGTGGACCAAGTATAGAAGATAATGGGCTACCAGGAGGTGTCCCATAGATAGAAGATGAAGGAATACCCAAAGGTGTCCCATAGATAGAAGATGGCAGACTACTAGGACGTGGTCTAAGAATAGGAAATAATGGGTTACCAGGAGGTGACCCAAGTATAGAAGATGATGGGCTACCAGGAGGTGACCCAAGAATAGAAGATGATGGGCTACTTAGCAATACCCACACATAGAAAATGAAGGGCTACTAGCAAGTGGCCCACACATAGATGAATATGAAGGACTACCCAGCATTGACCCAATGAGAGATTGTGATTGAGGAATTGTGATATGTAAAGAATGATTGGGTGATGAGAAGATAGGCCATGGATCAATGCAAGACCTTGACATTTCATCATGCAATGAAGAATGTGAAGATGGAAGAATAAGAGGAGGATCAAGTTCGATGATCATAGGGTCTTCCTTTGTTTCTTGACAAAAGGAATCAACTTCTTCCCCATAATACATGAATGCATCGAGGTCTAAAGAGAATCCTTTCTTGCAATCCTCTAGAAGAATGTCATCATGTAGCCCCATGAATTCTCTTATCACTTCTTCATTTTGAAATAAATAGATTGGTATGGGTTGTTATTATTCTACCATAGTAGGTGGATTGGAAGAAAAATGGCCAACAAGTGTGGAAGATTTAGAAGATGTTTGATGATGTGGATGAGGATAAGGTTTGACCTTATTGTGTCTACAAATAGATCAGATAGTGCTTTGAAAATATATCTCAGCACATCATGTCTTATGAATAGGTCGACGTGAATGCAAACATTGGTTGTTAGAAGAATGATAAGGGTGATAGCGAAAATCATGATTGGATGGGATCAAAGACTGAAGAAGGATTGGATTTTGTTTGATAGAAGAAGATGACCTAAGAGAATAAATTTATTTAGATTTGGATGAAGATATGGATTTAGAATTAGTTGGTATAGGTTTCCCTATAAGACAACATCATGGAGGATGAATAAGAGGATTGCGTATCCAAAATTCCATAGATTGTGACGTAGGAGTCAACTTAGACGATTAAATAGAAGGAGTTTGAGTCACACAAATATTCAAAGGAGGAAGACTTCATTGAGGTGACTGATAAAAGAGGTCTTGCACAGAAAGGGAGGACCACGACTCAATAGTCAAATTAGGTGTATGATTGGATGGACTTGGAGTCACACAGATCTTTAAAGAAAGAAGATGTGGTTTCCGTGACAGATAATGAGGGTCCTGTGAAGAAAGGGAGGACCCTGACTTAGGAGTCAAATTAGAGGAATCATAATAGTAATTGGGATCTGAATCTTCATATGAATGAGATGAATCCGAATAGTAGTTTGGATCAGAGGAATTAGGAGACTATGGGGAATCGAAAGAATAGTTTGGATTATGATCACACCACCAATTATGAGAAGTTTGAGGAATCATGTGATAGTTAGTCATTGTTAGCGTTGTTTAGGTACAAATGCCTACACCTAGATAGTATGATCGAACTTCTTCAAAGTGAAGAGGGTTCCATGTCGATTCGGGAAGCATAATGACAACCAACTAGACATTTTGCAAACAAAGGGATGCTTGTGTGATTTTCCAAAGGGAATCTAAGGAAAATAGACATCGTGATTGACACAATTTTGATAATCCAACAAGGTTTTGGACAACAAGTTTGGAAGCATAAGTGTCAAAATGATTGATCAACATTTAGCAACACAAAGGCTACAAAGGTTTCGTTTAATGTGTTCAAGAATACAAAAAACCTAAGTAAAATGTGTGACAATTTTCAAGGTTGAAAAATAATGTCAACAATGTTGAATCAATGGATCAAAGGTTTGTCCTAGAAAACAAGTTTTCAAGATAGGTAATCACACGGAACAATCATGCAAGTTTTGGTAAACTGATCAATCAACAAGAACTACTCCCTATGTGTTTCAATGATAGTTTGACGTAAAATGATCAACACAATGTCAACACTTATGTCAAGTTTAAGATAAACAAGGTGTAAGTATTAACAAGGGGTTGATGTGATTTCCAATCAAAGTATACTATAGCGAGTTTAGATCCAAGCAAGACCTAAATCCCAAAAAGTGGAAGTTACGAATGTGAGCAACGTAACAATACCACTAAGATACGTTAACCAAGATTTGTGAAAAAGTAAGGTATTAGTATCGAAATAATATTGACACGATGCGAACAAAGTAATGACAACACTTTTCAAGGTTGAGGTAATGTTTGAAAACAAACAAGGCCAAAGTATACCAAGGAATTGTTAAGATGTGCATAGCATAACGTTACAATCTAGACACTTAGGTTGAGTTTATGAGAAACAAGACGTAAGTATCAAAATTGTTTCGATGCGATACAAGAAACATAACACTTCAAGGGAAAATCAATGAAGAATCAATCCTAACTACAATGAAAATCTTGACTTGGGTATCAAGATCAAATGTCTATCAAGATATGAAGATGTACCAACACACTTTCAATGTTTACCATCTAGTCTCAAGCAAGGACGAATGTAAATGGATGAAAAAGTGGTGGACACAATCAATTAATAACACATGTATGTTACTCCTATTTTGATCCAAAATATCAACAAGAGAGGAAAGGAGTAGATCAAGTGGGGTTGAAAAATACTTGGCCTCACTTTGAAAAAGTTTCACCTCACCTTAGGGTGAGTGAAAAACTAAGGCAAAGTAACGCTTCACAAATTTCATGATGAATGATGCTTAGTTCAAACTTTGATGGACTCTCCCCTTGTTCGACAAACAAGGTTTTGACTTTAAAAAATTTCTTACTTTGCGAAAGCTCTATGAAACATGATTAGTTTTGAGACGGTCAAGTTGGTTCCAAGATGAAATGGCTTCCTATTTGTTTCTCTCAACTAGGTGTCACAAATTATCTTTGCGAGCGGTTTGCCAAGGAAGTCACACTGACTAAACCTTGGAGTATCCTGAATTTACTTTACCCCCTTGATACAATGAGCGATAAATGTGTTCAGTTGTATTTTCACCGGGGTTGTGTTACGATAATTTTGACTCTAAATCTCACAAGTGTATACTAGACAAGTAGGTAAGCGAGACACTTCCCGTTTCGTCCACAAGGTTCCCTCTTGCGTGGACTACTTTGGGGTTCCTAGGAGCATCCCTCTTGTTATCTTAAGGCTTATGCCAAAGGGAGTTTCTCCTAGTTTAAAGTGGACGATCCGTAGCTCTTAACCAAAACCTGCATATACAATGTTTTGAATGTGTTGTATTTTCTTATCTTTGAACTTAATGTGGTTTTGTCGTACACCGTTTGGAAACCTGCATCAAATTGTATTAATAGTTTTTTTAGATTATCCTTTCTTTGAAAAGCGTGTTTAGGTCCTGCATGCAAAGTTTAGTAGTTTTCCAAATGATCAAATCATCATAAAAAGAGGATAAAACGTTGTTTTTGATTCTCAAGATTGTCCTAAGATGCAAGAGAAGAGCATACACAACGAGAAATCCAACTAGTTAGAAAATAATGGAAAAACTTAACTTAAATGCACAAACCATTCATTTTAGCCAAATTGAAGTTCATTCCCTTAACAAGAAGTTTAATGAAATGTCTTGAAAGCATGAAAAAGGTTTAGAATTATTTCTGATTCCCAAGATCACCTAAAAGGTGTGAGGGAAGAGCATACATGATCCTAGCCTCATAAATGAAAAATGCAACATTCATTAACTTAACCAAACAAATTAACACAAAACATGATCAAATATACCCTGCAAATCAATAGTTAGCCTTTAAGAAAAATCCCTACAAGGTGTTAGAAAATCAAAGGGATCAAACTTTTGCAAAACATTTAGACATGTTAGAAAATGACTAATTTTCTAATAAAGCAAACCATAAATTTTATGTAAGTAAAAATCCTAATATTATGTTTCCATTGGATATTTCACTTCTATACCTTTTCGATGCAAAAAAAATGGATTCGTTTTGAGTTTGGGAGCAAAATTTATGGCCTTCAGAAGATAGGTTATGCACACAGTTCAACGTATGCACGCCCTTGATAGTATATGCGTGCACCTTTGTAACATATGCACACCCCTTTTAACATATGGGTTCCCTTGACCAAAAAAACACATACAACTTAGCATATGCACTTCCAGAGAGGCGTATAAGCACCCTTTCCCGGGTAACGTCAAAATACATCATTCTGATGCAAACAACTTCAAAAAGGTCAAATTTTTGATATGTTACCTCAAATTTAACAATAACCCATCTAAATTAAATCCCTAAGCAAGACTCAACACATGAAAAGTTAAAAAAATGTCTTAAGTGAATCAAGTTATTTCACATAATGCATAATCAAGGGTTAGCAAAAATGAGATAAAACCAAAAATTTGAAATCAACTTCTATGGACCATGGAGATATAGGTCCCACGGGTGCCATATGTGCTCATGTATAAGCTTTCTATGCTAATGAATTGAAACTGAACACCTAAGAGTTTCAAAGAAAATTCAAACCTAACAATAAACCATCAAGATAAGAGCTTATGGAGACTAAACATCCTCAATATGCATGCAACTTTGAACAAAATCAAACTAACATACTAAGATTAATCCCTACTCTTTAGATTGCTAAACTACAAATGAACCTAGTTAGATCCATAACAATCAAAGGTTGATTTTTTGTTTGATCTCAAGGTTTTGAGAATGGAATCTCATCAAACATGGCTACAAGACCATTTGATTCTTCCCATATTACTCAATGTTTGGATGGATGAAATGCAAGATGAAGATGTTAGCTCAATTCTAATAGAGAATGCTCAAGATCCAAATGTCTATAATTTATGTTATAGAAAAGGTGGTGTGTTTGAAATGGTAGGAGGAGGGTTTGTTATATAGCTTGCCAATTGGAGCAAGGCTATGGATTTGGTGAATGTGGGATAAAGCCCAAAGAGGAAATACAAAGGAATGCATTTTTCACAAAGTATGTTCACTTTGTGCGAATAGAAAGGGGGTTTAATTAATCAAATGTGATTAATTAATAGGGGTGATAAGCTTATAGAGGATTTTTAGAAGAAAATTAGCATGATTTAGCTATAAGAGAGGATTTAAATGCAATAAATGATGATTTATTGATTAAAATTAGTGGTTGTGATTAATTAGGAATAATTAATTACCTTAGGTAGAAGTGGTTGCTAATTAACGAAAGGTCGTTCGTCTACATCGTGAGTGATGGAAGGGTTAATCAATTAACGTAATGTAATTAATTAACGAGGATAGAATAGAAATGGTGCGTTATTGATGAAATGTCATCAATTTGTGGGAAAGGGGATAGTTAGTGCAATTTCAGTAATAAAATTGCTTAATCAAATTATAGGTGTCTACACATATCATAGCCTAGGAGGGAATAATATTGTTTCACATGTCTACAGATAATGGTTTCATGGACCAAAGTAGCATATCCCACTATCGAGTAGAAGCACAATGGAAAAATATAGATCAAGGGACTTATATTAGATGCATAGTCACACAACACACTATGAGAAGTACGTCGAGTCTGAAATGTAGTGCAACGCTTGATGACTCACAAACGAGGTAACTGCTGAGGTTAGTTTAACTCAAGCATTTACATATTTTATTTTTAGATCTAATAAGTTCTTAAGGTTCTTATATAAGGATAGCTTTTTTGTAGATACATGTGAGAAAGTTAGGACTACATGTGAATCTGAACATATGAAAGTGTGATACAAGAAATAACAAAGGAACACAAAAAATAAAAACTCTGCAAGCTATCAGTTCAAGATAGTAAAAAATGTTGGTTTGTAGAATCCGATCCTAACCATTCCTATAGTCCCATCCCTACGTGATTTTTGTGAAGAGAAATCAATTTGGGTTCATACATCTCAGTTATGATAGCAACATGGAATGAAAGTGATCAAAGACAACTAAATCACCTTTCTAACCCTATTTATTCTTTTAAATGCTTTACTAGTTTGACGCACTTGCGAATAGCCTAGTTTCCATTGCGTATTTGTGTAACATATAGTACCCAACCTAATTAAATAAATTGAATTAATATTTTGAAATTGATTTAGGATTAATAAATTTTAGTGAACTCATCCATTTTTGAACCCTTTACCTAGATTAGGGTTTAGCTTTTTTATTTTGTAGTCAGGCCTTGTGATATACAAACCCTACCACCTAATCCGTAAACACAAGTAAATACTCTACTTTTTCAACTATGTACCAGGATCTTTTTAATACTTATCTTTTTTCTGACTTTTATATAAACTGAATCTAATTCAAATCTAATTTAATTTCTTATTCAAATGTGTATAAAAATGATTTTAAAATTGAATTAAATTTCTAAGAAATCAATTATATCAGTTTCACATTCAAACCATTTAGATTTTCCTTTTAACCGATTTTTGAAAAATTGTTGTACTGATTAAATATTGCATCTAAATTAGAAATTTGCAATTATTTGATAAACTGAATGCAAAATTAGAAAACACATAACACCAAAATTGTTTACAGTGTTTGGAAAATTCCTATGTCCCCAGGTTCAGATGAACTGATCCATTAATGTTCAGAATAACAAGTACATATACAAACTTACAAAATCAAATAATGAATCACATAAACTTACCAAATGACTCTGAGAACCTGTGAGCTCTAAAAAACATTAGTGTTTGCTCTCCATGTTTATTCTTGACTTCGCAAGGTGGTCTTCTTCTAGTTCACCATCAAAATATACACAAAAATAATTACAAAAATGGCATATGAACTCCAATTGGAAGAATAAATACATCACCAGATTCGTCTCTTAATTTTACACAACTTTCTAGTTTTCTCCTAGACCTGGTTTTGTTTCTAAGTGCTCCAAAATCTCTATTTTCCAAAATTACCTTCTTATTAGAATTACACAGTCTGAAGAGTTAACTCATTCAAATATAAGTGAGCTCCTTTTATACCCTGTCAAGCCCATATGGCCTAGTGGTAAGGGCTTATTTTAGTATTTGGTCAGTTAGGGGGTTGAGCCCCACTAACCACCTATGTCACTTAATTTAGCCACATTGGGATATAATCACACATGCATCAGAGATATGGCAAGGTGCATGTTTATATATGGCAGTCGGCATGGTTAGGTTGGTCAATAGACCACTTTTGCTTGGTCACGAGGATCGGTCAGTTGTGTTAAGTTGGGGAGTGAGCTATGTTAGGATGCCAAGTAGGCCAACGTGGGGATTTGTTTAAATGAATGAGTTGTTTAGATGGCCATGTGGATAACTATGGGCTCACCAGTGGATGGACAATGTGCCAACGAAAAAGTATGGAGTGGTTTGATGAGGCATTAAGGTGAAGGAATTTGGATGAGGTGGTAAGTCGGTAGGTCAAGTTTGCAATATTTGCTCGACGAGCTAAACCTGTAACTTTATCCTGCACAACATATACCATGATTATAATACAATATAATATATGTTGGCCATTATGTGTTAGTGTTGTCATTGATGTCAAGTCCATTGATGGTAAATGCTATCATATTGTCATATCAGTCCCCATGAGGTGTTAGTCAAATGTTAAACATGAAGGTTGATTGGTAGTGTCATGTTGGGTGGTGTTCTATGAGGTTCTGAAGCATGATCTAGCTTGCATAGTCACTGTATGATCTCTCTAGATTTGGTTGAAGGTTGTCATGAGATCATTCATGGTCTTAAAAGTGTGTTATAGGTGTTAATGAGCATATAAGAAGTCTTCAAGGTTAGTTTATGGTTTGTCATGGTGTGTAATAGTCATTTTAGGCCTATTCTTAGTCTCGGAGCTTGTGGTTTGGTATTGTAGATAAAAAATCATGCACTTTGGGTATTATTTAGTCCCAATCTCATACTACTATTCATATGATTTTTGAGTGAAGAAAGTACTAATCAACCCATGTCCTTTAGTCATTTCACTTTGCTTTCTGTCGTCACTGCTGACCTTCAGCACATACTTTCCTAGTCTGGTTGTGTCATTTTTCATCATTCTACCTCTGACTGGGGCGCCCTAGGCACCCTGGTACTATTCGGGGTGCCCCAACCTTTCCTACTTTACCTCCATCTTTTGGGCACTTTCCAACTGTTTGGGCTTTCCATATTTTTAGTGGTCAACCTTTTCAGGGTTAATTATTAAATTAGAACAAGAGAACCATATAAATTTAAAGTTACGAGACCATTATGAGGTACCAAGTACTAGAAACCACTATCATCACCTAAGGTTGCATCCATCAAAGGTTCCATTTACATCCATCTAGCTCCATCACAAGGGACAAGATTGGTTCATCTACATCACATTGCATATGAGGGAAGTTTATTCTATTACATCCACCATTTATTACATTTCTACATCTAGTTATAGCTCGTTGCTTCAAAAAGTGTGACTGGAACAAGATCACCTAGGGCACAACTTTCACACACACACATACCTATAACTACATTTGGGTCAGAAATGTAGTGCAACACTCAGTTAGTAAGTCCACCATTGTGGCCACTGAGGACAGTCTGAGCCCTTCATTTTCATCTTTCTTTTTCTAGGGTTTTGATGCTTGGCTTGGGGTTTCACAGGTCTCCTCTTCATCACTAACTACTAACGACATCTGACACAGTACAACAAAATACAAGTGATAGGCATCGAAGGCCTTCAATCATCTAGCAACCCTACAAGTTTGGTTTCTAGACCTCCTGCACAGATTAGGGCACCTAGATCTTAAACCAAGGCACCTCAAGTGCCCTTATCCTTCCCCAGGCACCCCATTCTACTCAGAGAGCTTAGATCTATCCTTTTTTGAGCCCTCAGATGGTCATTCATGCATTCTGTTTATTCAGTCATCTCTGTGACACAGTCCCGAAGCATCATCCAAACAACTAAGCTCTTCCTAACCCTATTTTATTATTAGGGTTTTACATTTCTACTTTCTTAGTTATTTGGGTCACTTTCCTTATTTATTTAGCCATCATTTACTGCTTTGCATAACATCTAGATTAAACTACAATATGTTGTTATTCTCTATTTAGTTTAATCATTTTGGTGAACCCATCTGCTTTCATGCTTAGGACCCTCATTTTCCCTCTATCATGGCTCCCAAAGTTGTTAAGTGCCTTTATCTAATTTACTTAAGAGATATCCCAATTACCAAGTTGTTTTACAAAAATCCCTAGACACTATGTATGTTGATGACTATACACCGCCACATGAAATAAGTCCTATATTCACTCCTCTATTTGATGACCCTAGTGTTACTCCATCTAATCAACCCATATTGGACTCAATTCAAGCTTTACATGATTTATTTCAAGACAAATTTAAGGCCATGAAATTGACGATTACATCTCTCAAATATAAGAAGAAGAACAAGAACATATTTTAATGTCCACGAGACTACCAAAGCAACTTATGGGACAACCGATCTTGCTAAAGATATTTCTGGCATTCAGATCTCTTGTTAGTGAGTTTAATGATCATCTCCCCTATTTTTTCAACCATATTCTCATTGAAGATATATTGAAAGGAGACAGTAGCCACCGTGCTAGCAAACTGGGACCTAATGTCATTATAAGCGTTACAATCCAACATGAAATGTTTCTTTGATTCCACCTCACCAGACATGTAAAAGATATTGATTCTTTCTTCCCATGTCTCTTTAGGTATTTTCCATCTTCCTATCTCACACTGAAGACAATGTGAATTAGTTCTCAATTGAGTTATGAAGACCTTTACTTTCCACAGGATATTAGCCCCTATAAAATCCTTTTGTTGATGATCACATGTAGAGTTAAATTCCTCTAAATAGTACCTCTTGTTTCTCCCCAATGGCTTTCCCCACATAGCTTGACGAAATTTGTCTATAATTTTTTTTATCTCTTGACTATTATTAGGACATGCATTCAAATGAATGTTCCATTTTTTAAGCCATTTATTGTTTTGATTCATCCATGACTTCTTTCTTTTCTCCAAAAACTCATTAAGGACAACCTTAGGCCATTTACTACCTTCCATTTACTCAATATTTTTTAGATATGTTATGAGACAAACCATAACAATAGATTAAAGAGGTACAACCCCCATTTCAGCTAGAAAATCTCATATGGGACCAAGATCTTTAATTTAGACTTGCTAGTAATCATGCTTTTTTTAATCCTCTCGAATTTTTTCCATCTTGAGTTTGAAATGTTGCTATCCCAAACCTCACATCCGTAAAGCACCACTAGAGTCACTAAAAGCCCAAACAAAGTTTGCATAGTTTTCCAATCCCATAATTCTTCCTCTCTGCATTTGTTTTGGAAAGCATAAAAAGCTCTCCACCCCCCTAAAGTTCTATTTTTGCTACAACTCTCCTAGCTAAGGTTGTTGTTAAAGTCTAACCGAAGATAATTATACTTTGTTACTTTCTCTAAAATGTTTCCATCCAAAAAGAAATCATATTGAGTTGTTTTATTTCTATTAGAGAAGATCACAATCTTGGTCTTATTGGTGTTGACTTGCATCCCCACTTCTTTGCAAAATTGCTCAACTACACATAAATGATTTTGAAGGCCTTGAGCGGACCTAATAATCAGGATAAGATAGTCAACATATAGGAGAAGTCTTACAACATACTTTCCTAGTCGAACACCATCTTCACTCTGCATATTTAACCATTCCTCAAGTTTGTCGATATATAGGCCAAATAAAGTAGGAGATAAAGGGCATACTTGTTTAACCCTAATATCACTCCTAAAACTTTTTGAGATAACAATGTGAGTTCTAATTTTTACTCGTACCTTTTCATAAAGTCTATGAATGACTGCTCTGTGATGTGTTGGGCTCCTTCATCCTATCCCATAGCTTACTCTTAGGAACTGTGTCAAAATAATTCTTGAAGTCAACAAAATAGCAGAAAGCTTCCTCTTTAGCAACCCAAGATTTTTTAATAATGTGCCTTAAAGAGATATCGTGATCTAGTATTGAATACTTAGGTCTGAACCCTGCTTTCCCTTTTGCTCTCTTGTCGTTTTCCTCTGCTAACTTACTGATTCAATATTCCACCATAATGCCAAATAACTTTGAAAACAAAGGGTTGAACATGATGGTTCTATAATTAGAAGGATTGTTAACATCTCCACTCTTAGAAAGAGGTACTGTAAGACTAGTAGTCTAATCTCCAGGAAAACCTTATTGAATGATGTTGTTGAATATGTCAACAATTTGAGGAGCAAGAAATTATTTTCCCCATTTTAAATATTTTGCCTGAAACTCATCTTAGTCTTTGGATTTTCCAACCCCAAATTTCATAATACCATCTTCCACTTCTTGTACAATAATTTTTTTTGTTGTCATGTTGATCAAAGGGGGGCCTTCAACTTCTGGATCATGTTCGTAAAGTTGTATTACAAACTCAAATCACTGATTGGCTGTGATATTGTTGTCATATGTATGTTTTCTATTTGATTGAATCTCCTTCCAAAATTATTTTGGGTTATGTTTCCCTAAGTGTATAAGTTCTTCCCTCCTTCTAATCATGAATTCATTTTTTTTCTTCTTTATGATCTGTTTGTACAATTTTGTGTCCAACTTCTCTTTGCATGTTTCTTTAATAGCCCTCCTCGCCGATTTATAATCCTCATCAAACCATATATTTATTGGAAAAAATTTTGTTTGCTTCAACAACTTAAGTATGCTTCTCAAGCGCATGGTTTTTCTCCTTCTACATCTCATTCACATTCTATGTTTGCTACATGTGCTCATATCAATGAGCCTTAAGCCATACCATTACCAGAGTCTCTCATCATTGATTGCAATACTCAATGCTATGACCTTCTTACTGAGCTCCTTAGTCGCCACTTGATCACTTTACTGCCTACTCATTTCTATCCTCCTTATCAACTATCAAGATACCAAGGGCGTCCATATAACCACCATCATCGAATCAATGGACATAATGATAATGATTTCCAAACTTTACAACGAAGAATCAAACAACGATTCACACAATGTTCTATTACATGGTCCTCTCCACTTGTTACATCTCAATGGGTTCTTAAAATTGATTCATCTAATAAGTAAAGTCAAGAGCTACCTAAGCAACCACCTACGGTATCACCAAGTCAACATAAACAACCTTCTTTAAAAATCAGTTCCACACCTCCTCCTACTAAGTCATCTATAACGGTACCTCATCAAATTAAACAACCTCCTCTTAATGTTAGTATACCTCCTCTTCCATAAAAGGTATCTACACTATCACATGGTCATGCTCATCAACCACCTTCTAAAGTTAAACTTGTAAGCCCTCCATCTGTTATAGACCATACCTATGTCGATGACTGAGACCCAGATGAAGCTTACTATGATGTTGAACTATTTGATGATTACACTCCTCTATCACTTCAATGTCCTATCACTTTTGTTAAGGAAATTGCTCCTTACATTGATCCACTTAGTGGATTTTGACTAAACTTCCATCGCTTACACAATTGGGGGGCATATCATTTACACCCCCCTGCATATTAGCATCAATGCACCTCTCATCTTTGCATCATCATACATCAATATCCTCACATAGGCATGCTCATCACATGTTTTAGTGTCATCATTACCTGATGACACACTTTTGTGCTTCAGTTCACACTTGACTATTAAGGGCATACTTTACATGAACCCCATACACTGCACCATGGGTATTACACACTACATTTATTCATACATCTCATGTCATATGTCTTACATTCTACATTCTACATTTAGTCTATATCATCTGTATTTCAAAATTTTCACATCTATACATCATACATCATATTAGTCTTCATCGTACATATGTCACACTCTTATCATCTAAGAATATTTCATCACATACTACTCATTCTACATAATACATTACATACTATACATCACACATTACACATCACATGGTCGTCTTTAATCATCACATATACTACATCTACTTCTACACATTGCACTCATTACTCTATGACGCACTCTAGTTCCTCATTAGATACTTGATTGTCAAGGTTTTACAAATCAAATGGACCTTATCATACTCACACATTCATCATTCAACCTTTTATCATGCCACATTACTAGGCTAGTGACATACACTATAGGAAAAATGGTCACCTATTCCTTCATCTTATAGTGGTATATGCTTTAGGTTACATCACCACTCCCTCTATTCATCTTATAGTGATATACACTTTAGGCTAAATCATCACTCCTTCACTCATCTTGTCATGATATACGCTTTGGCTATAGGGTCACGCACACACATCATCTCTAGGTTATATATCACCACCACTATGCATACACACTCATCACAACATGTTAGATACAATACACACTTCGACCATTTCCCAATGACGCACTCTCGTTTATGGTTCATTCTTGACTGCTGAGGGGGAAAACTAAATGAACCTTGATGTATATAATTCCATTCACTCAGGGGGCACATGGCTCCTTTCATCCATCTTACATTCCACTCCATCCATCCAAAACATTTTTCATATCTTGGTGGCTTTTACTCTTGTTTGTATTTGGTTATACATGTTCATCTTATTACACATGCTAGATATATCTCCTGTATGTCATTATCTTTACCATACACACATGCATGTTAATGCCTTTCTCTAGTTGTGATCACAGATACAAGTCTCTTACACACAACATGGATGCCCACCTTCTACCACTCCTGCAATGGTTTCTAGGGGCATCCACATTCATCTCTTACAGGTGATATCATTTCATTTTGTACTTAAAACTTTTCCTTTACTTGGTTATACAAACCTTTGACATACTAGTTATCTTTCTAACATGCTAACAGGTACTTCATGTGCAACACTTATTTTTAGGATTACTTGCTACCATGGCTATATATTATTCGTACTTGCTTGTCTTTGATTGCTATTATATGTGGGCCTTGCCCTTTGTTTGGTGTGTACACTTTTTTTATGTGGCCATTATGGCCTTGAGTGTTTTGAGACATCATGAGTGATGTACCATGTTTGCAACCCACTTTGGTGGTCTATAATTGTCTTCTTGCGTGTTTTCTTTCTTTCTAGCTTCTACATTGTTTGCGTAGCATACACTTGTCTTTTAAAATGTATGTTTATTCATACTAATACTTGTTTTCTAGCCACTTGTTTGTGTGTGCCTTGGTTTCTACTAAGCGTGTTCCCTTCCCCATGTAGGGAAAAATTTATGCAGTCAGTCCTCTTTTGGGGCTACATTCTCCTATCAGTGATGTCACATGCGCCCCCAAAGATGGGGAAATAATTTGGGACTTTACACACTATTAAGTGCTTTCTACTGGTATAGTTTAGTTCAGTTTCCATCCTTGACATTGTGGGTTATACAACGAGTGGGTTTGGACCAGTCTACGAACCCCGTACACAACAACTTTTACAGGACATGTTGTCCTTAGCATTCTGGGGAGCAATTATAGGTTAGAGGATACAACAGATTTCCTCTCTACACTACTTATGCCAATGACATCAGATCTCCCAAAAAATAGGTAATACAGAGATCTCTTCATACATCTTCAAGGAAATAGTTATAGGTCAGAGAATAATTCAGATTTCTCCCTACACTTCTTTAGCCAAGGTGGTGTAAGGTCACCCAAAAAATTCGCAATACATGATATCCTTTCTACACCCTTTCTCTCATCATAGATCAGGTGCACATGTTCCTTTTACATTTTTCATACTTCCATTTCAGTATTTTCACTATATACATGCGAATTTATATAGATATACATGCATATTTGACTACTTGATCGTCTTCTCATTGCAGGTTCGACTGTATGAGAAGAAAACAATTATCAATAACAATAACAAGAGACAAAAAAAAACAACAATGATGTCAACAACAATGACATTTTGCGGTAGCACACACCTTATACTAACATGCAGGTACATCACACACATCGAAAACTACACACACGTTTCGGCCGTAGCTTCACTCTCATCACTTTTTTTCTTTGGCATCTTTAGTTTCCATGCTCCATCTTTTTGTCACTCCACGCTTTGTCTAGTCCTTAGGAACAATTTCTACATCACTCTACATGGACATCAGGTACACATCTCTATCTACTTTATGTTACCAAGTGTTCCGATCACCAACATAAAGTGGAGGCAAATGTAATAGAAAATCATGCACTTTGGGTATTATTTAGTCTTGGTCTCATACTACTATTCATATGGTTTTTGAGTGAAGAAAGTACTAATCAACCCATGTCCTTTAGAAATTTCACTTTGCTTTTTGTCATCACTACCGACCTTCAACACATACTTTCCCAGTCTGTTTTTGTCATTTTACGTCATTCTACCTCTAATTGGGGTGCCCTACCTCATACTGAGGCGCCTTGGTCCCATTCGGGGAACCCTAAGCATTTTCCTACTTCACCTCCATCTTTTGGGCACTTTATAGCCATTTGGGCTTTCCATATTTTTAGTGGCCAGCCTTTTCGAGGTTAATTAGGAAATTAGAACAAGAGAACCATATAAATATAAAGTTATGAGACCATAATGAGGGACTAAGCACTAGGCACTACTATCATCACCTAAGGTTGCATCCATCAAAGGCTCTATTTACATCTATCTAGCTCCATCACAAGGGGCAAGGATGGTTCATCTATATTACACTGCATAGGAGGGAAGTTTGTTCTATTCTATCCACTATTTATTACATTTCTACATCTAGTTATAGCTCACTACTTCATAAAGTGTCACTGACACAAGAGCACCTAGGGCACAAATTTCATACACTCACCTAGAACTACATTTGGGTTTGAAATGTAATGCATTTCTTAGTTAGTAAGTCTAATATTATGGCCATCGGGGAAATTACGACCCCTTCATTTGTATCTTTTCTTTTTAGGGTTTTGATGTTTGGCTTGGAGTTTTACAGGTCTACTCTTCGTCACTGACTACCAGCGACATCCAACACAGTGCAACGAAATACACACGACAGGTAGTGAAGGCCTTAGATCATCTAGGGACCCTGTAAGTTTCATTTCTAGACCTCTTGCATAGACCAAGGTGCCTAGATCTTAGACTAGGGTGCCCCAGTCTACTTAGATAACTCAGATCTATCCTTTTCCGAGCCCTTGGATGGCCGTTCCTGCATTCTGTTTATTTAGTCATCTCTGTGACACAGTCCTGAAGCATCGTCGAAACAAATAAGATCTTCCTAACCCTATTTTCTTATTAGTGTTTTAAATTTCTACTTTCTTATTTGATTGGGTCACTTTCGTCATTTATTTAGCCATCATTTACTGCTTTGTATAACATCTAGATTAAACTAAATTAGCCTTACTATTTCCATTTTAGTTTAATTGGGTATGGAGGTATGAGTTTTGGAGCTAATTAGTCATGGTGGAACATGGTAGCAGTATGGTGGTAGTGTATATGACATATATAGTGAGTTTTAGGTCCTTTCTCAGAGATTTGGTGGTATTTCATAGTCCTTGGGAAACAAGTAGGTGAAGACAAACTAAGTTGGAATAGGTAAGTCTTAATGGATAGAGAGTTTCATGTATATTTGAGCTATACAATGAGTATGGACAATGAGAGGATTTTTTCATGATGCTTCCTGAAAAGTTTCAGGTCAAAGTGTTGAAGGAATTGCAAGATATGTCAATTATAGAAAAATCAGGTTTTCCCAGAGTGTGATTTTGAGATAAAAGTTTACATTTTGATGATTTTTATGAGATGTGTGCTTTACATGGGGACTTGATCTCTTTGGCATATATTTTTAGGTCAGTTATGAATATTTTTCAAAAATGATGAGGTGGTTTGATCGTCATGTTTTTATGAACGATCATTAAGAAGATAAGTTGTTTTGAAACCCTAACTAAACCCTAGCTCAAATCAACTTGGAGGAAATTGATCATATAAAGTCTATTTTGATTTATTTTTAAAAATGTATCATTTGAGGTTGTAGAGGACTCCTCCATATTTTCAAAAAGGTATGGTAGTGCTTGTGACCATATGTGGGCCCCACCTAAAAATGTTTGTTTTTGAGGAAAGTTTGTCCAAATAAGGTGATGAATAAATTGAATTTTTTTTTAGCCAATGATTTTTTATACATGTATATGATAGTTTAAAATCATGGATGAGGTCCTAAATGGTAAAGTGTTCCCTATTTATTAAGACTAATTTTTGGGGCAGTTTGGAGCAATATGTGGTAAAAGTTGAATTACAAGAGCTACATATGGAGTTAAGACTTGGTTAAAGTTTTATTGTGACCATGGTTTATATATATTTCCAATGAAATATCACATTTGTGTTTTTGATAATGAATGAGCAAGTTATGACCTAATTTTTTAAAGGTCAAATTTAGGAGATGTGTAGTTAAGCACATGCTTAAGTAATGTCATGAGGTTGGTGATTTTTTTTAGTTTCTCCATGTTAATTAAAGGTTTATAATTGATTAGAAAAAAATTCTAAGGGTGTTCCATGCCTTGGTTAAATTTTTAATTTCGTTTGGAGGTGATAGAGAAATTTGACCTTAAGACTAGTTCTTGAGTCCTAGAAGCTTAAATGAGCAGCTATAGAGATGGACTTGGTTGAAGACATTTCACTTGGAGTTGGAAGGAAATGTAAGATGTTATGGAAATAGGATTCATATCTATTTCCAATTATACATGGTTTTTTTCATTATGAGGTGATTTGATAGGTTATCCAACGCAGTTTGTGAAGAAGAAGGTTACTTATTTTTTTTGGAAAGATTGCTCTAGATAGAGTATTCAGGTAGAAGTCTCATATTTTGGATTGGTTGATGCTTGATATATATTGGAGAGTGAAGAGGGATGAATTTTATTCATATTGAAGGAATTTAGAGCTCTTAAAAGAGGAATAAATGGAGAAAACTAGTTGAGTTTCTAAAACTACTTTCTGGGTAGGTTAGTTTGGTGAAGAGAAAAGTTGATATGGTTTGCATGTATGGATGTTTCTTAAGATATTTCAAGAATGGATATTTTATATAGGTTAGTGTATTTCTAATAAGTGGTTATATGGTATAGTTGAGGTGATATGGTGTGATCTTGAGGCCCATAGGTGAAGAATGGTTCTTGGAAATAGTTGTTTTGAGAGGGATATGAGCCTTCTTGTTAGTTTTATGAAACATTTGATTGGTGCAAGCTAATGTATGACCATGCATAATTTTTCTATGTCATATTTGACATGTTCTATGACTTTGGGAGCTTGACTAATCATGGTAATGATGTTTTTGGTCCTTGATGAATCAGGTAATGGGGTGTTGAGCCATTTTTGGGCTTCTTTGGTGTGTTTGAGCATGGTCAACCCATATGGGTACATTTTATGAATTTTAATGAGTTTGTTGTTATATTTTTGAGTTGTGTTGGTTGATATAACTTATCTAGTCTGACCTATGATGTGTTTATGAGTTGAGAAGCATATAAAGGTGCTTGTTTAGTTCATTTTTGAACTAGTTGGAAAAGAAGGGAAATTGTGACAGAGGTGAAAGTGGTTTAAGGGCATTAAGTCAGAGCTAAAGATGTGTGAAAAATATGAATAATGTTAGAGATATTGAATGTAAGAGATTGAATCCAAATCAGGTCATGGGAGAAGAAGAATAGAATCAGTTGAAGGAATGAGGGTTTGAATAGGTTTTCAAAGTGTGTGAGTTGAATTTGTGATCTACATCAGTTATGGCAGAAAAAAAAATTAAATATCTTCATCTTAAGATGGTTGAATTGGTGCTTTAACATCTTAGGGGGTTATAGCCTCCTTGTGGAGTTGGTGCTTCCCTAAATTAGGAGTTTATGTTCCTTGCAAGGTTGGTGCTCTACTAAACTACAGATTGGTGCTCCTTGTGGGGTTGGTGCCTCACTAAATTAGGATTTGGTTCTCCTTGTGAAGTTGGTGCTTCACTAAATCTATTTTCTTCAAGTAATATAAATAGATTTTCCATGGGTTTTCTTCCACTTAAGGGTTTCCCACTTATATATGGTGTTCATGTGTCTTCTTCTTTGTTTCATGTACTTGTTAATGCTTAATACACACCTAATGTGCTCATAAGGTTATGGATGTTAAATGGATGAATGTAAGTTGTGGTAAATGAATTGAATGTTTTGTAGGAATGATTCACCCCCTTAGTCCATTGTGCTTCCAACAATTGGTGTCAGAGCAGGTCTTTGTGGAAAAAGTTTGACAACTTGAAGGAGATTCTCTTGGAGAATAAGAAATGGGTAAACCATCAGATGTCAAAGCAACCCCAGTAAAGAAATATGAAGTTTCAGAATCAATTATTCAGAGTTTAGAAGAACAAATGAGTTGCATGGAAGATGAGCATGGTCAAGTCATTTAGATTTTGGAGCCACAAATGGAGAAGGTGTTTAAAACCGTAAGGGTCAAAGAAGAAGATTGTAGCAGGTATGAAGATGAGACGAGATATTTAAATAATAATTGGAACAAGTACACAATAGGTTAAATACTTATAAGTATTTGGAAAAAATTTCAGAATCCCTAAATGATATGTTGGATAATCAAAGAGTAATAAATGACAAATCTAGTTTAGACTACAAAGAAGAGCATACAGAGAAGCATGAAGCTACCAAAGTTGGACCTAGTAATGTTGTTAGAGCTATGAAGGATGTTAAATATCTCAATAATGTTATCAAGTAGCCCAATGTTGATTTCTAGAGCTCAATTAATTCATATTAGCATGTAATATGAAATTTGCTGGAAAACACAGTAACCATCATCGGTTAGGAGGGATGGACATCGGTCACCTAGGACTGAAATCGGTCAGGCAAGGAGAAACCAACATCGGTTAGGGAGAACCGACATCGGTTACCTGTGCGGGAGTGTTTTAATTAACTCTCGGGAATTACATCTATTTTTAGCATTAAAGCAGATTTATTGATTATAATTGCATGGCTAAGTGCCCTCAGTCTATATACGCCTATATAAGCATGAAAGCTAGGGTTTAGAAGTAAAAATTAAGAAGAACTTGCAAAATTTGGGGAGAGAGAGAATTCTTGGAGAAGAAGTAAAAACATGAAAGAAAGAAAGACTGTACATCTGAGAGGTGTGGAAGATTGTAAATCTTCAATTGTATATCTTGTCAAAGCTTTGGATAATATATTGGCTTATTTCTTGGTGGGCGTAGCCCACACCGGGTGAACCACGTTAAATCTGGTGTTGATTTATATCTCTTGTTTTACATATTTCTTCGGGTAGAATATCTACTTTTATTTACATGTATGCTTAGATTTGATATATTATCTATACAACTGGTGTGCTAATCCCAACACCTAATGCAATGAAGTCTACAAGTAAGTTAAATGGTGTTTGCTACTCTTGTAATACTTTTGTTCATAGAGATAGGTACTATAAAAGGTTTGTTAAGAATGCATTTCCATGGAGCAATGATTAGCATAATCATTCACATCATTTAGGAGATATTACATACTATAATTTCCATATGAAGGGCCATATTGCCAAGTTCTGTCATTAATATTCTTCTAGTCAGATTTAGAGGAATGAAAACAAGTATGGGATTGTGTGTTATAATTGTAATCAGATTAGACATATAGCTAGATATTGTCAACAAAAGGGTTCTAGACAAAGTGACGAGGCTTCTATAGGTAAGATTTCTTTAGATTGTTTTAAATGTAAGAAGTTTTTCCACATTACAATATATTGTAGGGTAAAGACAAGCACATACAAATGGAAAGAAGAGGTCAAATATGATCATGTTAAGAAAGCAAAGGAAGAACTCAAGATTACTCTTGTCAAGAAGGAAAACGATGCTCCTGAAGTTGCTTTCTCTAGTCACAATAATCCTATTGCTCATAAAAGGCTCTTTGCATTTATTTAACCTCAAGATTTTTTTCTATCTACTCAAAAATACCTCAATGAGAATAATAGAGAAGAAAAGGTACATAAGCTAAGAGAGTTGATGAAGGATCTTGGTATCATGTCCCATGTGGAAATGGATGTTATACCTTGCTAGGTGAATCCATATGTCATGGGTGCCTCCATTAGGCTTTAAGGAGCCATCATCATATGTGATTAATGCATGTGAAGGTATGTAAAGTTGTCTTTTGGTTTATGGTCTTTGTAAAATGATGCTAGTATGTGTCAAAGTATGATTTTAGTCAAGTTTTCCAAAATATGTTTATCTCTGTGTTGGTGTTATTTAACTGAATAGTTTTCATAAAACAAATAAGGTAAGAGGTTAGGAGGAATACCTGTAAGATCTAAGGTTGAAGGTTAAATGCACGCGTTATTGAATTTTTGATCCGAGCTAATCATGGAGAGCTTCCCTTTGGCTAGGGGGAACAACCTGTAAGAAACACAACAAGACTACAAAATAACATTAATAATATAGGTTAGTGGACTACCTAACAAATGCTAGATCCAGGAAGCGAGGTCTTCTTAGGAGGATTTCAATCCACTTTCAAATACAATTTAATGCAACAAATACCATAAAATAAGGAAAATCCTATTGTAGTTGTACGATAAGGTATCTTGTGCTAATACAATAAGTAAATCTAATCCAACAAGAAAAGCTATGATTAGACCTAGAGGTTTGGTAGGTTGTTCATGGCTTTGCAGGTCTAATAGAGGTCTGATAAAGGGTCTAGGACTAATTAGGTGAGGTTTGGGTTGGTTTTGGTTGAATTGAAGGCTTGCTGGTCAGAGGGTATAAAATGGCACAGAGACCAATATTGGTTAGGTGACCAATGCTAGTATAGGGGTGAAACCGACGGTGATAGGATAAAATGACGTTGGTAGGGGAAATGGGTAATAACTTAATAAAGATGGCTTTTAAGCCTTTCTATGTGATTTCATAGAGATGAAGTTTTAAGCTGTGGTCTAGGATGTAATATAACTGAGAAGACTAGGAATGGTTAATGAGGAATTCTTGTTAGGTGAAGGTGGAAAGGTTGAAACGATGGTTGGGTTATCCAAGTTGATCATAGAGAATTCCTTAACCATGTCTAGGAAGGAATACATTAGATTAATGTAAAAACCTTAAAAGAGTAATTAAATAGACATAAACAGTGGACTCCCCTTAGGGTATGCTACATCTAGGAAAGTGCTTCCTGAATGAGAGGTTTTGTTCTAATCCACTATTTAATAGTCGGGATTCAATGTGAACAAGCAATATTAGGAAATGAATAAGGTCCTATTGCAATGTAATGATTTAGGTTTCATCATACTCACAAGTACACTAATTTTATGCTAGATGTCAAAATAACACTAAATCTAATTAGGAAACGGGGTTTGTTCAGGTCACCAAAGGTATGGTTCAAAGGTAACTAGGGCTGATTGGTTAAGGTCTAGGTTGGTTTTGGGTAAGTGGGAAGTTTTCTATTATGAGAATATAAAATGACATAGAGACTGATATCGGTCTGGTGACCGATGCTGGTATGGGGATTAAACCTATGACGGTTAGGGAAGACCTTGTTAGGGAGGAAATAGGTAATGAACTATTTAAAAATGGGTTTTTAGGCTCTCTATGATTGCATAGAGAGTGAGGGTAGTGTGGTTTGGGTTGTAATATGGCTGAGAGGACTTAGGAACACTAAGAAGGAGATTTAGAAGGGTGAAAAGGCTTAGGGTGGTGGAATAATGGGTTGGTGGGAAGAAGATGATGTATGGGTAATAGAGGAAATAAAATACTGAAAGCAGTAAGAGATAAACAATGGGATAAGCACAAATGATTGAAATCACAACAATTACTTGGTATTTTGTAGATCCCGTGAGTTGATATGGTTGATGGTTGATCGGAGAAGAGGTGCTTCGAAAATACAATTTGTGTGTTCTTGTGAGTATTCTAACACTCTGGAAAGAGGACCGACTATCTATCTTACACTATGGTTGTGTGTGTTCATCATTTGGATGTAGGAGGGCTTGAATATTCACACTTGAATGCAATAAGGTCCCAATAACTGAATGACTAACCTAGGTAAAGGGTTGTAAAATTCTATATAAAGGAACTGTTGACTGTTTAGGTGACCGACGTCGGTCGAGGATAAAATGACATCGGTTAGGGTGAAATAGTCATATTTACCAAAAATAGGTAGATCTTCCCAGATTTAGCATGTTTTCCTTTTTGGGTCCGTTTAGGGTAGTAGATTTCATGTGAGAGAAGGCAAGAAGATCTTAGAAGAAGTCCACTTAGGTTTAGGAATAATTCTTAGTTAGTTAGGTCAGGTAGTGACTCAACACTTGGAGTGATGACTCAGTGCTGAGAGTGATGATTTGGTCACTGTGAGTTAAATGCCCCTATAATGGGTCTAGGGTGAGTTGTAATGATGAGGTGGAGGTGTGAGGATGAAATTAACTTAATTAAAATAATTAAATTAATTAATAATGTGAGGATGAATATTAATATGGGATGAAGGGGTCATGATTAGTTAAATGTGTTACGCTAATTAATCGAAGGGTACTAAGGGGAGTGTGACCCAAATTTGGTGTCTACACTATGATTGCACAAAGTGAGGAAGGTGTGGTTAGGCTCATAATATAACTGAGAAGACTTAGGAATTTAGAGAAAGAGGTTAGGAAAGGTGGAATGACTTGAAATGGTTGGGTAGGTGGATTGGTGGGAAGATGGAAATATCCAGGTAATAACAAAAACTGAAATATTGAAAGAAAATAAAAGATTTGCAGTAAAGTAAGCAAAAATGATTAAAATCACATTACTTACTTATTGCTATGAAGATCTCATGATCGAAGTTGACTGGTGATTGATCAGTGATGTGATGACTGGTTTAGTGCCGTAGCAGTGCAACCCGTGTGTCCCCATAGATATTCCAATGATTTGGAAGAGAACCTATTGCTTGTGCTGCAATCTAGTGGTATGTAGATGTCATTTGGATGAAGGAATGGATTTAAGATCCTCACTTTATTGCAATGTAACTCCCAAAATTGAATGACCAACCTGTGTAAAGAGTTGTAAAATTGTATATAAAGGAATCGATGGCGGTTTAGGTGACCGACGTCGGCCGAGGATAAACCGATGTTGGTTAGGTTGAATTAGTCAAAGTTACCAAAAATAGCCCGATATTTACTATGTTTTGCATGATCTTGATTGCTAATCCAGGTCTCAAGTGAGGGTTGACACTTAGATAAGTGAGAGCATTGTTGGAGAAGGAATAAGACTTTAATTTAAAGGTTTGAAAGAGTCCCAATTGTTTAAGATAAGTAGAGACTCAATCTTAATTAATTAATAGGCTAAGAATAAGTCTACGATGAGGTGTCTAGGTGATGTGTAAATTAACTTAATTAAAGTAATTACATTAATTAACAATGTGAGGATGAAATTTAATTCAATTGTAAGTAATTAAATTAATATGAATGTGGGGTAAGGGGTCATGGTTAGGTGAATACGTTACCGTAATTAATTAAAGGGGACTAAAGGGGGTGTGACTCAAATTTGGTGTCTATATTTTCCCCTTTTTGTCACGTAGCTTGTATTGATAAGCGATGTTGATAAAAACAGGAAGTCGTTGTCTCAGGTATGAATGAAGATTAGGTTTGCCTAAGTATGGGTGGAGGTGATCCCCCTCAAACCAAGATCTGATGAGGTAATAGAGGGAGTAAGTGAGTGGTTTTATAAATGTGTAAGTGATGAAAAAAGGGTAGGTGGGTTTTAGGTAAGGGTGAGTTCGGTTCGGGTAATAGGTAGTAGCAATCTAACGCATGCACATGTATAGAATGTGATATGGTACTAGGGTGAAGAGCTTGCAAAATCCACTTCGTCAAAGGTCAATAGGTTTATCCAAACAAGGTTGAAGTGGTTCAGGTATCCAAGGTATAGGATACAGTCTTGAAACACAACCAAGCAAGGTGCAGGAATGGGAAATAGGTTTGTTCCAGGTCACCAAATGTATGGTTGGGATAAACAAAATGTCATTAGGCAAGGTAAGGCCGTTAGGATGAACAACACGAGTAACGTCATCGTAAGGTATATCAAGTAAGTGAATTTAAGTGTCACAATGGTTGGGGTTGGGCTGGTTCATTTAGGCATGGCCATAGTAAGGACATGTTAGGGGAAAAACATGCCTCAACTGATTATAAGGTTGGGTCATAGGTAATAAGGTAATAAGGTTGAGTTTTAAGGCTAGGGTCAAATTTTTGTAAGGTAAAAAGGGTTTTGGGAAATCAAATGTGGTGAGAAATGGTTCAATGGGTTCAAACAGGCTAATTGATATCAATTATGGTAAACTAATGTCAGTCAAGGGAAACTAACTGCAGTGCACTAGGGCATATGACTAATGTTGGTCAAGATAAACTGATGTCAGTCAGGTCGGGGGTAGGGTAAAAATGTAAAAATCCTTATATTACAGATTCATTTTAACCATTTCATCTGTTAGAAAAACTGTGCAACCTAAGCACCGGGATAGGGTCCCGTAGTAAAGGCACCAACACCAAGAGAGGGTCCCATAGTATAGGCAGGAGGACATAGGCCTGTATTATTGGGGAAAAGTTCATAGGTTGTAGCTAGGCCGATGGCACCACCCCAAACTATATCGATTTTGAGGTGTAGGGATGCCCTAAATGAGGCCCGCTATTACCAGGATCATATAGCCACAACAGGCATTGATGTTCCATCATATGCCAAGCACGGGGTCCATCAGGTAGCCAATGAGGACTAGATCTAGGACTTAGATCTCAGGTAGGATAGGTGGTTGTCATCCCTAGAGATAGGGTTAGGGTGAGGTTACCAGCTCTTGTAGACCAGGCCCAGTTGAGAGCAAGGAGGAGGAGATGATGGGCGAACAAGGACTAGTAGAGGGTGGAGAGATGCTGATAGGGTGGTTGACAGGGTGAGAGGAGGAGACATGTGAGAGTGGAGAGGAGGGCCTCAGGTGGTGTTGATTAATCATGATATTGTATTATGATTTTGATTTTGGTATATATACTAGCCTGCGTGCCGAAGATTGTGAGATTATATATGAGATTTTTTGAGACACTTTGTTGATTTATCCCTGTATACATATGTATTGAAACAAAGACATTCCATTTTATATAGTTGATGATTAAGGACTGATGGTCATTAGGCATTTCCATGGAGTTATTGCTTATTATGGAAACTAGGTAGTTAGGCATGGTTGAGTTGAGGTCATAGGCATAGAGTCATATGAATGATTGAGTTAGGTGTAGGCATGGTTGAGTCAAAAAATTTCCAAGTTACTGATTTTATGGAAATAATGTGTTGTATGTATGTTGTGTTTAAATTTCCAAGTAATTGATATCATGGAAATGTTAAATGATTTAGGTAGAATATGGTTGAGGTTATAAAATGGTAGGTATGATGAAACAATGTATGTTTTTATGATATATTAATTTCCAAGTTATTGTGTAAATGGAAACTAACTAAGTTTGGATGTGAATGTAAAGGGGGAAAATTGGTTAGGGGTAAAAGTGGCCAAGCTAACCTCCAAGGGCCCCATGCCCTCGGAGTGCTGCCTACATAGCCTCGAAAAAAAGGGGCCTTAGGCCAATGTATTTCTCCCATAAGCTAGGGAAGAATATGATGAGGTAGATGAATGGGTTGGTAGGTTTTAGGCATGATTGAGTCTAGGTTGAATAGGCATGGTTGAGTGTAGGTTAGTTTAATATGATGGTGGAGTTAGGTTGTTTAGGCATGGTTGAGGTTGAATAGGCATGGTTGAAGGTCAGTCTAGAAGTCTAAATGGTGGAAGAAATGCCAGAATGTAGATGTCAAAGGTATAGTCCTGTGGAGAAAAATCAATAAGTAAGAAAAGAGGCGACCGCTAAAAGAAGTAAAATGCCACATAATTGTTAAGAACCATTATGAGTCTATCATACCAAATACTGGCTTATGAACTTAAGATCCAAAAGGCGTTGCAAGATTGACTATTCAAAGGGTGAAGGAAGTTACATGATCATGAAATGTTGCATTGGCGATACGTCCCTTGAGTAGGTAGAAGATAAGAAAGAAAGGAAGATGAGGTGAAATGGGTTGTTTAGCATAACCTTGTTGTGAGACAACATGCCTCTTCTGCAAGATACCCAAAACCAAAATAGGCAAGTCCATGATGAAAAAGTTATACTTTTCTTGATTTTTTGCTTTTGCTTTAGATTTTTATAGACTGATCGATACGAGAAGTCTATGTGGGATGAATAGAATGACTTCTTGAGGTCTTCGTGAAGTTGATCGATGAGGGAAGCTTCAGAATGTTTTATTTTTATTTTACAGAATAGTCTTCTTTTTGGATAGACTTATGTACAATATGGCTAACTTTTTATAGTTGTCCTTCGAGGGAGCAGTCTATTTATAGCAGCAAGATAGAAAGATAGATGTCCTTTTTGAGGGAATCATTTATTTACAATAAGTTTGACTCAAGGATTTGAATTTGAAAATCCCATATTTTACTTTTGAACTTTTTTTTTTGGACTTTTAGGTCATGGACAAGACTATAAAGGAGTATAGGATTCTTTTTTGAAGGAAAAACCATAGCACACAAAGGTTAGCTATAAAATAAGAGTGTTTTAAGTGATGAACAACATGGGATTCCATCCTTAAAAATAATGAAAAGTATCCATGAGAACCATGTCATGAGTAGAGTCATGGTACTCATAGTTAATATAGGGTTGAAAGGTGACAAATAATCACACAATTCCTATTTAGTCATTGATCCTTAAAATAGGTAAGTGGAAGGTAAAGGTTTCTCAAGGGATGAACATTTAATAGACAAAAGGTGATATAGGACTTGATTCAACAATAGAATGGTAAAATATGCAAGGCATTGAGGGGCTCAGGTTTGGGTTTACCTTCGAGGGAAGATAAATGATAAGCACCTGATCCATAGGCATGAGTAACGATATAGGGTCCAAGCCAGTTAGGACAAAATTGCCCCATTTAATTTACTCAACTTTTGTTACATGTTGAATTTCCTTGAGGATGAGATCACCAACCTTGAAGGTTAATTCTTGGAAATGTTTATCATAGGCATGTTTGATATGTTTTTAGTAGATTTGAAGGTGATCGAGAGCATTTAGGCTGTTCGTCTAATAACTCAAGCTATGCTAAACGGTCTTGGTGAAAATCATCATCATTGAGCATATCTTTGAGTGAGATACAAAGAGATGGAATTTGGACTTCGAGAGGCAAGAAAACCTCTATACCGTAGACCAAAGAGAAAGGTGTGGCAACAGTTGAGGTGAGAATACTAGTGTGATAAGCCCATAAGGAAAAAGGAATGTGTGTGTGCCAATCCTTACTGATATCGTCAACCAATTTCATAAGAATTTTGTTTAGGTTTTTGTTAGTTGATTCAGCTTGGCCATTTTTTTGAGGATAATAAGGTGAAGAAAAACTGAGTTGAATGTTGAAGGCATCACAGAGTTTCCGTAGGGTTTTTTTTTAATTGTTTTCCATTATCAGTGATGAGGCGTGAGGAACACCAAAGTGACAAATGATGTGATGGTTGATGAATTCACATATTTTCTCAGCTTTTGTAGAAATGAGAGGTAAAACTTCCACCCATTTAGTGTAATATTCAGTAGCGGTAATAATCCATTGATGACATTGGGAAGAATGAGGGTTAATCTCTCCAAAAAGATCCAAACCCCATTGAGAGAAAGGCCAAAGGTCTTGTGTGACCTATAAGGTGTGACTAGGGGTGTGATGAAGATTAGCATGTTGCTGAAATTTCATACAATGTTTGACATAGTCACAACAATCTTGGTTTAGGTTGGCCAGTAATAGCCAAGGCGAAGGATGCGCTTAGTGACAACAAAGCCACTGAAATGACCTCCGTAAATCTCGTCATGAACTTCCTTGATGGTGTATGGGATTTCATAACTTGTAAGGCATCGTAAGAGGATACCGTCAAAGCCATGTTTATAGAGAAGACCCCCCATGATGACATAGCGAGAGACACTTTTGAGGAAGGCTTGTTGTCCATTGCGAGTAATATCTAGAGGTAAAATTAAAAGGGAAAGGTAGTAAAAAAACTCCTTATACCAAAGGTCACGTGGGTCAGTTTCAATGTTTCCTACAAAGTTAACATCTTGGAATAGATAAGAAGGTGATTGCAACCTTTGTACTGTGACAAAGATTTTCGAGTCGAAGGGCGAATCGGGTATTTGAGAAGTGAGACAAGCCATGGTGTCCACGAGTTTGTTAGTGGAATGTAGGGTGGTTTGAAGTTCATAATGGTCAAAGGTAGTCAAAAGCATGTCAACATGATGCTTATAATTTTGAAGTATCTCATTACGACACTGGTATATACCATTGACTTGGTTCACAACCAGTTGAGAGTCACCAAAGATATTAATTGATTTAACATCTAAGGCTATGGCAGTTTGAAGACCTAACATGAGTGCTTCATATTCGGTGATGTTGTTAGTACAATCAAAATCTAGTTTGAAAGATAATGGCATAGGCTCACCATCAAGAGGAATGAGAATAACTCCTACACCACCCCCATGATTGACATTTGGAACCATCAAAGAATAAGGTCATTTGGTAAATGGTATCATCCAGGGAGAGGGTAGTCAATGGATTCATCATGGAATTTGAAGTTAGAAGATTGGCTTCCGGAGAGAGGTGTGTCTACAAGTTGGTCAGACAATGGTTTTTCCTTTGACAAAATTTTGATGGATGAATTTGAGATCTAGGTTTGCAAGAAGCATGAGCCAACATGAAACATGCTGATGTTGGTAAGGCTTAGTGTACATGTAATGTAAGGGGTTAGTATTGGTGACAACGAAGGTTTTGTGGTTGAGTAGGTAATGGTGAAGTTTAGTGGTGACAAAGACTAAGGCTAGGCAAATGTTTTTTAGCATGAGTATATCTAGTCTCTTAGTCTAAAAGCGTATGAATTATATAATAAACTACTTTCTCCCTGTGTTGCTCATTGCAATGAGCGAGCATGAAACCCAGGGAATTATCATTGGTAGAAATGTAAAGTTAAAATGGTTGGTCATCCTTAGGTTGAATGAGCACAGGTGGTTGGAGGAGGTATTGTTTTAAGGCGTCGAAGGATTTGTAGCATTCATCATCCCATTTGAAGGAGAACATCCTTTTTGAGAAGATGATGAAATGGATGGCAGTGGTTGAAAAGCTGAGAAATAAAGTGATGAATAGATTGCAACTTTCCTTGTAAAACTATGAAGTTGACGAAGGTTAGTAGGTGGAGGAATCTTGAGAATAGCCTTGATTTTATTGGTATTATATTCAATGCCACGTAAAGAAATGATAAAATTAAGGATATTACCATAGAGAACAACAAAGACACACTTCTTAGGTTGAAAGTGAACACAATATTTGATGAGACATTTAAAGACAACCTTAAGGAATGCAAGGTGTTCTACCCAATGTTTGGATTTGGCAAGAAGATCATTGATGTAATCTTCCAATATGTTATGCATGATGTCATGAAATATATAAGTCATATCCCACGTTGATATGTAGCACCAATTTTTTAAGGCCAAAAGGCATAACACGATATAGAAGGTCCCCCAAGGGGTGATAGAGGTAGTTTTTTGTTGATCTTTGTGGTGCGAGTAATATTTGGTTATAACCTGAGAAACCATCCATGAGTGATAACATCTCATGGACCAAGGTGAGATCAACTAGTTGGTCAATATAGGTAGAGGAAAATCATCTTTGGGGCAAGCTAGGTTAAGGTCATAGAAATCCATGTTATAATGCATATTTGAAGTCCCCATGTCACTTTGGTGATAGGAACGATGTTAGAAATCCATTGGGGATAATCAATGGGTATAATGAAGGAAACATAAAGGAGGTACTTGAGTTCTTCTTTTACAAGAAGGGTAATGCGAGGATGCATTTTTTGTAGCTTCTGTTTCATGGGTTTGGCATCAGGAATGGTTACGATATTGTGGACCACAATGTTTGGGTCAATACCAGGCATATCATTGTAGGACCAAGAAAAATCATTGTTATGATCTCGGAGGAAAGAAGTGAAAGCTTCTTGTTCAATAACATCTAAATATTGGCCTATTTTTAGAATGTGTGGGTCATCTTGAGTGTGAATGTTGATTTCTATGGTCGATTCATTCAACATGGTTTGTGTCTCAGAAGGTAATGACCGATGAATATAAGAATCTTTTTCACCAAGGTAGGTGAGAATAGACTCATCATCTTGACATTGAATGATGTTAATAGAAGGCATATCATCATTGATCATGTTAGGATACAGGAAGGGAAGAGAAGAGGGAGCCTCACCATCATGTTGATAAGTCAGAGGTCCCAGGGAAATGGTGTTCATGAAAAAAAAGTTAGGAGGAATGGATTCTGGATCCATAGACTCCATAGGTGAAGGTGATGAGGTAGGTGAAAGGGGTGGAGAAGGTTTATTATCCTCAATGAGCTTGACTAGGGCCTTCTTGGAAGGTGGTTCAGAAAATCCAATACCATTGCGGTCTTTATGCTTATGAGTGGTGTAAGGAATGACAATATGATGGCCTCATTCATAGAAACCAAAGCTAAAGACCTTCCAAGTGTAGCGATGGAGGAAGGTGTGGGCAAAGAGACAATTGGTGAGAGATTGAAGGTCAGAGGAAAATGGATGAGTTTGGGAATTTGGCTCGAGCGATTAGGTAGAAGCATCAAGTCCCCCATACGTTAAGTTGGTGTGAAGGTGGGGAGGACCATAGGGGAAAACCTCACCTATGCAGTGATCATAATGGGGATGTTGGTGAAGGTTACCATACTCTTGAGGAGTAAGGAATGTGTCAATGTTATAAAGGTGGTACTCCCCCAGAGTGAGGCATTGAAAAACACCTTCTAAGGGATCAGTAGTTGGTATGTGGGTAGTCAAAATGGATGAATCATTAGACGGCTGGGAAGAAGAAGCATTGGATGTTTGAGAAGTAGATGGGTTGGCTAATGGGTTAGCTATAGAAGTTGCTGTAGTAGTGAGAATAGAGGAGTTGGCTATGGAAAATGTAGCGGTAGAAGTGTTGGATGAGGTAGTGGTTAAAGAAGAGGCATCAGCGACGGTAGATGGGATAGCGAATGAAGGAGTGGAAGTGGTGGTATATACCTTGATTGGGATAAGGACATCGTTAGGTCGGTAGAGCATGTTACAAGTTTTAAATGGTGAAGGGTCGGTCGAGATGGCGTAGTTGTGTCCTTCATGTTCAAATTTTAAACAATGATGTAAGGTTAAAGGAACACAACCCATGACGCGAATCCAGGGTCGGCCAAGCAACAAGCTATATTGGAATTCCCCCTCTAAGACATATAATAATTTAGGAATAGTATGGGGGTCCATGTGGATGTGGAGAATGATAGTGCTGAGGGTGGAAGTTATGACATCGTTAAATGAACACAACATAACTAGGTTATTGTGCATGCAATTGGAAGGGATGCACATTTTTTGATATGCATGGGAGGAAATGATGTTGATACTAGCACCTCCATCAATCATAACATGTCGAACGTGTATATTATCAACGTAGATGGAAATGAATAGGGTGGGGTCAGGATCATCTAATTAGAGAGGTACAATATCTCATCGTCAGAGAAACTGAGAGTGAATACTTGATGAGTGGTATTTGGAGAAGAGGAAGAGGTGAAGTGGTGAGAGAGGCATTGTGTTGAGGAGTGATAATGGATGCAACAGGCGTAGGGTCATTAGGTAGAATCTAAATAGATTACAGGACCTAAATGATGGCCTGACGATGAGACTCAAAGGTTTGGACAAGGTTGTACAAAGACATTTTGAGAGGAAACTAGTGTAATTGTTTAAGCATTGTACGATAGGAAACCCTATTAGAAATAGGTTATGCAGGTCCACAGATGGTGATTTTGGGTGCAAGTGTAGACAAAATGTTGGGTAAAGGAGTAGTAGATGAAATGGTTATTTTTTCCTTTCCTTTGTCCTTCTAGGATCGAGTGGAAACTTGAACCATATTGATCTGCGGTGAAGGAGAAGGTGAGTTGTGAAAGGTGTAGTGGAAATGGACGGGAAAAAATATGGTGAGGGAATATAATGGTTTTGTGAAAGCAATGTAGGGCACATTGGCATTTTGGTGGATTTTTGGCTAGCTCTCTGATGTGGACCATATTGATCTCAAATGTTGGAGGAGGATAAAAGGGCTTGTGGAGGTGGAGATGGAGGTTCACTGAATAGGTATGGGATGAGGTTTTGTGGTGATGGGTAAATGTGGAATAGGGTCCTCATCTAAAATATCATCATCATTAAAGTTTTCTTTGAGGGGACATAGTTGGAGAAGAATAGTATTAAGAGCCTTATAGTTTTCCACATCATTCATTGGCACACGATGGTAAGTGCACATTTTGGTATCATCAAACCCTTCTGGTTTAGGTTTGAGTGGGTTGTAAGGTCTAAGCGGTGTCGATGTGATGACAGAGGTTTCCAAAAGGTTAGGTAAGATGTTGGCATAAGACCTTACCAATGGATCACAATGTGAAGTAAGTGTGGGTCTAGATGGAAGGGAGGGTGAATTTGGTAGGAGAGGTATCACTGGAGGTTTACCTGGAGGTTGAGTAAGTTTGGTTATTTATTTGGTAGACAGTACAATTTTGGGTTTGGGTTGCACCTTCTTGGGTAAAGGTGTAGTAGGTGAACTAGTTGTTGGAGGCGGTGTAGGTTTAACTACCTCTTTAGAAGGTAGTGGGGTTTTGGGCTTGGGTTGCACCTTCTTGGGTAAAGGTGAAGAAGGAATGTGTGATGTAGAAGGTAAGGTAGATGGCGTAAGGGGACTGGTTAGCCAAGGTGATAATGGAGGTGTGGTGAAGGTGGTGGTAAGAGGCAATGTGAAAGGGATTGGCTAAGGAGAAGGGAATGGCATGGGTAATGATGAGGATATAAGAAGTGGTGTAGGTATAGGAGGTAGAAAGGATGCAGGTGATGGTGAAGGCGTAGGTTGTGTAGGTAATTTAGGTGTAACAAGGATCGTGATGAGGAGGTGGGCTACTATGTTTTTAGTTTACCTTGGGTAGGAGGTTGCTTGACTAAGGTTGATGGGTGGGGACCTAGGATAGATGGAAGTGGTGAAGGTGACAGAGGGGTAGTGGGTAAAGCCGGTGTATGTGGCCTAAGAGGTTAGGTATTCCTCTTATGTGGGGGAATAGTCTTTGCGATGACTTATGATGCAGCCTAGAATTTACCAGATAACACCCTAGACGTGCTGGCACATCACTCAACCTAGACTGAGCGCTCACCCGAAGCGCACAAAGGTACCAAGTCCCTCTTTAGGGTTGTTATAGCAGGATGTTAGCGTGATGAAGGAAGAAACATATAGATCCATAACTAATCCATCATTCTACAATGCATGCTACATTCAGATCTATGAAAGAACAAGCTTTAAATAGTAATCATGATTGAATCAATAACATGCACTACTCAATTACACACAGGAATGACACTTAGATTCAGCCAATATCTTCCATCTATTAATAAACATAGAAGCTTCTTACAATAATGTCAATCTATACCAATGCACAAATGGATCTGATACAATAATTTAGTCATATGCGTATATCTCTATACCTTCATACATCCATCACACATATATGTTACTACTATGTGATTCATATTTTATATATATAGGGTGGGTACTTTCGCTTCACCACTTATCTATTCCAAAAATAGGCTTCATGCTATTAATAGCCACGTGCCATTTACAGGCATAGCCACACATGCAAGTGTGCTATCTATAGACCTCTTATAGTTAACTGAAGTGACAATCCTATTCTTAGCTCGTCTCCATGTAAAACACTTCGATCCGATCCTCTAAAGATAGACAATGCGTGGCGTGCACATCTCTACATTGTTGGTGTGTTCCTCATGCCATCTTCTAAAAATAGGTCTTCATGCTCAAAATCAGCTAAGTCCTGAATGCTGAACTTTCCCTTCACACGCGGGTTCTTCCTGTCCCTTCACGCCCTTGATCCTAGCCTTCTCTCCTATGTAGACTTCTTGTGTGATATCTAACAAGTTTTCTCTTATCAACATTACCCCACACTAATCTCATTGTCATCTCAACAATGGTTATCTCCAAAAATTGAAGTAGAATAGAATGGAAAAGAATAAGAATGAAAGAATGTAGATAAATAAAGAATTTTTATGAGGCTATGAGGCAGCCTCTTCTGTATCAGTTTGAAGTATCAACTTTGAATACTTTTCCTTTATTTTGGCCTCCAAGACCTACCATTCAGCTAGTGCTTGTTCTGCTTTCTCAGGAATGTCCACAACAATGGATTCTAACTCATCCCTTGCAATCTCTCCTTTTTCATTCTGTAAAACCAACACAATGCTGGACATTGAGGTCATTCTTCCTTCTAAAAGATCCATCTTCTACGTAATGAGATTCCCAAGCTCTTCCAGCCAAGTCTTATGCAGCTCTTGTGCTAGCTGTCAGGGCCTCGTACTTCTGCTTAACTATTGACAATATTTCTATGCGGCCAAATGTCTCATCCTTCATGGATTTTAGACCTCATTATTTTCTTCTAGGGTCTTTATGTTGATAAGTGCCTCTGGAGTTGTGTAGATGTTCAAAGCCTGGTCTGCTTTCTTCAATACTTCTTGCAACACTTGCAGTAGCCCTTCATAAGATGTAATATTTCACATCACTGAGGCTTTCTCTCATTCTGCATCTTGCTTTGACTTCCTTGGTGCTGTCATACACAAGAGGTTCATCTTCAAGTACCAAGTCCACCAACTTTCCTACATAGTGTATCGATGAAGGAAACATCTGTGGTACCTTGGCCTCCAAGTGTGGCCTTGCTCTGATGACATTGTCCCCAATCTCCTCTTCGATGCTGATAAATACTTCATTCTTCTTCTACATGAAGTCCCTCTCTTGTGTTATACGTGCTATCTCTACATCCTTTGTCTTTAGCTCCTCACGTAATGCTCTGATTGTTGCAGCTTTATCCATGTTTCTTCTAGCAACTTCAGCAGAAACCTTCACCAATGCGTTGCTGACCTGCTCATCTGACATGACAGTAGGCTTTACTATCATGTGTCTAGCTTGGGGTGCCTTCTTCAGCCATCTCGAAACGCATGACTCTTCACATACATCAAAGTTAGGATCATCCATGTGGGTGTGCATTGACCATGATAGTTGACTTCCGAGTGTGCACAGTGCCATATCCTCATCCATTAGCTCCCAGCCAAATAAATCCTTTTGTGCTATCATGCTCTGGAAGCGGGCACAGACAATTTTACCCACATCCTCTGACATACCCCATGGCTAGTGGAATGTGCTCTCCACTCATCCTCTTTGATCTAGGACCCTTGGGAATTGTAGCTTCAAGGTTAGGAGCATATCCCATTACATCCTGAGCAGTCACATGCGCGGATCCAAAGATTTCCTTTTCTTTTTCTTCTCTGTCCTTCATCTCTTCATCTCTCTGCTCTTCCTCGTTATGTGGCTCGTCTTCTTGTTCGAGTGGGGTAGGAGATGCATGCTCACTCTCTTATGATTCCTCCACTTCTTTATCCAACTTTAACTTTCTTCTCTTATTTGGTTCAACGGCCTCCTTAAGTGGAGAGAGATGAGGTGATTTCCGTACCGTTTGTGGAGTTCCACTTTGAGTCCTTGTGCATCTGAAGAATTTCTTAAATATATGCTCCCCCTGTTTAACCTCCGTATCTTCCTCTTCATCTTTTCCTTAAGGTGGAGTGGCTGCGCGCTGTGACTCTTCTCTATCATATGGTTGCTTTCTTTTGCGCTCTAAGCCTCCACTATCTTCACGCTCCTCTTCTTCAACCTCTACTTCAACAAATTCTGTGGGCCTTTGTGCCGGTATGTTTTCTATTGTGTGCTTACCCTTCGGTGGCCCTAGGAGTGTGAATTCATTCTCCACATACTTGTTGTTCTCCATCTTGGGCTTCAACTGAAGATACACCAATGCTGCCCCTACATCTGCTACAGCCAGACTTATTGGCTTAATATTTAGCACCTCCAAAATGATCCTCTCAGTGTATGCACTTCTTCTAGGATACACATGCTTCTTCCTCAAAGTATGGTAGTCATAGTCTACCTTATCTACATTAAATACTAGTTGGTGTGTGTCTGTAAATCAGTGAACAAATGCTTGGAAACACCTTGAAGTGAATGTGTAAGGAAATTTACACTAAGGGCTCCAGACTCCATCTCTCATTGGGAAGCGTGTGATGCATAAATACTGATATACATAAAACTAGACTTGTTTCCCTACTACTGATGGTAGGTCCTTTGGGATGTGCGCAACTCTTCTCCAAATGCGGCGTGGAGCCTGTTGGTACCATTTCTCTGCCCTTTACTTGACGTCATCTGTCATGGCCCCTTTACATAGGTACTTGCTAAACCTTTCAGCTGGTGACTTATTCTCCATGGGGTATTCCCATACTTTTTCCTTTGGCCCGTATGGTACTCCAATTTCCATGAATACTAGTGATAGTAGAACAACCCCAAAGTTGATCTTCCCTCCTATGTGCACTTCCTCGACTATTTGCTCTACAATGTAGCCTATAATATTGTAGATTGCCCCTTCTGACATCTTATTCGCAACGTGTAACCACATAGTATTTACCTATGACCACCACTCCTAATCATTCAACTTTGTAACAAGGTGTGCTGCTGCTTGCACAACTGAACAGTTCTTCAATTTGTCTATATCCATATCACGCAGACCCTTCAGGTACCCCAACTCATGTCTGGTCTTTAAGATCATGGATTTATCTGTGAGATAATTCTTTATGCCCTCTCCTGTGGCCTTCAAACCTGTAACTGATGAGATAATCGCTGATGAAATTCTAACTTTGCATCTTGTAAAATAGAAGAATACCTTGTGCACTCTGCTCATGAGCCACTGATACAAGGGCTCATACTTCCTAAAATATGGAAGGTCATATAATTGGTAGACCCTAATTCTCTTCAGAAGCTTCTCACCTACATCATCATAAACTAGCATGTCATCTGTCGTACGCTTGTTTGTTCTAGTAGTGAGCAAGGAATCGAGCTCCTTCTTGTTCTCAGCGGTCCTATGATTGTATTCACTCACTTTTCTCTTTTTGATAGGTGAATCCCATTCCTAGCTGACGATGACTCCTTCTGGATATTGCATTTCTCTGAAAAATTACTTTTGAGTGCCATCTCTTCTTCCTCAATGACCACCTTCTTCTCTCCTTTTGCTGCTGCTGCAGATGCCTTTTTAGGTGCCATTTTTACCTTGCAAATGTCTCCTCTTTAACTCTACAACTTTGTAAATCAAACCCTATCTCGATTCAATCATGCCCTAGGTGGAAACTTCATGCCCTAACTCCTCTCTACCTCCTTGCTTTGCTCAAACCCTTCACCACTGGGGACGCAAGCTTCTTTTCACATAGATCTATTTGTCACACTTGGTTTCACACCCTTCACACCTTAACCCGATCACTTGGCTCTTCGCACTTAGCTCTTTTCTCAAAATATCTTAGTTGCAATGGTAAAAATGAATCTGCATCCCATCCTTATATAGAGTTTTCAAAATTTGATGCATATATTTCTCCTTCACCTACCAAATATCCTCTCATTCATTGACCAAATTCGTTCATTCCACGTGGTACATATTCGTGCCCCAACTATAACCTTCTAGCACGCCTTCCTACCCTCTAGTCACAAACTTCTCTTCAGCACGTGCCCTTGTGCCTGAGTACCTCATCACTGTACCTTCTCCTAGTAGTTATCATGGCCTCCGCTTACCTCGCGTTATAATGTTCTTTCATTCATCTCCATCCTTGGTCACTTTTGAGAAGCAATCTTTGTTTGACTTAAAGCACCCCCATAATAGCTTATTCCTTTCACCTTTCAATTCCCACACTCTTTTACTTGGATAACTATAACCATCACCCGACACTAAAAGTATGTGTAGTCCTCTACACATAAACATTCTTCATATAGTAATTAGCTTCATGCGCGTAAGCACACTTATTACACAAACACAACAACTAAATTGACAAAGCATAGTGACAATGAAGGAAATACATAATTAAAAACCTAATCTAAATGGCAATACTGCCTTATTACAAACACCAAGAAGACTTATTTATAGTAGGGCTTCAGCCTACTCCCGTTAAAGTAACTGGGTAGCCATGTTCCATCAAGTGCTTCTAACTGAAAAGAACCTAATTCAAGTATAGAAATGATAACATATGGCCCCAACCAATGCAATTTGAGCTTGCTTGGATGGCGCAAGAACTTTGAGTCATAAAGAAGTACCATTTGTCCAATCTCAAACTTCTTATCCCTTATGTTTCTGTCATGCCATGCCTTCTACCTGGCCTTTTCCTGCTTCTGACTCCATTTTGATATGGCTCGTCGCTCATCCAATTGAATCATCTTCTCGATACACTCTTCTAAATCCTGTTCATCAACTAGACCTTCAGCACACGCAATGCACAAAGAAGGTAACATAAATTCTATAGAGAGAACGACTTCCGTGTCAAACACCAGCTAAAATAGTGTGGCTTTGTTCAATCTCTTATAAGTTGTTCTATATGCCCAAAGAATAACTAACACTTTGTCATCCCAATCCTTTCTTCCAACATCACAAATTTTTGTCAAAGTCTGACTCAAAATATTGTTGAAAGCCTCAGTAGTTCCATTTTCCTGAGGATGATAGGGTATAGTTTTATGGTGTGCAACCATAAACTCATCTAATAGGATTCTGATTGTCACATTCAAAAAGTGTGTACCCCTATCACTTTGTCAAGCTTAAAGGACATCCATATCTTGTAAGAACATTCTCCCATAGAAACCTAGCTGTTGTAGTTGCTGTACAGTCCTTTGTAGGTGCTTCTTCTACCCATCGTGTGAGATAATTTGTGCAAGTAATGATATAGCGTGATCCAGTCTTGTGCGTGGTTGGCGAAATAGGTCCTATAAAGTCAATGGCCCATTTCTCAAATGGTTTGGCACTAGTAATTAGTCTCAGAGGAATCTCATCTCTTTGCCCTAGTTTTCCTAGGCATTGAAAATGATCACACGCCTTACAATATTCTTTATAGTCTTTATACAATGTCTCCCACCATAATCTAGCAAGTAGGATCTTCCAGGAAGTTACATCACCTACATAATGGCCTCCTACAATACCACCATGGGCTTCTTCCATAATATCCTTACACTCATGCTCTAATACACAATGATGTAGTACTTCATCTCTACCTAACTTGTAGAGGTTACCACTGATTAACATAAATGGTGTCGTGCATATAACAAGCTGTTTCTTTTCTAATGCCTTCATTCCTTCTAGCACCACACCAATCTATAGAAAGACAACAATGTATTCTAATTCCATGGGTGTGCATTGTAGCCTATATAACTGTTCATCTATCATGGTTTCTTCAATTGTCTGTGCTTCCTCTCCTAAGTTGATTCTAGATAAATGGTCTGGTCCAGAATTACTTTTCCCTGGCTTCACCACAACTTTGAAATCAAACTCTTGAAATAGGAGTACCCATCTACATATGTGCCCCTGTAAGATGGGCTTGTTTACCAAGTACTTTAATGCCATGTGATTTTTATAAAAAAATGGTGTTGCTAACAAGTACTGTCAAAACTTGTGTAATGCATAGATCATGGACAAAGCTTCGTGCTCTATAGTTGTATAATTCCGTTCAGCAGAAGTCAACTTCCTACTAGCAAAACAAATTGGATGATCGAAAATACCTTCACTAGGTTGAGCTAACACAACACCAATGGACATGCCAGAGGCTTCCACATGCACATGAAATGGTTTATCCCCTGAGGGAAAATGTAGAATGGGTGTGGTAGTTTCTCCTTTAATATCTCAAACGTGCGCTGCTGCGGTTCTTCCCAATAAAATGTACACTTCCCCTTGAGTAATTCTTCCAAGGGTGTAACAACTTTGGCATACCCTTTGATGAACTTTCTATAATATCCTATATGACCTAAAAATCCACATACCTCACTTTGACTAGTAGGTGCTTCCAGGCCTAGAATGATTGCAACCTTTGCTGGATCAACCAACAAACCTTCCTTGCAGATTATATGTCCTAAAAATATTCCAAATGGTGTAGCAAATATGCACTTCTTGATGATCAAATATATACTTAATTGTTTGCACCGTTCAAACATTAAGTGTAGATTGTCACAATGATCTTTAACAAGCCCATATACTGCCCAATTATCTAAGTAGACCTGTAAGAAGTTGTGAATAAAATATTTGAATGCTTGAACAACTATGTGTGAGAATACAACAGGTGCATTTTTAATCCAAAAGGCATCACAGTATAGGCAAAACTACCCCATTTAGGAGTAAATGTTGTCTTTTCTTGATCCTCTTGAGCAATCCTAACCCAATGATACCCTGAAAACCCATCTGTGAAGGAATATATTTTGTGCCCTACCATGCCTTCCAACATTTCCTCAGTGAATGGCGTAGGGAATGGATCAATGAAGCATGCAACATTTAGCTCCCTGTAGTCCACACATATTTTAATTTGTCCATCCTTATTGATATTGATCAACATTGGACTAACCCATTCTGACTCATCAAGGGGCTTGATAATTCCAGATTTCAACATTTTATCAATTTCTTCTTTTACCTTTTCACACAAATTGAGGTTCATCCTGTAAGGTCATTTCCTAACTGGTCATGCACTATCCTTAAGTTTTTTCTTCATTTCCCCTAGTGATTTATGCATGCCTTTAAGTTCATGATACCCTCGAGGGAATAAGTCCTAATAATCCCTGAGTAACTCAATGATCTTTGCTACCTCCAAGTCTGACCATTAGTCTCTAATGATGGCCTCCTTAGGCTCAGCCTCTAAACCTATATTCACCTTCTTTGTCTTCATGGGTTCGTGATAGGCACGTGTATCCTTGTATGTACTGTCCAAGACCTCGCGCACCCCTTGTGTGTGTTCAATATCTAGGTTCTCAACTTCCTCATCATCCACGATGTAAACCATCTTTACTTTCTCTTTCTCAAGGAAAACGCATTCAAGTAGTATGGAGTCCATTTCTTCTTCCTTTTCAAAATGTGCTCCAAAATCTATCTCACCAAATAATTCCTGAATATGCTCTTCAGTTTTTGCACTATATCCCATAGGTAAGCACTTGATAAATTTTAATGCCTCTTCTATTATAGGTTGGGAAGAAAAGTAGTCAAAGGTCTGGATCATTCATGTAGTCAAATTTCACTAGTTCTCGATCTCTCGATGTAGTTCTATGTATACATACTAGGCGCATATGCATCCTTGTAGCGTAGAGTATAATCTATGCACCCAAAGTGAAGGTGGTAATGCTTCTTGTCCTGTTGTCTAGAGTCTCTCACATTGCTGAATGTGATGCTAAATAGGCTGATCACCATGATAAGTGCAGATCTGCATAGGTGCACTGTTCCTTACAAACCTAATAGATAGGGTGATTCCAATATCTTCCCATTCTATAAGATTATCTCTATGGACTACCCACCAGCACGCTGCTATCCCATGCAAGGTATATACTAACATAGATCTTCTATTAATTTGATCTGTCCACTGTGTTTCCATGGATTTCAAAAATGTAGGAAGATCTTCTTCCCCTGTATACCAAGGTACTGTGCTACCTATCTGTCGAACTGAACGAAGTCCATTCTTACGCGTAACTGCACTTTTTACCTCGTGCCCTACTAGTTCATATGTAGCATGAGCCCAATTGTTGCAAGCAATAATTTTAGTATCACTAATTGAATGAGAATCCTCCCACTGTAAGATGCCTTCTTTTGATGGATCATTGACCTCTGGGTCCCGAATAGTGCGTACATAAATTCTGTTTAAGTCCTCCTCACTTAGAAGCTTAACATATGGTGTAGAATTCCCATTTGTTAGAGGTATCATAACTCTTTCCTCCTTGTTGATATACCCCTTATTGAATATAAGGTCAACATTATTCACATAACACCAAGGGCGTCTAAGCAAGGCTGGAAAATTGTTTGCTTCTGCAAGTGCCAATACCTCAAAATCCCTAGTGAAGTTTAGTTAGCCATCATTTTACTCTCCATATTCAAAGTTACCATCAAGATCTTGATCGCCAATGGAATACCTTGCAGATATACTCCTCTTGGATACTGTAAAAACTAGAATTCAGCTACCTCTGGGAAAGAGTACGTTAAAATTGAATATTCCAGAATATAACTGTTTAGAACACCATGAAACCATGTATCCACAACATGAGTCCAGATCAGATCAGCATCACAAAGGGCCTAAAATTTTTCCTATGTCTAGACAAGTGCGCGATACCTCCAATTTCACTGAGATGCATAAGTAGTAAGACACTTGTATAGTTCTACTGAAAAGATGGCAAAAAATCTCTCATATAATCTGTCATATAGATTTTTTTCTACCCAAGTGCGTGTGTTAAACTCAGATCCACTGCCGAACCGCTGTGCATATTCTTCCTCCAAATTGTGTATCCACTCCTCAATACTTGCCAGAGTTAATCAGTACGTCTTCATCGCAAACCATCCTGAACAAAACTAAAAAAGAGGTCCCAACAATGGAACCAATGATGTAGCCTATAATTTACCAGATAACACCCTAGATGCATTGGCACATCACTTAGCCTAGACTGAGCGCTCACCCGAAGCACGCAAAGGTACCAGGTCCCTCTTTAGGGTTGTTGTAGTAGGATGTTAGCATGATGAAGGAAGAAACATATATATCCATAACTAATCCACCATTCTATAATGCATGTTATATTTAGATCTATGAAAGAACAAGCTTTAAACAATAATCATGATTGAATCAATAACATGCACTACTCAATTACACACAAGAATGACACTTAGATTTAGCCAATATCTTCCATCTATTAATAAAAACATAAGCTTCTTACAATAATGCCAATCTATACCAATGTATGCATGGATCTGATACAATAATTCAATCATATGCGTATATCTCTATACCTTCATACATCCATCACACATATATGTTACTACAATGTGATTCATATCATATATATATATATATATATATATATATATATATATATATATATAGGGTGGGGACTTTCCCTTCACCACTTATCTATTCCAAAAATAGGCTACATGCTATTAATCGCCACACACCGTTTACAGGCATAGCCACACATGCAAGTGTGCTATCTATAAAACTCTTACAGTTAATTGAAGTGAAAATCCTATTCTTAGCTCGTCTCCATGTAAAACACTTTGATCCGATCCTCTAAAGATAGACAATGTGTGGCGCGCATGTCTCTGCATCGTTGGTGTGTTCCACACGCCATCTTCTAAAAATAGGTAGTCATGCTCAAAATTGGCTAAGTCCAGAATGCTGAACTTGCCCTCTACGCGCAGGTTCTTCTTGTCCCTCTGCGCCCTTGATCCTAGCCTTCTCTCCTGCGTAGACTTCTTGTGTGATCTTTGACAAGTATTGTGTGATCAACAATGATGTAGAAGGTAAGGCAGATGGTGGAAGGGGATTGGTTATCCAAGGCGATAATGGAGGTGCGGTGAAGGTAGTGGTAAGAGGCAATGTGGAAGGGACTAGCTAAGGAGAAGGGAATGACATGGGTAATGATGAGGTTACAAGACGTGGTGTAGGTATAGGAGGTAGAAAGGATGTAGGTGACGGTGAAGGTGTAGGCTATGTAGGTAATTTGGGTGTAACAAAGGATCTTGACGAGGAGGTGGACTGATGTGTTTTTGGTTTACGCTGGGTAGGAGGCTGCTTGAAAAAGTTTGATGGGTGGGGACCTAGGATAGATGGAAGTGGTGAAGGTGACAAAGGGGTAGTGGGAAAATCCGGTGTATGTGGCCTAAGAGGTTAGGTCTTCCTCTTAGGTGGGGGAATAGTCTTTGTGATGACTTATGAGAATGTGGCTAAATTAGTTTTATAGAAGGATGGACTAGACTTGATGTCAACATGACTCCTAATGTGGTAATGGCTCTGGATGCGGAGGAAGATATAGGTGAAGGTAAGGTTTTAGGCATAGGAAAAATTTTGTTTGATAGTAAAGTTTTTGGTGCGGGTGAGGGTGATGAAGAAGGGATATCTACAACTGGCATGGGCATGGTGTCTTTGTTTATCTAAAACACCTTTGGATAGATCATGGAAGTGTCAGTAGATAACATATGCATTTGGGTTAAGACAGATAGTTTAAGGCATCCCCAAAGCAAAGAATTGTCAACATAATCCAAGTGGTTGGCCAAATGTGAGAATGACATCGATGTAGGGGAGGATGATGTTGATTTGGTAGTAATCCTTGTAAAGAATGTTTGTGAGACATGGAAATGGTTTACTTCAAACTCTGTGGGTAGAAGAGACTAGAGCAGATCAACATGATCCTTGAAAGCCACTAGAGAATTGTCACCAATAGGAAGGGACACTACTAATGGACCCCCTTTGGGTAGGGCAGAAGGAAATTTGGATGAGGTAGGTTCTTCTTTTGGTGAAGAAGAAGGTAAGCATGACTCTCATGTGGGTAGAAGAGTAAGTACTGCGATTTGTTCGCCAGGTTGAGAGGTGAGTGGGAAAATTGCATCGGCAGATATGGTGGACTCCTCCATGGGTGGAGGATAAGATAAGGGATATTCCTCCATGGGTAGAGGAGCACATGCAAAAATCTCCTCTATAGATGGAATGGGAGGAAATTGAGCAGAAAGAGCTGGTATGACGTTGAAAATGGCATGAACCTCATGAACGTTATTGTCATTGGTTGAAGTTTCACCAATTTAGTTAGACAATGGGGTGTGATTTGGGAATGACTTCTTGAATATGTGAAGGTTTTAATCAGCTGATGCGTTAGGGTTATCCAAGATGAGATCTCCATTATCGAACATTTCTTGGACAATGTTTTTGAAATTTATACAATTACCATTTCTATGACCTCTAACACGATGATAGTTATAGTAATCATTTTATTTTTACCATGTAGACATAGGACGAGAAGGGTCAAAACTAGTATGTGGTTTGATGGGTGGAAGAGTGATTGCTCCAAATTTTAGAAATTTTTATAAAATTGAAGAGTAGGGTTATCCTATGGGAGTATATTTTCATTACTCTCACTTGAACTGAAAAGCTTGAACATGAGAAAGGTTGGAAGAAGGTTTTTATTGGTTGGATGAATGAGATGGGATAAATTTCAAAACTACTACATTGGTAGATCCTTTTGATTTAGAATAATTATTTTGTGGTTTAGAAGAAGAAGAGGTATCATTTGATTTAAACGCAACATTATTGTTAAGCAATTATATCTTCTTCTCTTTAATGACACAAATTTCAAGTTTCTGTGTCATGGTGAATGCCTCGTCAAATGTTTGGAAGGTTTGAACTTGGAGAGTTAGCAAGATGTGTCTAGCACAAGATTTGATGAAAAACTCTATCAACTCCATTTGAGGTAATTGGAATGTAAGTTAGTTGATTAGGCTCCGCCAACGAGTGATAAAATCTGCGATAGATTCATCTTCATATTGGAATGTTGTGTACAAGTTGGTCATGGTGACCTTCTTGACAATGTTAATAGAAAAGTGTTCTAGAAAATACTGAGCTACTTGATTAAATGAAAAGATGAAGTGCCTGGGTAGAGAACTATACCAATCTAAATCTGGTCCTGTAAAGGACATTGGGAATGTCCACAAGAGCAAAGCATCATTGTGAGCGATTAGATAACAAATATGTTTAAAAGACCGTAAGTGCTATTAGGGGTATTCTTTGCTATTGGATAAGTTGAATTTAGGAATTTCCCAATGGCCAAGGTATAGATGAATCAGAATGGAGGGGTGAATGGACTCAGTGCAAATCTCATCATATGTCAGAGAGTTACATGAGCTGGAGACATATGCTTATAATGTCTACATCTTGTCCATCATCATTTTTATAAGTTTATTGGTAGGTTGTGATGATGGGGCACCCCCTGTAGTATAAGGGGGTAGATAAGGTGGGTATGATGTGGATGGCATCTTCATATATGGTGGTGCCGAGTACAAAAATTGTGATGAAGGAACATAGGCCGTAATAAATGTAGAGGGCAAGTACCCTAAATAAGTGGTAGATGAAATAATGGGTTGTTGGTGATAGGTGTAAATAGGTGGGGCAAACGTACAGAATCTCAAAGCAATTAGAGGAAGAGACTGTGGGATGGAGAGGAAAAGGTTTTTGAAGGGAGTATGGGTTGTCAACACCAATGGTGGCTGAGATGCAATGGGTATATGAGAAGTGGAGGATGCAGATAGACATATACTAAGGGTGTTTGATGAAGGCATGCTAGATATCATAGGGAATGCATACCTTGAAGGTGTGATAGATGTCGTAGATGCATCAGATATCGATGATGTAGGGTCAAGTTGGGAAACCACATGTGGTAAGGTGGAAGAGGCTAAGGCTACTTTGGTAGTAGCTGATGTAGAAGTAGGTGTGAGAGTAGGAGGAATAGACACATGCATACCATATACAAAATACCTTGATGAATCATGGGTAGATGAATGAGCAAGGTAATACTTCAGAGTGATGGGATTTTGATCAAGGAGTTTCACAAACTCCTCATCACTAGTGGGTATGGTAAGATATTGAGTGGGGTCCATAGGTGATGAGATGGAAGGGGGTGATGGGCTAGGTGGAAGAGGTTGACCGCTAGCGTGAACCATGAGAGTGTTAGCTTATCTATGAGTCAAAACCATGTGAATGATAATAGAACGAGTGATTTAAGCTTTTCTGATGATGCAAAAACATAGAAAGAATAGAAAGAAAGCTTTTGTGATTTGATCATTCGATTGAAAAATTAGAACATGGAGATCGATGCCGGTTGGGTAACCGATGCTGGTATGAGAGGGTAACCATCGCCGGTTGGCTAGACTAATGTCAGTTACTGTGGAGAAATGAAATATTTGTAAATATGGAAATAAATGATGAAGACAAAGTAGAATTGGACTTTGAAGGTAATATCAAGGACTCAGAGATATAGTAAAGTGAAAGAAGAAGTCACAGAAAGAAAAGAAATATAGATTGAACGCTACTTTGGTAGAAATGACCAAAACAACATAAAAACAATGATGATTAGTGAACTGATGATGGTGAGATGATGAAACCGATGGTAGTCATTGGATCGACACTAGTTACTGTGAAATCTGTGAAAAATGGAAAAAGTGATTTTTTGGTGATTTAGGTCAAATAAAAAGACCAACTCAGAGATCGAGTATGGAAATGATTATTCATAACACACTCATAGACAATCAAAATACACCAAATATGATTATGGAGGATGTAGGGAGAGAAAAAATGAAGAAAATGAACTCACACCTCAAAACACAAATCAAGAAAAAGCTAGTAAACATAAAATCCTATGATGTGAATTTTATGTTGTGGCTTATGCCATTTAGGACTGAGCGACTTATGAATAGAATAGATTTTTTGGTTACCGAAGGTTCCCTATAGAAACTAAAAACTATGGCTGGTTTAAGGTAAGTTTTGGTGTGGTATCCCTAATATATACTTTGCAGTACTCGAGGCCCTACTCTGATATGATGACTGGCCAGAAAACCAGTTGGAGCCCACTGTTAATCCTATGATCATGTGATCATTGAAAAATTCTTCTGGGAAAGATGTTGTTTAAGAAATGTGTAGTTTTTTTTAGTGATTTGGTATAGAGAGTGTGCAAATTGTGAGCTACGATTCAATTTATCAACCATTAGCTAGGCATGACTTCTAACATATAGATTGCCCACAATTTAAATGAGCTATAATGCAGCCTTAGAAATGAAATGAAAATATTTTAAACCCAAATCCACAAATTATATTTGATGAGAACAAATTATGAAGAGTTATAGAATATGAATTTCACTAGATGATATGCAAGAAATGAAAGAAGAGTTCTTTTTAATCCCAAAAGACAAATGTCACTGAGACAATTATGAGAAGAGAATGTTTCCAGAGAAGAAGCTTAATGTGAAATTTTTTTGAATGAAATAGAAACATAATATTTTTCCTTAAAAAATGGAATAAATGCAACAAAACCCAACAAGGGTCCCACCGAGCGTGCCAAAATGTTTCAACGAATAGTTTGCGTAAAAAAAATAAGGTAAGAGGTTAGGAGGAATACTTGTAAGATCAAAGGTCAAAGGTTGAATGCACCTGTTATTGACTTTTTGATTTGAGCTAATCATGGAGAGCTTCCCTTTAGCTAGGGGGTATGACCTATAAGAAACACACCAAGACCACAAAATAGAATTAATAATATAGGTTAGTGGACTGCCTAACAAATGCTAGATCCAGGAAGTGAGGTGCTTCCTAGGAGGCTATCAATTCATTTTCAAATACAATTTAATGCAAAAATATCATGAAATAAGGAAAATCCCACTGTAGTTGTACGATTAGGTATCTCGTGCTAATATAATAAGTAAATCTAATCTAACAGGAAAATCTATGATTAGATCTAGAGGTTTGGTATGTTGTTCTGGAATTTGCGAGTCTGACAGAGGTCTGATAAAGGGTCTAGGAATAATTAGGTGAGGTCTGGATTGGTTTTGGTTGAATTGAAGGCTTGTTGGTGAGAGGGTATAAAATGACATAAAGACCGATATCGGTCAGGTGATCGATGTCGATATAGGGGTGGAACCAATGGCGGTAGGATAAACCAATGCTGGTAGGGGAAATGGGTAATAACTTAATAAATATGGCTTTAGGGCCTCTCTGTGATTACATAGAGAGTGAGGAAGGTGTGGTTAGGCTCATAATATAACTGAGAAGACTTAGGAATGTAGAGAAATAAGTTAGGAAAGGTGGAAAGACATGAAATGGTTGGGTAGGTGGATTGGTGGGAAGATGGAAATATCTGGGTAACAACAGAAACTTAAATACTAAAAAAAATAAAATATCTACAGTAAAGTAAGCATAGATGATTAAAATCACATTACTTACTTGTTGCTATGAAGATCTTGTGACCAAAGGTGACATGTGATTGATCGGTGATGTGATGGCTGGTTCAGTGCTACGACAGTGCAACCCACGTGTCCCCGTAGATATTCCAACGATTTGGAAGAGAACCTATTACTTGTGATTGACTTTGGTGGTATGTAGATGTCATTTGGATGAAGGAATCAGTCTGAGATCCTCGTTTGATTTCAATATAACTCCCAAAACTGAATGACCAACCCATGTAAAGAGTTGTAAAATTGTATATAAAGGAACCGATGGCAGTTTAGGTGACTGACCTCGGCTGAGGATAAACCGGTGTCAGTTAGGGTGAATTAGTCAAAGTTACCAAAAATAGCCCAATCTTTACTATGTTTGGCATGATCTTGATTGCTAATTTGGGTCTCAAGTGAGGGTTGGCACTTAGATAAGTGAGAGTGTTGTTGGAGAAGGAATATGACTTTAATTTTAGGGTTTGAAAGAGTCCCAATTGTTTAAGATAAGTAGAGACTCAATCTTAGTTAATTAATAGGATAGGAATAAGTCCATGGTGAGGTGTCTAGGTGATGTGGCTAGGTGAGGTGTAAATTAACTTAATTAAAGTAATTAAGTTAATTAATAATGTGAGGATGAACATTAATTCAATTGTAAGTAATTAAATTAATATGAATGCATGGTAAGGGGTCATGGTTAGGTGAATATGTTATGTCAATTAATTAAAGAGGAATAAGGGGAGTGTGACCCAAATTTGGTGTCTACAAGTGTAGTATGAGTGGCATAAGTTATGTCCCTGACTATAAAGGATTTCAATGTTAAGAGGTCTATCTTGGCAATGCAAGTAAGATGCTTTTTTTTTATCTGATTCAAGTCTTTGAAAGATGTCAAATATTGTGAATGTATCATCATGATACAAGAGGTCACTTGCATAGTCTATTTTATCTCTAATTTGTAGCAGGTTATGGTGTTATCACATGTGATAAAGTATTTTTCTGGATCTATATAATAAAATTCTATGTGATGGAGATCTCTCAGAGTCTTCAACCATACTGTAACGATCCTGGGATATCTAGGGAAACTCTGTCCACTAATTTGATCTCTTGATCAACTACATTTAAGGTCTCTTCTTTGATTTAGATATGGCTTGTAATAGGGATTTGCAAAACCACAAGGGATACCATCCCTTTAATAAATTCCATGTCACTTGTGGGTTTACAAAATGAGTTTTATCTGCACCATGACCGAGTGTATTTGATTCTAATACTTGATTTCTGGATGATATGGATTATCGCTACGAGGATACATCATATGATTATAGGATAAATCCATAACATCCACCTCTCTTTTACAATCTTATTGTGCCATCCACTATTAGTATGACTTAAACTGAGACAACACCTAAGCTCAGTAGTTGGTTGTTTATGGGTCCCCTTTCTCCCCTAGCTGGCTATAACACTCCTAACTTATGGAGCCTTCTATTAACAAAGACCTTAGTTCTAAATATGCACCTAGTCATAGTGGTTAGGTTAGTGTGGATGAATTTCCATGCTTCTATATTCTTAATATGCCTTATTCTCAGAGTCACGCCCCATTTATTGACATAAAGCCCATTAAGGAGGTAAATTTCCCTGTTTTAGATGATGATGTCTTCCCTAGTGTATGGACATTATTAGAAGCATAGTGACTGAGAGAGGGGATGAATTAGTCATACAATTTTTTTCACTTCAATTAACTTAGCTTGCATACATCATTAAAAGTATTCATTCAACATACATCATTAATGCGAGCTTATAAGGTGTGTAGGAAACATCCCTAGAAAAATAAAACAAGAGAGTAGTTATGAACACACGATATAAAGTGGGAAACCCTCAAGGGGAAGAAAACAAACTGAAAATCTACTTATATTACTCAAAAAAGTAATCTCATGAATATTAAACATCACAAGATATTTTTTTAGTGAGGCACCAACCCCACAAGGAGCACCAACCCCTAGTTTAGTAGGGCACACACCCTAAAAAGAGAACCAACCCCTAGTTTAGTGAGGCACCAACCCCAAAAGAAGGATACAACCCCAGAATATGACTAAGAACTAACTCATCCACCTAAATATGAAGATCTCTTAAGTACTTGTTGCTCTATCAATTGATTGTGATCACCAGTTCAACTCTTCTCACTCAAAACTCTCTTAAAAAGTCCTCTTACCTTCTTCTCTCAAACTTGCACCTTCATATGCTGATTAGGTCAAGTGACATGTTTTAATTTTCCTTTTTTCTCCTTATCTTCTCATCCTCTTCTATAACCTACTATTGATCCCGTACAACACCATTCTCACTCTCCTCTAGCTCGCTCAAACTTCTATTCTCTAACATAGCTCAAATGAGCCAACACAACTCACCTTTATACTTGAAACTTGCTTATAAAAACCACATATCAGCTAATACCATTAACATTTGTCATAGGAAATATAAAAAACACTCCACATAATCATATAAATAACACAAATATACCTCATAGGTCGACATTAGCCTTACAAGCACACACATGATCAACTAGACCGAAAACATACTTTTCACACCGAACAGTCACAAGTTATCATCTCAAGGGAAACAACATATTAAAAAAGTCTCCATCAACTCCACACAAGTCAATAATATCCTCACAACACCATCAGTATGATTAAGATACTCTGCAACATCAATCTTCTCCATGACACACTCCAAAAAGCAAACAATCCTCATTAGGTCTTGAACACCTAATTTTCAGTCCTGAAAAGAGAATGAATTCACATAGAAAAACACCTCACCAAGGCTCATGAAACATATAAATGGAAATATATCATCATTAGGGACATGGAAAAACTCATAGTAATAGCCAAATCAAGGCACACTTCTCTGAAACACACCCTTTTCCAAAATTGCTTAAACTTGCTATTAGGGTCTTAATGAGCCAGTTTTGATCAATCAAGCTCCAACACATCAACTGCAACTTCCAAACATTGAAACCAATTGGAACACTTAATTAGGGACTTGATACAAATATTCAAGCTTTCAATACTATATGATACATGAAGAAAATCAACCAAGCACACCTGTGCCAAATTGATTTTTGACAGGTCTAAGAGGGCTAATTTGGCCATTAGGGATTGAACATGAAAACAATTATTCAAACCATTTCAAGAGATCTACCAAATCATATGGGAATTCTACCAAATATCAATGAATATCAAACCCTAATAAAACTTGAAATTCAACTAAACACACCTTGAATCATCATGGTCATAGTTTTGACCTTTTAGCCCTCTAGCGTAGGGAAACTTGGAGGGTCTGTTTCACCAAAATTCTTCACTGAACCTGCCCATAAATTTTAATGGCCGTTTAGTACACCTCCAAAGGTATCTAGAAAAATTAGTAGTTCTTCAAGAAACCTTCTTCTCATCTCTTAAATAGTAAATCTTCACAAAACTAGGGTTTTTCTTCAACTTACCAAAACACCTGGAACATGAAACCACCACCAAAATTACCTCTAAGGATTCCTCTACATACCTAAGTCAACATACCAAATTGCCCAATTAATTTCATGCCCATACCATGTATTTATTTCCTATCACTCTGAACTAGGGTTTTAGGGAGGGTTTTGACCAATTTCACTTCTTAACAATCGTTCATAAAGCACATGACATCCTTTTTTACACACAAAATCTATGCACTTGGGTACATTTCTAGGTCCTAAAGCATACTAATATATACATGATTCCTAAGAAATAAAAATAGTAGTTGAAAACTCGTCTTGGAAAATTTGCTTTATCTTTTGCATTATTATTGGCCTCACATATCTTACATCCTTGCTAGAACTTAAATTATTTATCTTTTATGGTGTTAGAAACTAGCACCCAATTAGGACAGAAGCGCTTAGACACTCCTGTCCCTCCCAAATGCTCCTGACCCTCTCTATCATTTTCTCGTTCTTTTGGGTCTCTTTTACCTTTTGGTTACTTTTAACATTTTTGGGTCGGCCTTTCAATTTTCAATTAGGAAATAAAAACAAGGGTGTTATATATATACTTAGTTATTGCACTCAAATTAGGGGCCAAAAACTTATCATTATCTACTATCACCTTAGATTAAATTCAAAGGAAAAAAGAGCATTACAAAGCATTCATCTAGCACATCCATACAAGGGACAAGGACTACATCACTCTACATACACAACATAGGAGGGGAAGTTCTTTTTATTCCATCACACACATTTGCATACTCAGAGCATTCTAGATCTAGTTTTCTATCATAGTGCAACTTGTACAAGGGAAACCTAGGGCATCATTACACACACTTACAGACAGAACTATTGCATGATCATTCACATAATCTAGACATGCCACATGGAAAGATAAAAGATGCTCCTAAGGGTCACCATGGCCATTGAAGGTGGGTAGATTAGGTGTAATGAAGTTCAAAGGAAGGAGATAAGCATATATGGTAGGTGCAAAAAGGGTGTGAAGGAGTAAGGAGGAATCAAGAGATGAAGAGCAACGTGAAGTAGTTTGTTGTAGTTGACATATTTGGAGTTGGAGATCTTGGTATAAAGAGGCTAGGTATTGAGTGCCTAAAGAAGATACTTGATGTGTATACAAAGTAATAGGATGGGTGAAATTATTAGTAGGAGTTGGCATATAAGTGAGAATAATAGAGGTAGGTGGAAGAGTGGAATGAGAAGGTTGGGTCACAATAGGAATAGATGTGACATTAGAAACTGGAATATTGAGCTCGGCTAGATTAGTAGCTTCTTTGTGAGTAGCGAATAAGATGAGATATAGATCTTGAGGATGCTCAATAATATGATCTCGAAGGTCACAAAGATATTCATCTGTAAAGGTTTCATGAATGTCAGCCATGAGAGAATAAACAAAATAATGTGTAAAAAAAAGGTAGGGTTTAAGTGACAGGTTCACCAAATGGTTTAATTTAATTTGTATTAATTAAATCTGATTGTAGAGTAACTACTATTCCTAGTGATGTACAAAATGATAATATACAATAAGATCCAAGAAATAAGTAAACAATGATGTAAAACCCTAAACAAGAAGGAGATATAGGAGGACTTAGCTGATTTTTGAGTGAATAAGAAGTAATCAAGGCAGGTGTGATTGCTAAACAAAATGTAGATAGGGTCGTCACTACTCACTATAAGTTATGAAACTTAGAAACAGATCTAGACATGGGCGCCTAGCGTAGGGAAGATGCGCCTGGGTGCTGGTGACTATATCTGAGCACTGGTGACTATGTAAAAGTTTAGGATCTGATTTTTTATGTGTTATAAGGTCTTCACTATTGGATCTTTTCCATCACTTGATATTTGTTGCTTGATTGCTGAGAGTACCTGTAACATGCACGAAATAAGTTCAATTACACATACCCATAAACCACATCAAACCTAAAAAGGAAAATGTAGAATGGGGAGTCAGAATGACCTTGATGGTCACTTGAAGAGGGAACTTAAAACTGAGCACTGTAATACAACTCAAAATCCATGTAGTTATTTTCTGTGTGTGGAAATGGTGCCCTAAGATTCCCTCGTGTAATTTGCATAAATGATAGTGGGCTAGATCTAGAATATATTAATGTAATAATATCTGTGGATGTAATAGAATAGATTTCCCCTTCTTATGTTGTGCATGCAGAAGTATGCAACCATTGTCCCTTGAATGGATGCTAGATGGATGCCTATGGAGTGCTTTTGTGCCTTTGGAATGCAAGCTTAGGTGATGATAGTAATGCTTAGTGCTTGGCCCCTCATTTTGAAGACATAACTATGTATTTATATGATCCCCTTGTTTAAATTTCATAATTTACAATTAAAATGTTGTCCCATAAGTGAAAAAGATGCCGAAAATATAAAAGAGACCCAAAAAGAGTGATTAAGGTAAGAAAGGGTCAAGGGTGCCCAGGAGGGACAAGAGCACCTATGAACTACCGTCTTGGTTGGGAACTGATGTATGAAGCCATAAAAGATAAATAAGTTAAGTTCTAATTGGGATGTAGGGTGTGTAAGACCAAATATAAAGCAAGAGATAAATAAAAGAGGCCAAAGATAGTTGGCAACCACTAGTTTTCTTGATTAGGAATAATGTAAATGCTATCATGATTTTAGGACCTAGAAATGTACCCAAATGTGTGATTTTGTGTCTACACCCATAGCGCATAGGTACTATGTCCATCCCTATTTTCTATGGTTTCAGATGCATGTGCGATTGATCTAAATGTTGGAATTTTCATATGAAAGGGTATAACCTTATTTGATGATTAATATGACCATAGTGTGAATAAATAGGGTTTGTGTGCAAGAAATAATTAGTGTGATATAAATAGGGATAATATAACTAAATAAATCGAGCAAGTGTGGGATAGTGCAATCATGTTGTATAATTTGTGTTGTTATAAGTCATGAGTTACCAAAGTGGGTGTCTACATTTCCCCCCTTTAAGTATGGTATTAAAAGTTGCATGCGTTAAGGAAAAGTCAGCTGAGTGTGTATACACACTTTTCCTTTTCTCAGAGCACCTTAACCTTGTGCTAGGAATTTATCTTTGTTTTGGTTGTGTTTGTTTTGCTAGGATGAGTACATGTAGAGAAAAGAGTGTAGTCAATGTCCATAGTATAGGAAATCGAACTTTAACTTGAAAAATTTGAACTTAGTATGAAAATAACAATATGTAAAGTAGAAAAGTAAAACAAAGGAAAGAGTAAAATTGATAATTTTGCAAGAGAGGGGGAGAGAATACTCCCACTACCATTGCCATGGATGTTTTCTGCACTTTGTGTTAGAGCTAGTTGGAAGGATTTTGGGGTGATCAATCCCCAAGTGGAATGTGCTAAGGAAAATATAAAGAAGTAAAAATTCACCCTGCATGGTGAAGAGAACTATATGGGAGCATTAAAGTTGCTCTACATCCCTTCACAAAAATATGAACAATGCGAAGTCAAGCCTATAAGGATAGCATTCACCTTGACACTTCCTAAGACCCACATATAAGTGCCACTATAGATGAACATGGACCTAATTGATTTACAAATGATGACACAATGTATCTGGGCAATGCTAACTTATACATACCCTTGGTGCCACAATAACTTGAACTGTACCATGTATTTTGTCATTGAAACTGAGTAAAGAACCTATAAAGTTTCCTAAGAAACTGTACCAACTGAGAAAATTATTGAATCTTCCCCAAGATAGAAGCGTACAGAATGGGCCATAACATCCATATGATATGGTTCTTATCATATGGTTTGGTCATTGTGTATGTCATGACCTAATTCTATTACTGATCCATTTTTGAGTCTCTAACCAATCTGATTTTGCACTTGTTATTTTGTTTCCTAATTTTGAGTTGTTGTGAGGGTCAAATATCACCCTATTATTGGCCCCTTGTTTGGGGCACATGATATGGAGAAATGTGTGTGAGACCAAAATAACAAGACTTGTGGATGATGTGTAAATGTGTTGTAGATTCTTGCAAGGAAAAAGGGAAGTACACATTGTGTATAACATGGCACATACACAACAATATAGTAGAAAAAATCACAATGTGTTAATAATAAGCAAATAGAGAAACAAACTAGTAGATGTAAGAAAAATCATGCAAGGGCACACAAATAGAACAATCTCAAAAAATCTACCACATACATGGGACACCACTCAGGATGTCACAAGACACTAAAGGCACTCAAGGTAAACAAGTGATCAAACAAGTGCATAGGGCACAACCCATAAACAAGTAAAAATATAAAGTAAACATGTAAAACAATAAACATGCCATAGGATGAAGATAAGCTTAGTTCAGAAGTGACCTGCAAAACAAATACTACATATGAAGCATCCATTATCATGTTAGAGTAATAAGTAGTATGACATAATGTATGTAATGAATAAACATGTTAAAAAAAGTAAAGTAGTAAACATTGGAATAATAACACCTGTATGTGAGAAATAGGAAAGTGGATGCCCCCTAACTGCAGAAGAACTTGTAGAGTGCAATGTCAAACATCCTACATCATGTAACAACCTATGTGTAGCCTGCATTCAACTCAATGTACCATGTGAACACACATGTGTATAGAAAAATGATATAGCATACTATCTATCAAACTCACGTGATAAATAAAGTGCATTGTGAATAATTTAAGTGTACAATAGAAACTACCACATAAGAGCCATGAAAATATTTTTGGAGGTTTGTATATATTTGAATGTTTTTGGATTTTTTAGGCCCCATAGAGGGCATATATGAAAACCTATTATGTGAAGATAAGGAAAGGCAATCCAAAAATTTGTATAGGGGAAAATATGTAGGTTTTTGGTGCTTTTTAGGAATTATAGACTATATAACCAAAGGTAGGAAAACAAGGTTTCCCCCTAGAGTGTGTGTGCAAAGTGAGGTTCAGGTGTGTAGTTACTCCCTCAAAAATTAATTTGAACTTATAAATAAAGTGTGTCATCATGAAACAAGGGAGAGTTTGATTTCCCCCAACATGTGAGTATTGAAGGAGACAAATAGTGGTTCATATGGCTGATATAAGTGGAATATACTAGATAGATGCACTTGTAGATATTGAAAGGAAAGTCCCCTTTTAACCAATGAATTATTTGATCATAGGAAAATGTTGTTTGATATGAGAAAGAAGTTTAGATTGATCAATATGGAAAGCTCCAGGACCATCAGGGACAAGGAAAGAATAATCAACATGAAAAATAGATAAATATGTGGCCTTAGGATTTAACCTAGCGTGTGGGGGGAATAGTGAGATTATGTTGCATGTTTCACCCACAATATTTTTCATTAGCATACTTAGGATTTTTCCTAAACGATCCCATTCCTGTGGAGATCCACATATGATCAGGTAAGTTATTGATACTTTTGTTGTTATAATATATTTAAATTTATTAGGGAGTAGAGATGCTTGTAAAATCCATTCTCATGTTGCCCTTAGATTGGGTTTGTGGTGGCTCAGATGATATTAGTGGATTTATGGTGGGAAATATATCACATACAATTAATATTGCTTTAGTTTGCATAATAAGAGCATGTGATGTTACTACTGTGGTTGTCACTTCCAAAGGGGGTATAACATTATTATGCTCTTGTGCAATAAGTAGATCTTGTATTATTGCATAAATTGCATCATTTGATACTCTATTATTTTAACCAGATATGGATGTATCTTTAAGGACCCACTGAGATTTACAAAATTGAGATGAATGTGTAGAAGAATGTTGTGTATAAAATGAAATAAATCCCTTATGCTCAATTTGTTAAATTTTTTGTTGTGAAGCATATCAATCATTGTCAAAATGCCCATTAATTCCATGATAATTACAAAATAGTTGAATTTTGAGTTTTTAAAGCCAAAATTGAGGGTAGCAACGAGTGTGTAACAAATTAATTAATCTCTTATCTAGTAACTCATATATGATATTGTGTTGTGTAAAATTATTTTCAAACTAGAGATGTTGATCTCATAACACATACATATTATTGCCTCTATGTAGGAATTTAACCTCACTTGTATGAGAACACGTAGTAGACATAAAAATTGTATCCCAATGCATAGTTTTGGCCTTAGAAATATCATAATGCATAGAAATATAACTAATATGTGCATTAAAATCACACTTGAGATGTTATATCTTATATTTGAGAGATGCAATCGTAGTATTCATAGCTTGAAATTTATCTTGAAAATATGGTGTAAATCTTGAATAGACCTTAATATAGTTATATGGAATGTGTCACCATTACTAATGGAAGGAGCTAATATATGACTCAAAATTTTATCCACATGGGAAGGTGTCTCATTATGAGGGAGTCATATTGTGCACACTAATTTTGTGAGAGTATCCCGACATGATGGGTTTCATTTAAGTAAATGATACAAGGATACCTAAGAAATTATGGCATATGCCATGATGGTCGAAACAAATGAGGGAGAGAACCCCAAAAAGATAGAATAGGATACGAATAATCATATAGAGGGATGAAAAATAATAGACTGCGGGGATAAAACCTATAAAGTGATATGGAGTAAAAAGTGACTGCTGTCAAATGAATAAAAAAACCATATCTCAAAATAGAATAGGAATTTTACAAAAAAGAACAATTTTTGAATTCGATAAACTTAAAGAAAAACTCTAAGGGATTTTTCCAAAAGTTTATATTTTTCCGAGTACTCCTTAATTAATAAAAAATAGTCATTTTGAATATACAAAAAATTGCTAAAGATTAGGGGAAAAAAAGAGGTTTTTGTTAAAAATGTAACAATTAAAAACAACCTCCTAGGAATTTTAAAATAAAATAATTATGCTAGAGATATCAAACGAAAGTTAATTTTAATATTAGGATCCCTATGAGAATTTGTGCAAATCAGATTTATAGTTGATGATAGATGAAAATCAGGTGTGGATATGAAGGTAAAATGTAGATATGAATCCTAAGCTAACTAGGGTTTGGATATCAACAAGCCTAATACACAAGAACCAAAGAGATCCTAAATCAGGTTAAGGGTTTGACCAATATCAGGTTCACCAAATTATTTAACCTAAATGGTTAATTCTTGGGGGTAATAACCAATGATATATTGTCCTCATTAATTAGTTTCTAAGGATAAATGCAGTGATATCAAGAATAACCATTACATAAAGCTAAATAATGATAAATAAATGAAAAGAATTACTAGCAATGATTAGGAGAAAATGACTTAGTTGATATTGTAGAATGTGTGGTGATCTAGGTTGGTCTGATGATTGGAAAAGGATAGAAATGATTTTATAGAGCCTCAGTACTAAAACTATGTCCTGAACAACTGATTGGCTCGAAGTGTATGGTATGACCCAAATCATACCCTCGTTATGACCCTAATCATACCCTTGTTATGCCCCTTTATGTATGCTTTGGTCCCTTTATACTTTTAGATCCTTCAACTTTTTAGGTTTGCACATTACTTCCTAATCTTCTCCTATCTATAATTGGACCTTTGACACTATGTGATGCTCAATGTGTAACTGATCTAATATTAAAACCCTAGATGGTGAGAGAGTCCTAAAAAATAAGCATTTGGTAGGTTGTGGACACCCCTTTGTACCACAAACATCCCCACTTCTGCAAAGAGGTATCAAACCACATGTCATTCTTGCCTAACATGTGATATCTAGAATTTTTGTAACCAAATTGATAACCATGACCTTATAACAATGGGATTGTACTTGCTTATTTCCCTAACTTGACTTGAATTTGATAATGTTCCTAATATACTTGCAAATTGGGTGGATGGTTTCCCTAGAATGAGTATGTAGAGGATATGGAGATCAAGGGAGTCTTGGAATAGATTTGCTTATGATTTATTTTAGTGTTTTCTCATTAGGATGCTAGGTGAAAATAGAATGAATTCCATCTTTAATGGGAGATAAATAAATTACTTATATATGTGTTCTAGATTTGGGAAACTAGAATAAGGTCAACTAGTAGTGTACCAAAGGGACTCAAATTAGAAAACATGTCGTTAGAGGAAGAGGGACATAAACAGATAGGTTGGACCATAATGTATGGGTGTTATAGTTATCCCTGTCCGCTATGGTCCAAGATGCATGTGCGGGTGATTTGAAAGTTGGAATTGTGATATGAGAGGATATAACCTAAATTGATGGATTAATATTACCATTGTGGAAACAAATAGGTTTTGTGTGGAATAAAGAATGGGTGAGATATAGCTAGGGATAACAAAGTTGGCCAAATTGAGAAAGTGTGGGCTAGTGCAAGCGTGTTGTACAAATTATGTTGTTGTAAGTCATGAATTACCGAAATGAGGGTCTACAAGTGTAAACCCCCACATACCAAAGGAAATGCACACAAACACAACATTATATACCAAAATGACTTTGTTTCATGATGGGATCATACTATGATATGAAGTAGACAACACCAAACAACCAAATAAGTTTTGATTCTTCATTAACATGGACATAGACAAGGAAGAACTCAGTAGACAACATAGATTAATTACAACACAACTAATCATAAGAATCCTATAATCCAAAGTAACTTTAGAGCTAATGAAAAAATCTCAACCCATAATGTAAATAGAAGAGAAAAAATGGAGGCATAAAAAAAGGTAAACAAAAGGCCACTACACAAGATGAGAAAATCCAACCACATGTCAAAAGGACCTTAGGCTACACATTTGGTTTTACCAATTTGGAATTTAACAAGATAAAATTTAGTAGAAGTAAGGTGCACACAATTTTCATTTGAATACATGGGTAATAAAATGTATTTTCTATAAGAAAAAGAGTGGTACACTTGGAAAAAAGTGAGAAGATAAAAAAATCTAACACAAAAGATAAATTTAGAAGATATGGTCTGATTTTTACTTATGTCACACTCTTTAATGATCATTATAGAAAGGGAAAATGTCACATAAGAGTAGTTGACCAAAAAACATTATGAAGGGAATGAAGGATTTCTGAGTCAATGTTAAAGCTCATCCATACTTATAATTGGTCAAAATGACTTATCTCAAATAGTGACACCACTCAAGAAAAACAAAACACATACAAGCCATACAAACTAGTGTGTAAAAAAACTCCATACAAATATAAAAATATCTTAAGTTGGGGATTTAGTATGTGCAAAAGGGAATCACTAACACAAAAAGAGATAGATCAAAAATTCATCACATAATAGGAAAGTCACCCAAGAAAGGAAGAATGCACAAAAAAGAGGGAGATGTTCAATACCAATATCAAGGTAAAACTAATAGTCCCAAAAACTATGCTGTAAAAAAGATCAGTATGCCTTCTCCTCCTCTATATCCTCATGAATTAAGTACACTAACAATTAGCATAAAAGAAGAAAAAGTTGCAAAAACCATAAAAATAGATACAAAGGACACTATTATGAGTGAACAACCAACTCCAAAGTAGGTAGTATAAACCACAAAATCATCACAGACTAAGGAATAATAGAAACAATAGGATAAATGTAAATAGATAGAGAAAGTTGCCACAAGGATGATCTAAAGGAAGTAGAATAAAATGAGCACATTATGAAGAAAGAATCATAACAATTTTTTTATAAAATAAAAGAAAAAACTCATAAGAAAGCACAAATGAACGTAAAAGTGAAACAAGAGGAGAAATAGAAAAATCACAGAGAAGAGGATGAATAGGAAAAATCAAACAAGTGTGCAAGATGAAGCAAAAAAATATATTTTGGAGAAACAACGCTAGGAAGAATAACAACATTAGGTAGAAGAAGAGAAAGTGAAGTAACAATAAAAGAGAAGACCAAGGTAGAAGCATAAAAAATTCCAAGGAGGAAGAGGATAAGAAGAAAGGAGAATAAGAGAAAAGAAATACATAAGAGGATATAGATGAAAATAAAAATCAAGAAAAAGAGGAGCATGACAAAAAGCTCAAGGATACACAACACACTACAAAGACAATTAAAAAAGTAAAGGTAGAGGCCTATATTACAAAGGAATATGAAATCCCATAATCAAATATTAAAACAAAGAAAAAGAAAATAGAAGCAGAAGGGGAGCAACCTAAGGACACCATGTAACTCGTTAGCTCCCACAAAGAAATCATCCACCACATAGATTCAATAGGAATAAACATATAGTGTAAAGGGTATTGTAGCCTCTAGTTCAAATCAAGCCACTATAGAGGAAATTGTAGAAGGGGACATACACACATTTTTGTGGCATCAAAATCAACAACACAAAAAAAGAGAGTAAGCTAGTCCTTCCTTAATATGATGTTCACACTGTAGCTCCCTAAATTTCCTATACGAGTGCGCAAGATACAAATTCACAAGCATTAGTCAACACAGTCGAGGTGGATCTTGAGAAGCTACCATTATAGATGTAGATTGAAGGGGTGCACACACTTTAGGAAAATATTGGTGCAACTGTAGCATGATTGGCATAACAAAGAGCAACCTTAGAGTGAACATTGTGTAATCTTAAGTCTCAGATTGAGGATAACTGTCCACAACTTGTCACAGACATAATAGATGAGTAGGTAATGAGAAAACAAGTGTAACTAACCACTTTGGTTGGTAAACTCATGGATAATTAATGAGAATACGAGATTGTGAATAAATTCTAAGTGTAAGTAGTGCAATCAAAGGAAGAAGTGTAGGATGTAGTCCTAATCTTATAGGAATATGTCACGTTTCTCTAGTAGGCCAAAGCACAAGATAAACATGTAAATTTTGAGCTCCTCGATTGGAATACACAGATGCATGATACCATGATTGAGAGAAAGACTAATAGGGATACCAAAAATATGATGTAAGCGTAAATGTTAATGAAGACAAATGACCAAGAGGTGGAAAATGAATTGTATACATCATTACAAGCTCAAGATAATGTTAGTGACATGTTATGGGAATGGGAGCACAATATGTCATGCAATAATTTTGTAGGAGTATATGCACAATAAATGTATAATCGATTGGAAGTAATCATCCATGATATACAACATGCCATTAATATCTATAATCATGTTAAAAAAAATACTAAAGAGGATGTTTTGTATGAATTCATGAAAAAATTATCATAGTTGTAGATATATTTTGGCAGAGTAAATGAATCCCTTACAAGTTGGAACATGTACAAAATAGATCTAGAAATATTTCTACCCACCATGAAGACAATGAAGAATACTCCAAAAGTACATCTTCCTAGATATCATGCACTATAAAATCAAGGCAGTGCAAACTTTACAACCTCCATCTACCACACCAATAATTTAGCTAACCAAATCTGAGCAACGTGAGAAACAACAATAGGAAAAACAATAATTTTTTTTGGTTGGTAATAAATTTTAGAGTATCACTGTGCATTTTTTGTTGAATTTTTGTAAGCAAGTCCGTATATTTTGATAACCCACAATGATAATCTATGAGGGAGTTTCCACATATTAAAGACCCAAAAGGGTGGTCTATTGGAAATTATACTTAATTAAAAACTTGAATGTATGGTTAAGTAGTATGTAAAGTAAACAACTTCCTCTATGCCAATTGCGAGAAAATGATATCAGAGCGTAGCACAATCCAAATTTAGTAAGTCCTAGAAAAGTAGAGTTGTGATTCCTACAATAAAAATGCTCTTGGGTGGTGTGGGACACATAAGAGAGTTATGATTTCTTACATCTTGTTCATGGATTGACTTGTACTATTTTGGGGATTAAAAAATGGATTAGGATCCTTATGTAAATAATATGAATGGGTGGTATGGGACATTCAGAAAGATTGTTGTTGTTTTTTCCTAGTTCTAGTTTGCCAAATTTGCTTATTTTGGACATAGATATTTCTTATTTTAATTTTCTTATGGGAAAAATGAGTGTTTTCACGGATGTTTATATAGTCTAGGGAGTGACATTGATGGATGGGTTAGTTAACAAACTTGTTATGGATAAACAATTTTCTTCCAATAAACTCAAAGTATTCCTTCATGATTAATTAGATAGGAATATTTCATGCCCTGGTACATTTTTAGATTTCATTAGGAATGTGTACATATTTTTATCATAAGTATTTTGGCCAAAACATATATTCATTACTTTTATTATTTCTAGGATGTTATATTCCTACCATGTTCATAGGTCTACTAGTTTTTGGGGTAATTGTATAACAAGTGGTATTCTCTCTTACCTTATTGATTTCCCACATATTCCTTCTTGTGAAGCTTAGCGTCACTCTCACTTCATGGGAGGTGTGTGGGGATCTATAAGGCTCGTGGTTGGAGGAAAAAATATATGATGATAATATTTCTGTTGTGGTGTAGTTTGGCATCAATATGGATCTCTTGTGAAGGGCTAAAATTATGTTGCAATGATGTTTTGGTGTTTGTAATTAATGACATCTATTGTAATGTATATTGTGTAGACATGTAAAATGTCGACATGGTCATCTAGAAAATATTTCTCCAATCATATAATAACCATTCATCCCTAACACCAACCTTATAATAATTAATTATAAATTTAATTAATTATTAAATTATATATAACCAAACTCCAATTATTTCATATCCAGTAAATCTCATTTACACCCTTAGAAATATTAATACATTATTAATATTTCACTTATTACACTAACTCCCATTAACTATTTTCCACTAATTTAAAAATACTCACCCACCTACCACCTACCCTATACCTATCCTATGCCTAGCCTTTCCATATAATCACCCCACTAAGTGTAATTAATCTCACCTAATTAATCTCAACTAAAAGCCAAATGCCCCTCCAAATCTAGAGGCTTCTATTTCTAGAAGCCTCTCCATTCTTCCCTCCCATTTTCAAATAATTAAATAAAAAATACGCTATTCCATTAAATTTTTAATTCAATGGAGAGTTCTCTTGAATTCTAGAATTCTCTACATCTAGAAAATTTTGTCCTCTCATCCAATTTCAACCATTGATTTAATCCACCATGGCAAGATCTTAGCCATTGATTTCTACCTCCTCCAACTATAAATAGATGTGCCACCCTCCATGGAAAGCACCTTAGAAATTTGCAAGTAAATGATGCCCAATCTTCAAGCCATCTAAGCAATCTTCATAGCAATCTATCAAGCTCAATCAAGCAATTGATCAAGGGGAGGTGCTGCTGAAATTTTTCCAAGATCTGAAGCATCTTTACATCCATTCAACAAGAAAATCAAAGGAGAAAAACAAACTCATCAAAGGAGGAGAATTCTACTTGTAGGTAAGTATAGTAAATCACTTTTTCCCCTTCCTTTCCATCTTGCTCAATCTAAGGTAGTTGAATTATTGTGTTAGATATTGTTTTGAATTGATTTCATAAATCATTACATGTTTGCACACTAACATAATTTTTCATCTACATTTTGGCACCCACCATGGGGCTTACCCCCTAGAATTTCATTGGAATTGTTTGCATTAAGGACTAAGAACAAATTCCCCTTTAAACTCAAAATTTTTCTTTTTTGTGTTTCCGTGCCGTTTTAGTGTGTACGCCTTGAAACAATGCATTCATACCCTATAGCAACGCATTTATCTACCAGTTTTTGCTTTAAGTGTGCAAGAAAACCTTTAAGTGTGTTTTTACATCCCGTAGCGCGTTTTTCTACTTTCAGCACATTTATGTAATGTATTAGTGATTTTGTATACTAATACTCTGTCTATGAAGGATCGGCCCTTATGTGAAAACTATTAGCACGTTCATTCGCTCTGAGCACATTTATATCCTATATTAGTGCTTTTATATTCTGATACTATGTCTGTGTAGTTTTGGCACTTTTGGAACAATATCGACATGTTTCTCATAATTTTAGCGCGTTTACTCCCTGTTTTAATGCATTTATACTAACATTCTATTTATGTAGAGTTTAGTGTATTTGTAAAAGTATAAACATGTTTGTTAAAGTTTTGGCCCATATACCTCCTAAAATAGCATTTTTGATTGTTAACATCCTGTCTGTGCAGGTTTCCATACTTCAGCATGTATATCCTGAAACAATGCGTGCAAACCTGTTTTAGTGCATTTAACATGTAGTAGCGCATTTATCAGAATATTATATTTTGTCTTCATATTGACTAATAACCCACATATTTTGCTTTTTTGCCATGTTTTTCTGGAAACTAACATTCTATTTTTGTAGAGAAATTAAAGAAACAAGGGGAAACTCTGTCAGATTTGGCATTTATTTTGCATTTAATCTAACATTTGTGGTTGCAGGGTACCAATTATATCTAGACTACTAACCTTTTTTTTGCAGCCCGAACGGTCCAAGAATATTGGGGTTTTTAGTAAAACTACTAACCTTTTTGTTTTACAGGTTCCATTGTCAAAGACCCCCATTCAAATAACTCATTTTTGATTAAATTTGTGTGTTGTCTTTTTTATATTTTGTGTGCTTGCTTGTTTAAACCTAAAGGTGATGTCATGTATGCTCTCCTCTCGCGTCCTAGGACGATCTTCAGGATCAAAAGCGGTTAACCTTCCTTCCCTTTTTCTTTTGTAGGGGGTAACATGACATGGAAGTGACATCCACACACTTACCATAGTCCTAGGGGTCTCGTGACCGTGGGCTTCATCTCCATGCACGTAGACACACCTCATGTTCCGGTGGGGTATATAAATTCTTGGAGAGCTAAAATTATTGGCTAAGCTCTTACTTGTTTTAAGAGCAACATGAAGTGAGGGGCTTCCATGTCCCAACACCCAGGCCTTAGACAACATCCTTGCAACATGGATTTGGGCCCCACGTATCACAAGGTATATCAGGGATGCCCCTAGAGAGCTTGTTTATCCTAGAATAGGTAGCCTTCGGCCGCAACCAAGATATAGTGAAAGGGAAGGAACCACCAAAGATCAATCGCTAGCTGAACCCACATTGACACGTAAAGGTGGGCCAGTTCAGTGAGCACCACTGTCATGTGTGGTATTAAAAGTGAGCTATAACTTGATTGCAATCCCACTTGACTAGTTAGGATTGTGCATGCATGAGTGTACTTGTTTGGGTGTTTTGTCAAAACCAGTGAAATAACCCTCACACCAATCCTTGTAAATAAAACATACATCTATCATTCACCCATTTTTGACCATAACCTTTTGACCTCAATTTTTAAAAATATACAACATCATAACCCCCCATTACGTACTATTAATCTCACCCACTTCAATTATCATTTTCTCCATATAATATCCAAATTTTGACCATAAATTATTCCCTTAACATTATACCCACATTTTGTAAATAATAAATCAAATTTTTGTCACCATAGACTTTAGACATACACTACCATCATATAAATATTTTCTCATTAAACCTCTCACGTTAATACAAAAACATAAATCCAATTTTTTTAATAGAAAATCAACACTCTCATATTATTAAACAAAAATCATAATCCCACATTCATTCATCCTTCGCTAACTACAACCACACCTTTTCCACTTTCAAAACAAAACATAGTATCGTAAACCACATAAGACTTACCCTATTAATCACTTGGCATTTCCTATTGGCATCCTAGTCAATGTAGGTCTATAAGACTCTGAAAACCATACCAATCATATAATTCTCCCATCCCAAAATATTGTCATAACCTTATATCATCATACACATCCTAAACATCCTATTTATGATCCCTTTTGATACGATTGACCTAATCTTATTAATCAACATCTTGATAATAGACAAAATATCCTTATCATGTATCATATTCTTCTAAGCCCTTATAACAAGGCACATCCTAAGCCCTCTACTAACGAGGAACATCATTTTTCCATTCTCTCCCTTGAATTTCTTCCATCCTATAAGAAAGATTAGATTATTGAGATTATACATCAAATTTACAAGGAATTGTAACCCCCTTTTCATCCAGACATCCTTCACTCCAAAACACTTTCATCTCACACATCTCACTAACATCAGAATCTAATAGCACCTAGGCAAATAATAACTTGATACCAATTTGGAAACGAAGAAAAAAATAATCACCATAACATGAAAAAAATCTATTTAACCACAATTATTATGATGCCAATGCTGAAGAAAATTGACCTAGAGGAGAAGACAAAGAGACCATGGTTAACACTAGTAGTGACGATGACTCTAGTACCTACTTCACAGAAGGAAGAAGAAGAGAAATGCTAAACCACTTCATTGAAAAAATTAAATATTCCCTCTTACTCCAACTATATCACAAGGGGGAAAAAATTCCTTCGGATTACATTCACGACCAACTCCATAGTCTTCTCTAAGATGACAATGATAACATTGGCCATAAAGACCACCTTCCACACACCATCTTAATCCAAATCACCATCACATTGTACATGGACGAGATGGCAGAGAGAACCACCCTAACATATCCAAAGAAGTTGTATTATCCCAATTGCAACAAATGAGCAACCGAATTTCCCAATTAGCCTCCAAAATTGGTCCACAACCGCCCAATGATCACGATTCCCAACATTCTCAACCCAACTTCAATCCACCACCTCCCAATCCTCCAAAACCAACCTTGGAGCAAGAAGTGAAGTCTATGAAGGAAATTCTTCAAGGGTTGCAACTCAACACACAGGGACGACAGTATAAATTCAAGGAACTTTGTCCCTATCCTTTTGACCGTGATATCTTATGGGTCCCTTTTCCACCATATTTTGAACCACCTAAATTTAAAAAATATAAGGGAAAAGGAGATCCCCATGAACATGTTAAGGAGTTCTATATGTTTTGTCAAGAAGTAGCCTATGATGACTCCTATTTACTAAGACTCTTTTCTAGAAGTTTAGGTGGTCTAGCTTCATAATGGTTCCTTAGGTTGCCCAAAGGTTTTGTTACAATGGTCGTCGACTTATCAAAAAAAATTGTAAAACACTTTTCCTATAATGTAGAACATGATGTCACAATGATTGATTTGTGCAATACCAAAAAATGAAATGGTGAAAGTTTCTCATCCTTCCTACAATGATGGCAAGCCCTTGCTAGCTGAATTTCATGGCCCATACCTAAAAAACAACTAGTCACCATTTTTGTCTCTAATCTAAATCAGGAATTGGTATTTCATCTACAAGTCCATTGTGCAAACACATTTGACGACATCATTGAGAAGGGAATGCAAATTGAGAGAGATCCCTTATTGTAAAAGGCCTTATTAAGATATATTCTCCGTGATAATCACAACCAATCCAACCAACCTTCTACATCTGAAAAACCTAAATACTTTAATAAGAATAAGAATGTTTTCAACGCTAGAGTAATAACCACCAAAAATATCTAGCTTGTCCATACCACAACTGATATATCCATCCCTAAAGGAAAAATCTAACCTACCCAAGATATGAGGTGAACAAATATACACCCCCTTGGTGAATCTATGGAAACAATCCTTGATAAGTTAATTGCTACCAATATGGTTGTTTTTCCTCAAACTCAACCCATTGATGAGTCTTGACCCAAACCTTCATGGTTCAAAGAAAATGAATATTGTAAGTTACATAAAATCAAGGGTCATGCCACACATCGGTGTATGAAATTAAATAATTATATTCAAGACATTATTGATTGAGGTGAAATTGAAATAGAGGACAATGCTTCCAATTCTTATCAGAACTAGAAAATCAGGATCTATCAAAATCCCCTTCCTAATAATGGTCAAAACAATGCTTCTAACCAAGGTCAACAAAAGTCTAGAAGTAAACCCAAGTCATCCACTCATCATTCCAACCACATCAATTACCATCGTGTACCCCCTCCTTACATGTCACCTATCGGCCATATCCACCATTCTCCCCATCAAGTGGCCACCAATAAAATAAAAGGTCCCTAAAAAAACACCAGTGTGCTGTCACTACCAATAGGAACCGAGTGGTGTTTAAAGGAGCTTCTCCTTCCTCTTCCAACCAAACATCACACGCACAATATAATATCATCGAACAACTTGAGAAGACTCCCATGTAGATATCCATCATTGATGTAGCCTAGAATCCATTATGAAAATCCAGGTGCACTAGCACATCACCCAGCATGAGTTGAGCACTCACCTGAAGCACACAAAGGTACTAGGCCCCTCTTTAGAGTTGCTTGTGCAAGATGTTAGCATGATGAAGATAGAGCATATACAGATCCATAAATAAGCATAAACATTCCTCATGCATGACCAAATCTAGATCTTAAATAGTCATTAATTAAACAATAAATTTGTTCAAATTAACCATACAAGAACCAATTATAGTCATGTTTAACACCATTATCCATCCAATATACACCATTACATTAACATTGTAAAACATATAATCTTCTTACATTGCAAAATATTACCATAAGTTATGCGCGCATCAGTTCGAACATCATAACTCTACAATAAATCTCACACTCAGCATCCCCATAAACTACACATTTCACTACATATTTATAGGGGTGGGGACTTTCCCTTAACCACTTATGCACTTCCCAAAATAGATCGCGTGCTGAAAAATAACCATGCACCTTTATAATAATATGCACACATATAAGTGTGCTAATAATAGACATCCTATACTTAAATGAAAGTAGTAATCCTATTATTATCTCAAACTCATGCATGGTGCTTATCAAACACTCATTCCTAAATTATCATATGTGTGTCACACAAGTATTCATCCTGAAGTGTGCTTTGCACGCTTTCTCTAAAAATAGCCTTTATCCATGAAAACTACTAAGTCACGAATCAACTTGTTTTGGTGCATGTTTCCTTTCCTATCCTTCAGTGCCTTCAAATGTGCCTTGTTCCCACACGTGAATATTCTGTGTGCCTACTCCTTAGAATAATATGTCTTCTCAACATTACCCCACACTAAAGTACATTGCTGTCCCGAAAATAGGGTTTCTTTCTGGTGCTCCCAAATAATAAAGAATAAGAATCTAAAAGAATTCAAAGAATTATTGTAAAAAAGAATAAACATTTACTTTGTAACACCCTCCTTGTCAACTAGGAGGATCAACTCTAGATACTCTTTTTTAATCTCAGCCTCTAATGTCTTCTAGTCATCCAGTGCGGTCCTTGTCTTCTCTGAAATATATATGGCAATGGAATCCATCTCGTCCTGAGTAATATTTTCCTTTTCATTCTATAATACTTGGACAACATTGGCCATAACAGACATCATTCCCTCTAGAAGATCCATTTTCTACGCTAACAACTTCCCAATCTCATCTATTCTTTCCTAATGTGGGTCTTGGGTTGCTGCAAGGGCTTCACGCTTTTACTTTACTAGTTATAATCTTTCTGTGCACCCTATTTATTCATCCTTCATTGCCTTCAGAACTTCGTTATCTTCAGTTATGGTTATGGTTCTAATTACCAGTGCTGGTGCTACACAAATATTGAGAGCTTGGTTTACCTTCTTCATTTCATCCTTTAAAGTCTAGAGAAGTGCCTTGTAAGTTAAAATTTCCTAACCAAAGAGGCCCTTTTTCTCTCTTCTTCTTGTTCAACATCCTTTGGTGCGGACACTCCAAGTGGCTCATCTTCTAGCACCAAATCAACTAAGGTGTGCACATAATGCATTACATAAGGAAATTTCTCAGGTACCTTTGGTTCCAAATGAGGACTTGCCTTCCAAATGTAGTCACCAATATCCTCTACCATGCTAACAAAGGCCTTGTTCTTTGTTCACTCTCTTTCCTTCTCTGCCTTTAGGCATTATATCTCCTTAGTTTTATCCTTATTATCCTCCATCAACACTCTAATGGTGGAGGCCTTATCAATATTCCTTCACGCTACCTCAATAGATACCTTGACTAAGGCATTTCTGACATGCTCATCATACATAAGAGTGGGATTTATAGTCATGTGCATGATTTGGGGTGCCTTCTTCACTCTCATGGATACACAAGAATCCTCACATACATCAAAATATGGTTTGTCCATATGAGTCTGCATCGACCAGGATAGTTGCTTCCTTGCATGCATAGTGGCCATATCTAGGTCCATCAACTCCCACCCAGATAATTACTTGAGGTCTACTGTGCTATGAAACTGAGCGCAGATGATTTTTCTTGTGTCCTCACAATAGCCCATACTTGGCACCATGTACTCTTCACTTCTCCTCATCCTTGGCCCCTTTGGAACATGAGCACCAATGTTTGGAGTCAACCCTTCTCCCATCTGAGTTATAACTAGCGTGCTTGTTTACTCGTGCACTGTTTCCTCTACTTCCTTCACCCCTTCTTCTTCATCTCTCATCTCCTCATCTCTGAGATCCTTCATATCTTCTAGTTGCACTAGGGTTCTAGGCGTGCTCTCTTCTGAATCCTCCACCTCCTCATTAAGCTTTAAATTTCTCCCTGTCTTCTTCATAGGTGCCTCTTTCTGAGGGGAAATCCTAGGTGATATTTTTACCATATGTGGTGTGCCTACGCCCTAAGTCCTAGTTTAACTAAATACTTTTCTAAATTGGAACTCTTTAGGGACTGCATCTATGTCCAAGTCCCCTTCTACTTCTTGCGTTTGTGGTGGAGTATCAATGCGCTCATTCTCTACTCTGTTTGTGGGCTACCTCTGGCATCTATGATCCAAGCCTCCATTATCTTCATGTTATTCTTCTTCCTCATCCATCTGTGTGGGAGAGACATGATTTGGAGCTGGTACATTCTCCATTGTAATTTTACCCTTAGGTGGCCCTGGGAGCATAAATTCATTCTCCACATGCTTATTATTCTCCAGCCTAGGCTTGAGCAGATTATATATGAGCGCAGCTCCACTATCCCCAATAGGAAAAATCACTGGCTTGATGTTTATGACATCAGAAATGAGTGTCTCAATATAGGCAATCTGACCTGGATATACATATGTTTTCCTAAGAGTGTGGTAGTCACAATCTACCTTTTCTGCATCAAAGTTTAGCTAGCGTGCATCAATGAATCGGTGAACTGAAGCCTAGAAGTAGTGCTATGAAGGAATAAGGTAGTTTACACCATGGAAACCATGTCTTATCATTTATGGAAAACCACACAATGAAGGAATGTTGATACACCATGAATTGCATTGCCTTGCGTACCACCGAGGGTAACTTCGTCAGAATGTGCCACTCCTCTTCAAATGTTGTGCGAATTCAGTCCTACCACATTTCCAACATTTTTTTAAACATCTCACTCATTGACCCTTCATACAGATATTTCTCAAACCTCTTTGTGAGGGGATTCTTCTTTGTGGGGTATTCCCAAACTTTGTTCTTCGGCCCATCGGGCACTCCAATTTCTACAAAGACAAGAGATAGTAGGATAGTGCCAAAACTTATCTTCTCACTTATGTGCACTTCCTCAATGATAGTTTCTGTAATATAGCTAGCCAAGTTGTATATTTCTCCCTCTGTCATCTTCTTTACAATGTGCAGCCACATTGTGTTTACTTGTGACCATCTCTCTGGATCATTTAACTTTATGAGTAGATGCATGACTGCCTGTAATACATAAAAATTCTTCAATTTGTTTATGTCCATTTCGCACGGACCTTTGGAGTATCCTAACTCCTTACTGGTGGATATAACTACTACCTTATCAGTTAAATCACTTATGATATTTGTCCCTGTGCCCTTCATTCCTATTAATGTGGCAATCAGAGCTGCTGTAATCCTCACTCTCAGTCCAACAAAATAGAAAAAGTCCTAATGGACTCTGCTCATCAACCATTAGTATAAAGCCTCTAATTTTCCAAAATAAGGGATTTCATATAAATGATAAACTCCTACCTTCTTCAAAAACTTCTCTCTAACGTCATCATACACTAGCATATAGTTTACCATGCGCTTGTTGGTATTTTTGTTTAAAAACGCATCCAGTTCTCCTCTGTTGTCGGTGGTGCGATGGTGAATATGTGAATCCCAATCTTGACTGACTATCACTCCTTCTAGGTAAATTGCATCTCTAAAAAATTGCTCTCAAGAGCAATTTCAACCTCTACTTCTACCTTTTTCTTTCCTTTTGTGCCTGCTGCAGGTGCTTTCTTAGGTTTCATTATGAAAATCCCACCTTTTATCTTCTATGTCAAGTAAGCTCAAACACTAGCTTGAAATTTCATGCCCTAGCTCAAAACCGCATGCCTTAGCTCCTTTTCAATGCCTCTGCTTCACTCAAACCATTCACCAATGGGGACACAAGCCTCTTCTGCTCACAAATATGATCACCATGTCTGGTTTTGTAACTCTCTACACCTCAATACATTCGCTTGGCCCGGTCACACTTATCTCGCTTGAATACTAGTGATTGCAAAGGTAAAAATGAACTTGCATCATGTCCTTATATATATTTTCAAAAATTTAATGCATTTATCGCTCCTTCACCTACCAACAATCCTCTCATTAATTGACCATTTTCATAATTTCCGCGCAGTACATCTTCGTGCCCTAGCTATAACCTTCTAGCGCACATTTCTACCTTCTAGATACAGACTTCTCTTCCACGCACTTCCATGCACCGAGTACCTCACCACTTCACCTTCCCCTGGTAGTTTCTACGGCCACTGCTTACCTCACATTATACTGTTCCTTCATTTATCTCCATCTATGGTCTTTTTTAGAAGAAATATCCTTTCAAACAGCTCCTTTCCATGCTTGAATAACACCTGTAATAACTTGTTCTCATGTATACCTAGTTGTGAATACTAAATAACAACCACCCCACACCAATGGTATGTGCAGTCCTCTGTGCATAAAAATACTTCAGATTGTAATTAGCTTCTAGCGTGTAAACATGTTTATTACACAAAACACCAAATCAAATTGACAAAGAATAGAGATGAAGAAGGAAATAAATTAAAAGGAATAAAGAAAGGGAAACCTATTCTAAATGGCAACACAAGTTTATTACAAACACCAAGAAGACTTATTTATAGTAGGGCTTCAACCTACTCTTGTTGAAGTAACTGGGTAACCGTATTCCATCAAGCGCCTCTAACTAGAAAGTGCTTGATTCCAGTAAATGAGTGATAACATATGGTCCCAACCAATGCACTTTAAGCTTACCTGGATGGCGTAGAAACTTAGAATCATAAAGAAGTACCATTTTTCCAACCTTAAGCTTCTTATCCCTGATGTGCTTGTCATACCATGCCTTCTGCCTGTCCTTTTCCTATTTCTGACTCCAACGTGCTATGGTGCGCCTCTCATCTAACTGTATCAACTTGTCAATTATTTATTCTAATTCTTTCTCATTATATAGACCTCCAACATGCATAAGACATAAAGAAGGTAACATGAATTCTATAGGAAGAAATGCTTCTGTGCTAAACACCAACTGAAAGGGTGTGGCCTTATTCAACCTCTTGTAGGTTGTTCTATATGCCCAAAGTATAATAGAAACTTTATCATCCCAATCTTTCCTTCCTTCATCACAATTTTTTGTCAAGGTCTATCTCAATATCTTGTTGAAGGCCTCAATAGTCCCATTTACCTGAGGGTGATAAGGTGTAGTATTTTGGTGCACAACCATAAAATCATCCAATAGTATCCTGATAGTCTCATTCAAAAAGTGTGTACCCCTATCACTTGTCAAGCTCAATGGACATCCATACATAGTAAGAACATTTTCCCATAAGAACTTGGCTGTTGTATAATCCTTTTTAGGTGTTTCTTCTGTGCACCTTGTAAGATAATCTGTGAAAGTGATGATATAGTGCAATCTAGTTCTACGCGCAGCTGGTGAAATAGAACCCACAAAGTCTATAGCCCATTTCGCAAATGGCTCTACACTAGGAATAAGTATTAAAGGCATTTCATATATTTTCCTAGGTTTACCAAGGTGCTGATAGTGATCACACACCTTACAATACTCTTTACAATCCTTGTACAGGGCCTCCCACCATAATCTAATGAGTAGAATCTTGTGCACAGTAGCATCACCTATTTAGTTTCAACCTATAATACGGCCATGAGCCTCTTCCCTAATATCCATGTTCTCATGCTCCAATACACACCAATGTAATACTTCATCTCAACCTAGTTTATATAAATCACCAATGATCAACATAAATGACGTTGCATGAGTTGCAAGTTATTTCATCTCTAAGGCTTTCATTCCTTTTGACGTCATACATGTGTGTAAAAAGATAACAATATCCTCCAATTCTGAAGGCGCATGATGTAACCTATACAACTGTGCATCTGACACTGTATCTTCAATTGTTTGTGCATCCTCCCCTGAATGAATCCTTGATAAGTGGTCTGGGCTAGAATTAATTTTACCTGGTTTTACCACAACTATGAAATCAAATTCTTGGAATAAGAGTACCCATTGACATATGCACCCCTGTAAAATGGGATTTTTTACCAAATATTTCAATGCCATGTGATTATTATAAAATACAAAAGGTGTTGCTAGCAAATACTTTCTAAATTTGTGTAGTGCGTAGATCATTGAAAAGGCCTTGCACTCTATTGTTATATAATTCAGCTTTGTAGGAGTCAAGTTTCTACTAGAAAAAAAAATAGGATGATCCATAATACCCTCTCCAGGTTAAGCTAACACCGTGCCAATGGCCATGCCAGAGGTGTCCACATGTACGTGGAATGGTTGGTTCCATGAAGGAAAATGTAGAATAGGCACTGTAGTAAGTCTCTCCTTTATTTCCTCAAATGCACCCTACTGCGGTTCTCCCCAATAGAACATCCCTTTTCCCTTTAGTAACTCTTCTAGGAGTGTGACAATATTTGCATATCCTTTGATAAATTTTCTATAATACCTTGTTTGACCCAAGAATCCATGCACCTCACTCTAACTAGTAGGCTCTTCTAGGCCTACAATAACTGCAATCTTAGCTAGATCCACTAACAAACTTTCCTTACAGATGATGTGCCCTAACAAAGTGCCAAAAGGTGTAGCAAAAACACAATTCTTGATGTTTAACTATCTACATTTTTCAAACATTAAGTGCAAGTTGTCACAATGATCCTTAACAAGTCCATACATCGTCCAATCATCCAAATAAACTTGCAAGAAATTGTGAATAAAATCATGGAATACTTGAATAACTATGCATGAAAAATATAACATACACATTTTTCAAACCAAAGGGCATCACAATATATGAAAAAATTCCCCATTCAGTGGTGAAAGTTGTTTTCTCTTGATCTTCCTATGAAATTCTAACCTGATGATACCCAGAGAATACATCTGTAAAATAATAAATTTCACACCCTATAACACCTTCTATCATTTACTCTGTGAAAGGCATAGGAAATAGATCAATCACGCATGCAAAATTGAGTTCCCTGTAATCCACACAAGTCTTAATCCAACCATATTTCTTTATACTGATTACCATGGGGCTAATCCTTTCTGATTCTTCTAGGGGCTTAACGATGCCAAATTTCAACATTTTGTCAATTTCTTCCTTAACTTTTATGCGTAGGTTAGGGTTCATCCTGTAAGGTCTCTTCTTGACTGGGCGCACACCTTCCTTTAGCTTGATTTTCATCTCTCCTAATGAATCATGCACTCCTTTAAATTCATGGTAGCCATTAGGAAATAAGTCCTAAAATCACATAGTAACTCAATTATTTTTTCCACTTTAGAATCAGACCAATAATCCCCAATTATTTCCTCCTTAGGTCCAGCCTCCATGCCAATGTTCACTTTCTTTGTCTTCATAGGTTCATGATAAGAGAGCACATTTTTATCCGCACTATCCAACACTTCGCACGTACCTACTGAATGATCTATATCCAAATTGTCTATTTCTTCATCATCTACTATGTATACACTCTTACCTTTTTATTTTTCCAAGCAAGCGCACGTAAGTAATGTGGTATCTATCTCTTCTATTTCATCATAACGTGCTTCTGAGTCTCCCTCACCAAATAAATCCTAAATGAGTTTTTCAGCCTTTGCACTATAACCCATAGTTAATCACTTTATAACACTTAACGCCTCTTCCATCAGAGGTTTAGTAGAGAAGTAGTCAAATGTCTAGACCATTCATGTAATAAAATGATACCAATTTTAAGTCTCCCTATGTAGTTCCACATAAACATACCAAGCGCGCACACAACCTTGTAAAGTAGAATGAAGTTTGTGCACCCACAGTGAAGGTGGTAAAGCTTCCTACCCCTCCGTCCAGAGTCTCTCACACTACTGAATGTGGTGCTCAACATGTTGATTACCATGATATATTTAAATTTGAGTAGGCATGTTGCTCCTGAAAAAATGAATAGTTAGAGAAATTATGACCTCATTCCATTCTATAAGGTTATCCCTGTAAACCATCCACCAACGTGCTGCTGTCCCGTGCAAGGTGTAAAATAACATATTTATCCTTTCAACTTGATTTGTCCACTGCTCCTTCATGGTGCACATGAATATTGTATTGTCTCCTTCTCCAGCGTACCAAGGTACAGGTTGTTACCGATCCTCTGAATACAATGGGATTTTATTCTCCACACAAATGCACTTCTTACTTCAATAGTACATTAGAGGATGGTTGTAATGGAGGTATTCCCATCTGTACCCATGCATATAAAGTAAGCACATTCACTTTTGTGCTTGTGTCAATCAATATATTACTTAAAAGACATCCATCCACAACAACATTCAGAGTGATCTCCTTGTCATAATCCAAGCTACGAGGGGGAAAATTAGCATTCAGGATCTGTAATCTATTGTCAATACCTCTGTTGGTATCCATATTTAATCTCCTTCACAACTTGAACAACATCATGAATCTGCACAAGACACTCAAGGATAGATAGATGTTTTGTATGTCGTTTGTATCTGGGGATCACACCTATCTTCTTGTTTGCATTCAAGAATTGAGGGAGTGGATAGCACCTTCATAAGGGTTTTGATCTAACCCTCACTATTTTAGGTTGTGCCTATCAACCAAGGTAAGAGAACCTATATTGCAGCCCCTATATGGTAAGGAGATGGAGATATCCTTATATTTTTTGTATGATGTGGAGGAGGCTTTTTGAAAACATGATCAAATATCCATTATCCAAACTCAAAGGAGCTATCACTACTAAATGATGGAAATGTTCTCAAAGCAAAGCTAGAGCTGCTAAAGACATGATAAAACCCCTGATCAACTTTGTGCATTTTTGTGAAAGGATTGAATTCTTTTGTGGACACACAATGCAGATGAGCAGGGGTATTATAGGTAGGATGAGTTAGTTTAAAATGAAATTATGATGAGAGATCTTGGGACAAGAGTAGTTAGGAGTCATCACCTTCTTTGAGAAACTTTGCAAAATAATTACATCACCTAAACAACAAAGATATTTCAATGAATTTGAAGTGCTCTTTCAACAAGGATGTGTGCACATATGGATGCCCAAATCTGCACTATTCCATACAAACTTTAATAGCCTGCCACAAAGGCTTGAAGCAAAATATCAATAAAGCATTAAGAACCCCTTGTTAGATCATGTCCTAAGGTACACCCAAAGGTTTACAAATACCCTCAGTTTGCAAGGAAGGTAAGATGAATTTAAATATGTTTATCTCCACTCAAATGAATGCTCTTCTGAATGGAAGATTGCAGATGCCTTCAAACCCTCTATAAGAAATGAGACCATGCATGACCAATAAATATCCCAAACACAAGATTGCAACATGAGCATGAAATATAAATTGAAAACATACTGAAATACAAGTGTATGCAAGCTTTGCCAAGAGATAAAACCAGTTAATCCAAGAATTTGATCAAATATATCAGCAAGGGAATGTTATTTAGACAATCTCAAAGCTTGTTGATGGCTTTACAGCTGAAACCAACTCAACATGATGAACATTTTATGCAAACTGGAATCAAAATGGCTCTCAGGCAGTTTCTCAAAAAGGAAATGGACTTCTTCTAGTTTTCCCTGTGAAAATTCTTCTCTCTTCTCCAAAATTCTCAACAGACCTCTAAAAATGTTTCCAAAACTACATCATATACCCTCTGCCATCTTGGATCCTTGCATCCCAAGCAAATAATATGCCAAAGGGATCAAATTTGTTACAAAACCCTATCCATTTGATGAAAAATGATATAAAACTGTGAAACAGCTTGCCAAATGCCAGAGATGCAACAAATATTTTAAAATATTACATGAAATCGGATCCTTATCCATCCTAGGGTCAAGTTTTTGGCATTCCACCATGCCAGCATGCATTTGCAATCATTTTTCACCTTTTTCCCTCATCATTTTTAACTCTGCAACTTTTCATTTTTACCTTTCACGTGTTTTTCACGGGATGAGAAAAATATCTCACGAAAAACACTATAGGGCACCAAATCAGCTCAAATAAATGATTCCATTGTGTTCAAAAGGCTGAAGGGATGTAGATTCATATAAAATTTCATGTGTTTTGGTGCAAAAATGACGATTCCACACTTCTTGGAGCTCCAATGGCGCCCAAAAAAATGAAAATGCACAGCTATCGTTGATTAAAATCAACTTTAAATGCCAACCCTCCACGTGGCAGATCCAAATCCTCTTTAAAAGTTCCCAAATTACCTTTTTTCCTTTAGATAAGGTGGGTACACGTGTCCAAATAATGATTGGGGCGGGCCCCCAATCCTAAAAATGCATTTTAAACCCCTTTTTCATGCCCTCGGGAAAATTTTGAAAATTTTCCCCGCGAGCCCCTAGATATGCCACGTGTCCTCTCTATGGGTCCCTCACCAAAACCGCGAGCCAATTTGATGAATTTTACCACATTTTTGAAAAAAAGGATAACTTTTCTAAAAATTCTCCGCACCCCTGAACGCCCGCTGCCACTTATGCCACGTGGCGGTCTTCCTATTCGCTGTCGGAACCGACCCCTCCTTTTTTCCTTTACTCCTCCGTGAGTCACAAAATCCCTTGTGGGCCTGTGCTTCTTCCTTTTACCTGTTTGAAATATGCCATGTGTCATCCCCTGATTGGATGTGGGGGCACACCTCCAAATTTTCCCGTGGGATTATTTTTCACCTTGAGATTTTTCGCCAAAATTTTGCAAAATTTTCAACTTTCTCTCCGCTCCAAACCTCCGCCAAATTTAGGACACATGTCCTATTTTTATTGGACACGGGCCTATTCTTCATTTTTTACCTCTTTAAACATAGAGGCAAAAAATCACAAAACTCCTCCTTTGGCCTCCTCCATTTTGCCTTTTGGACCATGTCCATCCCTTATTTGTTGCGGGCCTTCGGGAAAACATTTACATTTTGAAGTTAAAAACTTCAAAGTCTTTAAGAACTTCCGCCCCTCATTTCATCCCCGCATACCTGTCACATTATCATTAGTGTGGGCCATCGAGGTTCAAATTTTTCTTTTGAGGTTTTGAGCCAAAAATTCAAAAAAATTCAACTCTTCGCTCCCCTGCTTGACATCCCTGTGCCACGTGTCACCCTTCCATTGGGTGTGGGTCTTCAGGACCAAATTGTAACTTTAACATTTTGAAGTTAAAAGACTTCAAAAAATTTCCATAAATTCCACCCATCCATGCTGACTTTCTTGGACACATGTCCCATCCCATTGGGTGCACGGGCCCCCAGGCAAATCATTTCCCTCTAACATTTTGAAGCCAAAAAATTTCAAACTCTTCCAAGTTCCCCCCCTTTCCAGTCGACCTCCCTGGACACCTTTCCAATGGTTGTGTCACGAGCCAAAATTTTCCCCTGACACCCCCGAGCCAAAAAAACACCATTCCAAGTCCTTTACCATCCGCTGGTGGTCATCATGCCATTCGGGCCTTCAGGTAAAAATTTAATTTTGAGAAATTTTTCCAAAATGGAAGAAAAATTTCTAAGTTACTTCCGCCCACCGCGCCAATCCTTGATTCTCCCATCAGGCCACGTAAGTCACCTTCCCATGTGGAACTACAGGGCGCGCGGGCCAAATTTTTCTTTCTGACATCCCTGAGCTAAAAGTCATCATAAAACTTTCCCAAGTCCTTGACGCTCCGTCTGTTTGACCTCCCTATGCCATGTGTCGTCATGCCATTGGGCTGTGGGCCTTTGGGCAGAAATTTGATTTTGAGAAATTTGTGAAAAATGAAGGCAAAATTTTTTAAGTGACCTCCGCCACTTGCTGCTCCATCTAGACCAATCAAATCATGCCACGTAGGCACACTAGGCAAAATGTGGGGCCATGGAGCAAATTTTCCCTTCACCAAAAATTGAAAATTTGACAAGTTATAACATTTTTTCCAACCACACCCGGCCAATGAAGCCTGCCATGTTAGCATAAATGTTTGCAATGATAAATTTGACGGGTAGCAGATGCCCGTAATGCCCGTCAAAATGCAAAAAATGTCAGGGGATGCCTCTAGAAATTGAATTTTTTTTACAAGGAAGGTAGAATTTTTCATTTTAAACCAACTGAATCATCTTTTGACATCATTTATGACCTTGGGATTGGGGAAACACTTGCAACAAATTCAGGATTTGATCAATTTTGAGCTCTTTCACGATTTGGCAAAGGAGAAAATGGTACATCCCGTGAAAATGAATAAATCAGGGCACAAATGGGGGGGAGAACTTGGATTTTATTTCAATTTAGGGTAGAATAATTACAATGAGGGAATTTTGAAAACATTCAACTAGAAAAAACTGAGTTACATATCTTCAACTCAAGCCACAAGAACATTTTGGAGTAAAAATTCGAAAATGGAGAATTAGAGTAAAGTGTGCAAACCCATAAATTACACCAACATTGGCTCTGGTCTGGGGATGGGCACTCCCAGCGAGTGCCATAAGAACAAGACATAGAACAAGTGCCAAAAATCCATTGGGCAAGGAGTCAAAACATGCAGAGCAGCCCTAAAAACTAGAATTTCCACCAAAAACAGATCGAGAAAACCACACCAACAATGGTTTCCAAGGACAAAAGGGCAAACCACAAGCCAAGAAAAGCAAGAACAAGGAAAAGACAAAACAACAACAAGGGCTAGATAAAATGTACAATTTGTGCATACCTACTTTTGGGATTTAATCCAAAAAGTGTTTTAAATGTCTGCCATTAACAGGAAGCTCCAAAAAATCCCCATCCAAATCCTTGAGAAAAAATGTATTTTCTCCAATCCTGATATCAATGGCATAAGGGCCCATCCATAGAGCATCAAACTTGCCATGCTTGCCCTTGTCTTCATGCCTACTATCCCACAACAAAACCAGATCTCCAACACTGAAAGCTCTAGGGGTGACCTTCTTATCAAATAACTTCTTCAATGTCTCCCTAAACCTGACATGCCTTTGATGAGAATATCTTCTTTCTTCATCCAACTCAATGATCTGATTGATTCTTGATTCATATGGGCCATTTTCTTGATCTTCCAACTGCTGGGAAAACTGAAAAGTGGAAAGTTACAGGTCTAATGGTAGCAATGCTTGAGTTCCATACACCAATTCAAATGGACTTTTACTGGTTGCTCTTTTTAGAGTTATCCTATCAGCCCAAACTATAAATTTCAACTGTTCTCCCCACTTCTTCTTATTGATTTCCAAGGTTCTTCTAATGATCTTGAGCAAGTTTTTGTTAATTGATTCAGCTTGCCCATTCCCTTTTGGGTTGTAGTTTGAAGAATAGGTTAGATTTATCCCATATTCATTACACATTACCATCAAAGGCTTAGCTCTAAAACACATAACATTATCAGACACAATCTTAACTAGAACCCCAAATCTGCATATGATATGATTCAACAAGAAATCCATTACGACTTGGTGTGTTGCCTTTCTAGATGGAATTGCCTCAACCCATTTTGTAAAATAATCAGTTGCTACAAGGATCCATTTGTAACTAGCACTGGAAGGATCTGAAATATCACCAATAAAATCCATTCCCCATTGTTTGAAAGGAGATTCAACTGATATAAGCTACAAAGGAAGGGAGCATGAAGCTCTTCAATCTTCTTAAAAAATGTTAGCAACTATCACACCTTCTAACCAACTAGTTTGCATCTTTGAAAAGAGTTAGCCACCAATAACCAACTCTTAAAATATTATGTGCCATCACTCTCCCAGCAAAAATGTCCTCCACGAACTCCCCCATGGAAATCAGCAATCAACTTGGGAGCTTCATCTTTAGTTATTCATTTCAAGAGGACACCATCAAAGTTCTTCCAAGCCAGACCAATGTCTGTTATGACATATTTCTGAGAAGCCAACTTGAGGGGTCTTTTCTGATTTTTACTTAAGTGACTGGGACAACATAAGTTCTTGAGGTAATAGATCACATCCTTGTACCACTCAGAATTCATCAATTTGTCAAGGAGATATTCCATTTCTTCCCCTAGCTGATTTCACTTCTACATTATGCAAATTACTCTCAGCCATAAGTTTCGCAAGACCTAAACCTCTTACCTAGCTTTATTGTTTGGATATCCATATCATACTCTTGTAATTTGTTAACCCATCTACATCTCTTGCTTGATATCTCCATGTCAGATAGGATTTCTTTAACCATGGTGTGGGGAACATAAGCAACAACCTTTGAACTCAAAATGTAGGGCCTGAAAATATTTGTTGCTTTTACTAATGCAAATGCTTGTTTCTCCATAATTATGTACCTCAATTTAGTTGCTTGTAAAACCTTCCTAAATAAATCAATAGGCCTCTCAACTCCATTTTCATCCTTTTGTAGCAAAACTGAAGCAATAGTAAATTTAGATGCAAAAGAGAATATTTGGAAAGGCATCTTATAGTTTGGAGCTGCCAAAATAGGTGCATGCTTGAGTGCATCCTTTATTCCTTCACAAGCTTGGATGGCAGCCTTTTCCCACTTAATAAATTGATCCTTTCTTAGCATGCTTGTGATTGGAAGAGTAAACTCAGCAAAATTGGAGACAAACCTTCTAATAAAATTGATTTAGCCAAAGAAAGATTGAACACCCTTCTTGGTTCTTGGTGCAGGAACCTTGTTGATTGCTTCCACTCTCTCAGGATCTATCATAACACCTTCTTTGGAAACAATATGCCCCAACAGCTTGGCTTTTGGCACACCAAAATGACACTTCTTTGGATTAAGTGAAATTCCATACTCCCTACATCTGATTAGCATCTTCTCTAGGTGTTGCAATGGTTTACTCGCTGTCTTGAAAAAATAGTCACATCATCTTGGTAAACTACAATAAACTCATTGATAAAACCAACAAAGGCAACATCCATTGCCCTCTGAAAAGTAGCACCAACATTCATCTATCCAAAATGTATCCTTACAAAAACATAAGTCTCCCAAGGAGTAGTGAAGGCTGTCTTAAGTATTTCTGATTCTTTAACAACTACTTGATTGTATTCGGAGAAACCATCCAAAGTAGAAAGCATTTCTAACCCTGTCACAAGCTGTAGCATATTCTCCATGTTTGGCAAAGGATAGTTGTCCTTCATAGATGCTTTGTTTAGATTCCTAAAATCCACACAAAGTTTGATATCTCCATTCTTCTTTCTAACTGGCACAAGGTTGGCAACCCAAGAAGAGTATCTAGTAGGCTGAATGATGCCACCATCTCTCAATTTCTTCAACTCTTCTTGCATTATCATGGAAAGTAGTGGGTTAATAGGCCTTTGTTTTTGTCTAAACGGCTTAGTCTTGGCCTCAAGGGGAATCTCATGCTGAAATAAATATTCTCTATATGCCTTCAGCTCTGAATAAGACCAAGCAAGGGAGTCTTGATATTTCTTTACAAGTTGGGCATAGGATTGTTTTTCTTCTTTGCTGAGATGACTGCCCAACTAGATCTTCCTGGTTTGTCTTTAGTTCCCAAGTTATGCTCTTCCACATCCCTTGAAGCAGACATCTTTCTATTAATGATGCAATCAACATAGAAATTAATATGCAGAAAATATTACAGATCTCAAATAAAAGTGCAGAATAAATAACACAACACAGAGAGACAATATTTAACGTGGTTCACCCCAATTTGGGCTACGTCCACCAAGAATCACTTGCTCAGATTTTATTACAAGCCTCCACTCTCTCAATACAATACCCAGATCCGTTTGGAGCTATGCTCAACAAACTCTACAGAATTCACACCCGAATTCAAAACACATCTGTAATACATTTTCTTGTACATCTATCATATGCATAAGACCATATAAATAGACAACTGCTTAAGCAGTTTTACAAAACCGTGGGTATCAAAACAATGGGGGAAAAACAAAACTGTCCCATAAACCTATGGGAAACCGAAGAGGCAGTTTTACAAAACAATGGGTACCAAAAAAACATGGGCCCAAAAACAGCCCATAACGGTTACCCATTACCCATGGGTTAATAAACCACCCATGAAAATTTGCTTCGGGGGCTTCGCCCCCGAACCCCCTCCCAGGGGGGCTTCAGCCCCCCGCTCAGCGGCGAGCGGGACCACCATAAAAATACCCGAGTGTAACACATAGAAGGTGTACCACACTCTAACATGAAAATAGGCTCCACAAACATAACAATCTCCCACTTGGAGACTAATTTCCACTCTGAGAAAGCTTCTCAACCCTTCACTGTCATCCACGAAGGCCAACCAAAGCTGAACATAGCTTTAGTTTATCCCTTGTGACCACCTTGGTCATCATGTCTGCAGGATTCTGACTGGTATGAATCTTCTCCAACTTCAACTTATCTTCCTCCAAAGCTGTCCTGATGAAGTGATATCTCAACTGTATATGCTTCGTCCTGGAGTGGAAAGCAGAGTTCTTAGATAGGTGTATAGCACTCTAACTATCACTATGCAGCTTACATTCTTCCTGCTTATGCCCCAACTCCTCAAGCAATTGTTGTAACCAAATCATCTCTTTGCTTGCCTCTGTGGCATCAACATACTCAACCTCCATGGTTGACAAAGCCACCAGCTTCTGTAGTCGTGAAATCCAGCTCACTGCTGTCCCACCTACAGTGTAAATATAACCTGTCATGCTCCTCCTGCTGTCTACATCTCCAGCCATGTCTGAATCTACATAACCACGTAAAGTGGTGTCTGATCCACTGTAGCACAAAACTATCCCCATGGTCCCTCTCAAATACCGAAGGATCCACTTTACTGCTTGCCAATGCTCTTTACCTGGATCACTCATAAATCTACTCACAGCTCCCACTGCATGGGCAATATCAGGCCTAGTGCACACCATAGCATACATCAAACTGCCAACTGCTGATGAGTAAGGTACCTTGGACATCTGGTTTCTTTCCTGCTCTGTCATGGGACACTGCTCCTTTGATAACTTGAAATGGCCTGCCAAAGGAGTCCCAACCGGTTTAGCATCCTGCATGTTAAACCTGTCCAATACCTTCTTAATGTACTCTTCCTGAGATAAAGTCAACTTCCGTTCCTTCCTATCCCGAGTTATCCTCATACCAAGGATTTGTCTGGCTGCCCCCAAATCCTTCATATCAAAGGATTCACTTAGCTGTTTCTTGAGTACTTTTATTTCCTGCATGTTTTTACCTGCAACCAACATGTCATCAACATACAAACACAGGATAATATAACTTCCATCCTCAAATTTCTTTGTATACACGCAATGGTCAGAATGACATCTAATATAACCTTGCTCCATCATGAAGCTATCAAACTTCTTATACCATTGACGTGGAGCTTGTTTCAAGCCATACAAGCTCTTCTTCAGTTTACACACCATCTCCTCTTTACCTTTGACCTCATAGCCCTCTGGTTGCTGCATATATAGTTCCTCCTCCAAATCACCATGGAGAAATGCAGTCTTTACATCTAACTGTTCTAAGTGCAAGTCTTCTGCTGCCACTATTCCAAGAACAGTTCTAATAGAAGTCATTTTTACTACAGGAGAAAATATCTCATCAAAATCTATACCTTGTTTCTGTGCAAACCCCTTGACCACCAACCGGGCCTTATATCTTTTCTTTCCTCCTTCTTCGTCTTTAACTCTGTACACCCACTTGTTCTGCAATGCTCTTTTGCCTTCTGGTAGCTTCACCAAATCCCAAGTTTGGTTCTCCATGAGAGACTTATGCTCCTCATCCATGGCTTGCTCCCACTTCTTACTGGCATCTACCTGCATTGCTTCATCAAAGCTCTCTGGCTCTCCACTATCAGTGAGTAATAAATAATAAAGAGAAGGAGAAAAACGTTCAGGTTCTTTTCTTACCCTAGAAGACCTCCTCACTGTAGGAGTTTGGGGTTCCTGTTGAGTCGGTTCCTGAACTGATTCATGGGTCACTGTCCCATCCGGAAGATCATCTACCACTGCATATTCTTTCTTGGATTCTTCCCTATTTTCCTGCAACTGTTGCTTATACATGACTTTCTCATTAAAGACCACATCCCTAGACCGAATGATTTTCTTGTCCTTAATACTCCAACATTTAAATCCAAAGTCATCACCACCATAACCAATGAAAGTACATTTTTCTGATTTAGCCTCTAGTTTGGTCCTATCATCCTTGTCTATATGAACAAACACCTCACATCCAAAGACTCTAAGAAATGAATAATAAACTTTCTTACCATACCAAGCCTCCTCAGGTATGCCTCCATCCAAGGCACTTGAGGGTCCTCTGTTTATCAAGTACACAGTTGTGCTCACCGCTTCTGCCCAAAAAGAAAGAGGCAGTCATGCATGTAACCTCATGCTCCTAACACGTTCCATTATTGTTCTGTTCATCCTTTCTGATACCCCATTCTGCTACGGAGTTCCTGGAACCGTCTTTTGCCCTGCGGATTCCATTCTTAGAACAATAGTCATTAAATTCATGGCTGCAATACTCCCCTCCATTATCTGACCTGAGACATTTTAGCTTAAGACCTGTTTCATTCTGTACTAAGGCTTTCCATTTAACAAAAGTGTCAAATACATCAGATTTGTTTCTAATACAATAAACCCAAACTTTCCTTGTTGCATCATCAATAAAAGTAACATAATAACTTGAACCCCCAAGAGATGATACCTGAGCTAGCCCCCACACATCAGAATGTACCAGCTCTAACTTACTCTCTTTCTTTGTAGGTCCAACCTTGAGAAACCTTACTCGCTTCTGTTTCCCATATATGCAGTTCTCACAGAAATCCAAACCTGTTTCTGTATATCCAGGAAAATTCTTCTTTATGATGTTCATGCCCTTATGGCTCATATGACCGAGCCTATAGTGCCATAATGTTGTATCTACATCTGAAGCCACAAGATTACAATCATTAGTACTATCAGTGGTTAAATACAAGGTTCCAACCTTCTTACCTCTTGCCACCACAAGAGCACCCTTGGTAACCTTCCAAGAGTTAGCTGTAAATATCACAGTACAACCATCACTTCCCAATTGCCCCGCCGATATCAAATTTCTCCTTAATGTAGGCACATGTCTGACATCCTTCAATAGCCATGTATTCCCATTCTGCATCTTAACCTGAACAGAACCTTTTCCAACTATACTGCAAGGCTCATCATCACCAAGAAAAACATGCCCAAAATCCCCTTGAACATAATCAACAAAATAATGCCTATGTGGAGTAGCATGAAAAGAAGCCCCTGAATCTAAAACCCAAGATTCAGTAATATTATGCAAAGAAAGAATCAAAGCATCCTGACATACATTACCCGATGCCACATTTGCCTCCTTGTTTTCTTCCTGTTGTTTCTTCTTATCCCGAAGCTCCCAACAGTCCTTCTTTGCATGCCCAGGCTTTCCACAATTCCAGCATACAATCTTGTTCTTGGATTTTGACCTTGCCCGATCTTTTGATTTTCCACGGTTTCCTCTATTCTTCTGTCTCCCTCTAGTTTCCACTGTCAAAGCATTCCCTGAAGTAGAAGATTCCCCAGAGCTTTTTCTTCACATTTCCTCGCTTAGAATCACCCCTACAACATCCTCAAACTTCAACTTCGAGTTAGCTGGAACCGAGTTACTTACCACCATTACCAGGCTATTCCAACTCTCAGGTAAAGAGCACAGAATTAATAAAGCCCTAACTTCTTCATCAAATTCTATTGTAACCGAAGCTAGCATATTCACAACCGTATTGAAATCATTTAAATGATCTGCTACTGAACTATTCTCAGACATCTTCATATTAAACAACTTTTTCATTAAAAATATCTTATTAGAGGCAGAGGGTTTTTCATACAACTTCCCTAATGCATCCATTAGATCTTTTGTAGTCTTTTCCTTTGAAACATTAAATAATACCGAAGATGCAAGACACAGCCGGATTGTCCCAAGTGCCTTCCTATCCAGCAAATCCCATTCCACATCTGTCATACTCGAGGGTTTGTTCACCTTCTCAGACAGCGGAGTATAAAGATCCTTTTGATAAAGGTAATCTTCCATCTGCATCTTCCAAAGACTGAAATTCTGCCCGTTGAATTTATCAACCCTAGATCTTCCATCATCTACCATAGCTCCCACTCAAGATAAAAACTTTCCCTGTGATTCAACACTTCAGCAAACCAAACCAGGCTCTGATACCAATTGTTAGGAAATAAGAGATAAAATATGCGGAATAATCCCTCACAGAATCACAACAGTAGAAATTAATATGCAGAAAATATTACAGATCTCAAATAAAAGTGCAGAATAAATAACACAACACAGAGAGACAAGATTTAACGTGGTTCACCCAATTTGGGCTACGTCCACCAAGAATCACTTGCTCAGATTTTATTACAAGCCTCCACTCTCTCAATACAATACCCAGATCCGTTTGGAGCTATGCTCAACAAACTCTACAGAATTCACACCCGAATTCAAAACACATCTGCAATACATTTACTTGTACATCTATCATATGCATAAGACCATATAAATAGACAACTGCTTAAGCAGTTTTACAAAACCGTGGGTATCAAAACAATGGGGAAAAACAAAACTGTCCCATAAACCTATGGGAAACCGAAGAGGCAGTTTTACAAAACAATGGGTACTGAAAAAACATGGGCCCAAAAACAGCCCATAAAGGTTACCCATTACCCATGGGTTAATAAATCACCCATGAAAATTCAAGCTTCGGGGGATTCACCCCCTGAACCCCCTTCCTCGAGGGGGCTTCACCCCCCGAACCCCCACAGCGGCGAGCGGGACCACCGGTAAAAATACACCTAGTGTAACACATAGAAGGTGTACCACACTCTAACATGAAAATAGGCTCCACAAACACAACAAGTTTCTCTACCTTCATTCATGCACACCATTGGTTCCCAATCAATATTCTGACCAGAAAACTCTCCTTGGCATTGTACGAATCTCAACACTTGTGCATCATCATCAAAAATCTGCCAATGTTTCACATTATCCAGGACAGCTAGCCTTGTTAGAACTTCAACATCATATTCACAAAAAGGTGAAATGGTGCAATTATAAAATTTAGAACCAAGGACAGCCAGCTTATCAACAGCAACATTAAGACTTCTACCATGGTAAACAATGTTAAAGGAATCAAACATTTCAATCAAATCCCAAACATCATGCTTATATTGTCTCATACGCTGATTTTTTGTGGCATATAACTTTCTTACTTGCTTGAAAACCAAATCTGAATATCCTTTGGCAACAATATCCTTTACTCCATACTTCCATGCAATCCTTAATCCCAATAATAATGCCTCATACTCAACAATGTTGTTAGTACATTCAAAATTGAGCTTACAAGGAAAAAGGAAACTCTTCTAAACTAGGGGAAACCAACACTAAACCAGCACCATTTCCAACTATGGAGCAAGATCCATCAAATAGTAATGTCCATGGAGATCCTACCATACAAAGGCACTCTGATTTTTCCATCTTATTCTCTTTTCCATCAATAAGCTTCAATGAAATTGTCAACATCTACATCAGCAAACAACACTTCATAAGAAGCATTGTTGGGATCTTCAATCAAGTGTAACATCTTCTTTTCACCATAGAGTTTGACAAGGATGCCCTCAATGAGAATGGTGGCATAGGACATGTCCATTTGAACACTACCACCAACACTTGCAGCCCACTTTCTTGAAAAAAACATACCCCATTTGGCAGGGAAGTCAACAATTACAACATCAAGTTTTAAATTCTTACCCGGATAGGCTGTAAGTTGCACCACTAAACCATTCACATAACCAACAACCAACACTTTCCTTGAATTCATGGCTGTACACTTTCCATATGCTGTTGTCACCTTGATATCCAACTCATTCATAACTTCTAGAGGCATAACATTACATGATGCACCGGAATCAAACATGCAATTGTGAAGCAACCTACCTTTTATGAGCAAAGTTGTGAAGAATGGATCAACATTCAGTTGGGAATCAACCAAGGATGTCCCCAAATATACTTTAGGTACCTCTCCAAGATCTTCCATTGGTGGTGGTGTTTCAGGGCCAGCAACTTTGAAGAGGACTCTCAACAACATTTACATTTCTGCTTGGTATACTCTTTTCTTCTTTCAATCCCAAGTATTCAAAAGCTTTTTTCTTGTGTTAAGGAATTCTAAGAAATTCAATAATGGGAACACTCACTTTAATTTGGCTCAATACCTGGGCTATATCATATGGAACATTCTTTGGCAAAACAACATTGGAAGGGAAACAAGAAGGTTCATCAGATGGAGAAGTATTCTTGGCAGCCTGGGCATGGAGGGGATTGATATTTTTACATGGGACAACAGGGTTATTAGCAATTGTTTCCCTTCTAGGGTTATCTTTGGGAATGCTTGTGAGCAAGGGCATATTTGGCTTGGCTTGAGGACAAGCTCCTCTAACAACTTTACTTCTAGTATTGTACTCCTTTTCTTAACCAACCACAACATTCATTAACAATTGTCTATTTTCCTCTGAAGGAATACCACCATCATACTTCTTGATCATTAAAGCCCTTAGGTATTCAAAGTCATTATTAGGAATTTCAAAGGCTTGGACTACATCTACATCATGAGTTTGAAGAAGAGAAAGAAATGGTACCCTCTTTATGCAATCAAAAAAGGTTGCAACAGTCCTTGCACTTATCACATCTGTTGATGTTGTTTCTTGTTGTGAGACTGAAGAGCTTCCCATCATACAAATGTCATCATTCATTTCATTCTCATTATCATCATCTATATCTTTCTGGTCCATTTCACATGGCAGATGAGGAAGAAAACATCTGTCACACCAATCCATATCAACAACTTCTTGAACAACAACAACTCTTGCAGTCAAAGAGTCATGCACCACTCTATTTTCATGTGCTTGGGGTTGTCTATTTGTAGATCCAATTAGCCCTTTACCTCTATCATCTTGTCTTTGATCACCCCTAGGATGATTGCCAAATCTATCATGGTTTTGAGTTCTTTGCTGTCCTGGTGAACTTTGTCCAATTCCTTTCTCAGCTCGGGCTAATTTGTAGGAAATTTCTTTGACAGCCCCTGCCAAAGTCTTGACAACATCCTCCAAATCAACACCCTTGCTAGTTTGAGGCTTGTCAGGGTTTATCAGCTTCACACCATCCCTCTTAAGTGGTTTACCAACAGCTTTAATATTATTTTCAATTTGAAGTGCTATGGTGAAAGCTTGCCTCAAGTTTGTAGGATTTTTGTCTCTCAAGTAATAGGCTGCCTTTTTATCAAATGCATCTGCATATTTGATCAAGCAAGATTCATCACAAGGCCTCAAAATTACAGGCAGCCTTCTCAATGTCTTATTAAACCTTGTATTGAAATCATGAACGGTCTCATTAGGGTTCTTCTTGATGTTCTCAAACTCGGATAGAAGGAACCTTGGATCTGTTTTGTCTCCATATTATAATCTAAATGCATTACTCATCTCAGTCCATGAATCAATAGAGTTATCAGGCAGAGCTTTATACCAATCTCTTACATCTTCCTCAAGTGTATGGATAAACAACTTGATATACACATCCTCAAATTCTATTTCAAAGTCTTCCATCATGTTAACAAAGAGTTTGAGATGTTGATCTCCAGTTATGGCATTGTTACCTTGGAATTTTGATAACCTATTTCTCACATCCTGTGGGATAACATTTGGATAACCATCCATTCCTCCAAAATTTATAGGACCAAAGGTGTTTACAACAAATGGAGGTCTAGGTTGAGCCATATTGTTTGGTGGGGGTGATCTTGGAGGTGAAACAATCTGATGAGGAGTAGTAGTGGGTCTGATTGGAATAGATGAATGATCTCTAAAATGACAACCCCCCAAAGGCTCTCTCTCTTGATAAAATTTAGCAAACTTAGAAACCAAGGAGCAGATTTAGGAGCAAGTTTTTTAAATACACAAGAAGGTCCCTCACCTGATGGAGAATGAAAATCAACAAGAAGATTGCATGAATCAGATCTACTTGAAGAGGAATTATAATCTTCAATGACATGTTGTTCTCCTTCAAATTCAACTATGGGGATTCCTTTCCTTGTGACCAAATCACCAACCACTTTCCACACTCTTCTTCCTTCTAGTTCTGAGCTTCTTAATTCGGTGAGAAACTTCTTAGAAGAGTCCTTGATGAAGAGGGATCTCCTTCCCTCTAGTTTGACAGATTTAAACAACAAGTTTCAAATGATAAAAATGTGTTAGATAACTGGTATTTCAAGATCCCAACAGCATGGAGTCGCCACCAAGGATTTTCACCTTAGTTGTGTAACAAAGTACTAAAAAATATTCTATCAAATGCATGCTATACTGAAAACTTGCAAGGATTTACAAATCATATTTTCTTCTTCTTAATTCAACCAAAAACAGTGCATCCAAATCACATAAACTACTGGTAGATAAGGAGAACATGCTGAGTTTGAAGTCTTTCTTACCCAAAACATCCAGATTTGAAGTATGAAATGATATCTCAAGAATATAAAAGCTCAAATACTTGATCACACAAATGCTCAAACCTTTCAAGTACTTCAAAACCACCAAGAAATTGTAAGAACTCCCTGGAAACGTCGCCACTCTGGGTGTTGGTATCCAGATTTAATCTCCATCACAACTTGAACAACATCATGAATCTGCACAAGACACTCAAGGATAGATAGATGTTTTGTATGTCATTTGTAGCTAGGGAGAACACCTATCTTCTTGTTTACATTCAAGAATTGAGGGAGTGGATAGCACCTTTATATGGGTTTTGATCTAACCCTCACTATTTTAGCTTGTGCCTATCAACCAAGGCAAGAGAACCTGTATTGCAGCCCCTATATGGTAAGGAGATGAAGATATCCTTGTGTTTTGCATATGGTGTGGAGGAGGCTTTGTGAAAACATGATCAAATATCCATTATCCAAACTCAAAAGAGCTGTCACTACTAAATGATGGAAATGTTCTCAAAACAAAGCTAGAGCTACTAAAGACATGATAAAACCCTGATCAACTTTGTGCATTTTTGTGAAAGGGTTGAATTCTTTTGTGGACACACAATGCAGATACAAGGGTATTGTAGGTAGGATGAGTTAGCTTAAAATGAAATTTTGATGAGAGATATTGGGACAAGAGTAGTTGGGAGTCATCACCTTCTTTGGGAAACCTTGCAAAAGAACTACAACACCTAAACAACAGAGATATTTCAATGAATTTGAAGTGCTCTTTCAACCAGGATGTGTGCACACATGGATGCCCAAATCTGCACTATTCCATACAAACTTTGATAGCCTACCACAAAGGCTTGAAGAAAAATATCAATAAAGCATTAAGAACCCCTTGTTAGATCATGTCCTAAGGTGCACCCAAAGGTTTACAAATACCCTCAGTTTGCAAGGAAGGTAAGATGAATTTAAATCTGTTTATCTCCACTCAAATGAATGCTCTTCTGAATGGAAGATTGTAGATGCCTTCAAACCCTCTACAAGAAATGAGACCATGCATGACCAATAAAGATCCCAAACACAAGATTGCAACATGAGCATGAAACACAAATTGAAAACATATTGAAATACAAGTGCATGCAAGCTTTGCCAAGAGATAAAACCAGTTAATCCAAGAATTTGATCAAATATATCAGCAAGGGAATGTTATTTAGACAATCTCAAAGCTTTTTGATGGCTTTACAGCTGAAACCAACTCAACATGATGAACATTTGATGCAAACTGGAATAAAAAAATGGCTCTCAGGTAGTTTCTCCAAAAAGGAAATGGACTTCTTCCAGTTTTCCCTGTGAAAATTCTTCTCTCTTTTCTCCAAAATTCTCAACAGACCTCCAAAAATGCTTCCAAACTACATCATATACCCTATGCCAACTTGGATCCTTGCATCCCAAGCAAAGAATATGCCAAAGGGATCAAATTTGTTACAAAACCCTATCCATTTGATGAAAAATGATATAAAACTGTGAAAACAACTCGCCAAATGCCAGAGATGCACAAATATTTTAAAATATTGCATGAACTCAGATCTTTATCCATCCTAGGGTCACTTGTTTTACATTCCACCATGCCAGCATGCATTTGCAATCATTTTTCACCTTTTTCCCTCATCATTTTTAACTCTGCAACTTTTCATTTTTTACCTTTCACGTGTTTTTCATGGGCTGAGAAAAATATCTCATGAAAAACACTATAGGGCACCGAATCAGCTCAAATAAATGATGCCATTGTGTTCAGAAGGTTGAAGGGATGTAGATTCATATAAAATTTCATGTGTTTTGGTGTAAAAATGATGATTCCACACTTCTTGGAGCTCCAATGGCGCCCAAAAAATGAAATTGCACAAGCATCCGTTGATTAAAATCAACTTTAAATGCCAGCCCTCCACGTGGAAGATCCAAATCCTCTCTCAAAATGCCAAAATTACCTTTTTTCCTTTGGATAAGGTGGGCACACGTGTCCAAATACCATTGGCATGTCCCTCCAATTTTAAAATTTGCATTTTAAACCCTTTTTGATCTCGGGAAAATTTTGAAAATTTCCCCATGAGCCCCTGGATGCGCCACGTGTCCTCTCGTGGGCCCTACCAAAACCGTGGGCCGATTTGATGAGTTTTGCCACATTTTTGAGAAAAGGATAATTTTCTAAAAATTCTCCATAGGCCCGAACGCCCGCTACCTCCTTATGCCACGTGGCGGTTTCCTATTGGCTGCGGAGCCGACCCCTCCTTTTTTCCTTTACTCCTCCGCGAAGTCACAAAATCCCTTGTGGGCCCGCATGCTTCTTCCATTTTCCATTTGAAACATGCCACATGTCGCCCCCTGATTGGATGCAGGGGGCACACCTTCAAATTTTCCCATCGGGGCTTATTTTTCACCTTGAGATTTTTCGCTAAAATTTTGCAAAATTTTCAACTTTCTCCCGTGCTCAAAAACCTCCACCAAATTTAGGACACATGTGTCCTTTTTTTGTTGGACGCGGGCCTATTCTTCATTTTTTACTCTTTAAACATAGAGGCAAAAATTTCAAACTCCTCCTTCAAACCCCTTCCTCCATTTCATCCCCGCATACGTGTCGCCTTCTCATTAGGTGCGGGCCATCGGGTCCAAATTTTTCTTTGAGGTTTTGAGCCAAAAATTCAAAAAATTTCAACTCTTCGCCTCCCTACTTGACATCCCTGTGCCACGTGTTGCCCTTCCATTGGGTGCGGGTCTTCGGGCAGAATTGTAACTTTAACACTTTGAAGTTTAAAGACTTCAAAATTTTCACAAATTCCGCCCATCCACTGTAAATTTCTTGGACACGTGTCCACTTCGTATTGGTTGCGGACCCCCGGGCAAATATTTTCCTTTTGCATTTTGAAACCAAAAACTTTCAAATTCTTCTAAGTTCCCATCTATTCCTGGTCCTCCCTGGACACGTGTCATCATGCCATTCGCTACGGGCCTTTGGGAAAAAATTTAATTTTGAGAAATTTTTCCAAAATGGAAGAAAATTTTCCTAAGTTACTTCTGCCACCCGCCAATCCTTGACCAATGACCAATCACATCAGGCCACGTAAGCACATCCCTGATCTCCCTGTGCCACGTGCACCCTCCCATTGGCCATGGGGGGAAAAAACTTGATTTTGAGAAATTTGCAAAAATGAAGGCAAAAAAATTTTAAGTGACCTCCACCACTCGATGCTCCATCTGTCCAATCAAATCATGCCACGTAGGCACAGTAGGAAAATGTGGGGCCACGGAGAAAAATTCTCCCTTCGCCAAAAATTGAAAATTTGACAAGTTATAACATTCTTTCTGACCGCACCCGGCCAATGAGAGCCTGCCATGTCAGTATAGAGTTTAAAATGATAAATTTGACTGCCCGAGAGGATGTCAAAAATGTGAAAAATTCAGGGAATGCCCTAGAAACCTAATTTTTTGACAGGGAAGGTAGAATTCTTCATTTTAGACCAACTGAATCATCTCTTGACATCATTTGTGACCTTGGGATTGGGGAAATACTTGCACAAATTCAAGATTTGATCAATTTTGAGCTCTTTCACGATTTGGCAAAGGAGAAAATGGTACAACCCGTGAAAATGAATAAATCAGGGCATGAAATGGGGGGGAGAACTTGGATTTTACTTCAATCTAGGGTAAGAATAACGACAATGAGGGCATTTTGAAAACATTCAACTGGATAAAACGAGTTACAGATCTTCAGCTCGAGCCAAAGGATGTTTTTGAGTAAAAATAGAACATGGAGAAATAGAGTAAAGTGTGCAAACCCATAAATTACACCAACAACACGTACATAAATTATATTCAAGTTTTCCTCACTCAAAGGTTCAACATATGACATAAATTCCCATATGTTAAAGGGATAATAACTCTTTCTTCCTTATTTTCACAACTTATATATCCCTTGTTGAACCGTAGATCAACATTATTTGCATAGCACCAAGGGCTCCCAAGTAGAGGCGAGAAGCTGTCTCCTTTTGTAAGTGCTAAAAACTCAAAGTCCCCAGTGAAATTGGCCCCTTGTATAGTAATGAATGCATCTTTTAAAACTAAGATGAGAGTGGCCTTAGTTTGATTAGCCATAAACAACACATTAGAGGATGGCTGCAATGGACGTCTCCCTCATCTGTATCTATGCATCCAAAATAATCACATTTACTTCCGTGCCTATGTTAATGAATATATTTCTCAAGAGACATCCATCCACAACATCATTCGGAGTGATTTCCTTATCATAATCCAAACTATGAGGGGGAATATTAGCATGCAGGATCTGCCATCCATTCTTAATACCTGTGCGTGGATTGTTTCCCTTTACCCAATTACCTAGTAATGGAATGATATTCTCTTGGCACAAAATTTTGAATACGTCTTTCAAGTCATCAATATATGATTGGACCGTCTCTACTTCCTTCTTTTGTTCCATCTTCTGTGATTTCTCCTTTAAACACTATGTTTCACCCTGAAGATTTTTGAGTATCTCCATGGTTTCCTAATAAAACTCCTTATGATGTGCAAGATCTAGGTACCTTGCATGTAAAAATTCCTCCTTAGTGATGGTAGGATTATGCTGTAATGCTTCTCTAGTGCACGTAACTTTAGTGCATGTAGTGCTTCTCCTGTGATGGTAGGATTATTCACAGGTAATAACCTCAGGTACCAGTGCCAATTCTGGAATCCACTGACTTTCCACAACATGCTATATTCTAACCATCCATGCACCCTTTTTCTCCTGTTTATGCTACTTGTTAAGATGCTCATAAAAGTCTGGGAATTCCTCATAGTTGTGATTCTTCCCACAAAAAGAAACAAGTAATATTCTAAGGACATTCATGCCTGTAGTGGTTAGGGGATCTGCATGTAAAGAACATTCCAGCGAGGGAACTCACCTCGTCCACCACCATGGCCTCAGCCTCCGAATCCACCATAGTATCCCTGCCATCTGCCACGACCTCATTCAAAGTGCACCTCATTCTGATCATAGTGTGCTTGAGTGTGATCATGATCATGGTCCTCACCTTTACTTTTAGAGTTATCTGATACTCCTATTTGTTGCACACTAATATCTATAGCATAATGGATATGACCAATCAACCTATAGTCTTCTGTATCATGAGTCATGTACCTTATTATTTTACAATAACAAGATATATTCTTCCTTATCACGCATTGTAGTAATGGGAAATGGATGACATCATGGTTCACATGACATATCTCACATTCTAGCAATAATGAATGCACTGATGTGGGGGGACAACTATCCTTAGTGTGCCCTTCCACTTCACAATATATACACTAAATCACAGTGTGCATCTCATGTGCTGAATTAGCCGATAGTTTCTCCAACTGCTTTGCCATAGTTGCAATCCATCCTTCCACAAATGGGCTTACTCTAGTGTCTATAATTCCAATTGCCTTAGTGTGCATAGCTGCTTCAAGTGCCTCACGCGGGTTTGTATATGTCTTATGCGATAATGCCATCCTAGAAGGTGTGATCAAACCCCCAACAAAACTAATGTGAATGTTGGCTTGCATGAATATCATAAGAAAGTTTAGACAACAGTGTTTTGAAATAAGCATCATATTCTTGAACCCTCTCAGTAGTGCCCTGCTTAATATCATTGAGTGTGCTTATACTGTTCTGCTCAAACTCAAGGATATAGAAATCTTTAAGGAAAACATTTCGTACTGTTGCATAATCTACGCAAGTCTAATCGAGGTCAAAATTCTTATACTAACTATGTGTGCATCCCTGCCATATAGTGGAAAACTAACTGGCCTTGCACTTAGAAGCCATAATCCCTTTTGCACGCCATAGTTTCTCACACATGTGCATGTGTTCAACAATATCCTCTTATGCCTCTATACTCTAGAATATGAAGTGACATCTCCATGTAAATATTTTGGGATTGGTGTGGATCGTACCCACCTGATCCAGAACCTCCTATGTTACCTCTTCCTCCAGAACCACCTGATCCACCATAACTAGAGCCACCTATACCCCCTGATCCTCCATCGGTAGCCGGAAGCAGATCAGTGGATATACTACCTTGTGTCCCAATAGTGATACTAAATTTAACTCCTACAGTATGCAAAGTGGTACTACTCATAGAAGTGAGCCCAAAATTTTTGCATGCTTGAGTTATGTGCTGACGATGTGCCTGAAAAGGTACCTCCAAACAACAAAGAATACGTTTTCCTCACCATAGATGTACTTACTATCTGACTTAATCCTACTTTAATGCTACCAAAAATAGCTTGCTGAATACTGGTTGTACTAGATATTAGAAAACCAAGTGCAAGGTCTAGGTTACCAGGTAGATTTAGATATATGCCCATGACCCATGTCATCTCTACTACTAGCACACTCCCATGTGAGGTCCGAGGAGGGTTCCCTTTCATGCTTTCCCAAATGGAGGAGTTCTAGATGCTCCTAGCTCCTATGCCTTTTACATGAGCTCCAAATCCTTCATGAGCCATCTCTCTCCTCAACACCATTTTCTCTGCAATATCACGCTACTTATCTATCTTCCTCTCATGCACCTCATTATACTTAAGCCACCTTTCTTCTCTCTGCCTTTCTTTTGCTAGGTCTGATATCCTTCACCAAACCTTCTCCTTCCCCCGTGCATGGTGGGGTTTAGCTAGCCATAGGTTTTTCTTCCAAGTTCAATCTTACCATCAAGATCTTGATCACTAGTGGAATGCCTTGCAAATAAGTTCCCCTGGGCTAATGTAAAAACTGGAACTTTTCTACCTCTGGGAAAGAATAAGTGGAAATTGAGTACTCCAAAATATAGCTTTTCAAAACACCACTAAACCAAGTATCCACAATGTGCATCCAAATCAGATCACCATCATAAAGGGCCTAAAATTATTCCTACATCTAGACAAGTGTGCGATACCTCCAATTCCTTTTAGAAGTATAAACAACCAACCACTCGTACAGTTCTACTAGTAAGATAGCAAAGAAGATATCATACAAATAGTCATACAGATTCTGCTCCACTCACATCCATGTGTCTAACTCATATCCTGTGTTGAACCTATGTGTGTACTCTTCTTATAGATATTTTATCCACTCCTCAACAATTTCTAGAGTCAACTAGTATGTCTTCATCGCAAACCATCCTGAAAACAATTGAAAAAGAGGTCCTGATAACGGAACCAATGATGCAGCCTAGAATTAAGAAATACAAACCTAGGCATGCTGACACATCACTCAACCTGAGCTAAGTGTGCACCCGAAGCATGCAAAGGTACCATGCCCCTCTTTAGAGTTACTTGTGTAGGATGTTAGCGTGATGAAGATAGAACATATACAAATCCATAAATAAGCATAACATTCCTCATGCATGACAAATCTAGATCTTAATAATCATGAATTAACAATAAATTGTTCAAATTAACCATACAATACCAATTACTGTCATGTTTAACAACCATTATCCATCCAATAGTATGCCATTACATTAACATTGTAACAACATATAAGCTTCTTACATGCAAAATAAGTACATAATTTATGCGCGCATCAGTTCCAACATCATAACTCTATAATAACTCTCACACTCAGCATCCCCATAAACACACAGTTCACTACATATTTATAGAGGTGGGAATTGTCCCTTTACCATTATGCACTCCCAAAATAGATCACATCTGGAAAATAGCCATGTCCGTTACAATACATGCACACATGGTAAGTGTTAAAATATAAATCCCTTAATTACTGGAAAAGTACTAATCTATTATTATCTTGACCTCCATCATGAATGCTTATCAAATGCTTGTTCCTAAAATAGCATTTTCAATGTCAGAAAGTCTCCTATCGTCCTATAGTTAACTGGAAGAAGTAATCCTATTATTAACTCAAGCTCATGCATGGCACTTATCAATCGCTCATTCCCAAAACATGGTTTGTGTGTTGCGCAAGTCTCCATATCGATGTGTGCTCTACATGCTATCTCCAAAAATAACCTGTATCCATAAAAACAGCTAAGTCCTGAGTTGACTTGTTATGGCGCACGTTTCCTTTCCTATTTTTTGTGCCTTCAAATGCACCTTGTTCCCATGCACACATCTTTATGTGTATTCTTCTCCTTAGCACAATATTATGTTTGCTCAACATTACCCCACACTAAAGTACATTACCATCCTGAAAATGGGATTATTTCTGATGTTCCCAAATAATAAAGAATAAGAATTGAATGAATTCAAAGAATTTTTTACAAAATAATTGATCTTTACTTTGCAACTTTCTCTTCTTCAACTGGGAGGATGAACTTTGGATATTCACTTTTAATCTCAGCCTCCAACATCTACCAGTCATCTAGCATGGTCCTTGTCTTCTGTGAAATGTCAGTAACGATGGCATCCAACTCATCCTTAGTAATCTTTTCCTTCTTATTCTGTAATACGTGAAAAACACTGGCCATAACAGACATCATTCCTTCTAGAAGATCCATATTATATGCTATGAGCTTCCCAATCTCATCTATTCTCTCCTTATGTGGATCTTGGGTTGCTGCAAGGGCTTCACGCTTCTGTTTCAATGTTGCCAATATTTCTATGTACCCTAAAGTCTCATTCTTCATTCCTGCTAGAACTTCATTATCCTCAACTAGAGTTCTGGTCCTTATTACTACCTCTGGAGCTGCACACAAATTCAGAGTTCGGTCTACTTTCTTCAGCTCATCCTTTAAATTCTGGAGCAGTGCCTCATATGTTGAAATTTTTCTGATCATAGAGGCCCTTGCTCTTCTTGTTAAACATATTTTGGTGTGGGCATTCTAAGTGGTCCATCTTCTAGTACCAAATCAACCAAAGTGTGCACATAATGCATTGCAGAAGGAAATTTCTTAGGTACCTTTAGTTCTAGATGAGGCCTTGCTTTCAAAATGTAATCAACAATCTCCTCTACCATGCTAACGAAAGCCTCATTTTTTTTCTGTTCTTGCTCCTTTTCTACCTTTAAGTGCTATATCTCTGTAGTTTTATCCTTGTTATCTTCCATCAACACTTTATTAGTGGCGGCCTTATCAATATTTCTCCACGCCACCTCAGTAGATACCTTGACTAAGGCATTACTAACCTACTCATCAGACATAATTGTGGGCTTTATGGTCATGTGCTTGATCTGAGGTGTCTTCTTTACTCTCCTTGAGACATAAGAATCCTCGCACACATAAAAAATTGGTTCGTTCATGTGAGTCTGCATGGACCAAGATAGTTACTTCCTTGCACGCGTAGTGGCCATATCTGGGTCCATCAACTCCCACCCATATAAGTCCTTAAGGTTTAATGTGCTATGAAACTAGGCGTGAATGATTTTACTTATGTCCTAATCATAGCCCATACTTGGCACAACATATTCTTCACTTCTCCTCATCCTTGGCCCCTTAGGAACCTGAGCGCCAATGTTTGGAGTTGGTGCTTCTCCTATCTGAGTTGTAACTATGCACATATTTGTTGTTGGTTTGCATAATTTCTTTTGATTCTTTCACCCCTTCTTCTTCATCTTTCATTTCTTCATCCCTAGGCTCCTCCACATCTTCTGGTTACACTAGAGTTCCAGGTATGCTCTCTTTGGAATCCTCCACTTCCTCATAAGCTTCAACTTTCTCCTTCTTTTCTTCTTAGGTGATTTTTTCTGAGGGGAGAGTCGAGGTGATCTTCTTATAGGATGTGATGTTCCTATGAATTGGGTCTTGGTTCTTCTAAATTACCTTTTAAACTTTTGCATGTCAGGGACTACATACACGTCCAAGTCCTCCTCTCCTTATTGCATATGTGGTGGAGTATTTGCATGCTCACTCTCCACTCTGTCTGGGGGCTGCATCTGGACACTATGGTCCAAGCCTCCACTATCCTCATGTTCCTCTTTCTTGTCTATCTCTATTGTGTTACGAATATATTGTGACATTATTAATAAATTGTAATATTATTAATAATGAGTTTATAGAACCAATATTAATAATATAGTTGTAATAGTTAGTATTTGTATTTGGGGTGAGTTGTGAGAACAACTCACTTAGCTATTTTGGTGTGTGAGATAATAAAGGGATGTGTGAGATATTAGGGGGTAAGTCTAAGATATTCATGGAGAGAGATATGAGGGATTGAAGATGAAGTTTGACTCCACTTTTGTAGGAGATCAAACACTATAAAATGTATTCTCCATCTATGTAAATCCATCCCTGATGAATTTAATATTGTATTTTTATAGTTTGTTTTTATTTTATTTTGTTTAGATTATTTCTAATAATCTGGACCAAATTTATTATTTGGTATCAGGGTGGGTTACATATCTAGTTATTATTATGTAGAATTAGAAGAAAATGAAGGTATAGTTGTGTCTCTCCATCACCATTGCAGATAATATTTTATTGATGTGCGAGAGTAGTCTTATTGGTTTTCATGCGAATCATCTAAAAATGTTACCTTAGTAAATTTATAGTTAAATTTACCATGGATTCATTAGCCTAGCCTCTTTCATCAATCTATGACTACATTATATAGATCTAATCTGTTAGCCTACAGATCTTTATTTTCCATGGGAACAAGTTTATTTCTACATGTGAAGACAACATTTTGACATCCATTTCTACTCGCAACCCCATGTGTAAATATGAATCCATTTGAATTTACTACCATTCTATGTCATTGCAATGATATTGGTTTTGTAATAAAAGCATGGTTGACCCATCATGTGCACTGGTAGAATTACATGGTGTTGATCATCTCTATACTCAAAGGTATATTCCCACACCAATTATGATCCATAAAATAGAAGAAATTCCAGGAATATTTGTCTTCTTCTAGATCCAACGATTACGTATTCTGTAGACCTCAGCGTTTCTATGGAAGCTAGATGTCAGTTTGTATAGATCTACGTTTCTAAAAATTGAAATAGCTGGAGAAAGATATCTCAAGATAGGGATTTGAAATTTTCACATGAAAGCTCCAATTTATGTCATTTTATGGAGATATACTATTCTCATTTTCACTTCTTTCCCTCGCTAGGTCAGAAAAGAACTCCTATGTGACCAAGATATTTATTATTATTTATTGAGTTTTGTTTGTTTTTTATATCTAGTAGTTGGTTTAGGTTTTATTCATTATTTTAGGTTTTAGTAACATGTTCCTTTAATTCTATTGTGGGTATAGGTTTTTTAATATATTAATGGTATAGATAGTCATCTAGTAAAATTAGTGTCTATTGTCATCATTTTTGTTGTTATTGTCATTGTGATGTCAAAAATAGTTTTTTAATGTTTATAGTTCATTAGTATTGTCAATCAAAAGAGTCAATTCATTATTTTCATGGTATTTTCATTTTTTGTTGTCAAATAGTCTTTTTGTATTGTAAGTTGGAAATCCAAGATTAAAAGTGTCGAAAAATTGTCAAAAGTGCTAAAAAAATGTGATCATTGTAAAAGTCAAATAGGTGATTTTAGGTGTTTGGTATCACAGTGTCAGGAGTCAATGTTAAAATATTGTAAAAAAAAAATTCTTACAGGTGCATTTTAGTGTTACCTGATGTCCAATTTTTTGGAAGAATAAGATCAATAATATTACAGTTCTGATGATTTTTTCGATGACTTCAAAGAAGGAAAATGTGCTACCCCTTGACCCCACTGGGGGCAGCCACCCCCAGACCCCCGCTTTGGAGTTTCAAAACCAAAGTGAATATTTTTTGGGAAGATGCATCGAAAAAAGGTGGTGCAAATTTGAGATCCATGTTCCAATCTGCTGAGTAAGTAGTGATACTGATGGAGAACAGAGGAATTAGAGGAAGGAGGTCAATCAATGACCTCTCACCAGCCGTAAGCGATGGGGCAACACAATAGTGTTGTGGCATTTCATTATAAGTTGTGTGTTTATTTTCTACAAATAAGAACAAATAATTTATACCTATTCATCTATTGTAATAAGTGAGCTCCTGCATGAACAATATTTCCTACATTTTCCCTTGATGTTAGAACATTGCAGAATATCAGAAGCACCAATGTAAGTTAATTTGTGGATCTTGAAAAGGTGTTTGGAAGATCCAAATTAACCACATGAGGTGGACACTTGATGGTTCCTATCACGTTAAGGTTTGTGGTAAAATTGTTTAAAACCATGGAAGGAGAGTGCCTTTCTTTTGATCAAGGTAATGAGCCAAGTTGGGCATGCCACATGGGTGAGCATACTACAGATAAGCATGTGAATATTTTTTTACCATGTCAACATTAGGGGGGTGTAGATTGGGAATTAATAATGTTAACAATATGGGAATGAATGTTACAAAATATATAGTGACATTATTAATAAATTGTAATATTATTAATAATGAATTTATAGAACTCATATTAATAATATAGTTGTAATAGTTAGTATTAGTATTTGGGTCAGTTGTGAGAACAACTCACGAAGCTATTTTGGTGTGTGAGATATTAGGGGATAAGTCTGAGAGATTCATGGAGAGAGATATGAGGGATTGAAGATGAATTTTGACTCCACCTTTATAGGAGATCAAACACTGTAAAATGTATTATCCATCTATGTAAAGCCATCTTGGAGGAATTTAATATAGTATTTTTATATTTTGTGTTTTTAATATTGTGTTAGATTATTTCTAATAATCTAGACCAAATTTATTATATTGTTGCTGCAGGCTTTAGAGTTGGCACATTTTGCATCGTGTGTTTGCCCTTAGGCAGCCATAGGAGCATGAACTCATTCTCAACATACTTTTTATTCTCCAGACTAGGCTTGATCTGAAGATATATGAGTGTGGCTCCACTGTATCCAATAGCCAAACTTACTGGCTTTATATTTATGACATCTAAAATGAGCCTCTCAATGTAGGTAGACTGACTTAGATATATATACATTTTCTTGAGAGTGTAGTGGTCACAATCTAAATTTTCTGCATTGAAGTTCAGATGATATGCATCTATAAATATGTGAACTGAGGCCTAAAAGTAGCACCCTTTGAAGGCATATAGTAGTTTGCACCATGGACTCCATGTCCCATCCTTCAAGGAAAATTACACGATGCAGAAATATAGATATACCGCAAACTGTATTGCCTTACCTACTACCAAAGGTAGTTCCTTTGGAATGCACCATTCCTCCTCAAACTTTATGTAAATTCGGTCATACCACAGTTCTTCCTTTTTCTTGAATGTTGAACTCATTTATCCTTCACATAAATATTTCTCAAACCTCTTCGCAAGGGACTTCTTCTTAGTGGGGTATTCCCAAATTTTGTTCTTTGGCCCATCAAGCATTCTGATTTCTACAAAAACAAGGGATAGTAGGATAGTGCCAAAACTTATCTTCTCACCTACGTGTGCTTCCTCAACAATAACTTCCATAATGTAGCCATCCAAGTTGTGGATTTCACCCTCTGACATTTTCTTTGCAATATGTAACCATATTGTGTTTACCTGCAACCATCTTTCTTGATAATTTAACTTTGCGAGTAGATGCGTGGCTTCTTATACTACATGATACTTATTTAGTTTTTCTATGTCCATTCTGCATAGACCTTTTGAGTATCCTAACTCCTTGCTAGTGGCTATAACAACTTCCTTATCATTCAAATCACTCATAATATTTGTCCTTGTGCCCTTTAGTCATGTTAATGTGGAAATCATGGCTATTGTGATCCTTACCCTCCATCCAAAAAATAGAAAAAATCGTCATGGACTCTGATCATAATCCATTGGTATAATTCTTCAATTTTTCCAAAATATGGGAGTTCATATAATTAATAAACCCCTACCTTCTTAAATAACTTCTCCCCAACATCATCATATACTAGCATATTGTCCACCATGTGCTTATTGGTCTTCTTGTTCAACAATGCATCCAATTCTCCCCTGTTGTTGGTGGTGCGGTCATTGTAATCAATTACTTTGCATTAGAGAACATGGGAGTCCCAATCCTATTAGACTATCACTCCTTCTAGGTACTGCATTGCTGAAAATTTGCTCTCGGGTGCAACCCCGACCTCAACCTCTACCTTTTTCTTTCCCTTTGTTGTGCCTGTTACATGTGCTTTCTTCAGTGTCATTATAAAAATACCTCATTTTGTCTTATGTATCATGTAAGCTAAAACCCTAGCTCGAATCATATGCCCTATCTTGAAACTACGTGCCCTAGCTCCTTCTCAATGCTTCTGTTGCACTCAAACCCTTCACCAATGGGGACATAAGCCACTTCTGCCCACAAATATGCTCTCTCCACGTCTAGTTTCGTAGCTTTCTGCACCTAAATACGATTCGTTTGGCTTGGTCACACTTAGCTTGCTTGAATACTTGTGATCGAAAAGGTAAAAATGAACTCGCATCATGTCCTTATATAAATTTTCAAAAAATTAGTGCATTTATTACTCCTTCACCTACCACCAATCCTCTCATTAATTGACCATTTTCCCAATTTTTGTGCGGTACATCTTCGCACCCCAGCTATAAATTTCTAGCATGCCTTCCTACCTTCTAGCTACAGAATTCTCTTCCATGTGCTTCCATGCATGAAGTACCTTGCTACTGTGCCCTCTTCTGGTAGTTTCCACAACCACTGCTTACCTCACGTTACATTGTTCCTTCATTCATTTCCATCTATGGTCTTCTTTAGAAGCAATCTCCTTTCTAATAGCTCCATACTTTCCATACTTGAATAATACATGTAATAGTTTTTTTCTCATGAGTACCCATTTGTGAATAAAAAATACAACCACCCCCCCCACACCATGGTATGTGCAGTCCTCTGCGCATAAAAATACTTCAGATTGTAATTAGTTTCTAGCGTGAAAACACACTTATTATAAAAAACACCTATTGATTAGAGAACACTTAACATAACTCACACAAGGAGTCTACGTGGGAGAGAAAGCCAGGATTAAGGGCACAGAGGGATAGGAAGAACTCATGCACAAAGGGCAATTTTAGCTATTGGGAATGATTTTGAGCATGAAGACCTATTTTTAGAAGATAGCGTGCAGAACACACCAACGATGCAGAGACGTGCACACCACACAATGTCTATCTTTAGAGGATCAGATCAAGCATTTTGTATGGAGATGAGCTAGGAATAGGATTATCACTTCAGTTAACTGTAAGAGGTCTATAGATAACACACTTGCATGTGTGGCTATACCTACAAACGACGCGTGGATATTAATATCATGTGGCCTATTTATGGAATAGATAAGTGGTGAAGGGCAAGTACCCACCCTATATATATGATATGAATCACATAGTAGTAAGAGATATGAGATATGTATGTGTGTTGTGACAGAGAGATATACGATGGGATTATTGTATCAAATCCATATGCGCATGGTATAAATTGACATTATTGTAAGGAGATTCTGTGTTTATTAATAGACGAAAGATATTGGATGAATCTAAGTGTCATTCCCATGTGTAATTTAGTAGTGTATGATATTGATTTAATCATGATTACTGTTTATTTTTATTGAACTTGTTCTTTTATAGATCTGAATGTTGCATGCATGGTAGAATGGTGGATTAGTTATGGACATACATGTTTGTTTTTTCCTTCATCATGCTAACATCCTGCTACAACAACCTTAAAGAGGGACTTGGTACCTTTGTGTGCTTCAGGTGAGTGCTCATTCTAGGATGAGTGATGTGCCAACATGACTAGGGTGTTATCTGGTAAATTCGAGGCTTCATCATTGGTTCCATTTCTGGGACCTGGTAAATTCGACTCTTTTTCAGTTGTTTTTCAGGATGGTTTGCGATGAAGTCATACTGGTTAACTCTAGCAAGTATTAAGGAGTGGATACATGATCTAAAGGAAGAATATGCATGGTGGTTCAGTAGTGGATTTGAGTTTAATACACACACTTAGGTAGAACAGAATCTGTATGAAAGCCTATATGAGATATTTTTTGCAATCTTTCCAGTAGAACTATATGAGTGGCTTACTGCTTATGCATCTCAAGGGAATTGGAGGTATCACACACTTATCTGGACACAGGAAGAATTTAAGGACCTTTATGAAACTGATTTGATCTGGACTCGTGTTGTGGATATGTGGTTTCATGGTGTTCTAAATAGTTATATTCTAAAATATTCAATTGCAACATATTCTTGCCCGGAGGTAACTAAATTCTAGTTTTTACAGTATCCAGGAGGAGTATATCTACAAGGTCTTCCACCGGTGATCAAGATCTTGATGGTAACTTGGAATCTAGAAAGTAAACCGATGGCTAACTAAACTTCACCATGCACAAGAGTAGGAACATGTTTGGTGACAGATGGAAGACGTAACGATAGAGAGGCAGAGAGAGGAGAGGCAGATTAAGTATAATAAGACGTATGAGAGGGAGATAGAGAAGAAGCATTCTGTTGTAAAAAATATGGCATCGAGGAGAGAGATGGTTTGTGAAGGATTTATAGGTCACGTAGAAGATGCGGAGCTAGAGCATCAGGAACTCCCCCATCTTGGAAAACATTACTGAGATCCACCCTTTACCTCACACAGAGTGTGTCAATAGAGACTACCTGGGCTGTGGGTGGGCACTTTAATCCACCTCATGACCTAGCTCTTGTGCTTGGTTTTCCAGTATCTAGTACGACAAATAACCATCAAGATAACTTGGGAAGTAGGAGAGTAGGAGTAAGTCAGGGAGCAATTACATCAATGGCAGGACAAACGACTTTAATGATATTTGGAGGAACATTCTTAGGCACATCATCCACATAGAATGTGAGCGTGCAAAATGTTGGATTCACCTCTAGAAGTGGAACAACCTCATAGAATATAGAGTGCTGGATTATGGTGGGAGACATTGTATAAAGACTATAAAGAATATTGTAAGGCATGTGATCATTGTCAGTGCCTAGGAAAACTAGGGAAAATAGATGAGATGCCTTTGATACCAATTATTAGTGTTTAACCGTTTGAGAAATGGGCCATTGATTTTGTAGGACCTATTTCACATGCCACGTGAAGGATTGGATCACGCTATATCATTACTTGCATAGATTATCTCACACGGTGGGTAGAAGAAACACCTACGAAGGACTATACATCAGCTACAACAACTAGGTTTCTATGGGAGAATGTTCTTACAAGATATGGATGTCCTTTAAGCTTGAAAAGTGATAGGGGCACACACTTTTTGAATGAGACAATCAGGATCCTATTAGATGAGTTTATGGTTGCACACCATAAAACACACCCTACCATCCTCAGGAAAATGGAACTACTGAGAGGCTTTTCAAAATATTTTGAGCTAGACTTTGACAAAAATTTTTGATGTTGGAAGAAAGGATTGGGATGAAAAAGTGTCAGCTGTTCTTTGGGCATATAGAACAACTTACAAGAGATTGAACAAAGCCACACCATTTCAGTTGGTGTTTGGCACAGAATCCATTCTCCTATAAAATTTATGTTACCTTCTTTGTGCATTGTGCACGCTGGAGGTCTAGATGATGAACAGGATTTAGAAGAGTGTATTGAAAAGATGATTCAACTGGATGAGTGAAGACGAGCCATAGCACGATGGAGTTAGAAGCAGGAAAAATCAGGTAGAAGGCATGGCATGATAGAAACATAAGGGATAAGAAGGTTGATATTGGAAAAATGGTACTTCTTTGTGACTCAAAGTTCTTTGCCATCCAGGAAAGCTCAAAGTACATTGGTTGGGGCCGTATGTCATCACTTACATACTTGAATCAGGTTCTTTCCAATTAGAAGCACTTGATGGAACATGGCTACCTGTTACTTTAACGAGAGTAGGTTGAAGCCCTACTATAAATAAGTCTTCTTGGTGTTTGTAATAAGGAAGTATTTCCATTTAGATTAGGTTTCCATTTTGTATTTCCTTATTTGTTATATTTGTAATAAGCATGATTTCATGCATGAAGCTAATTACTATATGACACATGTTTATGCACAGAGACAACTGCACATAATTTTAGTGCAGAGGGTGTGGGGTGGTATTTATCCAAGTAAAAATACTATGGGAATTGAAAGGTGAAAGGAATAAGCTGCTACTGGTGTGCTTTAAGTCAAAAGAATATTTCTTCTCAAAAGTGACCAAGGATGAGAGATGAATGAAAGGACAGTATAACATGAGGTAAGCGAAGGCCATGATAATTACCAGGAAAAGGTATAGTGATTAGGTACTTAGGTGTAAGGGCACACACTGAAGAAAATTCTGTGACCAAAGGGTAGGAAGGAGGCGTGCTAGAAGGTTATAGCTGGGGCATGAAGATGTACCCGCAAAGAATAAATGAATTTGGTAAATGAATGAGTGGATATTTAACGGGTGAAGGAGTAATAAATGCATCAAATTTGAAAAAATTATATAAGGATGGGATGTGGATTCATTTTTACCATTGCGACTAATAGAATTTGAGGAAAGAACTAACTGTGAAGAGCCGAGTGATCGGGTTAAGGTGTGAAGGGTGTGAAACCAAATAGATATGTGTGAAAAGAAGCTTGGTTCCTCGGTGGTGAAGGGTTTGAGTGAAGTAGGGAGATAGAGAGGAGAGTTAGGGCATGAAGTTTCCACCTAGGGCACAATTGAATCAAGCTAGGGTTTGATTCGCTAGTTGTAGAGTTAAAGAGGATATGTTTGTAAGGTAAAAATGGCACCTAAGAAGACAGCTATAGTAGGAGAAAAAGGAAAGAAGAAGGTGGTTGTCGAGGAAGAAGAGATGGCACCTGAAAGTGATCTACTGCAAGCGCTATAAGAAGTATTGAAGAAATCAGACTAGGCTTTGAATATATGCACAACTCTGGAGGTGCTTATCAATATAAAGACCCTGGAAGAAAATAATGAGGTCCAAAGCAATGAAGGATGAGACATTGGGCTGGGCAGAAATATTGTCAATAGTTAAGCAGAAGCATGAGGCCTTGATAACAACACAAGAGCCACATAAGACTTAGCTGGAAGAGCTTGGGAAGCTCATTACACAGAAGATGTATCTTTTATAAGGAAGAATGACATCAATGTCTAGTGTTGTGTTGGTTCTGTAAAATGAAAAAGGAGAGATTGCATGGGATGAGTTGGAGTCCATTGCTGTGGACATTTCAAAGAAAGCAGCACAAGCACTTGCTGAATGGAAAGCCTTGGAGGCTGACATAAAGGAGGAGTATCTAGAGTTGATACTTCAAATTGATACAGAGGAGGCTTCCTCATAGCCTCATAAAACTTCTTTATTTATCTACATTCTTTCATTTTTATTCTTTCCATCCTTCTATTCTTTACTTCAATTTTTGGAGATAACCATTATAGGGATGACAATGAGATTAGTGTGGGGTAATGTTGATTAGAGAACACTTGACAAAACTCACATAAGGAGTCCACACAAGAGAGAAAGCTAGGATCAAGGGTGTAGAGGGACAAGAAGAACCCGCACGTGGAGGGCAAGTTTAGCTGTTGGGACTTAGCTGATTTTGCGCATGAAGACCTATTTTTAGAAGATGGCATGTAGAACACACCAATGATGTAGAGACATGCACACCATGCATTGTCTATCTTTAGAGGAAAAGATCAAGCATTTTTCATGGAGATGAGCTAGGAAGAGGATCGTCACTTCAGTTAACTATAAGAAGTATATAGATAGCACACTTACATGTGTGGCTATACCTATAAAAGGCGCGTGGCTATCAATAGCATGTGGCCTATTTCTGGAATAGATAAGCAGTGAAGGGAAAGTCCCCACCCTATATATATGGTATGAATCACATATTAGTAAGAGATATGAGATATGGATGTGTGTGTGATAGAGAGATATACAATGGGATTATTATATCAGATCCATATGTGCATTGGTATAAATTGACATTATTGTAAGGAGCTTCTGTGTTTATTAATAGATGGAAGATATTGGTTGAATCTAAGTTTCATTTCCATATGTAATTGATTAGTGCATGTTATTGATTCAATCATGATTATTGTTTAAGCTTGTTCTTTCATAGATTTGAATGTAGCATGCATGGTAGAATGGTGGATTAGTTATGGACATACATGTTTCTTCCTTCATCATGCTAACATCCTACTTCAGCAACCCTAAAGAGGGACTTGGTACCTTTGCATGCTTCAGGTGAGTGCTCAATCTAGGCTGAGTGATGTGCCAACATGACTAGGGTATTATCTAGTAAATTCTAGGATGCATCAACACCAAACTAAATTGATAAAACATAAAGAAATAGAGGGAAATACATTAAAATAAATACATAAAGGGAAACCTATACTAAATGGTAACACTACCTTATTACAAACACCAAGAAGACTTATTTATAGTAGGGATTCAACCTACTCCCATTGAATTAACTAGGTAACCTTATTACATCAAGCACCTCTAACTATCAAGCGCTTGATTGAAGTATATGAGTGATAAAATACAGACCAAAGGAATGCACCTTAAGCTTTCCTGGATGGCACAAAAACTTAGAATCATAAAAGAGTACCATATTTCAAACCTCAAGCTTCTTGTCCTTGATGTGTATGTCATGTCATGCTTTTGCCTAGCCTTTTCCTTCTTCTGAATCCAATGTGTTATGGTGCACCTCTCATCCAACTGTATTAATCTGTCAATTCTTTCTTCTAATGCTTGCTCATCAGCTAGACCCCCAGTGTGCACAATACACAAAGAAGGTAACATGAATTCCATATGAAGAAATACTTTTGTGCCAAACACCAACTAAAAGGGTGTGCCTTATTCAACCTCTTATAGGTTATTTATAAGCCCAAAGCATAAAAAAACTTTATCATCCCAATCTTTCCTTCCAAAATCACAAATTTTTTTCAAGGTTTGGCTCAATATCTTGTTGAAGGCCTATGCATTCCTAAGGATGATAAGGTGTAGTCTTGTGGTGCACAACCATAAATTCATCCAACAATATCCTGATTGTCTCATTCAAGAAGTGTGTGCCCCTATCACTTGTCAAGCTCAATGGACATCCATACCTAGTAAGAATATTTTCCCATAAGAACCTAGATGTTGTAGCTACTGTTAAATCCTTTTTGTAGGTGCTTCTTTGTCTACCTAGTAAGATAATTTGTGCAAGTGATGATATAGCGTGATCCAGTTCTATGTGCGGCTAGGGAAATAGGACCACAAAGTCTAAAGCCCATTTTTCTCAAATGGCTCTACACTAGCAATAGGCCCAAAGGCATTTCATCTCTTTGTCTAGGTTTTCAAAGGTGCTGACAGTGATCACACACCTTACAATACACTTTACAATCCTTGTACAGGGTCTCCCACCATAATTCAATGAGTAGAATTTTGCATGTACTGTGGAATTACCTACATAGTTTCCACCTCTAATATCGCCATGAGCCTCTTCCATGATATTTATGTACTCATGTTCCAGTACACAATGATGTAATAATTCATCTTGGCATAATTTGTATAAGTCACCACTGATCAACATGAAGGGTGCAACATGAATTGTAAGTTGTTTCTTCTCTAATGCTCTCATTCCATCTGGCGCCATACCTATGTGTAAAAAGATATCAATATGCTCCAACTTCGAAGGCATGTCATATAACCTATATAACTGTGCACCTGATCACTGTATCTTCAATTATCTGTACATCCTCACCTGATTGAATCCTTGATAAGTGGTTTGGACCAGAATTACTTTTACTTGGTTTTACCACAACTGTGAAATCAAATTCTTGGAATAAGATAATGCATCGAAATATGTGTCCCTTTAAAATGGTATTATTTACCAAGTATTTTAATGCCATGTGATCAGTATAAAATATAAAGGGTATTGCTAACAAGTACTGTATGAATTTATGAAGTGTGTAGATCATCATTGACAAAGATTTACACTTTGATAGTTCTATAATTCTATTCCGCAGGAGTCAACTTTCTACTAGAAAAACATATAGGATGATCTACAATACCTTCTCTAGGCTCAGCTAACACCACGCTAATGGCTGTGCCAGAGGCATCCAAATGTATGTGAAACAGTTGGATCCATGAGGGAAAACGTAGAATAGACACTATAGCAAGTCTCTCCTTTAATGCCTTAAATGCACGTTGTTGCGGTTCTCTCTAATAGAACGTCCCTTTTCCTCTTAGTAACTCTTCTAGGAGGTGTGGAAATCTTTGCATATCCTTTGATAAATTTTATATAATACCTTATGTGACCAAAGAATCCTGTGACAACTCACTCTGACTGGTAGGCCCCTCCAAGCCTACAATAACCACAACCTTAACTGGATCCACTAACAAACCTTCCTTTACATATGATGTACCCTAACAAGAGTTTCAAAAGGTGTAGCAAACACATACTTCTTGATGTTTAAAGAGATGTTTAACTATCTACCTCTTTCAAAAATTAAACGATAAATTGTCACAATGATCCTTAACAAGTCCATACACTTATCTAATCACCCAAGTAAATCTGCAGGAAGTTGTGAATAAAATCCTTGAAAAGCTTGAAAAACTATGTGTGAAAAATACAGTAGGCGTGTTTCTTTAAACCAAAAGGGTATCATAGTTTATGTAAAAGCTTCCCCATTTAGTGGTGAAAATAATTTTCTCTTGATCCTCCTGTGTGCAATCCTAACCTGCTGATACCCAAGAGAATCCATCTGGTAAAAGAATAAATTTCACAGCTTACAACACCTTCTAATATTTCCTCTGTGAAATGACATAGGAAAAGGGTCAATCACGCATGTAGCATTCAATTCCCTGTAATCCACTACAAATCCATAATCCAACCATATTTATTTAAACTGATTACCTTGGGGCTAATCCAATCTTATTCCTCAAGGGGCTTGATGATGCCAGGTTTCAACATTTTATCGATTTCTTCCTTAACTTTTATACATAGGTTAGGGTTCATCCTGTAAGGTCACTTCCTGACCTGGGCATGCACACCTTCCTTTAGCTTAATATTCCTATATTGTAATGACCCATGCACTCCTTTTAACTCATGGTTTCCCCTAGGAAATAAGTCCTAAAAAGCATCATAGTAACTCAATTATCTTTGCTACTTTAGAATCAGTCCAATAATCCCTAATTATTGCCTCCTTAGGTTCAAAATCTATGCAAATGTTCACTATCTTGGTCTTTATAGGTTCATGATAGGTGCACACATTTTTATCTACAATGTCTAACACCTTCACGTGTACATGTTGAATGATCTATATTAATATTTTCTACTTCTTCATCATCTACTACGTAGACCATCTTTACTTTTTTCCTTCTCACAAAGCAAACACACTTAAGTAGTGTGGCATCTATCTCATCTATTTCATCAAAACGTACTCTCTAGCTCTCCCCCACCAATTAACTCCTGAATGAGTTCCTCAACCTTAGCATTGTCTCCCATAGTCAAGAAATTTTTAACCCTTAATGCCTCTTCCACCAGGGGACTTAGTAGAGAAGTAGTCAAAATTCTTGGTCATTCCTGCAATCAAATTCCTTCCGATTCCCAGTCTCCCTATGCAGTTCCACATAAACATATGAAGCTCGTGCTTGCATAACCTTTTAAAGTGGAATAAAGTTTTGTGCACCCAAAGGGAAGGTGGTAAAGATTCTTGTCCCTTTGTCCTAGAGTCTCTCACACTATTGAACATGGTACTAAATAGGTTGATAACCATGATATATGAAGATTTGAGTAGGTGCCCTGCTCCTAAAAAATCTGAGTAGTTAGAGTAGTTATAAATTCATTCCATTCTATAAGATTATCCCTGTGAACCACCCACCAGCACGTTATTATCCCATGCAAGGTATACACAAAGATATTTATTATTTCAACTTGATTTTGTCCACTTCTCCTCCATGGCACGCAAGAATACCATAGGATATCCTTCTCAAATGTACTAAGGTACAAATTTGTTACCTATCCTCCTAATACAACGAGGTGTGATTCTCCATGAAAATGTGCTTCTTACCTTGCATGCCTAACCATATCAGAGGTGTTATATGCATAATTGTCATTAGCAATAATTATAGTATCACTAATAGACTATGCATCTTCCCACTGGATGGATTCCTTCCAAGTACTTCCAAATATCGAATGATGTGTACATAAATTCTATTTAGGTCTTCCTCACTCAAAGGTTCAACATACGACATAGATTTCCCATATATTAAAGGGATAATAAGTCTTTCTTCCTTGTTCTCAAAACTTATATACCCCTTGTTGAACCATAGATCAACATTATTTGCATAACACCAAGGGCACCCAAGTAGAGCTGGGAAGTTGTCTGCTTCTGCAAGTGCTAAGACCTCAAAGTCCCCAGTGAACTTGGCCCCTTGTATAGTAATGGATGCATCCTTTAAAACTCTGATGGGAGTGGCCTTAGTTTGATTAGCCATAAATTGCCTGAAGCAGATCTACCGAAGAGGCAAAGTATAATCTTCAATCATGACAGTATGCTCTCCTTCAAATTCAACTATACGGGATTCCTTCCTGGTAACCACTCACCAACCACTTTCCACACTCTTCTTCCTTCTAGTTCTCGGAGCTTCTGGATTCTTTGGAGCACTTTTTAGAAGAGGTCCTTGATAGAGGGATCCTCTCCTTCCTCTAGTTTTTGACTGATTCAAACAAACACAAGTTTCAACAAATGATAAAATGTGTTAGACAGTGGTAATTTGAAGATTCCCAATATTTATGGAGTCCGCCACCAAGGATTTTCACCTTAGTGTGCCAAACAAGCACTAAAAATATCTAATTCAATGCATGCTATATCTGAAAACTTGTCTGGCTTTAAACAATCAGATTTTCTTCTTCTTAATTCAACCAAAAACAGTGCATTCCCCTCACATAACTGCTGGTAATGAGGAGAGCAGGTTTGAGTTTGAAGTCTTTCTTACCAAGCATCCATATCTGAAGTATTAAATGTATCTCAAAATATAACAGTCACATACAAAATGATTCACACAAATGCTCAAACCTTTCAAGTACTCAAAACCACCAGAAATTGCAAGAATTTCCCCGCAAGGGAGCGGCACCACTTGGGTGTTGGTATCTAGATTTAATCTCCATCACAACTTGAACACATCATGGCTTTGAAGAACAAGAACCCTCAAGGCTATAATAGATTTTTTGTAAAAGTCCATTTTGTAAGCTGGGGAGAACACCTATCTACTTGTTTGTATTCCAAGATTTTAGGGATTTTATAGCACTTCATAAGGGTTTTGATCTAACCCTCACTATTTTAGGTTGTGCCTATCAACCAAGGCAAGACCTTATGGCAGGCCCCTATATGGGAAGATATGAAATATCCTTGTGTTTTGATATGTGTGGAGGAGGATTTGTGAAAACATGATCAATATACATTATCCAACTCAAAAGAGCCTGTCACTACTAATGATGGAATGTTCTCAAAACAAGCTAGAGCTACTAAAGACATGATAAAACCCTGATCAACTTTGTGCATTTTTGTGAAAGGGTTGAATTCTTTTGTGGACACACAATGCAGATACAGGGGTATTATAGGTAGGATGAGTTAGCTTAAAGTGAAATTATGATGAGAGCTATTGGGACAAGAGTAGTTGGGAGTCATCACCTTCTTTGGGAAACCTTGCAAAATAACTACAACACCTAAACAATAGAGATATTTCAATGAATTTTAAGTACTCTTTCAATCAGGATGTGTGCACACATGGATGCCCAAATCTGCACTATTCCATACAAACTTTGATAGCCTGCCACAAAGGCTTGAAGCAAAATATCAATAAAGCATTAAGAACCCCTTATTAGATCATGTCCTAAGGTGCACCCAAAGGTTTACAAATACCCTTAGTTTGTAAGGAAGGTAAGATGAATTTAAATCTGTTTATCTCCACTCAAATGAATGTTCTTCTGAATGGAAGATTGCAAATGCCTTCAAACCCTCTATAAGAAATGAGACCATGCATGACCAATAAAGATCCCAAACACAAGATTGCAACATGAGCATGAAACACAAATTGAAAACATACTGAAATACAAGTACATGCAAGCTTTGCCAAGAGATAAAACTAGTTAATCCAAGAATTTGATCAAATATATCAGCAAGGGAATGTTATATAGACAATCTTAAAGCTTGTTGATGGCTTTACAGCTGAAACCAACTCAACATGATGAACATTTGATGCAAACTGGAATCAAAATGGCTCTCAGGCAGTTTCTCCAAAAAAGGAAATGGACTTCTTCTAGTTTTCCCTGTGAAAATTCTTCTCTTTTTTCGAAAATTCTCAACAGACCCCCCCAAAAATGTTTCCAAACTATCTGATATATCCTATGCCAACTTGGATCCTTGCATCCCAAGCAAAGAATATGCCAAAGGGATCAAATTTGTTACAAAACCCTATCCATTTGATGAAAAATGATATAAAACTGTGAAAACAGCTCACCAAATGCCAGAGATACACAGATATTTTAAAATATTGTATGAACTCAGATCCTTATCCATCCTAGGGTCACATTTTTGGCATTCCACCATGCCAGCATGCATTTGCAATCATTTTTCACTTTTTTCCCTTGTCATTTTTAACTCTGCAACTTTTCATTTTTTACCTTTCACGTGTTTTTCACGGGCTGAGAAAATATCTCACGAAACAACACTATAGGGCACCCGAATCAGCTCAAAAAATGATGCCATTGTGTTCATAAGGCCGAAGGGATGTAGATTCATATAAAATTTCATGTGTTTTGGTGTAAAAATGATGATTCCACACTTCTTGGAGCTCTAATGGCGCTCAAAAAACAAAAATGCACAGCATCTGTTGATTACAATCAACTTTAAATGCCAGCCCTCCACATGGCAGATCCAAATTCTCTCTCAAAATGCCAAAATTACCTTTTTTCCTTTAGATAAGGTGCACACGTGTCCAAAAACCATTGGCACGTGTCCCTCCCTTTTAAAATTTGCATTTTAAACCCTTTTTGATCTCGGGAAATTTTGAAATTTCCCTGCGAGCCCCTTGGTGCTCCACGTTTTCTCTCTTGGGCCCTACCAAAACGGCGGGCCGATTGATGAGTTTTGCCACAATTTTTGAGAAAAGATAATTTTTCTAAAAATTCCTAAATTTCCCACCCAACCGAACGCCCGCTACCCCACAACCGCTATAATGCCACTTGGTGGTTTCCTATTCGCTGGCGGAAACCGACCCTCCTTTTTTCTTTACCTGATTCCTCCCGAGTCACCAACATCCCTTGTGGGCCCCGTCTATCTTCCTTTGTCCATTTGAAACATGCCACTCGTCGCCCCTTATGGATGGCGGGGGCACACCTCCCAATTTTCACCCAGGCTTATTTTCACACCTTGAGATTTTTTTCGCTAAAATTTTGCAAAGTTTTAATTGTCAAACTTTTTTTTCTCTTCGCCGCTCCAAACCTCCAACAATTATGACATGTGTCCTGTTCTTAGTTGGATGCGAGCCTATTCTTCATCTTTTTACTCTTTAAAACATAGAGGCAAAAATTTGCAAACTCCTTCTTCTCCAGTCCCCTTCCAGTCCATTGTCAACCCCGCATACATGTCACCTTCTCATAGGTGCGGGCCATCGGGTCCAAATTTTTCTTTGAGTTTTGAGCCAAAAATTCAAAAAATTTCAACTCTTTCGCCTCCCTACTTGACATCCCTGTGGCCACGTAAGTTGCCCTTCCATTGGGTGCGGGTCTTCGGGAGAATTGTAACTTTAACACTTTGAAGTTTAAAGACTTCAAAATTTTCACAAATTCCGCCCATCCACTGTAAATTTCTTGGACACGTGTCCACTTCGTATTGGTTGCGGACCCCCGGGCAAATATTTTCCTTTTGCATTTTGAAACCAAAAACTTTCAAATTCTTCTAAGTTCCCACTATTCCGGTTGATCTCCCTAGACACGTGTCACCATGCCATTCACTACAGGCCTTTGGGAAAAAATTTAATCTTGAGAAATTTTTCCAAAATGGAAGGAAAATTTCCTAAGTTACTTCCGCCACCCGCCAATCCTCGACCAATCACATCAGGCCATGTAAGCACATCCCTGTAGTACTGCGGGGCCGTGGGGAAAAATTTTCTTCCGATATCTTTGAGTAAAAAACAATAAAATTTTCCCAACTCCCACGTTGTTTGTTTGATCTCCCTGTGCCACGTGTCACCCTCCCATTGGGCATGGGCCTTTGGGAAAAAACTTGATTTTGAGAAATTTGTAAAAAATGAAGGCAATTTTTTTTTTAAGTAACCTTCGCCACTTGATGCTCCATCTGTCCAATCAAATCATGCCACGTAGGCACAGTAGGAAAATGTGGGGCCACGGAGTAAATTCTCCCTTCGCCAAAAATTGAAAATTTGACAAGTTATAACATTTTTTCTGACCGCACCCGGCCAATGAGAGCCTGCCATGTCATCATAGAGTTTAAAATGATAAATTTGACGACCCAAGAGCACGTCAAAAACGTGAAAAATTTAGGGAATGCCCTAGAAACCTAATTTTTTGATAGGGAAGGCAGAATTATTCATTTTAAACCAACTGAATCATCTCTTGACATCATTTGTGACCTTGGGATTGGGGAAACACTTGCACAAATTTAGGATTTGATCAATTTCGAGCTCTTTCACGATTTGGCAAAGGAGAAAATGGTACAAAACCCGTGAAAATGATAATAATCAGGGCACAAATGGGGGGGAGAACTTGGATTTTACCTCAATCTAGGGCAGAATAACGATAATGAGGGAATTTGAAAGCATCTAACTGAAAAAATGAGTTGCAAATCACCAGCTCGAGCCAATAAAACATTTTTGAGCAAAAGTGAAGCATTGAAAATTAGAGCAAAGTGTGCAAACCCATAAATTACACCAACAACACGTACATAAATTATATTCAAGTTTTCCTCACTCAAAGGTTCAACATACGACATAAATTCCCATATGTTAAAGGGATAATAACTCTTTCTTCCTTATTTTCACAACTTATATATCCCTTGTTGAACCGTAGATCAACATTATTTGCATAGCACCAATGGTTCCCAAGAATATCTGGGAAGCTATCTGCTTCTGTAAGTGCTAAAACCTCAAAGTCCCCAGTGAACTCGGCCCCTTGTATAGTAATGGATGCATCTTTTAAAACTAAGATGAGAGTGGCCTTAGTTTGATTAGCCATAAACAACACATTAGAGGATGGTTGCAATGGAGGTATCCTCATCTGTATCCATGCATCTAAAGTAAGCACATTCACTTCCGTGCCTGTGTTAATCAATATATTTCTCAAGAGACATCCATCCACAACATCATTCAGAGTGATTTCCTTATCATAATCCAAACTATGAGGGGGAATATTAGCATGCAGGATCTGCCATCCATTCTTAATACCTGTGCGTGGATTATTTCCCTTTAGCCAATTACCTAGTAATGGAATGATATTCTCCTGGCACAAAATTTTGAATACCTCTTTCAAGTCATCAATATATGATTGGACCGTCTCTACTGCCTTCTTCTGTTCCATCTTTTGTGATTTCTCCTTTAAACACTATGTTTCACCCTGAAGATTTTTGAGTACCTCCATGGTTTCCTAATAAAACTCCTTATGATGTGCAAGATCTGGGTACCTTGCATGTAAAACTTCCTCCTTAGTGATGGTAGGATTATGCTGTAATGCTTCTCTAGTGCACGTAACTTTAGTGCGTGTAGTAATCTTCACAGGTAAAACCTCAGGTACCAGTGCCAATTCTGGAATCCACTGACTTTCCACAACGCGCTATATTCTAACCATCCATGCACCCTTTTTCTCCTGTTTATGCTACTTGTTAAGATGCTCATAAAAGTCTGGGAATTCCTCATAGTTGTGATTCTTCCCACAAAAAGAAAAAGTAATATTCTAAGGACATTCACGCCTGTAGTGGTCAGGGGATCTGCATGTAAAGAACATTCAGCGAGGGAACTCACCTCGTCCACCACCACGGCCTCAACCTCCGAATCCACCATAGTATCCCTAACATCTGCCACGACCTCATTCAAAGTGAACCTCATTCTGATCATAGTGTGCTTGAGTGTGATCATGATCATGGTCCTCATCTTTACTTTTAGAGTTATCTGATACTCCTGTTTGTTGCACACTAATATCTATAGCATAATGGATATGACCAATCAACCTATAGTCTTCTGTATCATGAGTCATGTACCTTATTATTTTACAATAACAAGATATATTCTTCCTTATCGTGCGTTGTAGTAATGGGAAATGGATGACATCATGGTTCAAATGACATATCTCACATTCTAGCAATAATGAATGCATTGATGTGGGGGGACAACTATCCTTAGTGTGCCCTTCCACTTCACAATCTATACACCAAATCACAGTGTGCGTCTCATGTGCTGAATTAGCCGATAGTTTCTCCAACTGCTTTTCCATAGTTGCAATCCATCCTTCCACAAATGGGCTTACTCTAGTTTCTATAATTCCAACTGCCTTAGTGTGCATAGCTGCTTCAAGTGCTTCGCGCAGGTCTGTATATGTCTTATGCGACAATGCCATCCTAGAAGGTGTGATCAAACCCCCAACAAACCAATGTGAATGTTGGCTTGCATGAATATCATAAGAAATTTTAGACAACAGTGTTTTGAAATAAGCATCATATTCTTGAACCCTTTCAGTAGTGCCCTGCTTAATATCATTGAGTGTGCTTATACTGTTCTGCTCAAACTCAAGGATATAGAACTCTTTAAGGAAAGCATCTCGTAGTGTTGCATAATCTACGCAAGTCTAATCGAGGTCAAAATTCTTATACCAACTATGTGTGCGTCCCTGCCATATAGTGGAAAACTAACTGGCCTTTCACTTAGAAGCCATAATCCCTTTTGCGCGCCATAGTTTCTCACACATGTGCATGTGTTCAACAATATCCTCTATGCCTCTATACTCTAGAATACGAAGTGACATCTCCATGTAAATATTTTGGGATTGGTGTGGACCCTACCCACCTGATCCAGAACCTCCTATGTTACCTCTGCCTCTAGAACCACCTGATCCACCAGAACTAGAGCCACCTATACCCCCTGATCCTCCACCGGTAGCTAGAAGTGGACCAGTGGATGTACTTCCCTATGTCCCAATAGTGGTACTAAATTTAACTCCTACAGTCTGCAAAGTGGTACTACTCACAGAAGTGAGTCCAAAATTTTTGCATGCTTGAGTTCTATGCTGACGATGTGCCTGAAAAGGTACCTCCAAACAATAAAGAATACATTTTCCTCACCATAGATGTACTTACTATCTAACTTAATCCTACTTTTATGCTACCAAAAATAGCTTGCTGAATACTGGTTGTACTAGATATTAGAAAACCAAGTGCAAGGTCTAGGTTACCAGGTAGATTTAGATACATGCCCATGACCCATGTCATCTCTACTAGCACGCTCCCATGTGAGGCCGAGGAGGGTTCCCTTTCATGCTTTCCCAAATGGAGGAGTTCTAGATGCTCTAGCTCCATGCCTTTTACATAAGCTCCAAATTCTTCATGAGCCATCTCTCTCCTCAACACCATTTTCTCTGCAATATCACGCTACTTATCTATCTTCCTCTCATGCACCTCATTATACTTAAGCCACCTTTCTTCTCTCTTCCTTTCTTTTGCTAGGTCCGATATCCTTCACCAAACCTTCTCCTTCCCCCGTGCATGGTGGGGTTTAGCTAGCCATAGGTTTTTCTTCCAAGTTCAATCTTACCATCAAGATCTTGATCGCTAGTGGAATGCCTTGCAAATAAGTTCCCCTGGGATAATGTAAAAACTGGAACTTTTCTACCTCTGGGAAAGAATAAGTGGAAATTGAGTACTCCAAAATATAGCTTTTCAAAACACCACAAAACCAAGTATCCACAACGCGCGTCCAAATCAGATCAACATCATAAAGGGCCTAAAATTCTTCCTACATCTAGACAAGTGTGTGATACCTCTAATTCCTTTTAGAAGTATAAACAACCAACCACTCGTACAGTTCTACTAGTAAGATAGCAAAGAAGATATCATACAAATAGTCATACAGATTCTGCTCCACCCACGTGCATGTGTCAAACTCAGATTCAGTGTTGAACCTATGTGTGTACTCTTCTTATAGATATTTTATCCACTCCTCAACAATTTCTAGAGTCAACTGGTATGTCTTCATCGCAAACCATCTTGAAAAAATTTAAAAAAGAGGTCCTGACAACGGAACCAATGATGCAGCCTAGAATCTGCTATAAAAACCTAGGCATGCTGACACATCACCCAACCTGAGCTAAGTGTGCACCCGAAGCATGCAAAGCTACCATGCCCCTCTTTAGAGTTACTTGTGTAGGATGTTAGCGTGATGAAGACAGAACATATACAAATCCATAAATAAGCATAAACATTCCTCATGCATGACCAAATCTAGATCTTAAATAATCATGAATTAAACAATAAATTTGTTCAAATTAACCATACAATAACCAATTACTGTCATGTTTAACACCATTATCCATCCAATATATGCCATTACATTAACATTGTAAAACATATAAGCTTCTTACATTGCAAAATATTACCATAATTTATGCGCGCATCAGTTCCAACATCATAACTCTATAATAACTCTCACACTCAGCATCCCCATAAACTACACAGTTCACTACATATTTATAGAGGTGGGGAATTTCCCTTTACCACTTATGCACTTCCCAAAATAGATCACATGCTGAAAATAGCCATGTGCCTTTACAATAACATGCACACATGTAAGTGTGTTAATAATATACATCCTATAATTAACTGAAAGTACTAATCCTATTATTATCTTGAACTCATGCATGATGCTTATCAAATGCTTGTTCCTAAAATAGCATTTTCATGTCAAGAAAGTCTCCATATCGATGTGTGCTCCATACACTATCTCCAAAAATAGCCTTTATCGATGAAAAAAACTAAGTCCTAAATCAACTTGTCTTGGCGCGCGTTTCCTTTCCTATCCTTCCGCGCCTTCAAATGCACCTTGTTCCCACATGTGAATCTTTTGTGTGCCTACTCCTTAGAAAAATATGTCTACTCAAAAATCATGGACCTTCTCAAGACATCATCTATCCACAAAGTCATTTTATACTGTGCCCTCTAAGAGACACATGTCCCCAATGATATTGATCCTACACAATTTTAGGCCCTTGTTGGCCATATGTATCCATATCTAATGATTCCACTTATCTTCACCCAACAAGACTTGCCACCACAGGGCCCTGCCCATAATATTCCTCTCTACATTGAAGTCCACATTGAAAATGTTCATGTTAAGAGAGTGCTACTAGACAATGGATCAAATCTTAATCTATGTACCTTGAATCTCATCCATCAGTTGGGATACAACAACTAGGGTCTTAAATAAGATATTATTACTATTAAAGCATATGAAAATATAGAGTGCAAATAAGTCAGTACCATCTATATTCCTATCAACGTCGGGCCTGTCATGCTTCCCATCCTTTTCCACATCATAAACATTTAGTTCCCACATAATCTCTTGCTTGGCTAGTCCTAGATACATGAGATGAATGTCATACCATCCACACTCCATTAATGTCTCAAGTTTGAACACGCTGGTATGGAAATTACTATGCACGGTGACCCTCAACCCTTATAATATTGTCAAGCATTAGAAGGTGAAAGTTATCGGGAACCTTATTGCCCTATCACTAAACATGTACCGACATAATCACCACCATCATCTGACACTTCATATATATCAATAGATAGTATTCCATCCTCATCTCACCATACCTCCTCATCATCTGCTCCCCTTCTACCTACTCCATCCATATCCTCTTCTTTGTTACCCACTCCACCACTTAAACTAAAAACAACATGGTGTGGAGAATATAAAACCTTCAACATTGACCAACTACCACTCTCACCCAAATAGATCGGAAGGCCTGACATTTGTATAAAGAAATGGAAAACATACGTGTTGGGATCATCAAATTTTATTCGTTTTGAGTATCTTGCTGATGAGTACATCGATCCATCCAATTCCACATGGCTTATTGATGATTCTATACCTTCTTTGTAATACGATAATAAATATTTGATTCCTAAAAGGATGATGACCCATATGGGATACTCTAGATGAGGATTAGGTTGCTACGGACAAGGAATCCTAGAACCTCTAGCTACTATCCCCAACCCTGATGGCTGTAGACTTGGGTATTAACCACATGCTTAAATCATCTGTGATGACCTTAGTGACACTTCCAGTACAGCTGAGGAGGTCATTGATAACATTGACATGAGTTCCATCTATAACCACTATGCAGACCTCGCCACCACTAATATTTTCCACAATACTGTTGTTCTCATCATTGACATCACCCTCACCTATCCAAAACTCATTGAATGGGAACCAAAATAAGAGAATTCCCTTCTTGAATCATTCTAAAATGATGAAGCAATTATTGAGTTCATGGGAAATCATGACAATATACCTGTCAGGGATCATAAAAGGGGTTTCCAAATATGCCAAAACACTGACACCTACTCTAGATCATAGGAGCCTTCCCTCTCCCTTCCATCCCAATAAGATATCCCTCATCCCACCTTCTCTTGTCACCTTGACAAGGAAGATCCCCTCACTGAATTATTCCAAGGATCCCCTAATCCCGAAAATGATGTAGTAATTGATCAACTTCTTCCAACTCCTAAGACACTACAAGATGGCTCTGTGTCACTAATTAAGGAAACCATTTACATCAACATCGACACAGAAGAAGATCCCAAGATTCTTAAACTAGGGGCATGTTTATCTATAGAGGAACAATCCACCTTTTCCGCACTTCTAAAATAATTTTCAGATGTATTCACATGGTCTTATGTGGATATTCCCGGTATGGATCCTTCTCTCATGGTCCACAATCTTGTAGTGCATAAATATGCTAAACCAGTCAAACAAAGCTCCAAAAAATGCATCCAAAAGTCACATTTCTTGTTTAAGAATAATTACAGAGGCTATTTGACTTCAGTTTCATCTGAACCATTGATTATTATGAATAGATCTCTAATATTGTCCTAGTAGGAAAGAAAAATGGGGGCATTTGTAACTACATCGACTTCCATGATGTCAATAAAGCTTTCCTAGAAGATGATTTCCCACTCCCAAACATTGATATGATTATCAAATCTATAGCTAGGCACGAGATGTTGTCTCTCATGGACAGTTTCTATAGCTCTAATGAGATCAAAATTTATGAAGAATATCAACATAAGACAAATTTTACTATATCTTGGGGCATGTTTTGCTATCGAGTCATGCCCTTTGGACTAAAGAATGCCAGAGCCACCTACCAATGTGTCATGACTGTTATTTTTCATGACATGATGCATGATATAGTTGAAGACTACGTAAATGAAATTTTGGGAAAATCTAAAACTAGTGAAGAATATCCTATGGTTCTTCACCGAATTTTCAAAAAAATCCGAGAATAAAAAGTCCATCTTAATCCCAAGAAATGTGTATTCAACGTAACATCTGGTAAGCTCTTAGGCTTTATTGTCTCCAGATGTGGCATTTAAATTGATCCAGATAAAGTTAGAGCTATAGTCAAAATGCCTCCACCTAAAAATATTAAATAGTTATGAATCCTACATGGAAATATTCAAGCTATCAAAAGATTTATATCAATTTTTTTTGAAAATATTCACATGGAAGTTTTTTACATCTTGAAAATTCTTCAAGTCCTGAAAATCTGAAAAATTCAGACTTAGACTTCGGGGATTTTCCCTTTTAAAGTTTTATTGGCATGGAATTGAAATTGTGTTTTTCAAGTTCTGAAGTCCAAAACCCGAAAGTCTAAAATTTCAGACTTTTAAGTTTTTGGAGTTTTCTTTTGATAAATTGCCAATTTTCGAGCCCAGAGTTCCAAAGTCTGAAACCCCAAAAGTCCAAAATTTTAGACTTTCAGGATATTTTGGGTTTTGGAATTCTAAGTCATGATTTTTAGAAAATTCCCTTCAGAGTTTCAAATTCTGAAACCCTCAAAGTCTAAAATTTCAGACTTTTAGGCTTTCGGGTTTTAGAACTCTAGGTCACATCTTTTGGAAAAACTACTTTCAGACTTCCAAAGTCTGAAAGTCTGAAAAGACTTTCAGGATTTCGGGTTTTAGAACTCTCCTGACCATTTTGAGTAATTTTTCTTTTGCACTTTTGAAGTATGAAAGTTCTGAAACTTCAAACTTTCAGGATTTCAGGTTTTGGAGTTCTTCCATCACATTCTACGATTTAGACCTCTTAATCTTCGAAGTTTAAAAACCCGAAATTCTAAAATTTCAAAATTTCAGACTTTCGGGTTTCAGAATTTTGGAGTTCTTTGCTCATTTAATTTCTTACCTACTTTCGTATGGATCAAAATTTGGCCATTAATGTCAGGATTTTCCTATTTAAACTTGTATTCTACCTGTCATTTTCATCTGACATTTTTCTCTGATGACCTGGGTTTTTACTGTATCTTGTACTTTTTGACGTCACTTTTGAGGTATTTTATTTTGGTTATTTTATTTTTGGTTTTAAGAACTTTTATTGTGTTTCCTCCTTGTTCATTTTTCTTTTCCCCTCCTCTGTATGCCTTGGAAGATGAAGATCTCCTTGCCCACTATGTTCACTTTGACTGTGTTTTTGATCATAATGGTTCCGCGATCTAATTTTCTATAGGCATTTCAGGAAGGATCTCATCACAGTCCTCATTTTCCTAAGCATTCAAAATCTACTCTTTTGGCACTTCTCATTTTTTTAGAGTTCAGAAGATTTTCTTTTCAGGGTTCAGGGATTTGACTGTTTAGAATTTCTCAGTTCTCAGGAATTGTGCCTATCTCCATTTCAGACTTCTCATTTTTAGGATTTTGGAATCTATTTTTGGAGATTGCAGTCTTTCGGAGGTTTTCAGAGGTTGAAGCTTTCAGGTTTTCAGACTTATTCAATTCTTTTTTAGGTTTTTAGAAGTCTAGACTTTGGAACTCTATTTTTTGGGTTTTTAGAGGTTTAAGGTTTTCAAAAATTTGAGAACTTTCTATTTGGAAGTTTCCCTTTCAGGTTTTCAGAGATTACAGTCTTTCAGGTTTTCAGAGGTTGAAGCTTTCAAGTTTTTTCAGACTTCTCTTCTTTGGTACTTTCAACTTTGGCATTTTGGAATTTAGAAAGTCACTAAGTTCCTAAATTCAAAACATGATGTCTACTTCTACATCCAAGGGCAAGGAAAAGATGAAATATTCGTTCCTTGGAGTTGCTCCTTACTCTTGTTTGTCTTCTGACTTGGGAAGTATAAGAGACACCGATCTCAGACAAATTGATTTTCTAGACTTTTGGGCAAGGGTGAAGGCCCCAAATAAGAAACCCTGGATGCAAGCCATATATGACAGTGGGCTTGTTCTTGCTGCCGGTTTTCCCACGTCAATGCATTACCCAGAGTTTGATTTAGCCACAACAACCCACTTCGATGAAGAATATATGACAGTTAAAGATGCTGATGGAAAAGTTGTGATCCACTTGGATCCAGATTTCCTTGAAGATTTTCTCAAACTCCCCGAAATTGAAGACTACGCAACAATTTTGCCAGAATTAGTGGTGGAACATTGGGATAAGGAAATAAAGTTATGGACAAAGGTCGTATTAAAAATTTATTTGGCCAAGAGTGTTGCCAAATTTCCAAAGACCATGTATCAGTTACACTTCATCCAAGAGGTCAATGACATTATTGTGCTACTAAGCAGAGTTTTAGGTCTTCCCTTTGTGAAGGAATTCTAGGAGTGGAAGTTCTTATATATTGCTACCATCAAGAAGAATAAGGAATTTATTAGATGGGGGGAGCATATCAGTAGCTCCATTTTCTATCAGTTGAGTAAGGTACTATCCTCAAAGAGTTTCAATATGAAATCCTTTTTGGTCTATGCTACAGATGCCATGGGAGACTTCACCAGATTGAATACTAAGGGTATTCAAGCACTTCCCAAATCTATGACTTCTATCCTTAGCTTACACTAGATGAGGGAAGCAGGGACTTCTATAGAATTAACAATGCTTTCTTTTCCATTATTCTCTATCATTTCGATAAGGAGTTGTATAATCGAATGATGAAGCCTTCAAGGAAGTACGTGAATGGGGAGCTATTTACCTATAGTTCCCCACATTTACTTACATTCAGATTCCTGGCTTTGTAGGTGCTCCCAGCAAGCTGCCAAGATGTCCCACTGACAAGTGGGTCTTGTTAGAATTGGTTTGGCAATTGGTGGACTACCATAAGATCCAAAATAAATGACATAAAGTGGGAGTTCAGTTCCCTATTTTGATTGGCAGATACACCTACCCAAATATTTATAAGGCTAAGAATGTGGATGCAGAAATGGTAGAAGTAACCTTGCAGACTTTTCATCCACAGACCAATTTTGACTATTGGGGTAAATTCAGTGAAACAGGTCAGTCTAGTTCCCATGTTCCTGAGTTGGAAGACATTTGGATTCATTGTCAGGATGAATTCATCATCCAACAAAGAGACTACGAGAGGCTAACTTTGGATGAGGTTTGGCAGTTTGGTATAGTCGATGTCCCAAAAGACATGCAAGATGATGATGAGGTTTTGGATGTAGCATATAAAAATGATAATGTTGCCAATCAACCATTGCCATGGATTGATTGGTATGTGGAAGAATGTTGCAATACAAAGGAGAGGGTGGGGCCCATTCTGTAGAGAACCTACAGTTGGTTGGTTACCTTGGGAATCTCACCCAAGGGGGTAGATCAACCTACAAATACAGAAGCCCCATCAACCATGAGCCAATCAACACCCACAAAGGGGAAAAGGTCAATTCAAAAGGCCCATACAGTTCCAAAAAATATTTCATTTGTTGTTGGGAGCTCATCTCTCTCCAAGGATCCTGTTTCCAAAGCCATGTCTCCTGTAGCACCCGTGGCAGAAGTAGTTGAAGTCAGTGATTCTCCAAGTGTCCCACAAGACCCATCATCTCTTCTTCCTCTTCCATTGTCACTTCCTACATCAGTTCCTTCCACTTCTACAATCATTTCTTCTTTCCCATCTCCTTCCATGGCCCAAGTATTCTCATCCCTTCTAGTTCTCTCAGCTGGGGAAACCATTGGGTCACCCATTTCTACTTCACTTCCCCTAACCCTTCCATTTTCATCCATCTCATCTCCTAATATCATTGTATCCACTCCTATGGCCATCCTCACATCCACCCCATCCATTATTACCACTTCCATTCCCACTAATGTTGTTGGTGCTCTTGTTGTAACTAATGTTTCAGGTACTGAATCTACTGTTCTATCCTCATCAGCATTAGCCATCCCAGAATGGTTGTTTAGGAAGACTCCAAAGTAAAAGAAGAAGGTGCCTCTAGGGGATGTCATAGATCTAAGTATATTGGAGCATACACCAAAAAGATAGGCCAAGAGGCCAAATATTGTTTCTATCCTGACAGTGAATCCATCTGGGGAATGAGTTGTAGAGGTTGCTACTCCCATTGAGGGAAAAACTAAGGAAACAATTACAGCTGTAGATTATCAGATTTCTAGATTTTCACTGGGAAAATCCACTCACGAAGGAGCTAAACAAGATGTACACACTGCTCTTGGAAATATGCTGGAGAAATATGACAAGGATAAAGCTTCTAAGGATGAGCTTAAAGCCAAGGTCGAGTAGCTCACTACATTGCTACGAAAAGTAACACAACCAACTCCATCTACTGAAGTCTCAACTACTACGGCTATGATATTTTCATCTACCATTGATGACATTTCTTATCATGAGATCAAGAAGATAGGCCAGAAAGGGAGATCAGTAAATGGATGGATGGAATGTATACTGTAAGAAGCTAATCCTTTAATTAAAGAAGCTGTTGAGATATATAATGATCTACAGGTTGGAAGAGCTGCTATTTGCAAAATGGATGAAGCCTTTTCTGAGGACAATAATAATCTGAATTTGAATTTGGAAACATGGAGTGAAATCAGAGAAGAAGATCTAGATCTACTCCTTCAGGAGGATGTAATCGATGATGCTTCAAAGTTGTTCGAATATCAAAAGGCCATGGAATTCCGGTGTCAGGTGTTGTAAGATTTAATTAAGAAGTTGGATGATAAACGAGTGGAAATTATGGATGCCTTGAATGATATATCAAAAGAATTTGATATTGTTAATTGCAAGTTCTTCAACAAAAACATTGATGCTCTCCCAGAAGATCAAATCAAGGAAAATTTCAAAGATTTGGTGAAGTGTGACGATGAGGTTACCAAAATTTCAGCAGTGAATCTATTGATAGATTGGTTTTATGCCAAAATTTCATAGGAAGACTAAAGAAAGTTGTGAGTAAACTTAGAAGAATTCCAGCCAAGATCACAAGGGAAATCAAGACAACAGATGTAGTAAATCACTACGCATGTGGGCCAGGAGATGAAGAAATTTAGGGGATCATCAAGCATTTCCTCGAATACAAACATCGGATGGCTACATGGGAGGAAGCACAACAGAAACCCGTATAAGGAGAAGGTGTTGTAGAAGCAGAACAAAGATGAGCAACCATGAAAGGGAAGATCTAAGCTCTGGAATGGTCAAAGTTTCAGGGTTGACTGAGTCAAACCCTTGTAACAAACTTGCTTTTTTTATGGGAGCATGTTCCCTTGAATTAATGAAATTTCTATTTTTACTAAAATGTTAGTTGAAGGCCCAACTATAATGGCTCAACGTAAGGAACTTATAAATAGTTAAATGCATGGAGTCTTAGAGATATACATAGATAGATTATTTTGGTGAAGTTGCTCTTCAAACTTGGAAGAGTGCTTTAGAGATTTTAAAACCTTTTAATTATATTCAGAGTGATATCTTGCCTTGAAGAACCTGATTTATTGTGTTAGATGGTTGATCAATATGTGCTTTGTGAATGCATAATTCCTTAGTGTGAATGATTAGCTTACCTTTATTTCAGATTATCTATTTTATGTTATGAGGAAGTAATGTAACCATCTTTTATGTCAGTTGTGGAAATATTGTTTTCCTTCTGCTGTTAAAGGTTGCATTATCATTAGTTGTAATAGGTGAAATGGATGTTTGACATGTGCATGTGTTTTATCCTCATGATTAGTTAATTGTGTGTTCAATCAAATTTGATCTCTCTATTATGTATACTTCGAGTTTAACAAAGGAACACATGCTTCTGGTCTATGGTATTTTGTGCCCTTTCTAAGTTGCAATAGGTGAAGGTGACTAACGGTGCCCACATCATACTCACATTAACCCTTCCTGAGATTAAAAACATCCTTTTGTTTGGTGCATCACCATCCCTAGTATAGTTTCCTTTTTTGCAAACCTCTTTCCTTAAAACCCATGGCAATGTTAGTATAGGACTGGATAATCATTTTATTACACTAGGAGTAGTACAACACTTAGTTTAGGAAAAGGAATCTGGCCTTCTCTGGAGGTTCACCTCGAGCCCAAGTCCCATAGCTTGAGAGGTGATCCCATGTGTCCCAATCACACTGAATGTCTTGCTTGCATTCTGGCCATTCAGAGGGTGCAGTGATTTGGTGACAATAGTTTTTGGCATGCTGGGAGGGACTGAGTTGGTACTTCTCTTCTCACTTGCACAAGTCAAAGTACCTAGTGAATCTATATCTCTAGATTCCAAATCAGTGCATTAACTTATGCGAAGAATTTAGACAAGAGATTCTTCAAAGCAAGGAAGTTATCAGCATATCAAAATTTCCTTGTCTCCTCCAAAGAGAAGAAGAAGAGGTGTTTCAACTTCTCCAGCTGTAACTTTATCTCGTAGGGGTCATTCAACTCCTCCATATGGAAGGTTTCCTCCACCAAGGAACAATCAACCTCTTGCTGCTATGGTGCAGAACCAAGTTTTTCCCCCTTTCAATGCAAGTAGTCCTCTTCTGTTGGCTCAACATGACCCTATACCTGTTGCAGCACTCAAAATTTTACCCTTTTACATAGGGGAAACTCATGTTACTCTAGTAGAACACATTCTTGATGTAGCCAACATTTACGTAATACATAATATCATAGAAGATAACGTTGCGGTTAGACTTCTTGCTACCTCTTTCAAGGGGAAAGCACTTCAATGGTTTCGAGGATTAAGTGTTGGCACTATAACCACTTGGGACAAGTTAGGAGAAAATATCTGTAAATAGTTTGAAGACAAGAGTGATCACCTATCACTTTTGGAACAACTCACTACCATAAAGAGAGCTCCCCAAGAGTACATGAGTGATTTCAACTTCTGATTTCTCAGATATTAGAATAGGATTCTAGAACTATCAAGCCTTCTCTAAATAATGCATTCTTATACTATTTACAAGCTTTGAATAGTGATGTACCCAGTTATGATCCAATCCATGGGAGGGGCTACATTACCTGATGCTTACAACATAGCCATAAGAGTAGAAAATTACTTAATTTAGGCTGGAAAGATAGCTCCTCGACCACCAATGCCATTTTCTCCAGACCTTATGAATAATAAGCCTATCATTTCTCTTATTCTAGTGGCCTCTAATTAACAAGCTCAATCTACCCCTACCTCTTCAAATGATCTATTTGAAGTCAAATCGCTACTGCAGACCTTCATAAATGAATTTGTAGTAATTAAGAGGAAGTAGTCCCAATATTCTCACTCGTTCCAATCCCAATATCTATAAATTCATCCTCTTTTTCAAGGAAATAGTTAGGCCCAGAACTAGATCACAAGCCAAGCTGCAAGTGTGAAGCCTTTAAACTTCTGGAACCCTTCTGCTGTTAGTTCATCTAGAGCCATAGTACCGGTCCAGAATAACCTCGTTCAAGATTATGAATGGTGTTATCCTTGTTCTCATCCTCACAACCAGAATATTTTCCCAAATGGAGTTTTGAGTCAAGCCCTTATGGTCTAAAGCATATCCCTCCCACCTGAGTCATCAGTTAGACCATCCACCCAAGAGATCCAGGACCATCTTCTGATGAAACTACGCTACTAAATTGGCAAACAAATGATTTTTGTGGTTTGAATACTCACATCTCTACTGTAGTAGCAAAAACACATTCCAAGAAAAGGGAAATAGATCCTCAACCTTCCAAAACTGATCAGGCATCTACTTCGCAGCCTCAAGCACAAGTATCAGCTGATAAGGGTATGGGAAAACAATCACCAGAAGTATCCATGGATCAATCTACAAAGAAAGATGGAACTTCAAGTATCACAGTGCCCAATAGGCATTTCCCAAAGGAAGACTCTAACACCCAAAAAGGTATTAGAAAAGTTGGGGCAATTCCATTCAACATTGTGGAGAAAATGAAGAAGACCAATTTGAGCATCACGATGTGGGATGCACTCTCAATTCCTTCTCAGAGGAACTTGCTACGGGAGGATTTGAACAATTTTAGTACTACCGATAGATCATCAGGTCATGAAGCAACAATAGCAACCAACCTGTGTCAACTAGAAATGAAAGTGATTTCTAAGGCCAACAAACCACCACCATTCTATATCTCTCTGATCATTGGTGATCATTTGGTGCACAATTGTATGATCGATTCTGGAGCCAGTAGTTCTGTGATGCCCAAGAAAATTGTAGATGTGTTGGGAATCCCATATACTCCAATCTCAAAAGGAGTTGTATAGTTAGATGGTACTACAGTCCAAACTGTTGGAGTCATTAAGGGGCTTCATCTTACTATCCATGCATGTCCTAGCTTGGCATTCACACAAGACATATATGTTATTGATCTCCCTCCCCTCTTTGCCATTTTCTTGTCACGTGATTTCACTGCCAAGATGGGTGGTTATTTTTCATCAGATTGGTCACATATGATCCTTAGAACTCAGTATGGGATGAAGGTGACTATAAGAGTAGAACCTATTTTTCACAATCATGTGGAGCCTTACACCGCTAAACCCATAAATGGGAATTATGCCATTTGTGACCCAGATGAGGAAGATGCAGATCATGAGCCAACTACTCTTACAGAGGAAGTTCCTGATACATATAGTGCTTGATGAGGTAAGTATCAATCATCAATATGATCCCTATGATGATTTATTGGAAGATGAAGAATCTAGTCTATTATTTTTGGAAGAGACTGGATTAGGTACATACTGCATACATGAAGAAGGTAAAATTATACCTCAGTTGTTCAAAATATTTGGTAGTTGTGAGGGACTATGGAAACTATTCTTTGATGGTTCGAGGAGTAGAAATGGATCCGGTGCAGGAGTTATGTTGATTTCTCCATAAGGAAATAAATATTTCTCATCCTTTCGGTTGTAGTTTAGTTGTACTAATAATGTTTCCGAATATGAGGCCCTCATACAAGGAATTCAGCTAGCTCAAAAGAGAGGAATCAAATCCTTGACGGTCTTTGGTGAAAGTGAATTGGTTGTGCATTAGGTAACTAACTACAACACATCAAAAAATGATCTATTGAGATCATATAAGAATTGGGTTTGGGATTTGATAGAAGATTTTGAAGCTTTCAGAATTCATGCAGTTCCTAGAAAACAAAATCAAGATGCTGAAAGGATGGCTACCATTGGCTCGTAGTATGATATACCTACAAACATTATGAAAGAAGGGAAACATATGGTCAAAATGGTGGTCCATCCCATAATACTAGATAACATAAGTAGCTGGAAGGTGTTCGATAGCGACCAACAGATTGTCCTTTTCCTACAGCAAGAAGTAGAGTTTGCTGCCAAACACCAAGATAAACTGTAAAACTCCTACGACGATCAAATTATATAGTTGAAAGGAAATAAACTGCTAAAATGCCTAGTTACTCTTGAATCCATCTTCAATACAATGACTAGGTCAAACGGCAAGGTACCAACATGGTAATCAAAGAGGAATATTTTGAGGAAGTTGAGGTAGCAAGTGAAAGGCTTCTAAAGCTTGGGAAAGTATGTACTGCTCAAGAGAAGGAAGCTTTCATTGAACTATGTCAAGAGTATCATGATATTTTTGCATGGAGCTACAAATACTTGTGTGGTTTTGATCCAGGTCTAGCTCAACACACCATCGAGATGGATCCAAACTCCAAGCTAGTTCGTAAAAAACAGAGGCCAATTAACCCTAAAATTGAGCCATTAATGAGGAAGGAGCTAACAAATCTCATTGAGGCCTGCATTATTTTTCCCATCAAGCATTCCTCATGGGTAGCCAATCTGGTGCCTGTAAGGAAGAAGAATGGAGAGATTTGGCTGTGCGTAGACTTCAGGGATTTAAACTGGGCCTCATTGAAAGACCACTACCCTCTTCCATCAATGGAACAAATCCTTCAAATAGTGTCAGGGGCACAAAGGTTTTCCTTGCTTGATGGATATTTAGGATATAATCAGATCCTTGTCCAAGAATCTGATCAATTCAAAACAACTTTCACTACTAAGTGGGGCACTTATGCTTACAACAAAATGCCATTTGGATTGTCCAATGTGGGGGCTACCTTTCAAAGAGCCATGGACATGGAATTTAAGGGACTAATCAATGATATCATCTTGGTTTACCTTGATGATATAACTGTATATTCTAAGCATGTCGAAGATCATATCACACATCTAAGGAAAGTTTTTCAAAGATGTAGAGAATTTGGAGTTTCCCTTAATCCTAAGAAGTGCATTTTTGTACAGTTCAAGAAGGAAAATTGTTGGGACATGTTGTTTCCGTGGAAGGACTGTCTATTGATCCAACTAGAATTCATTCAATTATGTCCTTATCTCTTCCAAGTCACAAGAAAGGTCTCTAGAGTTTTCTGGGAACCATAAATTTCATGCGGAGATTTATTCCTCAATTTGTAATGTTGGCTAAACCGCTAACCACCATGCTGAAAAATAATATTCCATTCTCATGGATGAAGGAAGGAAGGGAGAGCTTCGTGGCTATTAAAATGGCCATTTCTCAAGCTCCCATGCTGGTAAACCCCAGGTTTGACAAATATTTCATTCTCTATGCTTTCGCAGGTCTGGAAAGTATTTTGGGTATTCTCACCCAGCAAAATGACAATATGATGGAACAACCAATTGCCTTCTTTAGTCAATCCCTCAAGGAATACGAGCTCAAATATTCCTTTTTTGAGAAACAAGTCTTTGCAGTCATTCAAGCCTTGAAAAAGTTTAGGCACATGTTGTCCAACAACAAAATTCACCTGATGGTCTCTCATCCTGGTGTTAAGGAGTTTTTTTTGAACAAAGAGATGAATGAGAAATGCGATGGGTGGATCATGAAAGTAATGGAGTATGATGTGCACATTAAAGTCACTAAACTTGTCAGAGGCAAAGGATTATGTCAGCAGCTAGTTGCAAACTTAGAGATCAAGGATGTGGAAGATGCTACACTCTTAAACTTTGATGAAGGTGACAGTCAAGCTGATTGGTTAACAAAAATGCAAAATTTCCTCCTCTCAGGGGCATATCCTTCAAATATGGACAAATTCCAAAGACACAGTTTTCATCTCCAGTCTATTCCATATGTCTCAATCGATAATATTCTTTTCTGTAAAGATTTGAATGGTGTTCTTCTACGTTGCGTCAAACCGGAATAGGTAAGTAAGATATTAGAAGAATTCCACAATGGTCTGTCTGGGGGGCATTAATCTATGTGAAAAAATGCTACCAAAATCATGTTGCAGGTTACTATTGGCCAGATTTGTTCAAAGATGCCCATCTCTGGGTGAGGAAATGTAAAGAATGTGCCTTGTTTGCAGGAAAACAAAAGCTGACAGCTCTTCCCCTGCACCCCATTCAAGTAGATCAACCTTTTGTTCAATGGGGGTTAGATTTTATTGGGATGATTAACCCTCCTTCTAGTGACAGACATAAATGGGTTCTTACTGCAACAGATTATTTCACTTGATGTATAGAGGTGGTAGCTTTAAAGAAAAGTAACGAAAATGTAGTTCTTGATTTCTTGGAAAATATAATGACAAGGTTCAGAGTTCCATTTACCGTTATCTCTGACAATGCAATGGCCTTCCTCTAGTTTAAGTTGAGTGAATGGGAGGTTAAGAATGAAGTCTACCTCAAGAATTCATCCAATTACTATCCAGAGGGAAATGGGTTGGTTGAATCTAGTAACAAGAATCTCATAAGGATCATCAAATGTACGATGGAGGCTAAAAAAAGGACCTGACATACACAACTTAAGACTACCTTATGGGAAGATCGAATCACACCTAAAAGAGCCATTGGAAATTCACCTTTTATGCTTGTATATGGGAGGGAGGAAAAGCTCCCACTCTCCTTGGAATTACCTTCTTTGGAGTTGGCTCATCAACTCGAAGTTATGGAAAATGACTCCTTAACAGTGAGGTTTGTTGAACTCATGGAGCTGGAAGAAGTTCAAAACATGACTATGAAAAATTTAGGACAACATTAGGCTCAAGTTAATAAATCATTCGACAGGAAAGCTTCTGATATGCATTTTCAAGAAGGAGATTTGGTTCTCAAGTGGGACGAAGACAGAGCCAAACCAGACAGACATGCCAAGTTTGATGCCCTTTGAAGCGGACCTTATATCATCACAAGTTATAAAGAGGTGAATTCATTTCATCTATCCAGACTCAATGGAGAATAATTTCCCATTCACACAAATGGGATACATCTCAAAGCTTGCTTATGAGATAGTTTCACCCCTTTACGTTTTGTTTGTCTTTTCCTCCAAGTGCTTTGCACATTGTTTCGTTTTCATTTTTGTTTTCATTTTCTTTTCTTTTATTTTGTTTTAGGTGTCCCATGAATGTTGTTTTCTTGCAAGACTCATTTTTCCCAATGGTTTGTGTAAGGCTATTGATCTAAATGCTTAGTAGGAAAGCATTCCCTGGAGGTCACCAAAAATGTTACCGTTTTAATCTACCTTGAGAAACAGATGTTGAGATCAATCAGATAATTTTTTTGAAAATCTTCACATGGAAGTTTTCTACATCTTGGAAATTCTTCAAGTCCTGAAAATCTAAAAAATTTAGACTTCAGACTTTGGGGATTTTCCCTTTCGGAGTTTTATTGGCATGGAATTGAAATTTTGTTTTTCAAGTTCTGAAGTCCGAAACCCTGAAAGTCTAAAATTTCAGACTTTCAGGTTTTTAGTTTTCATAAGTTTTAGTTTTTGGAAAATTCTCCAATTTTTGAGCCCAGAGTTCTGAAGTCCATGAAATAGAGCCCCAGGAAAGTATGAAGTTTTAGACTTTCAGGACCTTTATTTCACAAGTTGTAAATTCTAAGTCTATCCAGATTTTTGGAGAAAATTACCCATTCAGAGTTCACATGGGAACATCTCAAAACCTGAAAGTCTCAAAAGAATTTTTTTGTCTTTTTCAAGTGCTTTTTTGTTTCATTTTCGTTTTCTTTTATACAGTTTCAGAAGTCTGAATGTTGTTTTCTTGCAAGAATTACTTTTTGGCAATGGTTTTGTAAGGCTTTGATCTGACGTTTAGTAGGAAAGTATTCCAAAATGTTACCATTTTAATCTACCTTGAGAAACAGATGTTGTGATCAATCAAATAGTTTTTTTTAAAATATTCACATGGAAGTTTTCTACATCTTGGAAATTCTTCAAGTCTCGAAAATATGAAAAATTCAGACTTCGGACTTAAGGGATTTTCCCTTATAGATTTTTATTGGGATGGAATTAAAATTGTGTTTTTCAAGTTCTGAAGTCTGAAACCCTGAAAGTTTAAAATTTTAGACTTTCGAGTTTTTAGTTTTCTTTTGATAAATTACCAATTTTTCAAGCCAGAGTTTCCGAAGTTTCCCAAAATTTTCAGACTTTGTTTCAAAATTCTGAAGTCCACCATTTCAGAAATTTCCTTTGGAGCTTTTCAAAATTCTGAAACCCTTTCAAACTTTCAAACTTTCGGGTTTCAGGAGTTCTTCCATCACTTTCTACGGAATTTAGACCTCTAATCTCCGAAGTTCGAAACCCCAAAATTCTGAAATTTTAGAATTTCAGACTTTTGGTTTTGGACTTTCAGAGTTCTTCACTCATTTAATTTCTTACCTACTTATGTACGGATCAAAATTTGGTCATTAATGTCAGGTTTTTCCTATTTAAACTTGTATTCTACCTGTCATTTTCATCTGACATTTTTATCTGATGACCTGGGTTTTTACTGTATCTTGTACTTTTCGACGTCACTTTCGAGGTATTTTATTTTGGTTATTTTCTTTTTGGTTTAAGATCTTTTGTTTTGTTTCCTCCTTATTCATTTTTCTTTTGTCCTCCTCTGTATGCCTTGGAAGATGAAGATCTCCTTGCCCACTGTGTTCACTTTGAATGTGTTTTTGATCCCAATAGTCCCACAATTTAATTTTCTACAAGAGTTCAGGAAGGATCTCATCACAATCCTCATTTTCCTAAGAATTCACAATCTACTCTTTTGACACTTCTCATTTTTTCGGAGTTCAAAAGATTTGATTTTAGATTTGACTGTTTGGAATTTCTCAGTTCTCGGGAATCATACCTCTCTCTCCATTTCAAACTTCTCCTTTTTGGGATTTCGGAAGTCTCCATTTTGGAGATTGCAGTCTTTCGGGTTTTCAAACCTATCATTTTTCGGGTTTTCAAGAACTTCTCCAATTCAGGTTTTCAAAAGTTTTTAATTTGGAACTCTATTTTTTAGGTTTTCGAAGGTTTAAGGTTTTTAGAACTTTGGAGCTTTTTACTTCGGGTTTTTAGACTTCTTTGTTTTAGAAGTTTCCCTTTCGGGTTTTCGGATATTGCAAGATCTTTCAGGTTTTCAAGGTTTTTTGTTTTTCAGACTTCTCTTCTTCAGTACTTTCAACTTCAGCATTTCAGAATTCAGAAAGTCATCAGGTTCCAAAATTCAAAACTTGATGTCTACTTCTACATCCAAGGGCAAGGAAAATATGAAATATTCGTTCCTTAAAGTTTCTCCTCACTCTTATTTGTCTTTTGACTTGGGAAGTATAGGAGACACCGATCTCAGAAAAATTGATTTTCCAGACTTCTAGGAAAGGGTGAAGGCCCCAAATAAGAAACCCTAGATGCAAGCCATATATGATAGTGGGCTTGTTCTTGCTTCCATTTTTCCCATGTCTGTGTATTTCTTAGAGCTCATTTTAGCCGCAGCAACCCACTTCGATGAAGAATATATGATAGTTAAAAATGCTGATGGAAAAGTTATGATCCGCTTGGATCCAGATTTCCTTGAATATTTTCTCAAAATCCCCAAAATTGAAGACTATGCAACAATTTCAGTAGAATTAGTGGTGGAACATTGGGATAAGGAAACAAAGTTATGCACGAAGGTCGTATTGAAAAGTTATCTAGCCAAGAGTGTTACGAAATTACCAAAGACCATGTATCAGTCAGACTTCATCCAGGAGGTCAATGACATTATTGTGCTACTGAGAAAAGTTTCAAGTCTTCCCTCTGCGAAGGAATTCCAGGAGTGGATGTTCTTATATATTGCTACCATCAAGAAGAATAAGGAATTTATCAGATGGGGGGAGCATATCAGTAGCTCCATTTGCTATCAGTTGAGTAAGGTGTTATCCTCAAAGAGTTTCTATATGACATCCTTTTTGGTCTATGCTACAACTACCATGGGAGACTTCACCAGATTGAATACTAAGGGTATTCGAAGCACCTCCCAAGTCTATGATTTCTATCCTTAGCTTACACTGAATGAGGGAAGCAGGCACTTCCGCAAAATTAACGATGCTTTCTTTGCAGTTATTCTCTATCGTTTCGATAAGGAGTTGTATAATCGGAGGATTTCTGACGAAGCCTTCAAGGAAGTGCGTGAATGGGGAGCTATCTACCTATAGTTCCCCACATTTACTTACATTTGGATTCCTAGCTTCGTAGGTGCTCCCAGCAAATTGCCAAGATGTCCCACTGACAAGTGGGTCTTGTTAGAATTGGTTCGAAAATTACTGGACTACCATAAGATTGTGAATAAATGACACAAAGTGGGAGTTCAGTTCCCTATTTTGATTGGCAGATACACCTGCCCAAATATTTATAAGGCTAAGAATGTGGATGCATAAATGGTAGAAGTAACCTTGCGAACTTTTCATCCACGAACCAATTTTGACTATTGGGGTAAATTCAGTGAAACACACTGGTCTAGTTCCCATGTGCCCAAGTTGGAAGACATCTGGATTCATTATTGGGATGAATTAATTATCTGACAAAGAGACTACGAGAGGCTAACTTTGGATGAGGTTTGACAGTTTGGTATAGCCGATGTCTCAAAAGACATGCAAGATGATGATGAGGTTTTGGATGTAGCATATAAAAATGATAATGTTGCCAATCAACCATTGCCATGGATTGATTGGTATGTGGAAGAATATTACAATACAAAGGAGATGGTGGGGCCCATTCTGCAGAGAACCTACAGTTGGTTGGTTACCTTGGGAATCTCACCCAAGGGGGTAGATCAACCTACAAATATAGAAGCCCCATCAACCATGAGCCAATCAACACCCATAAAGGGGAAAAGGTCAATTCAAAAGGCCCATACAGTTCCAAAAAAGATTTCATTTGTTGTTGGGAGCTCATCTCTCTCCAAGGCTCCTATTTCTAAATCCATGTCTCCTACAACACCTATGGCAGAATTAGTTGAAGTCAGTGATTCCCCAAATGTCCCACAAGACCCATCATCTCTTCCTCATCTTCCATTTTCGCTTCCTACATTAGTTCCTTCTACTTCTACAATCATTTCTTCTTTCCCATCTCTTTCCATGGCCCACGTATTCTCATCCCTTCCAGTTCTCTCAGCTGGGGAAACTATTGGGTCACCCATTTCTACTTCACTTCCCCTAACCCTTCCATTTTCGTCTATCTCATCTCCTAATATCATTGTATCCACTCCTATGGTTTTCCTCACATCCACCCCATCCATTATTACCACTTCCATTCCCACTAATGTTGCTGGTACTCTTGTTGTAACTAATGTTTTAGGTACTGAATCTACTGTTCTATCCTCATCAGCATTAGCCATCCTGGAATGGCTGTTTAGGTAGACTCCAAAGAAAAAGAAGAAGGTGCCTCTAGGGGATGTCATAGATCTGAGTATATTGGAGCATACACCAAAAAGACAGGCCAAGAGGCCAAAGATTGTTTCTATACTAACAGTAAATCCATCGTGGGAATGAATTGTAGAGGTTGATACACCCATTGAGGGAAAAACTAATGAAACAATTACAGTTGCAGATTATCATATTTCTAGATTTTCACTGGGAAAATCCACTCATGAAGGAGCTAAACAGGATATACACACTACTCTTGGAAATCTACTAGAGAAATATGACAAGGATAAATCTTCTAAGGATGAGCTTAAAGCCAAGGTTGAGCAGCTCACTGCATTGCTATGAAAAGTAACACAACCAAATCCATCTACTGAAGTCTCAACTACTATGGCTATGACAGTTTCATCTACCATCGACAACATTTCTTATCATGAGATTGAGAAGATAGTAAAGAAAGGGAGATTGGTAAATGGATGGATGGAACGTATACTACAAGAAGCTAATCCTTTAATTAAAGAAGCTGTTGAGATATATAATGATCTATAGGTTGGAAGAGCTGCTATTTGTAAAATGGATGAAGCCTTTTCCGAGGACAATAATAATTTGAATTTGAATTTGGCAACATGGAGTGAAATCAGAGAAGAAGATCCAGATCTACTCCTTCAAGAGGATGTAATCGATGATGCTTCAAAGTTGTTTGAATATCAAAAGGCCATGGAATTCTGGTGTCAGGTGCTACAAGATTTAATTAAGAAGTTGGATGATAAATGAGTGGAAATTATGGATGCCTTGAATGATATATCAGAAGAATTTGATATTGTTAATTGCAAGTTCTTCAATGAAAACATTGATGCTCTCCCAGAAGATCAAATCAAGGAAAATTTCAAAGATTTGGTGAAGTGTGACAATGAGGTTACCAAAAATTTCAGTAGTGAATCTATTGATAGATTGGATTTATGCCAAAATTTCATAGGAAGACTAAAGAAAGTTGTGAGTAAACTTAGAATAATTCCATCCAAGATCACAAGGGAAATCGAGACAAAAGATGTAGTAAATCACTACGCATGTGGGCTGGGAGATGAAGAAATTCAGGGGATCATCAAGTGTTTCCTCGAATACAAACATCGGATGGCTATGTGGGAGGAAGCACAACAGAAACCTGTGAAAGGAGAAGGTGTTGTAAAACCAGGCCAAAGATGAGCAGCCATGAAAGGGAAGATCCAATCTCTGGATTGGTCAAAGTTGTAGGGTTGACTGAGTCAAACCCTTGCAACAAACTTGCTATTTTTATGGGAGCCTGTTCCCTTAAATTAATGACATTTCTATTTTTAGTAAAATGTTAGTTGAAGGCCCAACTGTAATGGCTCAACCTAAAGAACTTATAAATAGTTAAATGCATGGAGTCTTAGAGATATACATAGATAGATTATTTTGGTGAAGTTTCTCTTCAAGCTTGGAAGAGTGCTTCAGAGATTTTAAAACCTTTTAATTATATTCAAAGTGATATCTTGCCTTGAAGAACCTGATTTATTGTGTTAGATGGTTGATCAGTATGTGCTTTGTGAATGCATAATTCCTTAGTGTGAATGATTAGCTTACCTTTATTTTAGATTATCTATTTCATATTATGAGGAAGTAATGTAACCATCTTTTATGTCAGTTGTGGAATTATTGTTTTCCTTCTGTTGTTAAAGGTTGCATTATCATTAGTTATAATCAGTGAAATGGATGTTTGACATGTGCATGTGTTCTATCCTCATGATTAGTTAATTGTGTGTTCAATCAAATTTGATCTCTCTATTATGTATACTTCGAGTTTAACAAAGGAACACATGCTTCCGGTCTATGGTATTTTGTGCCCTTTCTAAGTTGCAATAGGTGAAGGTGACTAATGGTGCCCATATCATACTCACATTAACCCTTCTTGAGATTAAAAACATCCTTTTGTTCGGTGCATCGCCATCCCTAGTATAGTTTCCTTTTTTACAAACCTCTTTCCTTAAAACCCATGATAATGTTAGTATAGGACTGGATAATCATTTTATTTCACTAGAAGTAGTACACCACTTAGTTTAGGAAAAGGAAGCTAACATTTTCTGGAGGTTCACCTCAAGCTCAAGTACCAAAACTTGAGAGGTGATCCCATGTGTCCCAATCAAATCGAACGTCCTACTTACAGTCTGTCCATTCGGAGGGTGCAGTGATTTGACAAGAACACCAATCCAGGAGTGTCTCTTCTTCTTTATATATCATCTACACAACACGCCTTGGGAGATCTTCTAACATAACATGATTGCCAAGGAAAGGAACAAGCCATCTATTATTTAAGCCAAACATTAATTGATTATGAACTCAACTACACTCCTACGGAAAAATCATTTCTTGCTGTAGTATTTTCCTCCCAAAATCTACAACATTACATGCTCATTAATACTATCAAGCTCATAGAAAAAGTAGACCCACTCAAATATCTAATTTCTAAAACAAATCTCATAGGACACATGGCTAAATGGATCATGCTTCTCAGTGTATTTTACATCAAATATGTTAATCAGAAAGATATTAAAGGAAAAGTACTCACCGACCACTTAGTAGAAGCCCCAGTCTCTGATACTACACCACTCACCACATGGTTCCAAGATGATTCCATATGTACAATTGCAGAATCATACATATGGACATTATAATTGATGGCTCCTTCACACATCATGGCTCAGGAACATGCATCTTGTTTATCACTGCTCAAGGTGACCTAATTCCTAAAGCTTTTTGGCTTGATTTTCCTTGCATTAACAATATAGCATAATATGAAGCACTTATTGCTTGTTTAAAAATGGATATTCAATGAAATATTAAGCATCTCAACATCTTTGGTTATTCACAATTAATCATTAAATAGGTAAATGAATAATATACCACTGAGGATGATAAATTAATTCCTTATAAAATAATGGTCGACAACTTCAAGGCCTATTTCTAGCATATTCAGCTTGAACAAGTCCCTCGTACAAGAAACAAATTAGAAGATGACATGACTACCATCACCTCACTCCTAGACATGCCCCCTAGATGCATATAACTCAAAGTTTCTGATCGAGCAATTAACAATCCCTGTTTATGATACTCCTGAGTCAGAGATGGTTTTTGAGATCGTTGGTCCTAATTCCCCTTAGTACCATGACATCGACACTTATCTACATGATCAAAACCTTCGATAAAATCTTCCTCCTAACCATCATAAATCATTCATCCAATGATCCTCCTTCACTATCCTTGGTGATACCCTTTATTGTAGAAGCTTTGATGGAACTCTGCTACGATGCTTAAATTCCCAAGAGGCTGAATCAACATTCCAGGAAGTATGGCCCTAGCCGAAAAGATTTTGTGAACCAAATATTATTGGTCAAAGATGGAAAAAGATGCATGATCCTATGTCTGTAAATGTTTCCCTGTCAAAAGCATGCTGACCTCATCCATGCACCATCACAAGCCTTATAACCCATCACTACCCCATGGCCCTTTTCTACCTAGGGTCTTGATCTCATGGGAAAATTAAATCCCACTTCATTTGATGGCCATAAGTTCATTATCACTACCACTGAATACTTCACTAAGTGGTTCGAAGCCATGTCCCTCACCTATGTCAAAGGAAAACAAATATCCAAATTCACCCTTAACCACATCATCTTCCGCTACAATGTCCCATCCACACTCATCACAGATATTGGTAAATCCTTCAAAAATCAAAATTCCCATGAAATTTTTGACAAATTTCATATTAAGATCAATTTTTCCACCCCATATCATCCATAAGGAAATGGCCAATCCGAAGCATCTAACAAGACGCTAAAATGCATTCTTGGAAAAATAGTGAATCAAGTAGGACGTGATTGACATAAATAGATATATCCTACCTTGTGGGCCTATTGAACCCACATCTACACTCCCACTAACACCACTTCATACTCTCTCATCTTTGGAACTAAAACAATTTTTCCCATCTAGATCAAAATCCCATCCCTACACGTTTCCCTCCAACACCTCATCGATGATGAAGAATACCACGTCCATTGCCTTCAAGAACTCAAGCTTCTCGATGAGAAATGCCTCCAAGCCCTGGATCAAATCAAAGCCTATCAAAAATTCCTTCACCGTCATTATAGAAAGCGTGTAAAGGGCCACAAATTTGAAGTCAGTGACTTAGTCCTCAAAGAAAATCAACACAACACTAACGTCAATCGAGAAAAGAAGGGAAAGTTCAAAACAAATTGGCTCAGATCATATGTTGTCATAGTTAAATTTGATTCAGGTGTTTATAAGATTGCTACTTTAGATGGATATGATTTGGATGAGCCCATGAATATCATGCATCTTTGCTACTTCTATGCTTAAGTGCCTAATGCTCCACATTATATATAAAAAAATCTCTCCAAAGGTGAAAACCACTTCGGTGGCACCTTGTGCAAGTACCATGGTGAAAATCGGTCTCGGGCATTATTTTAAAATATGATCATCTGTCTACTAACACTCTATGACACTACTACATGTACACTGGGAGAAAAATACCCCTTCATCCCTACATTCCTTGGATGCCCATTCAAAAATTTCATCCTACTCTACCTTATCCACTCTCTAAATCCATACTTCATCTGATCCTTTCTATGCTACATAGGATCTGTCATGATTAGAAACATCTATCCCGATCCTAGCTAAGGCCACATTATCCACAATCACACCCAGGAAATAGATTTCCAGAAGTCTAAGTCAAACGCTAGAAAATGCAACCCTTGTAAGATCTTGAGGACTTCATTTATCTCAGCCCCCCATTTTCCCCTGCTACTTTCCTTTCTCTCTTATATCCTATCACAATTAACATCATGGTTATATTGTAAATATTTGTACAAAATTAGAGAACATTTGACATCCATTTACTTTGTAAATAATACATATTACATTAATAACATAAGAAAATTATACATCCATCAATCTCCATGATCTCAATCCTATTCTACACATAGTCACTATCTCACCCACAATCCATAATCCATACTAAATTCTCAAACTCCTTAATCATAAGTACTACTCATACAAACATCTAACATGAGCCAACAATCTAACACATCACATCACAAATAAAACCACATGCCATCACCATAACAATGAATAATCATTATGATCCCATTCACATTTTACCATCTTTGTAACAATCATCTAATAATATTTATTACAAATTAATACTATCCATCATCAAACCACATTATCATTACTATGATTAACCATGATAAACTAAAATTTTCATCACATATATAAACATGTAAATATCAACATTTTAAGAACACATCATCACATCTATACACCATCTAACCACAATCTAACCACAATCCCATTATCACATTACACACTCATCATAATAATCAATAAAATGTTAAGCATTCTCAACATCATAATAAAATAACATCATTGATCATCATCACACTACCTCATCAAAAAAATAAATAAATCACATCATCTCATCATCTATAACTAATCCATACACATAAATCATTTAATCATAAAACCAACATCATCTATAACTATGCTCCATAAAATAATCAAATTCCATCAACTAAACCATCATCATAATCAAACCGAGATACATCACAAGAAATATATCATCAAATACCCTGTGTCATAAGAAAACATCATCAACATCTAAAAAATAACAACATATACTCTAATGTCCATATCATGTACATAACCAGATGCATCCAAAACTGGTACTCATATATATCATCAATCATCCATATATACATAAAAAATGTGACCATCATAGTCATCAAAATAAGAAATCATCCAAATATACATCAAAAATAGGACCATCGTGGACGTCAAAATAATTGATCAACTTTACATACATAAAAATTGTGACCATATTGGTCATAAAAAAAAATACATATGATATGATATATTGACACTCATCAAGGTGCCAAAATCCCAGTATCATCCCCCGTTGGAGGAGGTTGTTGTACACTAACAATGCTCCTAGAAACCGTGGATTGACTTGGTCTCCGACCCAATATCTGTCCATACTCCTGACCTGTCCTCTGTCCGGCCACATAATCCACATAACGTACATAATTAGGCCACTCATGTATCATAATGTCCTCATAATACCACATTAAAGCCATCAAGGCCTGATACTATTATAAAGACACTGTCCGAGGAGGCCCCATTTGCCTTGATCTCTGTGAGGTGCTAGGCACTACTATTACCCCTCTAGCATATGATCCACTCTATGTCCCACTACCTCCCGTTCCTCCATTTAATGGGCCATATCTCGCCCTATATGTCTCTCAATCTGTATAATATCTGTCACAACACCATATAACACGGTCCCACTCTTGCTCTATCTAAGATATCTCCGATTCCATCCATGAAATCTATCCCTTCCTCTATCTCACCACCACTGTAAAGCCATGAATATCTCTCATCCACACTGCATCCCTCACCTGTAGGATAGCTATCTCCACTGCTTGTGCATGTGTCTCCCTCTCCAACATGTATATCCGTGCCTATAACTCAACTCCTCTCAACTAATCTGATCTTGCTCCTTCCTCTCCCCCTCCATCTCCTCCTTCTCATCCATCTCCTCCTACTCTTCCATCTCCTCCAATTCCTCCATCTCCCCCTACCACTCCATCTCCTCTCGCCCTTGATCCACTCCCACCTGAAGGCCTTGCTATATGTATCTACGATGGAAGCACTATCTGTAGTGGCACCAAAGTATCATTTACATCCATCACATCTATACCTTGCCTCTCTGAACTCTACACTAGAGAATGCACAATTGGCTTCTGTAATGGTGGACCAACCAAAATAATAAGTGGTAACCTATGTGCCTCCCCTTTCCCCTGTCTCTATGGTTGTGGCTGATGCACCACTAATGCCTGCCCCTAGGGTAACCCTCTGTACACTTGTTTCCGTCCATGAAAAAATATCACCCCCCTCATAGACATGTCAACTGTACTGACATAATCTCTTCCCACCACTCTACACACCCCTGTGCTACTCCCGGGTCCTCTACCGCTGGTAATGGTACCCATGTAATCACTTGTACCTCATCTAAACTGGCTCTAGCTACTACCTCTGGAATCACTGTACCCCATACATATATCTCATGTGTATTCCGAGTGAACAAATGATGGCCCACCAATATACCCTATACTATACCAAAATGTCACAGTACCCAATCCGATCGATATATCTCTATGGTATATGGACAGTCACCAACTAAATAATATGGAGACCAGATCCTCCCCAGATGAAGCTGATCTCCCTCCCATACCTTGTAATGTTGATATGGACTCCATGTGATATCTCCTTCCTGTAAATCATCAATGCACCGATGATACCAGTCCAGCTCTCCCAAATGCTCTCGCCTCCCCCTAGTCATCTGCCAACCATAAATCAAAGGCTCCCCCACCTTTCGATGCTCCATAATCCCAATCCGCCTCCCAAAAATAATATGTTCATAACTCCATATCTGTAATAAGATCCCTACATCTATACTCCCTCCTTCACCATATGCCACTATGTGCGAATCTTGATATAATCAAGCCAATACCTCTGGAGCCCATGCAAATATGGTATCCTTCTACCACATCACATGTACCCAATGCTAAACCATCAAACCCCACCATCTGGGAATAATACACAACTGATCAATGGACACAACAATAGTGACAATCACTCCATGATTCCCTCTATGAAATATATCCCAAGATCTATCCACATATCATCCCGTGACACATCCTCCACATTTGTCAAAAACCACAAACTATCCCTCGACCTCGATATCTTCCACACCAAAGGATCACGCTTTATTCACAACTGATAGATACGATATACGTCCTCGAATGTCACAGTAATCTTGCCATCTAGTAACCAGAAGGCACTCATCTTTGAGTGCCATCACTTAGCCAATGCTGTCAACAAATCCCGATCTACTTGCATCACTGACATCCTTGATATTTGGAGCAATCCCAACACATGTAACAAAGATGCCTCCTCCTCTACCTCTACATCTGCCCCTCCTAGAAAATGTTGTAAAGCTGCCAATTGGTGGTTTTTTACCTAGACAAGTAATAACATCAGCTGCACACATAAATCATGTCAGTATCTATATCTAATCACTAACACACACACCCCTCTCACCCTCCCCCTTCTACTTTCCTCTAAAACTGTCACTTTCTACCTTTACATAAATGCGCTACTTCTCCACCCATATGTGCTACTCTATTCTAAATGTGCCAATCCATACCCTCTATGTTCTAAACCAACCCTACCAATACCTTCCATTTAAGCACACCACTCTATATTATAAATGTGCTACAAACTAATCATACGTGTTACAACATCCTAACCACCCATCCCTCCTGTACAAGCTAATTTATGCCATAAATAATCTAAAACATATCATACATGCCAACACACTAGCCTCTCTACCCTTAACTGCGCTACAAAAAATTGAACGTGTTATTTTAAAATTCCTTACAACTACTAGCTCCAAATGTGCTCCTATACATTCTAAACATGCTAAATAATATCAAATGCGCTAAAACTAAATAAATGTACTAAAAGATAACCTACCCACCCACAAACGCGCTACTTCATTTCCCCACTACCCACATCGCCCATATGTGCCACTCTTCATCATGTACGCATCGTTTTAAGGCCTATACACACTAGACAATGTGCATAATGATGATTTTGACCTAAGACCATCCTAACAACCTAAAAAATGCAAATATAATTCACAAAATCAAATCTAAATCACTCACCAGTATCCCTGCCTCTGCTAGCCATTAGTACTCTCTCACAAGGTTCACTCAGTGATCAGTAATTCTCTTATATTCCATCTCGTCCTCTCTCAAGCTCTTGTTTTCAAACTCTGCGCGATGAAAAATGACCCTCCCATGGACCTCGAAACCCATTTATACCCGCCACAATGCCCTACAACCTTTTGAGAGATCGTTCTCTCACCTTGTGTATCGGCTTATCCCCCTATTTCTTCCTACCTCCACTAAATTTCCTTCTTTATCACCTAAAATTCAAAAAATACAAAAAATCCAAAAAATCCAAAAAATCTAAAAATTTCACAAAATCTAAATATTCCAAAAAATCCAAAAATCCAAAAAACCTAAAAAATCTAAAAATTTCAAAAAATCCAAAAAATTTAAAAAATCTAAAAAATCCAAAAAATTTCAAAAAATCCAAAAAATAATTCACACCAAAATTCAAAAATAAAAAATACCATATGCTTGCGTGTTTGTTGTTTGTCTGCATTTTAAAAATTATTTCAGCCAATTATATGAGGCCACTTTTTATTTTTGCATGGCCAATGATACGAGGCCACTTTCGCTGGTCCAATGATATGAGGACCCTCATACTATTAATTTGTCTAATGATATGAGGACATGGGCATTCGATAATTCAGTCATCATGGTCTTTATACCTTGGTGCATCTTGCTCTATGCTATATCACTCACAACTGCTAATGATGATACAATGGACATAATATGATAACACATCCCCTTATCATCCACCCCATATCATCAGAATCCAATCCAATCAATAATCAATCACATCACTTTATCCAAATCCAACATCCTCTAATCACCCATGTCATACACCCTTGACTAGGGAATTCTCATCCAAAATCCAAAAATATCATCCTTGACTAGGGCATTCTTAAAACCTACATCCCAAATCCCAAAATATCACCCTTGTCATACACCGTTGCTAAGGGTACTAATGTCTTCACACTCCCATATCTACTAATTTTCATCCACTCTACTTCTTCCCCCCCTCTCTCCTTTCCTCAAATTTCCTCCTTCTAACTTTCTCTCCTTTCCTCTAATTCCCTACTTCTAACCTTCTCTCCTTTCCTCTAATTTTCAACTTCTTCCCCTCTTCCCTCCATCCCTCCATCCCTCTAATAACTTCTTTTAACTTTCTCTCCTCTCCTATGAATTTCTACCTCCACTACTCTTCTCTCCTCACCTCTAAATGTCTACTAATACTCTAACCCCCATCTTATGAATCCTCAAATCCTTTCATCTTCTAATATTCCCCCTCATCAACTAAATCTAGCCTCTTCTCTTTTCAAGTGGTTACCCGACTCGTTCCTCCCTGCCTAACCCCTTGAGGGGGCATCATATCACCATCCACACATCTTCTCTTCTTCTTCTTCTTCTTCTTCTTCTTCTTCTTTGAACTGTCATTGCTAGGCAATAACATTGCAAAGAGGGGAAAAATGTAGACATGGTCATCTAGCGAATAATTCTCCAATCATATAATAACCATTCATCCCCACCACCAACCTTATAATAATTAATTATAAATTTAATCAGTTATTATATTATATACAACCATACTCCAATTATTTCATATCCCATAAATCCCATTTACACCCTTAGACATATTAATACATTATTAATATTTTACTTATTACACTAACTAACTCTCATTAACTATTTTCCACTAATTTAAAAATACTCACCCACCTACCACCTACCCTATACCTATCCTATGCCTAGCCTTTCCATCTAATCACGCCACTAAGTGTAATTAATCTCACCTAATCACAAGCCAAATGCCCCTCAAAATCTAGAAGCTTCTATTTCTAGAAGCCTCTCCATTTTCCCTCCCCTTTTCAAATAGTTAAAAATAAAAATAAACTATTCCATTGAATTTTAAATTCAATGGAGAGTTCTCTTGAATTATAAAATTCTTTACATCTAGAAAATTATCTCCTCTCATCCAATTTCAACCATTGATTTAATCCACCATGGAAAAATCTTAGCCATTGATTTCTACCTCCTCCAACTATAAATAGAGGTTCTACCCTCCATGGCAAGCACCTTAGAAATTTGCAAGTAAATGCTACCCAATCTTCAAGCCATCTAAGCAATCTTCAAAGCAATCTATCAAGCTCAATCAAGTAATTGATCAAGGGGAGGTGCTGATGAAATTTGTCCAAGATCTAAAGCATCTTTGTATCCATTCAACAAGAAAATCAAACTCATCAAAGGAGGAGGATTTCACTTATGGGTAAGTACATGTATATCACTTTCTCCCCCTTTTATCTCTGCTCATTCTGAGGTAGATGAACCATTGTGTTATTCATAGTCATTTCATATTTGCATACTAACACAAATTTTCATCTACATATTGAGGCAATAACTATAATTGTTTTTTATTGAATGATGGAAATTATTATGTATTAGAAACTATGTAATTTTTGAGATGTGGATATCAATTACTTAAGTTTAGCATGATTTATCAACTTAATGGGAAACACAGTAACCGACATCAGTTATGTAGGGACTGACATCACTCACCTATGACTGACATCAGTTAGGCAAGAGGAAATACCATCGGTTAGGGCTAGCCGACATCGGTTACCTGTGCATGAGTGTTTTATTCAACTCACGAGAATTAGATCTAATTTTAGTATTAAAGAAGATCTATTGATTGTAATTGAATGGATAAGTTCCCTAAGTTTGTATAAGATATTTATAAGCTAGAAAGCTAGGGTTAAAAAAAGAATTAATGATTATTGTGAAAATAATTGTGAGAGAGTTTTCTTGGAAAAGAAGGAGAAGCTTGAGACAAAGAAAGTACTATACATTGTGAGCGGTGTGGAAGATAGTAAATCTTCATTTTATATCTTCTGAAAGCTTTGGATAATGGATTGGCTTGTTTCTTGGTAGACGTAACCCATATTGGGTGAGCCACGTTAAATTTGGTGTTGATTTATATCTCTTGTTTTATATATTTCTTTTGGTAGAATATCCATTTTTATTACATGTATGCTTAGATATGATATATTATCTATACAACATATGTACTAACCCCAACAACTGGTATAAGATCTTTGTGTTAAGGGTTTTGTGTGTTAACAAATTTAATCACAAAGGGTTTTCTAATTGAGTGGGAGCTACAACAATGTCAGAAGAGAACAAATACAAGATAGAGAAGTTTGATTACCGAAATGATCAATTATGGAAGATGCAGATTGAGGATTATCCATATCAAAAAGATTTGTACTTACCATTGGATGAAAATTCTAGACCTACAAAGAGGATTGATGAAGAATGGAAGTTTATTGACAGGAAGACTTTGGGATCTATAAGATTGAGCTTGACAACATTTGTGGCTTCTAATAATATAGAAGTGACATCTATAGTAGAGTTAATGAATTCTCTTGCTAATTTATATGAAGAACCTAGTGCTTCAAATAAAGTTTATTTGATGAAGAAACTATTTAGTTATAAAATGCATGAAGGTTGATCTACATCTGGTCATTTGAATTATTTCCAATCTATTGTAAATCAATTAAAATCAGTTGATATTCCATTTGATGATGAAGTGAAAGCACTCTTATTCTTATGTTCTTTTCTTGATAGTTGGGATAACTTGGTAATGGCTATTAGTAATACAACATCTACTAATAATACTTTGATTTTTGATGATGTGGTTGGTAAAATATTGAATGAAGAAATTTATAAGAAAAGTACAGAGGAATCATCATTTGGAAATGCTTTGAATGTAGAAAGCAAGGGTAGGCAGAAGGAGAGATCCAAGAGTAATAATTATGGGAAATCAAAGTTAAGGAATGAAAGATCTAAATCCAGAGGTAAGGGAATTATCTATTGGAATTGTGAAAAGAAAGGACATGCAAAGAAATATTGTTGGTAAAAGGATAAAGAGAACCAACACCTAGAAAAAGGTAAAGAGGTAAATATTTCAGCAGAGGTAATGCAATATACTTTTATTCTTTCTTTGGATAATAGAATATAATCATGGGTTTTAGATTCAGAAGCTTCTTTCCATACAACCCCTAATAAGGTTTATTTCAGAAATTATGTCCAGAGAAATTTCGGGCATGTTTATTTGGGTGATGATGAACCTCATAGTATTACTGGTAATGGGGAAGTTCATCTAAAATTACAGAATGGAAATAAATGGGTATTGAAATATGTGAGGCATGTGCCAAGCCTCAGGAGGAATTTTATTTCTGTAGGGAAACTAGGTGAAGCTGGTTACATGGTTACATTCACATCCGACTCTTAGAAAGTCACCAAGGGTGACCTCGTTGTGGCAAGAGGAAAGAAGGTAGGAATGTTATATTTATCTACCTATGTTACTGAATCCTTTTCTATATTATCTACTTTAGATTCAGATACATGCATGTGGCATAATCGGTTGGGCCATATGAGTTAAAAATGAATGCAGATATTAAAGGATAAGGGTAAGTTATCATATTTGAAAGATTTAGATCTTGATTTCTATGAGCATTGTGTCTTTGGAAAGAAAAAGAGAGTGAGATTTATAAAAGTTGGGGCAATTAAGAAGGAGAAGAAATTGGAGCTTATACACTCAGATGTGTAGGGACCAACCCAAGTAGCTTCTCATGGAGGATCCCATTATTATGTTACTTTGATTGATGATGCCACAAGAAAGGTATGGGTTTATCGTATTAAACATAAATCTGATGTTTTTGAGACTTTTAAAATATAGAAATCCCTTGTTGAGAATGAATCAAATTTGAAGTTAAAGTGCCTTAGATATGAAAATAGTGGTAAATACTATAGAAAGGCTTTCAATGATTATTGTTCAATGAATGAAATATGTAGACAAAGAACGGTTCCAAGAAACCATGGTGTTGTAGAAAGAATGAACAAGACAATTATGGAACATGCTAGAAGTATGGGGATACATGTTGGATTGCCCTTGTAGTGTTGGGCATGAGCAGTTGAAACAATGGTTTATTTGATTAACTGTGGGCCTTCAAGTTCACTAGATAGATGAATACCAGATGAATTTTGGATTGGAAAAGAGGTAGATCTTTCTTTTCTTAAAGTTTTTGGTTTAGAAACTTTTGTGCATGTTGATAAGGAAAATAGAAAAATTTGGATCCAAATCGAAGAGTTGCACTTTCATTGGTTATGGATATGGTGATTTCGGATTCCTTTTCTGGGATTTAGGGAATTCTAAAATTGTTAAGAGTCATGCCATTGAATGGAATGAAAAGAGAATGTACATGGATCAAATTTTGGTACCCAATGACGAACTGGTTGAGAAGTTTGTGAATGAAAATGAACTCTCATATTTAAAACTCATACCTACAGGGTTACATAGTAACCGATGTCGGTTGACCCCTGAATGACATCAGTTAGTTGAACCGGTATCAATTACAGAAGATCCAAACCGTCATTGGTTAGCAAAACTAGCGTCGGCTATAGGTGACCGGTGACGATCACTGTCAGAATTGGAAACAAATTTCCAGGAGGTCCAGAATGAGCCTCTGGTACCCCAAATTCCTGTGAGAAGGTCACAAAGGGTAAGTAAACCTCTAGAAAGATTTACACCTTCTTTATCTTATTTATTATTGAATGAAAATGGTGAACTAGAAAGTTTTGAATAAGCAATGCAGGATGAGACCCACGTACAGTGGGAACATGGCATGGATGAAGAGATGGACTCCTTGGAACAAAACTAGACTTGGGATTTGGTTAAGTTTCTAACAAGTAAGAGGAAATTGAAGAACAAATGGGTTTATCAAAAAAGAAGAGGGTGGAAATAAAAGGTACAAGGAAAGGCTTGTAGTAAAGGGATTTGTACAGAAAACATGTATTGACTTTGGTGAAATATTTTATCCTGTTGTAAAGATGACTTCTATTCATACTGTATTGAGTTTAGTTGTAGTAGAGGATTTGCATTTAGAGAAACTTGATGTCAAGATGACATTTCTTCATGGTGATTTAGAGGAAGAGATTTATATGAATCAACCACTTGGGTATGAAATCAAGGGTAAGGAGAAACTTGTGTGCATGTTGAAAAAGAGCCTATATGGGATCAAGCAAGCTGCAAGATAATGATACATGAGGTTTGATAGTTTCATGCATGAACATGGTTACTTGAGATGTGAATATGACCATTGTGTTTATTTGAAGATGCTTGAAAATGATATCTATATTATTTTGTTACTGTATGTGGATGATATGCTTATTATAGGATCTAGTATGCATGACATTGGTGAGTTTGAGGGAAAGATAGATCACACATTTGCTATGTAGGATTTAGGACCTACAAAAATAATCCTTGACATGCAAATACACAGAGACAAGAAGAACAAGAAATTGTATTTATCTTAGGAGGATTATATTTTATAGGTGTTAGAAAAGTTTAAAAGGCATAATTCAAAACCCTTAAGTACACCTATGGTAGGACACTTCAAATTGAGAAAATATCAATTTCCTTCATCACACAAGGAGGTTAAATACATGACACGAGTACCATATGCTTTAACACTTGGGAGTCTCATGTATGCTATGGTTTGTACCAGACCAGACATTGCACATGAAGTGGGAGTTGTGAGTAGATTTATGGCCAATCCAGGTAAAGAGCATTGGAAAACAGTCCAATGGATACTTAGGTATTTGAGAGGGACATCTAGCATCTAGTTATGTTATGGAGTTTTGGATATCTTTGTAAGGTCCTCTCTAGCATCTAGGAGTTGTTTAATAGGTAAACAAACATGTACTTGGTGTCCTACCCAAGATAGAGACCCAAGTCCTAATAACCCTGATAAATAGTGGTTCAACATTGATTCTACATCTTGGAACCAAGTCAATTTTGGAGCAAATTTATGATAATGAAATCAACCAACAAAAAACATTAACACTGCAAAGATCAATACACCAATTACGGTGCAGTAAAGTTGTAATTCACTAGTTATTCCAGATGCTCGCCAAATCTGGAAGAATCCAGAGGTTATTTGTATTCCTCAAAAACCTCCACCTACATCTCTATTCAAAATTTCTTGACCTACTATTGGCCAAACTACTTGATCACTAGGTTTGATGTGAGTAGGATCACCCAGCCATGCTTTATAATTGGATAAAGGAGCATCGTGAAAATACTTCTCACTTAGCCAAATAAATATGACAACTAGTTGACCAAAATGAGTGCTAAATACTTTGCGAGAGATATCTTCCAAATCATTGGTATGGATATCAAAATCGTGAGCATCAACATGTAGGTTCTAGATCTAAGTGGTAGTATTAGGTCCCTTAGATACTGTCTTTAAGAAATGACTGGGTTTAGCCCATTTTTCAAAAGATGTTTTAATAGGATCCCTCTCCACAAAAATATTTACTTCTGGTTCTTTTGAATGAGTGATCATTGAGTTCTCCTCTTTCCAGATGAGACATGAGAAAAAAACTGCCAAACGAATTTATATGTTCTCAACTTGTTCCTCTCTTTATTTCCTAGTTCAAGAGTGGAGTGACTATGATACGGAAGTCACTTTAAGGAAGGTGTTCCAATTTATTATGACATATCCCACAGGTTCTCAATGGACCGTTACGATATGGTAAAGCTTTCTCATTGGGTGTGAAAAATAATTTTATTGGTGTAATGTGTAATATCATTATTATCTTCATATCCATATTTATGTCCTAGATCACATTTATGAATCACAAAAGTTTTGAATTATTCAAAATATTAATAGATCTTTAATAAATTAATATTTATATCTCCAGATGGGATTTACCCCTATTCAAAAGATTCCTTTCATTAATGATCCATAAAAGGTATTCTTTGTTATATCATCAATATAATTCTGTCCAAAATGACAACTCAATAAGAGGAGCTAACTCGATCGAATAGTATGAGACATTGAATAGATAGGGAAAATACACTACAAAAGTACCCCCACCGGGGAGAACTTACTTAAATTAAGTATAAAGGATACCCTTTTTGTTGATTTTGAAATTTAAAACAAAATTTGAAAGAAACAAGTCAAATTAAAAAGGGTCTCACCCCCACCCAGACAGGGTGACAACATGTAATAGAAGTATAAAAGAGGAAAGTAAGTGAGATGTTTATGTTTTCTCTTGCTTTTGGAGGGCCTCCTCTACTAGGAAGGCCATACTGGGCTATTAGCTTAGTGGTATAGTGAGCCCCTAATAATCACATCGTTGTGGCTGGGTTGTGAAGGCTATCAACCACATTGAATAGTTTAATGTGATCATCAATGCCTGACCCATATATGTGGATCCCCAAGGCACAATAGCATGGTGTACTGCTTCTATTAAAACTAGGAATTTTAAATTCCTCAATCGTAGTAGGAGGATAGATGGGGTGATTGAGGTGAGATCGAATGTAGATCAATTTTTTCTATTCATTCGTGGGATCTGGGAGGTCCCGGTTAGCACAAGTCTACAACACCTATTGTCACTTACTTCCATTTTTATTGTCAATTTATAATGATTTTATGACAATTTCATCAAACATTATAAACTAACAAAAACATGTGTACAATGCAATGTGAACACCGAATAATATATGTTATTTGATTTAGAGGGATAATTATTACTTTTGTAGTTGATGTTGATAAGAGGTGTAATTGATTTTGTAAGTGTAGGAATACAGATGAAGCATTACATTTAAAGGTTGTATCTCTACATTTCAAATTTGTTACAAATTCATAAATATACATTTGTAAATCTTATATCATTAGTATTAGCTATTTGTGGACTATTTTATTTGAACTAAACATGAATACATTAGAAGGAAACATAAAATATCAATACAACTATGTAACATCAATACATGTGTGTAGCATCAAGATATATACAAATTTACTGACAAATTCCCACACAACTTACACTTGAAAAAGCACCATGCGAATATGCAAGCCCTTCCAATCTTATAGGAAATTTCACATCACAGGATCCCGTAATATTCTACATTTTAAAGTCCTTCATATTAGCACAATTTAGATTCTAGCACTATAACAAATGTCAAATAAAATGCAAAATTCAAATGATTATGTTGTTGATGGAAGCAGATCAAATCCTTCATGAGGGTATTACCTTGAAATGAGCAGGAAACCATAGCTTTTGGATAGTTTGAGCATATTGCAACATAACACACCTTATGTCAGCACCAACTAAGAATCTAAACTTAGTATTATAATAATTCTAAATGTGCACAAACTAAACTCCAAAATGTTCCTAAGATGGAATTTCTTTTTAGCAGCAATAGAAAATCAACTTCAAAATTTCCTTTGTTTTTTTTATATCCATACTTGAAATAATTTCATAAGGTCTTACAAAGAATCTCAAATGAAAGTTGCATTACATGCAACATTCATGTGACATGCCAAAAAAAAGTGAATTGGTCTACAGATAAAAGTTTTGGTTATATCTACACCTATCTAGAGGAAACCTTGAAAAAACTTTAATGATAGGAATGTCCTCAGAAAATTTTTTGTAGGAGAGGTTTCTGTAAAATAAATAGAGTCATTTGTAGTATTATCTTAGAATCAAATTTACAAATCATATCTTTCAAAATTTCACAAAAAAACAAGTGAAAAAAATTAATCCTCACAATGTAGCAAGGCTGAAATAGTTGGCTACTTGCAATGACACTTCCCCTAATAATTTGTTATTTTTCAGTATCCTGCATATGATTCATTTCCAACATGTTTTAAACATCAACACAAGCCTCCCAAAACTTTACATTTAAGGTATAGTTGAAAGGAACATACAATGAGAATAAATTCTATAACTGCCCAAGCTTTTGAGGAATAGGACTGATTGCAACAAATATCGGAGGTCCTACCTTCTAGGGAAATATTGTTTTTACTGTATCCCACTTCATATATTTTCAAGCAACCTTCTGTTGCAACAAAATAACACCGAAACCCTTCTATGGGACTATGCCCAGGTGATAGAAATATGACATAAATCCAAAACAATGAAATCATTTTTTACATTGTTCTAACCTTGAGAAACTACATCTTATTACAGTTAACCAATATAGGTACAATAATCAGAAAACTGGTAAATTTTAATGTCATTACAAGCCTTTATCTGAGTTTCAATCAAACGATCTTCTTTTCCCATATTTTTGTTCAACTAGAAAAGAAAATGTGATATGTAAATATCATAAATCATGGCTTTATCTGTAATAAGTTTGATTTTCTTTAGTCTACTGCAAGCTAGAATGAATGTTCAAGGAAGACGAAGGCATGAACGTAAATGCTGAAAAGAATATACTGAAGAAGTAAAAATGGATGAAGAGAAACAATGAGAGATGAAGAGGGGTGTATACAAATGCGTACGCGGGTGAGGAAGTGCATGGGAAAGGAAATAGGAATGAGGGAGTCAATGTGAAATGTGAGAATGTATGCTTAAGGAATTTATGCATGAATGAATGTTCAAGGAAGACAAAGGCATGAATGTAAGAATAGAAATGAAAATGTGAGAATTAAATACATGCATGGCCCACACTTATTACATGAGTTAGATTGTTTCCACCTAAATAATATCTACGCTGTACACGAGTTAGATTATTTTTTGTCTCGATCTCATGTGCATCATGTACATGGGTGGAAATTGTGTATAAAGGGACCCAAATTTAAAAATGAGGAAAACCCAATTAACGTTCATTTTAATTTCAAGATTAGTATTTGTAGGGGAATAGGTGATACACAAAAAACCACTGATAATTGAGCCATGCAAGTGGATGACCATATGCAAAAAAAGTGGATTTCATCTTCCATTCAAGAAGAGCGGTTTTGTAAGTAAAATGTGGAAATTAAACAGTTGCATGTCCCATGCCCATTCAACAAGTGAATTAGAAAATATGTGAGAATTAAAAACTTGCTTGTCCCACACCTATTCCCTGACTCAGTGTTATCTTACCTAACCAATATTTGCTATGTGTTTCACTTTTTCGTCTTGATCTCGCCCACATTATTCATATAAACACAATTTGAGGGAAAGGTATTTTTCATTTACCATTCTAAAGAGGGATTTTTCAATTAAAAAAGTGGGAATTAAATACATGTATGTCCCACACTTATTCCACAAATTATATTGGAGAAATCTACTTACGCATCACTTACTCCCCTATAAGTACTTGAGCTTGAATTTCGGAATGAACATTTATAGCCCATTTTTTTTTTTTAATAGTTTGGTCATTTTAAAATGCATGTTGCATTCATATGCATAATGTGGTTGAGATCACGAAAAAAAAGTGGAGCACATAGCAAATATTATTAAGGTGGGAACAATCTAAGTCGTGGAGCTCCACTTCATGGTCTTGATCACACTTGCATTGTTCACATCAATGCAATTTGTGCTTAAAGAGACCGAAATTAAAAAATGAGGAAAACTTAATAGAACTCCCTTTTTAGTTTTGAGATCAAGTAATTACTCGAGAATAGTTATGCAAAAAGTTAGAATGTTGTAAATTAAAAAGTGAGAAATGAAATACCTGCATGTCCCACACCAATTTCATGTAGCAAATTGTTCCTACCCAAGTTAAATATGCTATATGTGGTATGTAAGTGATGTCAAGTCAATTCACTTTACATTATACATTGATGGATGTTCATACCCTGTTCTAAAGCTCCCATTTTGGCAACAACTTCATCACTGGCAAATGCATTTTCTTGAAAGTTACTAAAGCCTTTTCAAAAAAACCATTTTGTGCATATTTTGCATTTATTATATGTCATAAGACCACATCTCATCAAAACATTCTATGGAATAGTTCACGTGCCCTTTTCTAAAGCTTCCATTTTCCCAGAAGTTGAGAGGATATTGAAAATGGTTGTAGGGTTTGGACTTATACTTGCTAAATGTAATTGTCAAAAAGGTTCCAAGGCCTTTCCAATGATCCCATTTTATTCATATCCCATGAACAATATAATCCATGAGGCCACATTTCTTACATGCATTTGGTAAAACAGTTTGCATGGCATTTGCATGCTTCAACATATTGCATATATTTCAATGGGAGCACAAACAACTACATCTGGTTGTAAATTATCCTTGGGTAGTGACACTACATCTGTAAAAATAGAAGATATGACTCCAGAGAAAATGTATTTAGGTACAAAAACTCATGATCACTTTGACATAGATGATGATTTGAAAAAAGCTTACTTAAGTGACTATTGATCTCAAAATGTAGGAACTTAATAAGGAAATCTCTCAAAATGAAGATTTTGTCAAGGGTAAGAAGAGTGCTATGAAATATCATGTTTTTAGAAGTATGAAGGAAAATAATGAATCCAAGAAGTAGATCGATCGTGAGAGCTTACTTGTTGAAGCCAAATCAACATAAACTGTACATGAAAGTAAACTTATACTGTATTTGAGTTGGCCTACTCTTAAAAGAGAGGTCACAAGTTTAAATCTTAATACACATTATATTTGAAAGGCAGAGCATAGTGAAGGAGAAGTATGATTACTTCTCCCCTGAATATGATCTGAAGAAAGAGAAGAATGAAGATGCTACTGAATCTATGAAAAGAGTGAATTCATGTCCATGATTCTTCTCTTCACTGAACAGGAATTTCAGTGAAGAGTATGCAAAAGAATGTATTTAAGTTGGCCTATGTTTAAAAGAGAGGTCACAAGTTTAAATTTTATAGGAAATAAGGTATGTAAGCCTTGAGTAGAGTATGTATACTTTATATTTGAAAGAGAAAGCATACTTAAGGAGTATGCTTACTTCTTCTTAAGAGGTGCCTGAATATGACTTGAAGAAAGAGAAGAATAAAGTCACTACTGAATCTTTTTTGCAAGAAAGAATAGAATGAACATATCATTATTGAATTTATGATTCTTCACTTCATTGAAGAAGAATTTTTGTAATGAAATCCAAAATGTCATGGAAGATGAATCCAAAGTAATAATAGTTGCTCAAATCCACAACAAGATTACTAACATCTATTAAATTTCTTGCAGTGTTTTTGGTTTTTTCCTAAATTGTTGTCTGAGCCTCTGTTTTGTACAGGTGGAGTTACATCCATGGACTCTTTTCTGAAGAAAATTTTCCACAACGTGTACAAGAAAAGGAGGGACTCTGCAAATTTATACTATCAATTCGATAGTCAGTTGTTAACAAATTTCACATCTTCAATGTATATTGCGGGTCTGATATAAACATTCTTTGCATCCAGAATAACCAAGAGGTACGGTCAAAAAATCTCCATGTTGAAGGGGGGTTTTAGTTTCTTGGTCGGTTATGCGCTGAATGGAGCCGCCTTGAACATCGAAATGCTTATTATTGGTCATATTATGCTTGGTATCAGTGTAGGATTCACTAATCAGGTGAGAATTTGAGACAAATGAATCCAAGGAAGCCCCCTATATGTGTAAATCCAGCAAAAAAAATGAAAAAATTAATCACATTAAAAAATGTCCAGATGGTCGTTAAGACGTCAAATTTAACATAGTTACAGAAATGTCTGGAAGGGCCTTTCCCATAGGGGAACGCCTTTGGCATAAAAATAAAATCACAATTTGACTTTTTACGCTGAAGGCATCCCCCCTATGGGAAAGGCCCTTCCAGATGTTTCTATGACTGTTTTAAATTTGGCGGTTTGACGATCATCTGGAATTTTTTGATTTTTAACAATTTTTTATGTTTGGGCGACTATTTTTTAGAAGAGGGTAGTATGAGTCTGGATCGGACCTGGAGATGGAAGGCAGAAGAGCGATAGACCATGCATAATAGCTAGAATGTGATTTCTCATGTGTCCTAATGAATTATATGCAAGGGAAAATACCTTTTCTGTATTATATCACCTCTAGGGAAAAAATGGGACTCATAAGGACCTGATCTTTGTTGAGGCTATGCTGATTTTGATTTTTATGAACTTCATTTCCCCAGTGGTGCAAGCCTATGTAGCTCTTTCAATTGACGGTGATCTCTATGCATTCAATTTGTGGTAAAGATGAAGGTACACATATCTCACCAATCTGTTATATTTACCTAAAGCTCGTGTTTTCTTTTCTTACCAGTCACAAAAATTAAAAGATAAAAATGCTTTTTTTCTACAAGATCATCTTTGAAAAAAGTTCAGAGATATGGAAGAATACGAAAATACTCATATTGAAGGTGCATATCCCTTTCTCAAATTTGGCATGGGTGAGCAATCAAAGATACTGCAAGATGTTCGGAATCTAGTTATGGGTTTTGGAATCAAAAGACAACTAGATCAGGGTAATGGTATAGTGCTCTCTCCCGGAGACCTTACTGCAACAAATTTTGATTTGAGACATAGTGTGCCATTCATGTTGTGTATAGCTGACCTTCCCAGCATGGCATGTAGGGGTAATGATGTAGATTTGAGTTCAACAATAGAAGGCTTTCTAGAAAACTCTTCGCAGGCTCTAACTAGTGCAGTGGTAGCTGCATTTTTTGCTTAACTCGAAGGAAAGGTTCTCATGATCTCTAGTATGCTGAGAGTCATTCTAGTGAAGATCATCATAGAAGTAGAGATTCACCTCGGAATAATTATTTCCATGTAGTTAATGAAAACAAAAACATTTTCACAAATAATCAAATGTCAACACTGACACAATTATTTGCTAGTGGAGTTGAGGCTCCACAATTCATGAGAGACAATTCAGTTTTGAGCCAACAAGGTATTTTATATGGTTGTGGAAATGCAGGTTTGGATGCCAATATGTGGAGTTGTGGTATCAGTGATTTTCATAGAGTTACTGTACCAACAATTTCTTCTGTTTGGCCTTATGGCTCTATGATAGTTGAAGGTCACCTGAGGAAGAATGACTTCAAAAATGGAGAAGAAAACAAGAGGCAAATGACATAAATCTGGGGTCTAAATATTGAATAGACCTTTTCTGTATTATATCACTTCCAGGGAAAACCTGGGACTCATAAGGATCTGATCTTTAACCAGGTTGTGATGATTTTGATTTGTATGAACTTCATTTCCCCAGTGGTGCAAACCTGTGCAACTCTTTCAATTGATGATGATCTTTGTGCATTTAATTTGTGGTAAAGATGTAGGTACACATCTCTCACCAATCTGTTATATTTACCTAAAGCCCATGCCTTCTTTTCTCACCAATTACACAAATTAAAAGATAAAAATGCTCTTTTTCTAGAGGATCAACTTTGAAAAAAGTTGAGAGGTATGCAAGTATTCAAAACATTTGTCTTAATTGTTGGAAATTCATGTCGTGTATAACTGACCTTCCCATCATGGTAGGTAGTGGTAAGGATGTAGATTTGAATTCAATAATAGAAGGCTTTCAAGAAAACTCTTCGCAGGCTCTAACCAGTGTAGTGGTAGATGCATTTTTTACTTAACTCAAAGGCAAGGTTATTGTGATTTCCAATATGCTGGGAGTCATTCTAGTAAAGATCATCATAGAAGTAGAGATTCACCTAGGAATAATGCTTTCCATGCAATTAATGCAGGCAAAAACATTATCATAAATACTTAAACATCAGCATTGACACAATCCTTTCCTGGCGGAGTTGAGATTGCGCAAGTCATGAGAGACAATTTGGTTTTGAGCCAACAAGGTATTTTATATGGTTCTAGAAATACAAGTTTGGATGCTGGTATGTGGATTTTTGGTATTAGTGATTTGCATAGAGTTATTGTACCAACAGTTTCTTCTGTTTGACCTCATGGCTCTATGATAGTTGAAGGTTAGTCGAGGAAGAATGACTCAAAAAATGTATAAGACAACAAGAGGAAACCAACATAAATATGGGATCTAAATCTTGACTAGACATTTTCTGTATTATATCACTTCCAGGGTAAAATTGGGACTCATAAGGATTCGATCTTTGTTGAGGCTATGCTAATTTTGATTTGTATGAACTTCATTACTCCAGTGGTGCAAGCTTGTGCAACTCTTTCAATTGACAATGATCTCCATGCATTCAATTTGTGGTAAAGATGTAGGTACACATCTCTCACCAATCTGTTATATTTACTTAAAGCCCATGTCTTCTTTTCTTACCAGTTACACAAATTAGAAGATAAAAACACTCTTTTTCTATAGGATCAGCTTTGAAAAAATTGAGAGATATGCAAGTATTCGAAAAATTTGTCTTAATCGTTGGAAATTCAGATGTTTACAGAGAAGTGTTTTCTCTGTTATATGCTAAATTTCTATTAGGAAATCCTACAAGAAAGGTACCTGTAATGCACTAGAAGCCTCAACAAGCTGTAATTGGGTTGGCACTTTCCTTGTAAACATGTTAGATCTTTGTGTAATAACCTTTTTAAGTTCAAGTGATGTTTTAACGATTCAAAATGTATTTTTAAAATTTGTATTCAATGATATTTGAAGAGCAATTTAGTGAGGCAATTTGTGCTTCTGAGATGCCAGTTTATCGATTTTTCTCACATTTAAGCGAATCTTAATTTGTAAAAAGTCACAAATGCCTCTCACATTTAATGTAATTTCTTATTCTTTGAATTATCTAAGATTGATAGTTGAAGCCTAAAAGTCTTAATAATTAAAATTTTACAATGTTATATTTGGTTGGGTATGTTTGTACTTCACATGAAAAGTTAGCATGTCTGGTCTGTAATTTGCACAAACTATACCTGCTACATTGTTTGATCTAATGGAAAACTACTGAAATCCAACATTCATAAGATGAAGATTGGGGTGTTACAACTGTTAAATGTCACGTATATCCTTTTTGTTGATTCAAATGTGTTCATGCTTGAAATACATGTCTACACTACTGAAAATCAGATATATATGTTTTCTTCAGCTTCAAAGCACATGATCCCATGTTAGAAATACATGTTACTCTCATATGAATTCTTTTTGCTGATGAAGTATATGTAGATATTGCTGAAACAATGTTCGGATCAACATATCGTCAATGTACAACGTCCTACCTAATCCTTCAAAACCCCACCTCCTACATGTACTGTTTGGATTTTGGGATCTGGTTTCCTTCCTTGGAAACATACCAGGTGATGTTCTTAGGGTCATGGGTATGAACACAACAGACTACTATAACTCTAAAAAGAAAACAATAACTAAACAAAAACAAACACAAGAGAGCTAGCACAATTTAAAATAACCCAACCTATTTGTAGACCTCTTTCGTCATTCGTGTAAGATGTAGAGCTCTGTATTTCTCGATCCAACAGTCATTTAAATGAATAAGACGATGACTTGTATGCAGATCTTGGTGAATTGCCGAATCCTCTGTGATTTTTAGCACTACCATAGGTTTCTTTGAAGATGATGAGAATAAAAACAACTACGAAATCGATCAGTATAGTTTTCTTTCGTGGTCTACAAATTGCTTGAACAATGCAGTTATCTGATGATGATTTTCATATTTGATCATGTAATTCGGTGAGTTGGTTATATTTTTTTATTAATTAAGTTTTCAAGGTGAACTCTCTTCCCTTGAAAATTCATCATCATATTTTTAGTAGATTAAAACCAAGCCCAAAATAAACAAATAGGGGAATCTCCCATCTCAATAATCTTTTTTTTCTTCCGTTTGTAAATGTTGTACAAGATTCCATACTTAAATGTTTTAAAAATTTCTATGTAATAATAAAAAAATCAATTTTCTCATCTTTCTACGCATACACATTGCTCTTACTCTAAGTTTGTCCGCTTTGATCCCATAAATAGTATGCCAATGGAACCATAATATTTCTACACTTACAAAATCAAACACCCATAACCCAAAATAAACAAATAGGGGAATCTCCCATCTCAATAATCATTTTTTTCTTCCATTTGTAAATGTTCTACAAGATTCCATAGTTTTAAATTTTTTTGTTTAATAATAAAAACTTCTATTTTCTTAGCTTTCTACACTCATAAACATTGCTCTTGCTCTAAGTTTGTCAGCTTTGATCCCATAAATAATATGCCAATTGAACCATAATATTTCAACACTTACCAAAATCAATCACCCATAATTTAAACAAAATCAACTACAAAAATAATAACTATCCCTCTAAAACAAATAGCATATACCGTTCCGGTTCACATTACATTGTACACATGCAATTCCTAGTAATAAAAAATATCAAATTAAATATTAAAATAACCCTACTACAATAACTCACAGCCTTAACAACCCGTTGCCACAAATTAATAATTAGAATAACATAAAATAATGCATAACAAATACAAATTAATAATTAGAATAACATAAAATAATGCATAACAAATACAAATTAATAATTATAAAATGGAGTCTTGACATTAGAAGTTAGCAAGAATAGAAATAAAGGAAACAAGATTAAAATTAAAAACATCTATTTTAATTAAATATCAGAACTCCCGCCTCTAAAAACTAGAGAAACTGCATGTATATAATTAAACAGTATAACCCACGCTTTTTACAAATTCTGTAGATTACAATGCCGAGGGTTCGTGTCGAAAGCGTAGCAGTCGCTCGGCCCGCTTTCATGCTCCTGTTCCTCGTATTTGTAGGGCTTGTGATATTATCCATGGTGGTGATTTCCTGCGTTTCTGAGAAAAAGCTGCAGAAAAAGGAACAAAACAAGGACAGTAAGGAGAAGGGAGAGAAAAGGAAGGAGGAGGAGAAAAGGGAGGAGGACGAAGAGGAGGAGAAAGAGAAAGAGAAGAAGGATAAGGAGAAGGAGAAGGAGAAGGAAAAGAAGGATAAGGAGAAGGAGAAGGAGAAGGAGAAGAGGAGGAAGCCATGTTTTGGATGTATTGGTAATCGAGTGCAGAAGAAGAAGAGTAAAGATGCAGTGCATAGGGATGTTTGGTTTGCAGGAAAAAGTGGTGCTGTACAAAACGATAATACTAGTAGTATCTGCTGCTTTTACGGCGGAGGAACGGTGAATTGTGACGACACCCCTGGTGGTGGTGGTGGTGGTGGCAGTGGGAGTAGTTGGTGCTGCGATGGTGGAGGTTGTGGTGATGGATGCTTCGAAGGCGATTGTGGTGGTGGATGTGGCGGCGGCGGTTGTGGTGGTGGTTGCTGCGGTGGTGATTGTGGTGCATGATTTATGAAAATTTGGTTCTTAAGTTTTTTTTGTGTAGTTTGTTCCTGGTTTTGGGGCGTGTTTTCGTACTGCCTGATTTTTCTTGTGAATGAGCTTGTATCATTTTACTTGTTGAATTAATATAAGTTCAAATTCATCAGAAAAACAATTAGGTTTCAGCATGGTTTATTAAATATTTGAGTCATGAATAATTTGTATGCGTGAGTTTTCTAAGAATTTTCACATTGTTGTATAGGCGAATAACTATGTATGCCCAAGAGCAAGTTTGGTGGGAAGACCGTATATCATCCTCCTAATGTTATGTAATCCAGATTGCATGATGTATCGATTGAGTCAGTTTATATGAATTTTAATTTTTTCATGATATACTAGTTTTCCATGCAAGTCATACTCTAATAATTGTTAATTGTAGAAATTAATTAATTTTGATTTGTTTTTTCTGTTTTTCTTGGGGTTTGGAGTGATTTGTATTTTCATTATTAATTATCTAAATATAGAAATATTCTTGGTGAAAACCCTTTGCAAATATTGTATAGAATTACAAACCTTGTTTCCAAAATGGCAAGAAGTGCTGCAGTGTGTTTCCTGAAAACAGGAGGAGGATGATGAATTTTTCCTTAAATTGTTTACACGGCGATTACATTTTTGCCGCTCAATTTATGACTGCTGTCAGTGCCAGCGACCCATCTTTGCATAGGCCCAATGCTAATGAGAGAAAATAGAAACCAACGAACTACATACTTGGCCAATTTTGTTATAAATTACAATTTTGAATTAATGTAATACTATGAATAAATGTTTGAAAGCTCGCTGCCACCATCTTTGAAAAAGTGAATTGAGGGGGTGGAAACTTTGGCGTGGAAATGCATCACTGAAACCAATTTTTCCATTTTTTCTCCATACGGAGACGCTGCCTCTCAATGTATTATTATCAATAAATGTTTGAAAGCTCATTCTCACCACCATCTTCAAAAAGTGAATTGAGAGGGAAGAAACTTGTCTGAAAACGCATCAATCAAGGCCAGAATTACATAGCTTACAAAACGTGGTTGCAGGTGGGAGCGCAGGAACATGTTTGGAAAGAGATTGGCGCAGCTTACAAAACGTGGTTGCAGGTGGGAGCGCAGGAACATGTTTGGAAAGAGATTTGGCGCTGAGAATTGATGCCGAAGAATGATGCTCTTATTGATGGAATGATGTTGATTCCATTTAGTGTACTCATGTGAGTCTTGTTGTGTTTTGTGATGTTGAGGATTGATGCTCCTCATTGATGGTATCATGTTGATTCCATCTTGACACTATGTAGCTACAGTTATGGTTTCAGGTACGTGAAACCGATGTATGTGTATATGGTTTCGAGCTACGTGAAACCTATGTATGTGTACTATTAGGAACTCTATATTGTTATAGTATGCTTATGTTACGAGTACTTTTGTGCCAGGGTTACGTGTGTGTCAAGTACTATGTTGTGTGGATTGTGTATGTTCTTTCATTGGTTTGGTTGAGGTCTTGTGACGTGATATAGCCGCGAAAGTATGTAGCAATATGTCTTGTTGACCATTAGTGTTTTGTTTGGGCCTTGTGTGGTATCTTGATGTCAGTTTCTCATAGGAAACAAATCCTAAACAATGAACTATTAAGAGCTTGAGATTAAGAAATATTGATAGGGAAAAAAAAAAACTAAGTAATAATGTAAACTGGAACTACCAATCTTCACAAAATATTAAGAAATTGTCAAACCTTGCCTTCTTTCTTATGCTCGAGCTTAAGCAATAAGTCTCTTTTCGCTGATGACATGAGTCGTTGATTGTTTTCTCCTTGATCATGAGTACCTCTTCTAACCTTGACTTTGTGTCACAATGAGGACGATGCTCTTATAAGGGGAGAGAAATGTAGTGCCTTGCTAGCCTCGGGTTTCACAAGTGACATTTGAAAGATTTAGGTTTTGGTTTCAGGGTCACTCATTAAATGTTAAATGTTTCACGAGATCATAACCATAACCATAACCATAACCATAAAATAGGGTATATTTTTAAAAGATTAAAATAATAAAGTATTAAACTAAATGAAGTGATATATATATGATAACAATAAGAAACCAAGATAGTTGAAGAAGGTTGGATGTAATACCCCCCTTCTGTCTCCATGTTGTTGACTCCTTTTGTGGGAACTCGAGCTCAAATTTCATTCAAAGGTAAGTGTAGATCCATGATTGCAATTTCTTATCATTTCTGAATAAGAGTAACATTAATCAAGTTATTAAATAAAACAAAATCAAGGAAATGTATATATTTGAATTAGATGGAATTAAATAAAAAAACATATATATATATATATTATTTTGTATGAAATTTGTGGTTGGTGGTGAAGTTGAGTTTGATGGTGGATGTGAAATGAGGGAAGTAGGTGGAGATCTTTAAAGTGTAGTATGAACAACCATGGTGGTTAGTGTAAGGGTAGTGGAGGTGTGTAGGAGAAGTCTTTGTAGCAGGCCACATTTACTCCCTTGGTAGGTGAAAATCCTGAATCCATAATCTTCCCAAAATCCTCCCTACCTATGCCTAGTTGGGAGCTTTGAAACATGCGTGTGTCCAACCTAATTAGTTATTATTGCCAGCATAATCTTAGTCCGTGCTAAATAGGATCCTTGGAACAAGGTAAATCCATCCATCAATCAGGGTAGGAGCAGGAAAACATGTTGCAGGCATTGAAAAGGATTTGGGAACTTCACCAACACAACTCACAGGTGTCAAAAATGATCTGTTTAGTGTTTCCAACATCCTCCTTGGATGTGCCAAAATTGAATCCTAAGAGATGTGGTACCATGGAATGTGTTGACTACACAATATGCATAAAATGGTGTTTTCAAGGATTCTTAAGGAATTTTAAAGAAATTCTTCAGTCAATGCCATCTCATGGATTGCCACGGTTGCAAGCAAGCACAAGATGGAGTTGTTGGAGACATTAAGCAAAGTCATGTGGTTTTTTTAAATATTATTTTGTCTCCTGTGAGCTAGTGACGGTGTCATGGGCACACGATATGCATAATATGGGTCTGCTAAAAAGGCCTTGAAAACTGCCAGGCAAATGCAATGTTAATAGTAGGTATATTAAGTTGCCTCCATCCTTTTCCCAAACTCCTCTTTCCAACACCAAATGGGAGATTTATGTTAATGTGGACACGCTCAGAATGAAGTAGGTTGAATAACAATGGCCACATGCAATGTTTCTATTAAAATCATTCAACACCAATGCAAGAATTGAAGTAGATTGAGGAAGAAGAGGAGGAGAAAAGAAAGGAGGAGGTGGTGGAGAAGGAGAAGAAAGGGGAAAATGAGAAGGAGAAGAAGGAGAAGAGGAGAAAGCCATGTTTTAGATGTATTGGTTATTGAGTGCAAAATAAGAAGAGTAAAGAAGCGGTGCATAGGGATGTTTGGTTTGCAGGAAAAGGTGGTGCTGTACAGGATTATAGTACAAGTAGTATCTGCTGCTTTTACAGTGGAGGAGCGGTGAATTATGACAACAACCCTGGTGGCAGCGACGACGGTGGGAGTGGTTGGTGTTGCGACAATAGAGGTTGTGGTGATGGATGCTATGATGAAAATTATGGTGGTGTATGTGGTGTCGGATGTGGTTGTGGTGGTGGTAGTTATGGTGGCAGTTGTTGCTATGGTGATTGTGGTGTATGACTTATGAAAATTTGGTTCCTAAATTTTTTTGTTTAGTTTATGTCGTGGTTTTGGGGCATGCTTCCATAGAACATGATTTATTTGTGAGTATCATTTTACTTATTGAATTAATATAATTTTTTATTCATCATAAAAAATAAAAATTCAATTCCAAGGTTTATTAAATATTTGTGTCATGAATATTTTGTATGGTTGATTTTTTAAAGAATTTTCACATTGTTGTATAAGCGAATAACTAGAGAAAGATGGGTGGGAAGACCATTTATCATCCTCCTAATGTTATGTAATCTAGATTACACGTGGGGGTGGTGGTGCAGTGTGCATTCACTACCCACATACCTTAGTAGAGGCCATGGAGAAGGCCTATATTGTAGAGGAGACACGGGGAAAGATGCAGCAGTTCAGAGACAGAGTTTGGAGCCACATCCAATAGATGCAGGATAACAGGTTGAGGGGGTCAGCTCCTCCTCCTCGTGGTGGATAGGGTTCAGTACAGTCTTCATTTAGGCCACCACAATAGCCACCTCATCAGTAGCAGTAGACCCACCCACCTTACAGACCTCCTTAGAGATTCGACCCATAGAGGGGGTGGAGTATGGGGCCTCCTCATAGGGGTCCCATTAGGAAACATAGGGTGCATCGAGAGCTCAGTCAGCAAGAGCTCTTAGTCAGCAGAGACCTCAATAGTCCATAGCTGAATCATTAGGATCCACAACACAGACCTCTAGACTACTAGCTGGAGCTACATCTCACTGGAGAGGACCAATAATTGTTATGGTTGTCACATTGTTGGACATCGTTGGAGAGAGTGCCCATAGAACCCTAGTAACAAGGGTAAGATGCAAATTTCAGAGCCTACTGTTGGTGACATGGGATGTAGCCATCGGATCTACGTAGTGGTCGAGAACTACTAGGTTGAGCACCAGAGTTCTGTGATAGAGACGATAACTAGCATTGGTGGTATTCCTACCTCCATTCTGTTTGATTCTGGTTCATCTGATTCTTTTATTACACCATCCTTAGTAGAGCATTGAAGGCTGGTGGCAGTTAGGCAGGGTCTTAGTTAGGACATTGAGATGGCTTTTGGAGCCAAAATTTCTGTAGACTCCTTAGTTAAGGAGTGTGTAGTGGATTTGGGACCCTTCACCACTACCTCAGATCTTTGAATCCTTCCCTTGGGTTCATATGGAGTCATCTTGGGCATGGACTAGTTGTTCTGCACATATAGCCAGAGTGGACTGTTACCATAAGACTATTTCATGTACAAATGATCTAGGAGTTGAGTCAGTGATAGCAGGAGTTAGGAGGCCCATTTCCATCCGCACCATCTCCACTATGCAACTTAAGTGGTGTGTGCGATGAGGTTGTCAGATGTATGCTGTTACGGTTAGTGATAGATATGAGGATGAGTCTAGTGGACCATCCCTTGATGACCATCACATCTTGAGAGAGTTTGCTGATGTTTTTCCAGGGGAGCTACTGGGGTTACCTCCCCACATGAGATAGATTTTCACATAGATCTGGTTCTGGGCACAGAGCCTATCTCACGAGAACCTTATCAGATGACTACCCTGAGCTCTGTGAGCTCAAGTTGTAGGCTTGAGGGCCTTTTGGAGAAAGGCCTAATCCATCCTAGTGTATCCCCTTGGGAGCACAATTGATTTTTGTAAAGAATAAGGACAAATCTCTGCATTTGTGTATTGACTACCATCAGCGGAATAAAGTAATGATCAAGAATCGTTACCCCCTTCCACGCATTAATGATTTATTTGATCAGATGAAGGGGCCCACAATATTCTCCAAGATAGATCTTAAGTCAGGATATCATCAACTGAGGATCACAGAGGTAGATATTCATAAGACCACCTTCCGTATGAGATATGGCCACTACGAGTTCACAGTGGTACCTTTTGGTCTGATGAATTCCCCCGCAGTGTTCATGAGCTTGATGAATGGGGTATTCAGGAAATTTTTGGATCTTTTCATGCTCATATTCCTTGAAAAAATTTTCATTTACTCACGTACGTGTGAGGAGCATGAGGGGAACCTTTGCCAGGTTTTTCAGTGTCTTCGTGAGTAGCAAATTTACGGGAACCTGGAGAAGTGTGCATTATTTTAGAAAGAGGTGTAATATTTGGGCCACATCATTTTGAGGGAAGGTATCACAGTTGATCCTTCAAATATTAGAGCTATTATGGAGTGGGTGGGACCCACCAGTGTGACTGAGGTGCGCAACTTCATGGGCTTGGCATGATACTACAAGAGATTTATACAAGACTTTTCTCGTGTTGCACACCCCATCACTTCCCTTCAGTGGAAAGGGAAGAAGTTTGTATGGTCAGACAGATGTGAGCAGGCCTTCAGGACATTGAAGGAATGCCTCATGATAATGCCTATTCTTGTAGTACCAAACCCTCAGGGTGAGTTCTACTTTTATATAGATGCTTCTTTGGCAGGACTAGGAGGTGTGTTGATGCAAGAGGGTAGAGTAGTTGCATTTGAGTCTTGCAAACGAAAATATTATGAGATCAATTATCTGACTCATGATCTTGAGCTTGCAGTACTTGTGCATGCCTTGGTGCGGTGGAGACACTTCCTTCTTGGCTGGAGATTTACAATCAGGACTGATCACTTGAGTCTTTCAGCCACCTCTTGCATAGCCCAATCTCAATGCTCGTCAATGGCGTTGGATGGAGTTTCTTTGTGAGTATGATATGGAGATAGAGCATGTGAAGGGGAAGGAGAATGTGGTTACAAATTCCTTGAGTAGATGGAGACATGTGGCTATGGCTACTTTAGTGGGTACAGATTTGCGGAGTAGGATTTTGTAGCAGCTTCCTCACGACAGTTTCTACCTTGCAGCTAGAGTAGAGATTGAGTCTCAGAGACCCCTTGAGGGGAAGTTTGATGGATTTTCACTAGAGACAAATGGCCTTCTCAGGAACAGAGGTCAGATTTATGTTCCTAGAGATGGAGGCTTGAGATAAGACATTTTGACAGAGGCTCATCGTGCATGTTATTTAGCCCATCACAGGGTGAAGAAGATGCATGCCACTTTGGGATAGATATACCATTGGAGGGGACTTCAGAGAGATGTGGCTTAGTTCGTATCACACTTTTTAGAGTGTCAGAAGGTGAAGGATGAGCATCAATATCCAGTTGGCCTTCTCTTTCCTCACGCTATATAGGAGTGGAAATGGGACACCATTTCCATGGACTTCATTAGTTGGTTACCGACGTCGAGATACCACCACGATACCATCATGGTCATGATGGATAAATTGATGAAAGTGGCTCATTTTTCTCCAGTGAAGACCACCTACATAGCTAGTGCAGTGGCACGGGTATATCTTGATGAGATTTTTAGATTACATGGGATTCTGTGGAAGATCATTTGTGACTATGATCCATTGTATACTTCCCACTTTTGGACTACCATGCAGTATGCCTTTAAGACGAAGATCAAATTCAACACAACCTATCACCCTGGAGACAGATGGACAGAATGAGTGGGTGAATCAGATTTTGGAGGATATGCTTAGGATGTATGTCATGGATCATCAGTCAATATGGGAGGAGTATTTGTACTTGGCGAAGTTTTCCTAAAATAATAGTTTCTAGAGTTTGATAGGAATGGATCCTTTTTAAGCACTGTATGGTAGAGATTGCAGGACACCTCTGAGTTGGGATAGGTTGGAGGATAGGGTTTCTCTTGGGCCAAACTTATTGTAGGATATGGAGCAGTAGGTTGTTATGATCAGGTAGAGATTGTAGGAGGTGCAGGACAGGAAAAAAAAGTATGCAGATGAGCATAGGATAGATCGTAGTTTTGAGGTGGGCACGAAGGTGTTTCTTCGTGTCAGACCACATAAGAGCCCTATATGTTATGGAAAAGGATCTAAGCTTGCTCCTAGGTTTGTGGGTCCCTTTGAGATCTTGGAGTGTATCGGTCCCTTGGCCTATCATCTAGCGTTGCCACCTAGCTTGTCTCACATCCATGATGTGTTTATGTTTCTGTACTTAGGATCCTTCTCACGTATTAGATTGGACCACATTACAAGTACAGGATCAAGGGTAGGTGATGGTGGAGCCTATCCATATTATAGAGAACAAGACCTTGGGCCTTTGAGGTAGAGAGATTGACCAGGTTCAAGTCTAGTGGGACAGGTATGATGAGACTGCTGCTACATGGGAGGATGCTACATTGCTATGAGTCTAGTTTCCACACCTATTCCAGTGACTTCCAGGAGGAAGTCAAGTCTAAGGGGAGGGGGATGTAGTGCCCACTTCCCTTCGACACTTATTACTACTGACTTTGATACTGTTGACTATACTTATGGATATTTTGTATCATTTTGACTTAGCATGATGTTAGATGATAGAGATACTGAGACTATTTTTGGATTTCGATTCATAGTATGATGTGTGTGGTTTACTAGAGACATTTTATATTGATGATGATATGTTGTTGACATAGTTATATATTTCTGACATGTGATATTTTCATCATACTGAGTAGACCTTAACAATTGAACTAATCTTGTGATCCTATTGATATTGATGAAATGTAGAATTGAGATGTTGTTAGAAATTGAAAATAATAACGTTACTTGCCTAGACGATGATTTAATTCACATGTAGATGATTGTGGATTTATATTGTATATTTTATCTTGGATGTTTTGATGTGGCCACGAGGCCGAAGGAGGTATTATGTGTTTTGCAGGTAAACATATCACAACAAACAACTTGGGGATTGGAGACCAACCACATTGGAATGCTAGATGAATTCAACAATGGTCACCATGGCAACATGTATTTTGTGGTGTGTTGTGTGTTTGAATTATTGTTAGGGGGTCCCCATGGGGGGGATTACCTCCAATTGTGACCAAGGGGTTTGTGTGTTGTTCTTTTATTTAGTTTCCTTTATTTAATTTTAGTATGTGATTTTATAGTGATGTATTTTTCCTTGTATTAATTATTTAAATTGTGTCTAGATTAGTAAATTAATCATGTTACTAAACTAATTATGGATGGGTCAAAATAATTCATTTATTAGATTAGATGGCTCTTTGGGTTATGTGTTGTAAGTTGAGTGCTTGTGATCTTGAGTGTTGTACACTCTACCTCATCTTGGAAATTCGGATTTGGCCTTAAGGGCCAATTTTGGAGGCTTGTGGGACAAGTTAAACTTGTCCCACACCTCTTAAATTACTATACCAACCCTACCTATGGATTGGGGGGTCAAAAATAGACCCCATTATGTGTTTTGTAAGACAAAAAGTGACATTTATTGCACTTTTCTTACATGGGTTTTAAAGTTTGTCCTTAGGGGGTGTGGGCTTGGATTGTGTGTGTAAGAGGTTTGTCATTCCTCTCACCCACCAATTTATTGTGCATTGGGGTTGAGGTTTGACTTGTGAGGTGGAGTTGAGGATGAGTGATGTGACATCCTACATGGAGCCACCTCACCCTCCTCTCTCCCTTTTCTATTTATTCAAGTTCTTTTGCTTGTTTGGGGGTTACTTCATTTCTTTTTGTGCTCTTGCATTTTTGGAGTTGGAGGATTTTGGAGTGCTTGTGGATTTTTTTTGGAGCTTTTTGGTGATAGTTTGGGCTTGAAGGAGCTTGGTGTGTGACTCTTGGATCAAGCTCTACCATGGAAAGGTAGGAGCTACACTCTTGTTAAATGTTTTCTTTTATATTGTGTATATGTGTATGTTTTTGAGTGTTTTGGTATGCTTGTTGGGTGCTTGGGTAGATTTCCTAAGTGTGGTGTAGGAGGGGACTATGAGGATCTTACATGTAGGGAGGCATAAGAGTTTATTTCATGTTTTGGAGGGAGTTGGGTTGGGTGCCCCACCTTGGACAAGAAATGCTTGCATTTCTTACTTGGTTTTTATGAGGGAGACATAAGAGATAGTAGGGAGGCATAAGAGAATGTGGGAGGCATAAGAGGATATTGAGGGAGGAATAAGAGTGGTGTAGGGGTTTTGAGATATTTATTGGAGGGATTTAAGGTGGGCACCTAATTCCCATTTAGAGGAATAAGTGATATCCCCATAGATCCTTGCTCCTTTGGCTTTACATTTTGAAGCCTTGTATATTTTGTTGGTTTCCTTCTTGTGATTGTAGTTTGTGTTGATTGTGTTTTGGTATGATTGTGGAATCTTTGTATTGTGATGTGGAAGCTTGTATTTTTCCATGAGTTGGATCCATCTTTCATTGCATTGTGGTTGGGGCTCGGGGGCCAATGAGGAGGATAGCTTCTTCTCCTCATTGGATTATTGGTTGGGTGGAGAGTGTTGCCTCCCCCTTTTTTTTTGTGATCAAGTGAACACATGGTGGAGCTCTTGTTGGTGATGTGAAACTTGGAGCATTTTTTGGTGTCCAAAAGAAATCTTTCCTTGTGAGAAAACCTTCTTGTTATTCCCACTTAAGGTGGAAGACTTGTAATATTGTATTTTTTAAAAAGGAAATGTTGCATTGTAAGTTGTATTATTATTTGAAGGAAGCTCATTGAGGAGTTGTATAATTTCCTTTCTCCTCAAATTGTGGTATGTAAAGAAATGAACCAAAATGGTAATCATGTTTAAAAGTTTAGTTATAATTTGTATTGTGAGAAAGTAAGTTCTTTGTATTAAAAAGAAATGAGCTATGCTCAAGGAAAAGAAAGTTCATTATCATTGTTGAAGTTATAGTATTGTGAAGAGAAAAGAAAGAATATAGAAGTTGTAAAATACTAATAGTGTATGCTTTGAAACCTTGAATGTGGAACAAAGTTGTTAGTAGTTATTTGAAAAAATGGTTGTAATGGAAATGGAAAGAAGCAACAAATGTTGAAGTATATTGTTGTGTTGAAATGTTGCATTTTGTAGTAAGGAAAAACAACAACATTAGTAGTAGATTTAACTTAATTTATACCTTTCGTCTTGAAATAAATTTTGTTGAGAGAAATGAAAATGATCTTGTAGTTGTTGTTACTATTGAAATAGGAAATGCTTAAATTGAGTAATTTTACTATGGAATGAATAGATGAATTAAATATTGCAACTGGAAACTTTAGGCATATAAATTTAAGTTTAAGATGAATTTTAAATCACCTCTAGTGAATTTTGTTTTTTGAAAAAAAATCTCGAAATGAAGGTTCTATTTCTAAGGAACATGATCGCCACCCTATGCAGAGTAGCGGTCTTGTAACCACCGCTTAGGTAAGGCGGCAGTCTCAGAACTGCCACTTAGGCAAGGTGACAGTTCGTGAATCATCACCCAGGTAGGGAGGCGGTCCATTATGCTCGACCTACTTTGGGTGGCAGTTCTGTCACTAATGGTGGAAAAATGCAGATCAACGCCTGTGTAAATTTTAACTTGGTCTAACAAAATTTTAAGCTTGTAAAAATTACATAGGAAACCTCCAGCAAGCAAATGATGGTTAAATTTCATTGTTCAAAGCAAATAAATCTTCAAATGGTTAATTAAAAGTACCCAATCTCATACATATTAATGGAGGTAGGGTTTGCCCCAAATAGAGAACTCAAAATACAAATAATTTTGTAATAACTCTAGATTTGGAGTGGAAACCCCTTCAATCCTTGAATGAAAGAAATTACAATGATAAATCTACAACCTAGACTAAACTAAGCTTGATTTTGTAAATTCCTCCATAGTTTCTTCCTTCCTTGCTCCCATGGCTTCCATTTCTCCAATCTGTAAATTAAACAAAAACAAAGTGACCAAATGAGGAGACTAGGGTAAAGAAAAGGATTTAATAAGAATACGTAAGGATATTTAGGGTTAGTTTGGAACCCTAGGATCTAGTGGCCACAATTGAATTGATCCAAGGGTTGAGGATCAACCCTACAATTTCTTGGTAGGAATGAATTTTATAGATGTTTTAAATAAATTTAAAGGTATGTGTAGATGGGTGAATGGGGCCATTCAAATACCTTGGTGTGCAAAGTCATTAATTTAGTTCCTAGTATGTTTTAGAAAATTAATGAAATGGACATTTAAGTTATTTAGATTTTGGAACTAAAGTAACTAAGTATAAGGTAAATCATTTTAGGGTGTGAATGTTAGTTAAGGAGGAGAAAAACATTTAACCAAGTAAATTAAATTATGCCACCTCCCTAGTTGAATTTTAATTATTTGAACTTAGAGATAAATTAAGAATATTTAATCATTTAACTTAGACCTGGTCCATCCTTTGTAAAGTAGAGATTATTGGTGAAAATTAATTTAATGCACACTAGGGGTTGACACCCTTGTAACCTTTTAACTTGAAACAAAAAAAACAAAAATTGCTGCAACTTTCGGGAAAAGTGTTTAAGATTTTAAATGTGTTCCTAGAACGTGCATGTTGTTTAGCTTAGTGCGGATCTGTTATGTTTCTATCATGGGTGTTCATGGGTTTGTTTGCTGGCTACTCTTTAGCTCATATATACAAGACTCTAATGCTTGATGCTTCCAACTGTTTCCAACTCAGTTTCAACTTCACGCAAGATTTGTGGGTAGTGACTGTACAGTCTCTTTATAGCAATTGGATTACAATTCTTTAGAACACATTTATAAACAATGCTTTAACACCATAGCCAATTATATATTTCTCATTTTTTAATTTTCTTTGATTCTCATTATGCCATCATACATGTGAAGAGCCATGTCCATAAATCATTTCAGCCAATGGTGCAAGGGTTAAGACCACAAATATTCGTTATGTTTCTTTTCTCTTGTGCAAAATGAGATGTAAAACCTCATAGCATAGACTGGAAGTTGTGATAAATATAAGTAGTATATAATGAGTATATAATTGGTGTTGAGTGCTTTTTACACTTTTATAAGTAGATTCTTTCATTTTAATACACTCATGACAGTGAATAGTATAATGTAGTGCCCAACATAAAATGTAATAATTTTTTCTTAAAAAAATGGGGGAAAAGCATTGGGAGTGGTTAGAGAAATGATGGATTTGGCATATGACAGGAGGGGTTGCATGTGGCATGCCTGTCAGTTGAGCAGGGCATGGGTTCCATCAACCAAGAAATTTCACTCCTAGACGCATCTTAAACAACCTCTTAGACCTGTCACTTTGCTTGCGTAATAATCCAAGCACTTTAATTAAGATCCAGAGGTTTTAACCAGCTGAAACCTAACTTAACATTAAAAATTTAGTAGAATTGGACAGTTGCAGCAAGGGAGGATGTAAGGGGATTAAGTCAATCTTGCACGTAAAAATAGATCTTTACCTAATATCTCCTCCTTTTACTATTTAAAAATTGAATGATCTAGATCAGTATCTATATCTGAAGGAGGTTCAATGTTGCTAAGAGAAAATGAGATCTCTGTCTGCTATTACTTGGTTGTCATATGCAAAGGATGAAGGAAATCATCGCTATCTATGTTATCCCTAACTATGCCAAGTTCTCATAATTAAGCTAATATTTCCTCTCTCGTCCAATCCCATGGACATCCAAAACAAGGAGGAGGTCCCGAGGTCAAGTTGCAGTGGCTATTCTAGACCATACATTCGATCCCAATAGCTCATTTGTAAAAAACGTCTAGCAGATACAATTGTTAAAAAATTAAATGTGATCACCAAGTTATTAAACCATCATTTTTAGAAGTTTTCGAATCCCACAGATGTAGGGGATGTGTACATTCATCCTCTACGTATTATAAAGGGCATATCAGAGATTAGGATTTTTCATTCTCACATTATAATAAGCGGGCATAACATAGATATATTTTTATTCGATTGTCTGATTAATAAGTATGCCAAAAGTGGAATTGTAGAATATGCACGTTAAGTGTTTAAATTTTTTTTCCTTAACGAGATGATATCTCATAGCAATCCATTCTTGTAAGATTTGTACATAATGGGTGTGTTGAGGAAAGCCTGAAGTTAGTTGGGTAGATTGTAAGAGCTAGTGTGAACACGAATCAGTTTGGTTTTTTTTCCGGTGTCCTTAGTGTTTGTGGGGATCTAGAATTTGGGGAGCACAATAAGAATATTCATGCTTATGTTTTCAAAAATCGGTTTCAGCGAGGATGTTTCAGGAGGGAATGCTCTTATTATTATGCATGGCAAGAACAAGAGCATGGAGGATGAAAGTAGAGTGTTTGATGAATTATATAGCCAAGATGTTGTGTCTTGAAACTTAATGATTGCAGGATATGCACACAATGGGCATGTTAATGTTGGTGTAAAGATCTTTTTCTTGATACAACTGGCAGGTTGAAGCCAAATAAGTTCACAATTTCCAATTCTGTCACATCATGTGCTGGTATAACATGTTTTGACAAGGCCAGACAAGTCCACGCGAAGATAGAGAAACCAGGGTTAATTTTAAGAAGACCCCTCTAAAAAATTATTTTTGAATCATTGGTGAATCTCATAAATCGAATTTCAAATCGTTGGTGAATTTATGAAAAAATGTTTTGTGGCAAAGGCAATTTCATAGAGCATTGTTCCCTCCTTTTTTCACAATTTTGGCCGAGTAGGTTGGACGGGGTTTGGACAGGTGGGTTGGACGTGTGAGGAGTTAGACAGACAAGGGTTGGACGTGGTGGGTTGGACGGACGAGGGTTGGTCGGCTAAGGGTTGGACGGGTGGGTTAGATGAACGAGGGGTTGGACGGTGTGGGTTGGGCATTATTACCAATTTATTTAATGTTCATTAATGATACTCTTAGGCCCTATAAATACCATTTCAAGGTTCATTTTTTCACTTTTATCCGTAAATTTCCAGTGCTTTGAGCTCTCTAATTTTACACCCAAATTTCACTTCTCCCTAATTTCAGTAATGGCCAATACCACATCTATTCATACACCCAAATTTCAATACAAAAACCTCATATGCCCATAGATTTTGGCTCTACTGAAAGCAAAAGACGCTCCTAAGGATTGGTTGGAAAATTAGAATTTTCTGGGCTTGTGAATATGCCCTAATTCAACACTGATACATCAGTCCTTCATTACCTACTCACCTCTACAATGACAACGATGAAATTTTTTCCATTCTTGTTGTGCATCCGAAACGTCATCAAATTTATTTTTCTATTGAACCCGAGGACGTGCATCAGTTAACAGGTTTACCTTTCCAAAATAAGCCGCCTGTTACTACAAAAGCTGTCCTTACAGACGAAGACAAAAAGTTTTGGGATTCTCATTACAATGTACAGGTTGATGGTAAGTTTATTATTTTCAAATGCTTTTTTTATTAATATTAGCTGACCACACAAAGGATCTAACGTTTCCTTTATGTAATTTTAGTTCCTCTTAATTGTTCATCAAGAGGCATTCTTATACAAGGTATTACAAACAAATTCTTTATTGCAGTTGCTTCACTTTTTAAGGCCAGGATTGTATTATAGGGCAGATGTGTAGACATTTCCTATTGGGTAGTTCAATATTTATTACGGAAACTAGTAGGTCAAAAATTCGATTGGTGCAGTTATTTTTCCAACAAAATAAAATCAGATATCTCCCATGCCCGCAAAGCCAATCAAATTGATAAATCGAGGATTGTATTTTCTTGTTGCAATTTTATTCTTGCTTTCTATAATTAAGTGTACTAAAAATTGACGCAGCATACGATTCCTACTATAATCAATGATAAGATGATTGGTCTTAGTCTCGAAGAACAATGGGTAACAATTACTTTTACTATTTACTTGTTATAACGATTTCAATTTGAATATTTTAAATAAAATAATAATTGTATGATTTTATTTTGCAGAGAAAAATTATAGCTGCAACATCTCATAAGGAGGCAATTTCTAGAGGTAAAGCCCCTCCTGAGGTCTCTGCTGATTCTAACATGGATTCAATAGAATCAACACTAGTAAGACCTCGTCAAAAGCGACCCAGGGGGTCGATATGCACAACACGTTTACCATCACATTTAACTACAGGTATGAATAATGAAGTTATCTTTATATATAAATTAAAAATTTAAACAATTACTATATATTATGTATTCTAATATTTCTACTGATCTTTTCTACATGTATTGTATTAAGAAACTACTGAGATGGATGACGAAGATCAAACTCATTCTGGGTGTGGCGATCAAAATGTCACGATTGTGTTTCCGTCTATACATGGTATATTGCATGGTAGTTTGATTTTCATGTTTTGTTTCCTTACAAATTTTTAGCATTTACAAAGCCCAACCATTATATTCTAACAATTTGTTGTTTGCTTCATGTAGGTAACATTGCTTCAGGTCATTTTTCACTTGCAAGGAGGCCACCAATTCCTCCAACACGTCAAGTATAAACAAAAATGAGGACTTCAGGAAAGAATATTAGGATTCCTGCAGAGTTAGCATGAACAATTCATTCTGCTACAACCAAATTTCCTGGCATGTCACTAGGTGCTGTTTTAAGTGTAACAACCACATAGCTTTTCAACAACATAGCCCTTGATGAAGAGTATTTAGGCTTTGATAGTGGGGATGTAGATAAGAGTAACTATTTTGACACCATGACACGATTCAATATACTCTGCCTCAACAACAAAATGTGCATGGAATACAAGGCAATGACTCTCCTCATCCTCCAAGGGCTGCTCCACAAACAAACGATGAAAAAACACATTTTATAGTAGAAAATCAGATATCATATAGCACGGGGGAAAAAATTCAAGAGGTTGTAATGTATGATGTGGATTTGATACGGTCTTGGGAGAGGAGAGAAAATTTTTTGATAAAAAAATAAATACGAGATACCATAATCATGCTCAAAGGCATTCATTGTTCACTACCATAGAGAGCCAACCAACATGGCAAGATGTTTTGCTAAACAAAGCTCAATCAGAGACAATTTCATATAGTAATGATTATAATGATGAAATTATAGGCTTAATGCTAAACAGGTTGAAAAATCTCAATGCTGAAGCACATGCTTACTACAACAAATGGTCTAAAGACAAGACTAATGTTTTAATAACAAATGCAGAAAAAGAGAAAGATGTTGTGAGTGGGCATTTACTTTTACATGAAAAACTAAAAATTATCTGATATTATAACCACTACAATATATTTTTTCATATTATCTAATAGAATAAAAATTTAATATTTCTATTTTGCAGGTAAAATATGAAAATTTAAAGAAAGAAGCAACTGTTTTTGAAGCACATTTGAAGAATGCCCACAAAATCTTGAATTATTTTATACAGTTGAAGGAAAAAATCATTGTTATTAATAAAAAAAATACATTGAGAAGGATAATAAAGGAGCATAATATAGATCTAGAAGTCTTACTGAAGGAAAAGACAGATGCAGATGCAACACTTTTTTTTGCCAGAGATGTAGCGGGGAGGAGCTAAATATACTAGAAAATATCAACACTGTAGTAGGAGATCTTCAGGCATCAGGAGTTATTCCTCCATCTCTTACGCAGGAAAAAGAAAAACCTTCACCTGCATCATAAAATTTGATAAGTTAGTAAAGTTCACCATGTGATAGGTGTGTTGTCACAATTCCGACACTGGCGTAGGAATTAAAAGATAGTGGCTAGCCCTTTTTTAGTTTTTATTCTGTGTGGCAGATGTAAGGACAACTATGATTTTGAATCATATGCAGAAAAGAGGATGACCTCGTAATGTGTCCTTATATGACAAAACTTGTCCGGAAGCTTTGAGATGTTATAACAACCCCTTTTTTGAATTGTATTGGCTAACAATGCTTTATGAATTTGTAATTTTTCATAAAGTAATCCGCCACATGAGAAATCAATTTCAAAAGAACTTTGGAAGTTATAATTGTATAATGTTACTATATATTAATACAAACTATGTTTCTTTTCTATTGTTTACGTAAATGTTGCTTAAATTTACACTATTTTGTTTCTTTATGTTTCTGAATTGTTGCAGATGTAAAATAAATAAATTAACATATATAAAAGACAAATGTGTTCTTATTTCAGTTTGAATTCAAAAACCAAACATAAGAAAACAAATGGCATAATTGAAACAAATAATGACATTGTTGCAATGACGAAGGATCAAGTAATGAAAAATATAATATTGCATTTATTGAAAGTTGTAATCACTGAATGAAGTACGTAAGTAGTCTCAATAATGTGTTGGTGCTCATTTTGATCTCGCACCATTTTCCCTAATTTTCCTTTGATTTGTGTTTTATGAAACGTTTTATCTCTCGATGTGGATATTCTAAAGATTTTACCTCAATTTGAATGCCTTGAATTGTTTGCAAAATCCATTGTCATGCCCTTTTTTGAAGAAGTCTTCGAGTTTGCCTTGTTTTTGCCCCAATTTCTTCAAAATCTGCAGACTCTGCCATTTTTTCCTATTTTTCTCCGACCATGGAAGCTCGAGAATGATCAATTTATATTTGTATGCCTTTGAAAATCCAAATCCATGGTCAAAAGATACTTGGAACCATGATTCACTTGGTTTTGTTTCAAAATGTTTCATCCTTAGCGAAAAATCAGATTCTGGGCATGAATGGTGAATTTATGTGTTTTTGATGGTCTGGCGGGTGTCTTTTTCCTGTCAAATTATTCCTCAGAAGTTGGAGGTCATGTGGATTTTTTTGGTTGGTCAGGGGACTAGGGGCAAATGTTTTAACTTGTCGCTTTCTACTTTTTTGGCAAAAAGGCAATTTTGGTCCCATAACTCTGCTCAATTCTAATTGGTTCTTTTGGTACTTACGTGGCTTCTTTTAATTGGATGAGGCATGGTAGGTTTATTTTATGAACTTGTTATTTTTTTCTACTTTGGCAAAAAGTTTGAACTCACCCCGTGGCCCCGCCAGGCTCTGATTAAAGAAAAATTTAAGCGGCAGGGAAAAATTCTTACTTTGACCCTGCAGAAGGACACATGGCAAAGTTAAAAGCAGAGATGCGGGCCTTTGGAAGCAAGTTGGATAATTTTTCCTTTTGGAAAAATGAAATAAAGGTTCTAAAATGGAAGCGTGCCCCCGCCAAATCATATTGAAGCTTTATAAGTTTTTGAAGATGCGCCATTGAGACACGTGGCGATTTGAAAAGTTAAGAGGTGGGGAAGCGGGCCATCGGGGCAACTTGGATTTTTTGCCCCTTATTATTTAAGAGACTGAAATCATCAAAATGACCCATAGGCCCGATAGAGAATAGTCAAAATGTTCTCCAGTCAACGGCAGAGGTGCGAAATTTTGGGGAAAATTTGGAAAATTTTCCTTTTGTTAAAAGGGTAGAAGCAAGCATGGTTCTGTTGGGGCCCACATCAGAAACTAAAAGCGGAAGGGCAGAGTTGTGAGGAAAACTTGGAAAATTTTCCTTTTTCCAAAAAAGAGGTGAAATAACAAGATTTAGTTGTGGTTCCTTTGGGAGCCACATTGGGACACGTGTCAAGCCCCTTTTTTAAAGGAAAAGGGGTGGAGCAAATTGAGAAATTTTGCATTTTTTCCAAAAAGGTGTAAAAAGTAAAAAAGAACCCCCGGGCCTGTCTTAACTCAGATCTCCCACATGGACGGTCCAAATTCAAAAAAAAGATCGATGACAACTTTGCATCTGTATTTGATTTTCTACCATTTCTACTCCAAAGCTTCTGGGTATGTGACTTTTTATGGTTTTTTATCATTTCTTGGAGTCTCCTGCACGTCAAATGAAGAGGAACATTAATTTAGTACCCTGGTTGGTTGGGAAAAATTTGAAGACATCTTTTACCATTAAGATGTGATCTGACTATTAGCCTCGATCTGATTTTCCAGTTTTTTTACTTCCTTGGCATGCAAATAACTAAATTTGACAGATTAGAGGAGGGAGTAGTTGGCCCGTGAGATGAAGAATGAATTACTAGGTGAAGAATTGAATGCTAGAAATATTTGGAGAGATTTACCTTCTACACACTTGACAATCTTTTTACAAATCCGATTCTGGGAGTCACGGTCAAGGTTGTAACACACAATGGTGCTTTGAATGTTTCTGGTTTTGGGGGGAAAAATCTGTTGTAAATGAAGTTTTATAAATTGCATGAATTTTTCGTGTAAAGGGTTAGAGTACTAGAGGTCGAGACTGATTTTTCCAAGAGAAAAGCTTGATAGAACCCATCTTTCTAAGAAACCATCTGAAGAAACCTGGTTATCTCCTTTGTGTTAAATTTGATCATGTCAAGGTGGTTACGAGTGTACAACCATTGACAAGCTCTGAGATTGTTCTAGAAAATTTCCCTTGCTGATAAATTTAATCAAACTTGTGTTAATCTGGCTCACTTCCCACCAAAAAATTCATTTAAAAACAACCAATCATACCCATACCCCTATTTTTCATGTGTGTGTACAAATGCATAATCTCTGTTACTAAAACATACAGAAGTAATCATGTTTTCATTATCTTTAGTAGCCTAAACCTTGCTTAGAAAATATCTCTATTATCTAGGGTGATAACTCATGAGAGTTAGATTTTTCTGTATTAATCATGTTTTATTCAAGGTCTTCTCAATGACTCTACAATGGTGGACATCTCCATCTCCTCCACAAATAGAAAGCTACAAAAGGGTCCTCTCACCCTGGTTGAAAGGCACAACCATAAAGTAGTGAGGATAGATCAAATCCTCTTAAGGGTGCTACCCATTTCTCCACATCTGAGTGACAAAGAGCAAGCTGCATTCCTCCCCCAGCTACAAAATGACACATAACGTGCTTTTCTTGCCTCTAAGCTTCCTGTCAAAACCGTGATGCTACTCAACCTTCTGAGGGAGAATCAATTTGGGTACCAACACCGATTGGTGCCGTTTTTGGGGACATAATTGTTACAGTTCATATTCAGACCCTGGTAAACACTTCTTATATGCTCTAAGTGCTAATACATTTTTTCAAACATTATCTTGTGTTCGGGCCTGTAAGAAGTATTAAAAGTTGCAAGTGTTGTGTGTAATTATTTCAGTTTCTACACCTAGTGCACTAGCTTTCATTGATAAATCTGGGTGAAGAAAATTCAGATAATTCCATTTCCAGTTTCTAGTATTGACAGACATTTGACAGATCATATTTTAGTGCATTTACACAGCTAAGGTGGAAATCCTTAGTGGCGACTCCCTGTTAATATGATTCTTGATAAGTACCCGTGTCTTAACCTCTTTCAAGTGAGATTTGTTTCTAATATTTGAAAATCTGGAAGGAAGAAGATCTTTCTTTGCTAGGGATCCTACTAGGAAATTATTTCCAGAGCTAGGAAAAACAAAGTCAGATCCTGGAGAGTTGTTGGAGATAAGCAGTCAAGAAAAGGGATCTCCATTGATGAAAGTGATCGACCTATCATTGAAGATTGCTATTCAAGTGCTTTTGAATCAGGTAGCCTCTTTGTGGAATTGAATTCTCCAACTAGAGAGGGGCCTTCATTTGAATTTGAAAAGTTTGCTTCTCATTCCATCCCTGTCTTTTTAAAATTTGATAGGGTTTTCCAAGAAACAAGACCTTTAGGGGATATCCATTTTGAAAGTTATACTCCTGTGTTTCAAAGACCCCCTGCTCCTTATCAATTTGTTTCTCCTCCAAGGTCACCTCCTCCAAAAAACATGGCCCAGCCCCCATCGAGACCTCCATATGTTGTAAATAATTTTGCTCCTATAAATTTTAGAGGGATGGATGGTTATCCAAATGCAGTTCCCCAGGATGTGAGAAATAGATTACCAAAGTTCCAAGGAAACAATGCTATAACTGGTGATCAACATTTAAAGCTTTTTATCAATATAATAAAAGCATTTGAGATTGAATATGAAGATGTATATATGAAATTGTTTATCCATACATTGGAAGAGGATGCAAGGGATTGGTATAAAGTTTTTCTGGATAATTCCATTGATTCTTAGACAGAGATGAACAATGCATTTAGATTGCAGTATGGTGATAGAACTAACCCTAGGTTTCTTCTTTCAAAATTTGAAAACATCAAGAAGAATCCTAATGAGTCAGTACATGATTTCAACACAAGGTTTAACAATACCTTGTGGAGATTTCCTGTTAGTTTAAGGCCATGTGATGAATCATGTTTGCTCAAAAATTCAAATGCATTTGATAAAAAAGTTGGTTACTACTTGAGGGACAAAAACCCTACTAATTTGAGGCAGGATTTCACCATGGCTCTGCAAATTGAGAACAAAATCAAGGTAATTGGAAAGCCTCCAAAAAGGGAGGGTGTAAAACTAATTAACTTGAAAAATCCTCAAACAAGTAAGGCTACTAATTTAGAGGAAGTTGTGAAAACTTTGGTAGGTGCTATCAAAGAAATATCATACAAATTAGCCTGGGAAGAAAAAGGAATTGAGCAGAGTTCACAAGGTTAGCACAAGCAACAAGGCCAAGTCAGGTTTACAAATCATCAGAGATATGATGATAGAGGTATGGGACCTGTTGGATTTGGAAATAAATAGTCCCAGGCCAGGGAAAATAGAATAGTACCTAATCCTTTGGTTGCTAGAGTTGCTATTATGGAGGAGATAAATGTCATTGATTGGTGTGATATATGTTTCATGCCCCATGCTCCATGTGAGGAAGATAGGTAAGAAGAAGAAGAATTTGATGATGATGTTTACATGATGGGTTTCTTCATGAGCTCACAAAAACGGGTAACTTCAACTAAGGTAATAAGTGCTAGAACTACTGCTGATTTTTAGGATTGCATCCACTGGGTACCTATTCTTCCTTCCTCTCATACTCTAGAAGTAGATACTGTACAAGATTTTGAATTTCACAATAACGACTTTGAATATTTAAGAGCTTTAATGATAAAGAAGTATGATGGAGGAATCCCATATGAGGAGGACATGCAGTTGTTGATGAATGATGTTGTTTCCCAAGAGAAGGAGTATAACATAAGAAGTAGGGTTCTCAAAGGGACAAGGCCTCAGGCCAAGCCAAAAACTCCATTTCTTTCAAATATTCATAAAGAGGCTCCTAAGAAAGATGCATTTTCTAAGAGCCTTGCTGTCCCAAACAAAAATCAAACCCCTCCTCATGCCCAAGTTGTCAAAAATCTTGTGCCATCTAATGAGTGTGTCAACCTTTCTTCTAATGCTGCCTTGCCAAAGTTTGTTCCTTATGATATTGCCCATGTCTTGAGTCAGATCAAGATCTCAGTTCCAATTTTTGAGTTGCTTAGGATTCCTGAGCACAAGAAAAGGGCTTTTGAGTATTTGGGGTTGAAAGATGAGAAGACTTCCCTAGGTAGAAATATAAACATTGTGGAGACTCCACCAGTCATTGAAGAGTTAGAGACACCACTAATGTTGGAGGAACTAGGTGAACCACCCAAGGTTTATTTGGGGACATCCTTGGTGAAGTCTCAGCTAAATGTGGATCCATTCTTCACCACTCTGCTCATTAAAGACAAATTACTACACAAATTTATGTTTGACTCAGGGGCATCATGCAATGTTATGCCTCTAGAATTCATGAATGAGCTGGATATCAAAGTAACAACAAAATATGGGGAGTTTACTGCTATGGACTCCAAAGAAGTGCCAGTGGTGGGATGTGTGAAAGGTCTGGTGGTGTAACTTGTAGCTTACCCAGGTAAAAACTTGACACTTGATGTTGTTATTGTTGATTTCCCAGCCAAATGGGGTATGCTGTTATCTAAAAAATGGGCTGCAAGTGTTGGTGGGAGTTTTCAAATGGACATATCCTATGCTATCATCCCAATTGAGGGCAGCCTTGTCAGGTTGTATGGAGAAAAGAATATTTTGCACCTTATTGAAGATCCCAACAATGCATCTTATGAAGTATTGTACACAAGTGTTGATGCTGATAACTTTGTAGGATTTGCTAATGGAAAAGAGAAAAATATTGAAGAATGTAAGTGTCTTGAACATGCAGGCTCTCCTTGGACTTTATTGTTTGATGGAGCTTGCTCCAAGTTCGGAAATGGTGTTGGTGTTGTTTTGATTTGTCCAGGCCAAGAATAATTTGTATTTTCCTTTAAAATCAACTTTGAGAGTACTAACAACATTGTTGAGTACGAGGAATTGTTGTTAGGAATGAGGTTTGCTTGGAAATATGGTGTTAAAGACATCATTGTCAAACGAGATTCAAAATTAATTATAAAGCAAGTCAGAAAACTTTATGCCACAAAAAATCAATGAATGAAACAATACAAGCATGCAGTTTGGGATGTCATTGAGATGTTTGATTCCTTTAATATTGTGCATCATGATAGGAAGTTAAATGATTTCACAGACAAACTTTCAGTATTGGGATCTCTGTTTGATAATTGTACAATATCCCCATATTGTGAATATGATGTTGAGGTGTTAACTAGGCCATCTGTACCGGACAACATTAAACATTTTCAAGTTTTTGATGATGATGCTTATGTCAGAATATTTCTGCAGAACAAAGGGGAGTTTTTTTTATCAAACTATTGATTGGGAGCCAATGGTGTGCGTAGAAAAGGCTAAAGAAAACTTGTTTGGAAAAGGCATCATCCAACTAAAGACTAATACCATTCCTAGAGGGCTGGTTTCTCTTGAATCCAACTTTGATAATACTGATCGTATTATTACCAGATGCATAACGGCCTCAAGGGATGTTGAGGAGCATGAACTTGACACAAAGGAGAAACCAAGGAAGATCTGGTTTGGAAGTAATCTTATGTCCAATTGCTGAAAAAATATCAAGATTGCATGGTTTAAACTTATTCTGAACTAAAAGCATACATAGAGGATTTGTTTTAATATGAGATTCCCTTGGAATCTAATGGAAAACTATTCAGGAAGAAAAGGAGGCCAATCAATCCACTCCTATCTCTTAAAATGCAAGAGGAACTAAAGAAATTGAGGGATGGAGGGATTATTCAGCCTACAAGGTTTTCTTCTTGGGTTGCAAACCTAGTACTAGTTATAAAGAAGAATGGCGACATCAGGATATGTGTGGAATTCAAAAATCTGAACAGAGCATCAATGAAGGATAATTATCCTTTACCAAACATGGAAAACATGTTGCAATTAGTGACCGGTTCTGAGCTGCTATCTACCTTGGATGGCTTCTTTAGTTATAACCAAGTTGTTGTAAAGGAATCATAAAGAATTAAGACAACCTTTACCACCCCTTGGGGAACATATGTATATGTTAGGATGCCCTTTGGGCTGATGAATGCTAGAGTAACATTTCAAAGAGCAATGGAGGTTGCTTTCACTGGTTACATCAATGATTTTATTGGTGTCTACCAAGATGATGTAACTGTGTTCTCTAGAAAGAGAGGTGATCATTTGTAGCACTTGGAGAAAATGCTGATAAGATGTAGAGAATATGGCATTTCAATCAATCTAAAGAAGTTCCATTTCGAAGTACAGAAGGAAAAATTTCTTGGTTACATTATGTCATAAGAAGGGGTAATGATTGATCCAGAAAGGGTAGAGGCCATCACTAAGGTCCCAATTCCATGAACCAAGAAGGGGATTCAGTCCTTCTTTGGGTAGATAAAATTTATTAGGAGATTCATATCAAACTTTCCTAAGTTGACCATTCCATTCACCGGCATGCTAAAGAAGGAACAGGCCATCAAATGGGAGGAGGATGCCATTCAAGCTTTCAATGGGATCAAGGAGGCATTAAAGAATGCCCCTGTTTTAGCAGCTCTAGATTATAAGAAGCCTTTCCAACTATATTCTTTTGCTTCAGAGAACACTATTACATCTATCTTGTTAGAGAAAGATGATGAAGGGGCTGATATACCAATTGCCTTTTATAGTAAGACATTGTAGGGGGCTGAGCTGAAATACACTATTATGGAGAAACAAGCATTTACCTTGGTAAAAGAAACAAAGGTTTTTAGGCCTTACATTTTGAGCTCTAAAATTGTTGCTTATGTTCCCCACACTATGGTGAAAGACATCTTATCAGAGATGGAAATCTCAAGCAAACGATGCAGATGGGTGAACAAGTTGTAAGAATATGACATGGATATCCAAAACATGAAGTGGGTGAGAGGTTTGGGCTTGGCTAAGCTTATGGCTGAGAGAAACTTACAAACTATTGAGGTAAATGAGGTAGAAGAAGGAAGGGTAGATGCTTTTGAAAAATTGATGAGTTCTGAGTGGTAGAAATATGTAATTTTTTAATCTCAGACATCTATACTACCTTGAGTATTTGATTAAGAACCAAAAAAGAGACCTTAAGTTGGCTTCCAAGAAATATGTCATTGTTGATTATGGGTTAGCTTGGAATAACCCTGAGGGAGTTCTCTTGAGGTGCATTACTGAAGATGAAGCCCCCAAGATAATTGCTGATCTCCATGGAGGAGTTTGTGGGGGGCATTTTGATGGAAGAGTCACAACATAAAAGGTCTTGAGGGCTGGTTATTGGTGGCCAAATCTCTTCAAGGATACACCTATTCTAGTTAGAAGATGTGAGAGTTGTCTGCGCTTCTCTGGAAGACTGAAAGCTTTAGGATCCTTGCCTTTGCAACCTATATCAATTGAAGCCCCATTCAAACAATGGGGAATGGATTTCATTGGTGAGATTTCAGACCCTTCAAGTGCTGGCCATAAGTGGATTCTTGTAGCCACTGATTACTTCACCAAGTGGGTGGAGGCAATCCCCACCAAAAGAGAAACACACCAAATTGTCATGGATTTTATGTTAAACCATATCATATGTAGGTTTGGAGTACTAGTTAAAATTGTTGCTGAGAATTCCATGAGATTTAGAGCTAAACCTTTGGTGGCAATGTGCAAAGAATACAGGATCAATTTGACATATGATTCTAATTACAATCCCCAAGGAAATGGACAAGCTGAGTCTAGTAATAAAATTTGCTAAAGATTATTAGAAGAACCTTAGATCTGAACAAAAGAAAATGGGGTGAACAATTGAAGTTCGTTGTTTGCGCTGACATAATTACTATTAAAAGAGCCACTGGAAAAAGTCCCTTTGAATTGGTGTATGGAACCCAAGCTCTGTTGCCCCTGCATATGCAACTATCCTCATAGCAGGTCATTCAACAACTAGAAGATCAAGAAGTTAGTCCATATAAGGCTTGTATTAACCAGATTGTTGAACTTGATGAAGAAAGGAGAGCATCTCACCAAAGTCATGTGAAGTTCAGAGAAAAATTGAAGAAGTTATTTGACAAGAAGGTCACTCCCAGATCTTTCAACATTGGAGTTCTTTTGTTGTTATGGGATAGTAGACATGAAGACAAGGGCAAGCATGGTAAATTTGATGCACTGTGGATGGGCTCTTACTCCATTGACATTCAAATTGGTGAGCATACCTTCTTCTTGAAAGATTTGGATGGTGAATTGATTAGAATTGCCTATTAATGGTAGGCACTTGAAACATTTCCTGGATTGATTCCCTAGAATCAAGGTGAGCATCACTTGTATAGTGTTTAGCTCTTTGGTTTTGTTCTGCTTTTGTGTTTTTGTTCATTTTGGTCCTTGGTGACTTGGTTTTGCTAGTTTCTCGGTTCAATTTTTAGATGATGGTTGTGGTTGTTCCACTATGCTAGCTTATTCTTTGACTCCATTTCCCAATGGTCTATTCTTGGCACTGGTCTGCTAGTTGTTCTTATGGCACTCACAGGGAGTTCCCAACCCGAGTCAGAGCCGATGTTGGTGTTCATTTTGATCTCGCACCATTTCCCCTAATTTTCCTTTGATCTGTGTGTTATGAAACATTTTATCTCTCAATGTGGATGTTCTGAAGCTTTTACCTCCATTTGAATGCCTCGAATTATTTGTAGAATCCATTGTCATGCCCCCTTTTGAAGAAGTCTCCGAGTTTTCCCTATTTTTTCCCTAATTTCTTCAAAATCCGTGGGCTCTACCATTTTTTCCTATTTTTCCCCAACCATGGAAGCTCAAGAATGATCAATTTATATTTGTATGCCTTTGAAAATCCAAATCCATGGTCAAAAGATGCTTGGAACCATGATTCACTTGGTTTTGTTTCAAAAAAATTCATCCTTAGCGAAAAATCAGATTCTAGGCATGAATGGTGAATTTCTATGTTTTTGATGGTCTGGCGGGTGTCTTTTCCTATCAAATTATTCCTCAACATTCGTAGGTCACGTGGCTTCTTTTGGTTGGTCAGGGGATGGTGAGTAAATGTTTTAACTTGTCACTTTTTGCTTTTTCGGTAAAAAGGAAATTTTGGTCCCGTAGCTCTGCTCAATTCTGATTGGTTCTTTTGGTACTTATGTGGCTTCTTCTAACTGGATGAGGCATTGTGGGTTTGTTTTATGAAATTTTTATTTTTGGCTACTTTGGAAAAAAATTTGAACTCACCTCGTGGCCTCGCTAGGCTCTGATTAAAGTAAAATTTAAGTGGCAGGGAAAAATTCTTACTTTGACCCCGCAGAAGGACACGTGGCAAAGTTAAAAGTGGAGATGCGGGCCTTCAGAATCAAGTTGGATACTTTTCCCTTTTTGAAAAATGGAATAAAGATTCTAAAATGGAAGTGCACCCTCGCCAAATCATATTGAAGCTTTATAAGGTTTTTAAAGATGCTCCATTGAGACGTATGGCAGTTTGAAAAGTCAAGAGGTGGGGAGGCGGGCCATCGGGGGAAACTTGGATTTTTTGCCCCTTGTTATTCAAAAGAATGAAATCATCAAAATGACCCATAAACCCGATAAAGAATAGTCAAAATTTTCTCCAGTCAACGGTGGAGGTGCAGACTTCTGGGGAAAATTTGGAAAATTTTCCTTCTGTGGAGAAAGGGGTTAAAAGTGTAAAAGGAAGCGTGGTTCCGCTAGGACCCACATCAGAAACTAAAATCGGAAGGGTAGAGCTACGGGGAAAACTTGGAAAATTTTCCTTTTTCCAAAAAAGAGGTAAAATAACAGAATTTAGCCGTGGTTCCTTTGGGACCCACATTGGGACACGTGTCAAGGCCATTTTTCAAAGGCAGAGGGGTAGAGCAAATTGAGAAATTTTGCATTTTTTCCAAAAAGGTGTAAAAAGTAAAAAAGAACCCCCAGGCTCATCTTAATTCGAATCTCCCATGTGGATGGTCCAAATTCAAAAGAAATATCGACAACAACTTTGCATCTATATTTGATTTTATGCCATTTCTGCTCCAAAGCTCCCGAGGATGCGATTTTTTATGATTTTTTATCATTTCATGGTGTCTCCTACACGTCAAATGAAGAGGAACATTAATTTGGTATCCTGATTGGGTGGGAAAAATCTGAAGACATCTTTTACCATTAAGATGTGATCTGATTATTGTCCTTGATATGATTTTCTATTTTTTTCTTTCTTGGCACACAAAGAACAAGATTTGACAGATTGGAGGAGGAATTAGTTGGCGTGCGAGATGAAGAATGAATTACCAGGTGAATAATTGAATGCTGGAAATATTTGGAGAGATTTTCCTTCTACACACTTGACAACCTTTTTACAAATATGATTCTGGGAGTCACGGTCAAGGTCGTAACACGCAATGGTGCTTTGAATGTTTCTAGTTTTGGGGGGAAAACTCTGTTGTAAATGAAGTGTTATAAATTACATGAATTTGTCATGTAAAGGGTTGGAGTACTAGAGGTTGGGACTGATTTTCCTAAGAGAAAAGCTTGATAGAACCCATTCTTCTGAGAAACCATATGAAGAAACTTGATTATCTCCTTTGTGTTAAAGTTGATCATGTTAAGGTGGTTACGAGTGTACAACCATTGACAAGCTCTGAGATTGTTCTAGAAAATTTCCCCTACTGATAAATTTAATCAAAATTGAGTTAATTTATGTTATTTTTAGACAAAATTTGTGTTTTCTTCATTTCTTCATTTCTGCAAGTAGTTTTCTTGTTCCTGTTGCAATATTACATTGAAATCTTTGTGAATCACACAAGATCTTATCCTTTTGATAGTTTGGTGGCATTTGTAATTTCATTTATCAGAAGAGATTTCATTTGATAGTGAAATAAACAAATTTAAAATCATTGTGACTCCTAGCGTGACTATAATATTGTTTGTTACCCTTTGAGGGTATCTTAGGCATGATGAAATAGAGGTTGATAATGTTTAGTTAAGTTTTCCAATTTGAGCCTTCATTTTGGATTCTGGAAGTTTATGTGAAAAGTGCTGATTTGGGCCACCATTGAAGAACATATTTTGGTTAAAGGAGCATCCTAGCTATACCAAAGCATTTTTTTGTTCAAGCTCTCCATTTTTGTAAAAGTTCTCAAGGATCTAGTGAATCAAGTTCATCTCTGCCTCACTTCCCACCAAAAATTTCATTTAAAAAAAATCAATCATACCCATACTACCCCTGTTTGTCCTATGTGTGTACAAATACATAATCTCTATTACTAAAACATACAGAAGCAATCAAGTTTTCATTGTCTTTAGTAGCCTGAACCTTACTTAGAAAATATCTCCATTATCTAGGGTGACAACTCATGATAGTTAGATTTTTCTGTATTGATCATGTTTTATTCAAGGTCTTCTCAATGAATCTGTAATAAAGGACATCTCCATCTCCTCCACAAACAGTAGGATACAAAAGGGTCCTCTCACCCTGGTTGAAAGGCACAACCATAAAGGAGTGAGGATAGATCAAATCCTCTTAAGGGTACTACCCATTTCTCCACATCTAAGTGACAAAGAGCAAGCTGCATTCCTTCCCCGACTACAAAATGACACCTAACATGATATGCTTGCCTCTAAGCTTCCTGTCAAAAATGTGATGCTTCTCAGCCTTCTAAGGGAGAATCAATTTTGGAACCAACATAATATATAGAAGAAATGAAATCTATGTGAATTTAAACAGTCCTGGAGCAACACTTTCATTTGTGTCTTGGAAATCAATTACAACATGATTTGTGGATGTGTCTCGATCCCCTGGGTCAGGAAGAATATTACTTACTCCTATTCTATCTACTAATGAATTCCACAATGCCAGTGCTCTATCATAAGGAAAATACTCCATTGAGTAACTTGATACATATAATCTGAGATAGCTTTCTAGATTCCTATCCAACCTGTTTTGAACTTTTGACTTTAAAAAGGATAGTGCACTGAAAACCCTCTCATCTTCCATAGAACCTAGAATCATTGTTTGACAGAGCTCATAAACTTAATAAATTCACTCAAATCTTCACTTAGAATACTACTAGAACAAATATCCTTCCAAATCCTTTTCATGGCACTATAATCCTGTGGGTTTTGTAGAAGCTGAACTTGTCGTATCATTGTATTAGCAAAATCCATTGAATGTGAACTAAGCAGTTTTATTTCCAAAATTCCTTCTACAGAAACTCCATTTATCTCTACAGTCTTATAGAAATGATCAGTAAGATCAACCATGTTTTTGACAAATAAAAGACTGATAGATGTATAAGGTTTTCTGCTAGACAAATTTGAGAACTGCAGATTTACAACTCCCATTGCTTCAAGTATTTTATCATTTTTGAATATTTCCCAAATCTCTTTAGCTAATGATTCAGAGATCTTTCTCAACTTATTCCTAGTTTCAATTAATACTTCATCATATAAATTTCGTGTCACTTTTACTTCTTCTATTTCTGAGTTAGCTATATCAATTTTTTTGGTACGTATGAAGTGGAATCTCTTTTCCATGTGCTGTTATACGCATATGATCATTTATATTGTACTTTAAGAAACACCTAGAATTTTTCAAATCTATCAATGCATTCCAGTTTTCAAAAGCCACCTTGAAAACTCCGATAAAAAATATATAAACTTTCTAGACTCCAGCAAACATGTCTTCTGAGTCTTATAAAGTCTGTAATGTAGAAAGAATGATCTTGAGCATGATTCGTTAAAATATTAAGCTCCCTCAATATGAGAAAAATACCGCAAAGTGTGAGTAAAGTTTCTATGTCAGTTAGATGGCACAATAGATCTTTAGCTTTATCTACATCCCTGTGGTATTTAAACATAAATCCTGTAAGTGAAGGATATTCATCATATATTCTACAGGTAGGTTCATACATAGATATCCATTTGGTATCTACATCTTTGAGAATTTTTTTTCCCCTATGTTATTCCAATAGTAAATTTTTGAAATTCTAAAAATCTCTTAGGATTACAATAATAATAGGCATGGAGATCACGTATCAATTCCTCCACTTTAGCTACATTTTCAAATGTGCTCAGAATTTTGTAGGTGAGATTCATTCTGTGAGCCATGCAGTGGAAAATAACCATATACAGAGCAATAGTTGTATGAAGTCTAACAAACAAACCATTTCTGGCTCCCTACATTACAACTGCACCATTGGTTCTGACACAAACTAATTTTGTTGCAATTGGAAGGTAATCCATTTTGGCGACATCCTTCAGATTTGATACCACCAATTTATAAATATTCTCAGAATTGTAATTCTCTGTCATTTTATGAATTACCAAGATGTGTGGAGTCCTCATTTCATTATTAAATGTGTAAACATGAATACATTTCCATGAAGTATTATCGACTGTAGTAACCTCATCTAAAGTAAGGGAAATATACTTTTCCTTTTGAACACATAGTTTCAGATCCTCCTTCTCTACCAGAGATATACATTTTTCAATCTCCCAGCCACTAGTATCTAACCAATGAGATTGAGGAATGTTATTTAAACCAATAACTTGATACAACATTCTATTTTCTTTGAAATCTGACATCGGTCTTCCCCTTTTCATTATATGAAATACAGTTGCAAATTGAATACCCTTTGCTTGCATTTCTGCCTCCATAGCTTTGCTCAATTTTGCTACTATGGTCCCACCTTTTTCATTTACATATTTGATACATTTTTGTTCCTTTTTGTACTCTTCTACATATTTGACATGTAGACAATCTTTTACATCTTTCCATTTATGTGTTATGACTATGTTGCCATCCTTGAGCTTTTGAGAAACGTATATTTTCCCACAGTGTTTTTCAGTTGTGTCTAGCTTGAGCTGCATCATGTGATCCTTCCCCTATTTCCCATCACATATTTTGCATCGACATTGTGTTGGAACATCATTACAATTTCAGTGTTCACAGGTTTAATAAAAGGATATTTTGTAGCCCATTTCAACTGGAATTTCCTTCTAATTGTCTAGTTTGCCATCTTTCTTCTAACATATTTTCTTTTTTCTTTCCTTGGAATTCAACTTCTGCATCTGGGATGTCAACAGAAATATTTTGAATCTCATGTCTCCTCTTTCTAGAAATAGACCTTGGAGTAGAAGCTTCCTCTGCTAGTGTATCCTGAGAGTTCGATGAATTTTCTTGTACTTCTATTTCATCAAGGGACGAAATGTTTGCCTCAGCACATATTGGATCATCAATATCTATAAATTGATTATTCTGTGAAGGAATTTTTGAAAAGTTGGTAAATAATTTGATAAAATTGTTACTTATATAGTATTAATCTTAACTATAGTTAAATTTTTACAGAGTACAAATGTCAAAGAGTTCCAAGAACAGTATCATAAACATAATTATTAAAGTATGTAAGATAAAATAAACAGTTAACACTTGCCACATACCGATATTTTCAACTGAAGTAGAAACTAACTTCATTTTTTGTGATTTTCCAAAATAGCCAAGCAAAGTATTGGCACCCTTTTTTGAACTTGCTGATTTTTTAATCTTCTTTCCCTGATTTCTAGTATCCATGACTACTTACTGCTTAGGGCCTTAAGGACGACTCTTATGTTCTAAGGCGTAGAGAATGGACGCTAAAGGGTTGGACAACTAAGGGTTGGATGGCTAGGGGTTGGATGGCTCAGGTTGGACGGCTCAGGTTGGATGGAATAGAGTCATACGTTTCAGATTTCAGAGTATGTCAGATCAAGGCTAGATGACTCAGAGTTGGACGCCTTACGGTTGGATGGCTCAAATTTTAGACTTTAGTGTTAGCAGCTGAGGATTTTCTTATGTTTACTTCAGAGAATATGTGCACGATATGATTAGAAATGGTGGTGAATTACATTCATAACCTCTTATATATGTGTAAAATCTAGGTGAAAGGAATAGCATAAGGGACATGTTAGCCAAATTTTTCGGCGAATAAGTCGGCTCTGAACAACATAATATTCACCATTTTGAATTTCCATAATCCTTGATTTTCATGAGTTTACAAAAATTTGCCACTAAAATTTTCCCTAAAATAAACTTATACAAGATTTCAAGCAATACAAATCGAAGATTTTTGGATGCACACAAACTATTTGATAGAATGATAAGAGAGAGAGTTCTAGCTTGGTGGAATGATGGTGGACCTGGCGTGGAGCCCCTCTTTCACCATGTCATTCTTGGATAGGAAATTTCTCCTTACTGAAATCTTTTATAACTTTCGTAATTTGGTTCTTTTATTTACAATATAACTGAAATAGTAAACCAGTGGATAATTATACATTTGGGTATTTAACCAAACTAGATAGTTTAAAAAAAAACTCCACCTTGTGATTTACGTAACCAAATTGCATCTCGACCATTAACCGAGATTGTTCCCATAACCTCATACATTCTTAACCTGGGGAAATCACGTCCACCGGTCTTGGTGAGAGTTAGTTAATGTCATCAAATAAAAAAACCATTGTTTTCTACCTTGTAAAGTTAGAAAGAAACACAATTTCAAGAGACTTGCAAAACAACCTTCTAGGCCCCAGAAAAGGGATGGAAAGTTTCTTATTTGTCTCTCATTATGTGGGGTGTTGTATCAAGCTTCAGATTGACCCCACTTGATCATTTGTACTCTCTTCGCCACTCCTTTAGGAGACCAGTTACCCCGTTTTGCACTTTCAAAAAGTTGCCAAAATTGAAAAATTGGGTTTCGTATTGGCTCTCCGTTTGAACCATGAAAAACAAAATGCCTATCCACCTTCACAAACCTCTAGTATTTTTACTAGACAATTACTTGGAACCTTTAATTTGGGAAAAATCACTTCCCTAGTTAGTTTGAAAAAGGGGTTTTATAGTCCTCCAGTCGCTGTTTGATTTGGTCAAACTTGATGAATTATGACTGGTGGCTCCAAAAAAACCATTTGCCAATTGTTCATCGTTTGCTAGTTTTAGACTCTAACAGTCCTTATGGATTCTTGGTATATAGGTGGACATGTAAAAATTTTCCTGTCATGGATTTTCTTATCGGAAGACAGTTTTTTAACGTACTTTCTTTGTGTCTGATCCGAATGAGATGTTTTTGCAAGTAGCAGAAAAATGTAAGAAGAAACTTGTAGGACCCAATCAAGTTAGCAAACCATCTTGGAAACTTATTAAATCTTTTACGCAAACCAAGACCACGCCTATGAAGGGAGATCAACACAAAAAGGGGCATTACATTCTCCTCCCCTTAGGAAAGCATCATCCTTGATGTGACATGACACTGAAGGAAGGAAGGGTGGTAAGCAACAAGGAACAAAGAAGATGAAAGTACACCCTATGGTTAAAATTTTAGATGTTAGAGCATGGCCTCGGGGTGGCCTTAGAAACATTTTGGTAGAATATTTAACTTTCAAATTTCTGTGAAGATTGATAGTTCCCTCTTATTCATTATTTAACTTGTTTCTTTCCGTTTACATTTATTCCTAATTCAAGTTCTTTAAAATTTCATTGTTGAAGAGTTTTAGTTTATTCCTTCTTGTGGGTGCCCTACATGAACTGCAATCACAACACCCTACCAGGGTCATACACAATACTAAGGATTCACAAGCATAAATTTACATACTTTCATGATTGTACCACACCATAAGAGCTTAACTAAATATAGAAGAGAACAAACTCAGTCCACAAACACAGTACTAGTCACACATCTATAAATACCATACCATACTCAAACATAAGTGTACTACAACAACCTAAAATTTCCACAATTCCATAGATGAAGATTCTACATAACTCAAAAAAATAGCTACATGTACATTGAGTCAACAAGGGCATCAATGCCATATCCACAACATCAAAAAACATATCCAACTAACATGAGTACCACATACATCATAACACCACAACCCAAACATCACAATAACTTAACATATATCCCGAAACATCAGTCACACACACACACAAATATCTTATGCCTCCCTCAAGGAGGCCGGTTTCCCTATGGCCCTAGGTACATAGAGTCTAGACACCCATAACTGAAGTGACATAATAAATCATGGTTCAACAACCCACTAGTTATCTATAACTCCCTGGGGTATACCCCCATACAACAAAGTGGGTCCATAGGTCCAACCATTCCATGGTGAATCCCATGATGCTATTCCACAAATCACAATAATAGAATCAACATAGCAATCTGATTCAAATGCTAAGTGGCAAAGTACAAGCCTTGGGCAAGGTGGTAAAATCTTAAAAAATTAAAAGAAGATCCAAAACCAAGCAAAAAAAATGGCCAAATAGCCATAGTTAGTGTCAAAATCTACGTGTTAGTACCACAAACCAAGGAAATGCCCAAAATATAAAGCATGACAATCAAGAAAACTGCTAGTCCTTATAGAAATAAAATAAAAATTTCAACTCACGAATAAAATACACATATAATAATATCACATTATGATAACTATGTGAACCTATTTGGCCACCTAGGGGGTACTCAACGAGTTGTTGGCACTCGAAACATCAAGCCTCAGCTCTTAAAATAACATATCAATAGTACAACTGTCATCATCTCTATCTGAATCATCCCGCCACCACTTCAACAAGGCTAAACACAGTCATAGCTACACTTAGGTTGCATTCATACAACCAAAAGGAGAGAGAGAAAGAGGAGCACAGGTCATTTCTTAAATAGCCTAAGGTTCAGCTCAAGTTACTGGCCCATGGTACACATTCCCTTACTCCAAACATACTCTTTTACTGATTTCCCTCAGGGTCGATTAGTGTAAGGCTCACAACATAGTATGTAACTACACCACTAACACAATGGTGGTACACATAGAATTACCATAAAATCTTACATATGGTACATATACAGGGTAGATCACAATCATACATTCACGGTTTACCACACACCACATCACCACATGTTGCACCTAAGTTCAATTACTGTACGATAGAGATCATACACTCACTATATGTCCCAAATATACGACATTAATCATTACATGTTACATGAATTTTACTTATGATGAGCACAATTACAACATATAGCCAATCACCATATAATATGGGGACACAAACATTTCTATACCAATGATAATGCCATCGTTATGAATTCCAGTTCACTACAAACCAACCTTATTGTACAACATATCAACACACCTACACATCACAAATTCCAAAAAGGATTCAACACTTCAACATCAACAATCATATTTCTTTCACACACACAACAAGACAATGTTTCACACTCAAATTCTCATTAAATTCATGAAAAGGAGGAAGAATACTCTCATATCTAACACATCACATGCCAACTGTCACACACTAAGTGTCATACACAACATGTGCACTCACAACATCACAATTATGACATAGTTCACATCACACTTATATCACATTACTCTTCCAATATTAACCACCATCATGCAATACCATCATCACTCCAATTTTTCCCAGAGGTTTGAGAGCATGAACCTCTACTTTGATACCAAGTGTCATGCCCACTATTTTAGACACACAAGACAACAAAAAAAATACAGGATAATTTTTTTTTTGACTTGTTCGAAGTATAGAATGATATTACAGGAGGACACAAAGGTTATAAATAACTCTTTGAACAACCTGACACAACTATGACCACATAGGAAGCACAGAACATCCAACACCCATCAAGGACAATTTACTTTTCTCTTTGACAAGACACCACAAAGAACACAACTACAATACATAGTTACAGTTCAGGACAATTCACTGTGAACATCTTCTTATGGTTATTTATTTTACTGAAACACACCCTTCAAACTTTATCTTACATTCAAGGAGGTTCAGGTTTGATTTGAGAAAATTATTCTTACAAGGGTTGGAATCCTTTCTTTTACACTTAGAGACATTAGGCTTGGGTAAATTTTTTTGAAAGAGGATCATCTATTATATGTTAATAGATTGTTTAATTCATTTGATTTAAGAACATTTTCCATTTCTCACAAGGTTAATTAATTTTACTCAAGCCACTGAAACTTGTTCCACACCTCTATTGCCTAGGTGATAAGCACAAGCTCTGATTGAGGGAAAGTACCGTTTAGGGTTCATAACAATAATCTTCTTGTTTAAGGATCAAAATTTGACGTTACTTAAGAAAGATCACCATGAATCAAGGAAAGGTTTAACGTAAACAGGATAAACAAAATTCAGCTTCAAGGTCTCATTGCTTATCATCAGTCTTTTATTGAGGCTAAGAGTTCATCAAGATTGGTTAAAAGTTCCATTTACAATTTGCTTAATTAATTTTGACAAAGGAAAACAATTTACATTTCAAACAATTGAGAGAGATTAAAGGGTTTATTAATCAATTTCCCTCCTACTTAAATACTTTATTAACTTCTAAAACTAATAATCGATTTTACCATAAGATCATTTAAGAATTCACCATAAAAGGATAATGTTGATTATTTTAGCTTGGGGAAAAACAAGGTAAGTATATTCTTATTATAAAATCTAGATTCCTCTTTGATCACCTAAGGACCCAGAAGTTATCAAGAAGCTCACATCTACATTAATTTATTCGTATATATATTTTAGTTTAACTTTTATAAGTCTTATCCAACCCATTTTATTATGTTTATAAACACATTGTTACTATCTTAGAAGGGTTTATGACTCAACATTTTATCTCAAGAGAAAAAATTAACATTACTCATTTGTGAAAACAAAACAAGATTACATCAATTCTTTCCAATATGACGCACATCCCAAAAGGACATACCAACTCTATGGAACCATGACTAGGAAGCAAGAGAGAATAACATTGGCCACACCACACTTACACAATTATTAGAAATTTCTATAATACATTAGAATCACCCATAACCATGCAGTAATCAACTTTTATATTTTCCATGATAACAAAACAAGCCAAAGTTCCAATAGTCACGACAACATTACTCCATATCATAGAATCCTAAGGCACTAATTTTCTTCTAAATTCCCACATAACCCATACCAGAGTTTTATAACATAAAATTATTCATACTAAAGAACTTCACAACCAAGTTTGATGCAAAATTCTACAAGTCTTCTCTTATCTACCTGCATAAGCCATCTGAAACAATTAATAACCTGGGTCAGTTCGCGAGAATTGAGCAAGATAAGACTGCACAAAGAAAAAATAAGCTACTATCTAACAATATCAAGAAAGGGACATCCTATTATAGGAAATGACTTGAAGCTCTAATTACTAACAACCCCTTAAGATAAATAAAATTCCCACCATGCTAATCTAAGAAGAAAGCCTTATACTTTATTTATGAACATTGACTCAAAGCAACAAAAATTTAACAATCATTTGAGAAGGGACCATTGGCCTGATTAAGTTAGAAACAATAGTCCAGTGTAATGGGATTTCCATTAAAAAAAAGGTTATAATATTGAGAAGTGTTATTCAAACCAACATTCTAAATTCATAAAACAAAAGGTCCCAAGGGCACAAGCTACGATACTAGATTTCTGAAATGACAAAATCAAACAATTAATCTAGGAGGAAACATGGGATCCAAGGTTAATACGAAAGGTCAAGTGTATTAAAATTTTAATCATGTGATCATATAGATTATATGACGGAAACCTTATACACGATCACCACTCAACATTATTTAAAAAGGGAAATTAAATAATACTAGTTTTGACCATTGACTCCAAGGAAGTTCACAAACATTCAAGAAGGGGCCACTGCCCTTATAGGCTAGTAATGACAAGTGAGAGTAAAAGAGAGTTCCGACATACAAGTTAACATTTTAAACAGCAACCAAGTTTTTTCACACTAGGGAATTCCAAACCTTCTATATAAGTCTATATTTTCGTTTTAAAACAATGTGGATCACTACTTTCCATCACAAGTCCCTTTTGAGTGCCCCTCATTGAAAAATTCAACCCATTCAAAAGTAAAAATTGCATTTATAAGTATCACCAAAAGTTATTAAATTAACATCAACTTCAACTATCAATCAACAATGCATCTATAGATATAAATACACCCAACTATCCCTCATGATCTTAGTTGTTTTATCATAAGTCAAAAAGATATCAACGCACATACACCATTCAAATGTTAATTAAAATCAATGAGATGAAAAATTATAAAAATACCACCAAGAGTCATCATGAGTAGAATTATGCCAAGGTAGTTATGACAATAAAGGAATACTATCTATCCATAACACACACATGAAACTAAAAATCTTGGTGATGAAACCATTTGTTATGGTTTAAGCTTCATAAGGGATGGTCAAAGTGCCCCTAAAGGAAGAACTTAAACATCTAGACCTACACCGATGATCATAAAGAAGTAGGGTAAATGTATAGAATTATAAGAAATCAAGTACCTTAGCCACGATACCCCCCTTCATACATAATAGCAACCATAGTAGTCAACTGCACGTAAAGTTTTGTAGACCCGCGGAAATGATTGGATAACAAAGGGGCCACCTACCTAGCCCAAGAAAGGAGAACAAGGAGGTCCAATAGACCTCGACAACCACACCTCACCGTGGTTGGGTAACACCAAAGGAAAACAACTAACATTACGAAATTTGTTGCCATAACTCGAAAGGATGACTAAGTGTCCATAAAACTATAGTCACCCTGGATCAGGTTCAACCTAGTGGTTGTTTGCTAAAGTAAGGTTGTCATGACCCATGTAAACTATGCTCAACATACCTGTAAGTAGAAAGTTAAAACTATACTGGATTTGATTCCAGTAATCCGATTAATTTAAGGAGTAATAGAGAAGGGGGAAAAATGTTATAAACCTTAAAGCTCAAAATATCTTGCATGCCCAGAAGAGACATCCTTTGATAGAGTAACAACTTGAGTACCCAGATCTGTAGTCATCAAAAAAGGAACAACTCGATTATCTAGAAGGAAAATATAATCTACGGATAATAAGCTCGTATAAAGAGCAAGGGGTTTAAAGTACAACAGACTTGTTTTCACAACAGAAAAATCTAGAAATAAACAACATGAAAACTCGTTACTTAAACCCAGAAATGCATCTAATAATGCTTAGAAGGTTGATCATTCAAGCATGAATACACAACAACCAGAGAAGAGGAATACATCTTTGTTATCCACTTTAACACTAATAACTAGTATAGATAAAAAACAAGAAAATAATTCAAGAGAAAAGGATATCTTTCCCAGCAAGGCATACAAACCTGCATCAAAGTAGCAGAGACAAGCCAATTTCAGGGAAGGCAAGGTTACATTTCATGATATTTTTAAATATTAGCAATTATAGCAATGGTAAAATTATCTTTCCTGATCTCCAGCTCCTACCAGTCCTATGAACACCACACAGACTGGCAACAACAATCTTTAGGTTGAATCTCTATCCACAAACATCATGGGCACTAAAACCTCCACATACTCCCACGTTGGCACGGATAGGGAACTCCCAAAACATCGAGTGCATGTGTTTGAAAAAAATAGGTCCCAAGGACTGTATAGTATCAGAATTATCTCTGGCTTGTCCTTCTTTAGGAACACTTCCAACAACACATTAAAAAAATACTTGAATTAAGAGAAATACCAATGTCACTTTTTTTTTCCAACAGCTCCTCAAAGGTTTCATAGGCCTCATCCACAAATCCAGCTTTTTCGAATCTTGCCACAAGTATCTGAAGTGCAGGAACTACAACTTCTATGTATTTTTCTTCATACAAATTATGGAACACTTATCAGAGTTGGGAAACCATTTTTGCATTGTAGAGGATGTCAGAAACGGCTCTGATTGATGTTAAACCATGCCTGCAATGATTATCTATTTTTCCTGATGCCTGCTTGAAAAATCTCCAGGCTAAAGAAGGGTGTTTTTTTGTTTACATCAAGAACTTCTGCAACAAGAGATAGTATGATGATTTTTGGATTTAGTAAGGAAGTCAAGGCATGCTCCAGATTAGAACCCCACCTAAATCCTTGTTCAGAAAATAGTAGGCAAACTCTAGTCACGTAATGCTTCCACATAGCTTCATATATAGTGTATACATGCAAATAGATATTTATGGATCATACAAGAGTTACAAAGACCATATTCTCTTGTATTCCATGAATAAAACCATATCGAAGAGCCTTGCACATCAAGGAGAAGCTAAACGGTCTCTTCCCTTCACCCTCATTTGAATATCTTTCCCTCTCACGTGGCTAGCATGGAGAACTACGGAAAGGGGGCATGATTTAATTGCATTGACAAATTTTTTTGGCAAAAGTTCAACCATTCTCACCTAGCAACGGGGTAAGCTTCTCCCCCTAGCCAAAACAGGAAGGATTGAATGGCCATAATAGATGGTAGGTTGGTGGCTGGGTTAGTAAAGAATCCACCATAAAAAAGTTATTTAGAAGGCATGCGTGGAGGCCAGGTCACCCAAGGTGGGAGATGGTGGTTGGAGACTAAAATTCAAACATTAATCAAACAACTATCATTTAGATAATGGCGCCACCAAATAAAACTCTCCCACTCTTTTACGCAAGCCAAGACCAGGCCTACGGAGGGAGATCAACACAAAAAGAGGCATTACATAAATTAAATAAGTAATTGAAATAATATAAATGATCCTTATTAAATGAGTTATATTGTAAGCTAAATTGTAAACAGTATAAAAGGAAATCTAGCAACATGAGAAGGAATGTAAGATTCACATATTTTTAGCCTTTCTAGAAATTAAGTAGAAGATTGAATCATCATTGTAATAACTGTGAAATTCTAAAAGTATCATGTCGTGGAAGACCCTATCTATAAGAATATACTATTGTGGAATCATTATGCTGTGCTTTGTCATAAAAAATTTACTTGGATGTGCATCACATGGTTTCATGTCTTCTATATGGGTTAATTTTTGTGCAAACAGATCATGCATTGTGTGTTGTCATAAGCGGTCCCCTATAGTGTCATGTGAACTACAGTGTGAGTAAAAAAAATTATTCTGTTATTTTTACTGTTGTATTTGTGTGTGTAAAATGTGGGTGTTACACCATTCCTTGTATTATAAGTTGATGACCTTGCATATTTTGTACCTAATATTACCATTGGTGATACATACTTGGTGGGCAGATATAGACAATACAACACCCTTGTTATTAGAGCTCTCATGGAGCATGTAGACATGGAACTTTTAAATGAAGTGATCTATGTATATATCTAAACCTATAAAATCAATCACACCCATTATCAAAATCAACTACAAAAGTAATAACTATCCCTCTAAATCAAATAACATATACCATTCCACATTCACATTACATTGTACACATGTGATTGCTAGTATGTTATCATATTTATAATATTTTTTTATTTATATAAATGCATGAGGTTTTGAAAGGCTCCCCGAACATTCTACAATAGACTCATGGAAGATAAAGCATCTAAATTCCAACTCAATCAGTCATACCTATGCTCATTTGGCAAACATGTACCCATCCCACAAAAACTCAAAAATGCAAGCGCAATGAAAAATTTGCTATTAGGTAGAAAAAATTCCTTATTTAACTTTATAATTCTAAATATAACTAACAAATAATAACTATTACATAAACACAACACAAAATTCCAATTTTGGAGAGCACTCGAAGTGTTTAAATTTTATTTTCCAGGAATTCCCATTTCGAGCATATCTTGGACACATGTAGTGATGTTTGTAAAAGAAGAACCTCCAGGCATGACGGCTTTGGTTGCTGCCTCCTTGAGCTCAAAAGTCCTCTTCTGCAGCTACTCATTTTGCATCAAATTCATAAAATCATTCTCAACCTCTTCTCTTGTCACCAATATTTTTTAATCCACATTCACGTCCTTAAAATCCAAACCCACTTTCCATATTGTTTTTTACAAATCTTGAAGTAAGGAACTAATCACCAAAATAAGGCCAACCCAGTAGTGGAACTCCCATGCTTATACTATCCAATGTAGAATTCCATCCACTATGCATCAAAAATCCTCCCACAGACAGATGTGCAAGCACCTTTAGTTTTGGCGCCCAACTCACAATAAATGCTCGATCCCTGGTTCACTTTTTGAAACCCTTGGGCAAAACAACCGTGTGTCCTTCAGCTATATCAGAGTGAAGAACCCACAGAAATGGTAACCCACTCCCTTCTAACCCCAATGCAACCTCTTCTAATTTCTATTGATATTTCATCGCCACGTTGCCGAAGGAAACATATAACATAGAGCCTGGGCATTGCTTGTCTAACCATTCAAGGTAGTTTTCGTCTTCGTCCCAAATGCTTCCCTACCTTGACTCTTCTCCCTGTAAATATTTGGGGAGAAATACCAGTCTGATTGCCAAAGCTGGATAGGTTAGAGGATAGGGTTTCTCTTGGGTGAACATTATTGCAGGCTATGGAGCAACGGGTTACCTTGATCAGACAAAGATTGTAAGAGGTGCAGGACAGGTAGAATAAGTATACAGACCAACATAGGACAGATCTTAGTTTTGAGGTGGGCAAGAAGGTGTTTCTTCATGTCAGACCACATAAGAGCCCTATCCATTATGGAAAAGGTTATAAGCTTGCTCCTAGGTTTGTGGGTCCCTTCGAGATCTTGGAGTGCCTCGGTCCCCTGACCTACCATCTAACATTGCTATTTAGCTTGTCTCGCGTCCATGATGTGTTTCACATTTTTCTACTTAGGAGATATATTTATGATCCTTCTCACGTGCTGGATTGGACCACATTATAGGTGCAGGATCAGCGGCAGGTGATGGTGGAGTTCATACGCATTATAGAGCATAGGACCCTGGGCCTTCGCGGTAGAGAGATTGATCAAGTTCGGGTCCAGTGGGATAGATATGATGAGACTGTAGCTACTTGGGAGGATTCTACTCTACTACGAGTGCAGTTTCCACACCTATTCCAGTGACTTATAGGAGGAATTCGAGTCTAAGGGTAGGGGGATGTAGTGCCCACTTCCCTTCGACACCATTTTGATTTGTTGTTCTGATACTATTTATTTCACTTATGGATTTATTATAGCTTCTTTGATTTAGCATGCTAGTAGATATCATAGACATTGAACTATTATTGATTTGATCCTTATATGATGCATATGGTCTATTGGAGACATTTGATAATGATATTGGTATACTTTTGACATGGTTATTTATCTGTAATTCTGACATGTGATATATTTAGTCATATTGGGTAGATCTTGATAATTGGATTAATGTGATGATTGTTTTGACATAAATGAAATGTGGAATAGAAATGTGCTAGAAATTGTAAGTGATATCGTATTTTCATAGATGATAGTAATTCATATATAGTTTATTTTAGATTATATTGTACATTTGGCATGAATATTTTAATGCGGCCACAAGGCCGAAGGAGGTATTCCCTTTTTTGCAGGTATATTAAATTCACAACAACGTTGGGGGATTGGAGACCAACCACATCAGAATTCGAGAAGAATTCAACTAGGGTGACCATGGCAATGTGTAATTGTGTGTGTGTATAAATTATTGGTTAGGAGAAAATTGTGACCTAGGGGTCATGTGTTGTTTTGTTTTAATTTTTCCCTTTTAATATGATGGTATGTGTTTTTCTTTTAGTAATGAAATTCCCTTGTTTTATTATTTACATTATTTTGGTTTTGTGGATTCCACTTTCATTACTCATGGGTTGTAGTGTATTAATTAAAATAATTTAGATTTATCCTAATCTAATTAGAGATGTGACCAAAAAGGAGTTCATTTATTAAAATTGATTTAATCTTGGATTTTGTGTTGATTGAAGTGTGTTTGAGTTTTGAGTGTAACACACTCTACCCTTCATGGGAAACTGGAATTTGGCCTTAGGGGCCAAATTTGGAAGCTTTTGGGACAAGTCAAACTTGTCCCACACCTCTTTAATGCCCATGCCAACCCTACCTATGGGTTGGGGAGTCAAATTTAGGCTGTTTTAAGTGTGTTGAGGGGATATAAAGGTAAAATGTTAATTGCACTTCCTTTCAAAATATTTAATTTTTTCCTTTTGGGGAGTGGGCTTAGATGGAGTGTGTAAGGTGCTTGTCATTCCTCGAACCACGCATTAATGGTGCATTGGAATATGAGGTTGACCAAGTGATGTCGAGTGGAGGGAGAATGAGGTGGCATCCTACTTGGAGCCACATCATCCCTCCTCTCCTTTCTCTATTTATTGAATCTTTTTTTCTTGTTTGGGGGTTACATGTTCATTTTTAGTCTCTTGTATTTTGAGAGAGGAGGGGATTTTTGAAGGAGTTGGTTGATTTTTGGAGCTTGTGGATGCTTTCTTTTTATTTGGAGGAGTTTGAAACTTCACACTTGGAACAAGCTCTACCATGGAAAGGTAGGAGCTTCACCTTTGTTTATATTATGTTTTTGTTATATGTATGTGTGTATATGTTGTGTTGAATGTTGTTGTTTATTTAAAATGATTGTTGGGTATGGGTAGAATGCCTATGTTGGGACTGGGAGGAGACTATGGGGAATTTCTTTTGAAGGATGCATAAGAGATCGTTTTCTTGAGGAGGGAGTTTGGGTTGGGTGCCCACCTAGTATGAGAAATGCTTGCATTTTCTTCTTGTTCTTATTATGAGGGAGCCATAAGAGTTGAGGGAGGCATAAGATTGGATGGAGGTATAAGGGGTACTTGAGGGAGGCATAAGAGTTGTTATGGGAAATTATGTTTTACATTGGAGGCTTTTAGGTGGCACCCATTCCCTTTGGGAGGCATAAGTGGCCTCCCCATAGGTATTACTCTTTTGGATTTCTTGATAAGCCTTGTCACTTTGTTATTTTGGTTGTTTTCCTCTTGTTGATTTGTTGTTTGTGTTTGAATGAATGTGAAATTATATGTTAAGTTTTTTGGAAGCTAGTAGTTGCCATTCGTTGAATTTTATCCCATTGTAATGTGGTTGGGGCTCAGGGGCCAATGGGGAGGATGGCTTCTCTTCTCCATTGGGTATCTTGGTTAGGAGGACTAGAGTGTTGCGTCTCCCCTTATATTGCTGTGAATCAAGCAAACTATTGGATGAGCTATCTTGTTGGTTCTTGGAGCTTGGATTCTTGTCTGTGACCATGCGAAAAATACCTTTTTATTTTACCCACTTAGAGTGGAAGAAATTGTAATAATGTGGTTCTTTCCTTGTGTAAATTTTGGTATGTTTTCCCCAATTCAAGTGGAGGAAATTTTTAATCTTGTGGCATTGTTAAAGAAATTTGCTATCCTATTTTTGTTATTGTTATTGCATTGCATGGGAAAGAAACAAATGGGAAAAGAAAGAAGAAATAATGTATTGTAGAGATAGTTTGCGAGTAGTAAAAGAAAGCAAATTCACATTGTTGAAGTCTTGAATGTATTGAAAGGTTGATCTATTTTACAATGGAAAAGAAAGTATATTTGCATTAAGTGGTTATTGTATATAAATATGAGGAAGAAGAAAATGTAGAGATTGTTATAATTTGTTTTTTGTTACAAAATATCATTTTATAGAAAACAAAGTTAATATGGTTATTTTGAATGAATGAACATTATAGTAAAATGAAAGAGAAAATAAGTTAGATTGCATGGTATGTAGATATGTTGTTTTTGTAGTAGAATATGACTAAAGAATGAAATAGATTTATATTCCTTTTTGCTTGTAATGAAAAGAAAGACTTAGTTAACAACAAATAAAAATTATTCTTGTAAGTAGATGAAGTCTATTAGAAATGGAAATACTTTAAATGAATAGATTCAACTAAGAAATGAATAAAAGGAAAACAAATATAAAATATGGAACTTGAAATAAATAAAAACAAATCAAGGATGCATTTTTACACCCTTTAGCAACTTTAAGTTTTTGTAAAAATCTCGGCATTACGGTTCTATTTTTCAGAAACAGGACCATTGCCCTGTGCAAGGCAACGGTCCTATGTTTGTCACCCAGGTAGGGTGGCGGTCCTGTCACTTATGAAAGAATTCCGTGGATCCGCGCCTGTGCGTAAAATTTAACCATTTTCTCTAATTTCTAAGTGTGTGTAAAAATTAAATATAATGCTTCCAGCAAGTAAATAAAGATGAATACATAGGGGTGTGACATACAAAACTCTCTAATGGTGAATCTAAAAGAATTTCTTCATTTATATCAAAGGGGCTAGGGTTTTGCCCCAAATTTTAAAGCCCAACACACTAAAACCTTGAAATAAAAACTACATTGGAGGAGGAAACTCCTCCCAATCCTTGAAATAAATAAATTACATAAATAAAAGACTAGCTAAGCTAAATCTAAACTAAATCTTCTTGAATAATCCTCCATGGCTTCTTCCCTTTTACTCTCATGGCTTCTTTCTCTCCAACCTATAAATTTAACAAAAGAAATTGAACCAGATGAGAAACTCAGAATAAGAAAATGTTTTTATAGACTTTCATAAGGATTTTAGGGCTAAGTTGGGAACCCTAAGATCTAGTGGCTAAGATGGTTTTGATCTAAGGGTGGAGAATTGACCCTACCTTTTTAAAGAATAATGTAATTTTAAATATTTAATTTCAAACCTTTAGGGTATGTGTAGATGGGTGAGTGGGCTCATTTAATTCCCTAGTGACATGGTGTCCTTAGGAACCTTAGTATGTGTAGGATTTTATAAACTAGTTCTTTAAGTTGTTAAAATAATGAATTTAATAACTTAGCATACGATTAACCTTATTAGAATTGAGCGTAATGGAAAAAGAAGAAAACACTTTTTTATTTTAACTAAACCTTGTTACCTTCCTTAAATCTGTTGATTAATGTACCCTACAAGTTTTGTGAATATGTACCTAATAGCTAGACTTAGTTGCTCAATCTTCAATCTAAGTTAAGTAATGTAAGTAAGTTAATGAACTGTAAAGGTTAAGCACCCTTGCATCATTCTTGTACCGTAAATTTCCTCTTTAAACAAAAAAATTAGTCACATTTTCAGGTTAAGTGTTTGGTTGAAGTGAGTTCTTGGAACGTCATTTTTGCTGGCATTACACTAGCTATTTAAGAAAAGGTCTCTTTATAATCATTCTCAGGATATTCAGAAGAATTATTTATAACTAACCTTTTTTATTCTTCACAATATATTACATTAGCATCAAGAATTTCTTATAGACATATTTTACACCAATTACATGTTTTCTATATTGAATATTCATTTTCACATGTAATTTTTCTCTAGTGTCAGAATATTATCATCCATCAATTTTTGTTTATGAAAATTAAGAATCACCTCTTTAAAATATATAGGATCTGGAAAATAAAATAATATAAGATATAAAATTAAATTATTATGCTTACTACCTTGAGTTACCTCATCTATATCCCGTTAAGATACTTGTATTATTTGGATTTTCTGTTGGTCTTTATCAATCAATAGGAATATTGGATTGAGGTGATAACAGAGTAGGACCTTGTCGACTGCAAATTGATTGGGAACTCGATGTAGATAAAATTTAACTCAAGTTTCTTATCTCAAGTTATATATTTAAATCCATTTTTCTGCTTTAAGAAACTCCATTTTTCATCTTTAAGAAACTCAAAATATATGCTAATTAATTTATTGTGATTAGATTGCAAAACATGTAATATTTCTAATTCTCATTGCATCTAAAAAATGCACATCTTTCTCTCTTGTCATCTAATATCTTCCTATTTTAATCAATAACATGTTCATAAGCAATACATCCAAACACTTTCAAATAAGAAACACTATGTTTCCTATCACTCGATGCTTTTTATGTTTCCTTGGATTTTATAATATTTCAAGGATAATGATTTAAAATTTACATTACACAATCTAAAAATTCAAAAAATTATAGGAGGGGAGAGATCAGGATGGAAGCAGGGTTCATGGATCTCAAATATGTTAGAAAAGAGCCGAAGGAACCATTACAACAACTGGATCCGGAATGGAGGCAGGACTCTCCATGGCCGAAAGTCCCAAACTTAGTGTTGGAAAAAAATTTCAATAGATATAACTTTTCCCGGATGGGATGCTTTGTTGGGATTCGACCGAACATCAATCCGGTAAGAATCTCAGTTATTAAGAAATGGATGACTCTGGGGCAAGTAAACATCCTTTCCCTCTCTGAAAAAAACTTATTGTTTGTTTTTTCTCTAGAAGAATATTTAGACCATGTTACGTAGAGAGTTCTTTCATTCTATAGAAGAACCACTCTGTCCATTATTAGATGGAAATTAGGAGGAAATAAATACACCCCATTTGCATGTCTTGTCTAGGTAGGCCTTCCTTGGATGCCCCTATATTTCTAGAAAATGGATGTATTTGCAAGAATAGCGAAGGAATTGGAGAACTGGTTTTTCTAGACCCGACCATAATTTCCAGGTGTAGATTAATCACAACTAGGTTGTATGTTAACGTCCCCATTGGCTTGTCTCACATGGATGCCATTAACTTTTGGTCTAGGGAAGATGTCTGGAAACAAAAAATAAGTTATGAAGAATCACCATTATATTTTACCAAACGTGGGTGTGTGGGCCATGGGATATATGGCTAAAAAGGAACATAACCCCCTAAATTTATGTATAAAAACAAAATACAACAGAATAGGAGATCGGACATGAGCAGGGTAGCATGAATCTTTTTCTGGTGGAACATGAGTGGTCTTAGTAGGAAAAATCATCTCAAATGGTGATTGAAAAATATGGGGTAAGGACGGGTGCCTATGGGAATTTGAATTTAGAAAAATGGGCTACATAGAGCCTGACAAATGTGGTGAGCGTGAGATAAAACTCAAACCTGGAAAATGTGAGACGATATATCTAGCAGGTAAGGTTCGAAATAATTGACATTATCATCCCACCTAGAACAAATTTGAAATCGTTCATGGTCACGTTGGTATTATCTGGAATGGTCACTGCATGCAGAGAAGATCTTATAGGTGGAAGCATTGGGCAGGACAAAGATATAGGGTTAAATATTGGAATGCACAACATTAACGGGAAACATGATATTAATGGCATGGTAACTGAAGGATTTGAAACGATTTTTCTGGTGGGAAAAATCATCAATGACCACATCATTGAGAAATATCATAAATATTTCGTTGGAACGATGATAGTGGATCCCCTTGCTAAGCCGGATTAAAATCAACGTTACATCAATCGTCTCTAATAAAGAGATTACAGCTAGGAAAGGAGGCGAAGAAGGTTAGACGAGTGTTAAAAACAAAATCCCACGCACTCTTGGTCATGCCCCCCCCCCCCCTCCCCCCAAGAGTGACTAGAATTCATGTGTACTAATACAAAACCCCAATTTATTTTATTTTGTTATAGTCCTGGTTTCTCTATGATTTTTTTCTATTTTTTGGCCGTCCATGGACTAGATATATAAGATGTTTGGATTTTTGACCCTTGTTGAACATTGAATTTTTCATCTCTTTATCTGGATGGTAGATCTTTGGTTGTAATAGGGTGGGGACCTTTTGAAAAACCCCCTTTTCACCAATGATAATAAAAAATTCAACACAATATTTAGTTTGTAATTTTTTCCTTCACCATTCATGAGTATTCTCTTCATCATTTCTATAATACCAATTTTCTATGATGTATGTCTTAGAGTGATTTTTTTCAAGATTGATCCCATTTTTAACAAAAATTAAGAATTTTTTTGGATGCATATTATCAATTTCTATATGTTGTAAACAATTTATATAGTGTCCTCTTTGTTTTAAAATAAAATCGTCAAACTTCTGAAATATATCAAAAGATTCTTATTTGTATTATTTAAAATCAACACATTTTTTTTGTTGTATAATCATATATAGAATTCGTGAAGTACAAACTAGTGCCCACTTAAAGTGTCTATATAGGAACACACAAATTTGAATGCACGATCTAAGGGAAATATTTCTATATGTTAAATGTGTAGTGCCCACTTCCCTTCGACACCTTTTAATATTGATTATGATACTGTTGACTATATTATGGACATTATTGTGAATTTAGTTGAGCATGATGTTAGATGTCAACGCATAGACAATTGTTGACTTTGATTCATATATGATGCATGTGGATTATTAGATACACTTTATATTGATGTTGATACACTACTTGGCATGCTTGTATATATATGTTTTTCATACATGTGATATTTTGTCGTATTGGGTAAACCTAGAAAATTGAACTAATCTTGTGATCATATGGTGATTGATGAAATTGTAAATGATATTTTTACTTGCCTAGATGATGTTGTGATTCAGAAATATTGGACGTTATATTTTATATTTATTTTGGATGTTTTGATGTGGCCATGAGGCCGAATGATGTGTTTTGTATTTTTCAGGTAAACATGTCACAACAAACATCGGGGGGATTAGAGACCAAAAAATTAGAATTCTAGGTGAATCCAACAAGGGTCACCATGCCAACATGTGTTTGTGTGTGTGTGTGTGTTTGAATTATTGTTAGGGGGGAATTGTGAACAAGGGGTTATGTTTTATTTTGTTTAGTTTCCTTTACTTAATGTAGTATGTGATTTTTAGTGATGTAATTTCCTTTTTTTAATTAATTAGAAAATGATGTATTCTTCCCCTTTATCTTAATGGGTTTTAGTGTTCTATTTAAGTTAACTAATATTGTTATTAACTAAGTGTGGATGTGACCAAATTTTTTCATTTATTGACTAGATGGGTCTTGGGCTTTGTGTTGTAAGATTGAGTGCTTATGACCTTGAGTGTTGTACACTCTACCCCCTCATGGAAATTCGAATTTCACCTTAAGGGCTAATTTTGGAGGCTTGTGGGACAAGTTAAGCTTGTCCCACACCTCTTAAATTGTTATGCCAACCCTACCTATGGGTTGAGGGGTAAAACTATAGTGTCCACTTCCCTTTGAAACCTTTTTGATACTGATCATGATACTGCTGATTATATTATGAACATGATTATGGACCTTATTATAGTATAATGTTAGATGTTGATCATGGATTATTGTTGACTTGATTCAGCTATGATGCATGATGATTATTAGAGACATTTTAGATATTGATGATGATATAATGTTTGACATGGTTATATTATGGATGTTGTGCGGACTTGTGATATTTGGATGTTATGAGTAGACCTAGAAATGGAAATTATTGGATGATGATATGGATGATGATAAAACCATAAATGATATTATTAATTGCTTTGATGTTGTTGTGATTCATACATCTAAATGATTTTGGGAATTATATTTATATTATTTTAGATGTTCTGATATGGCCACGAGGCCGAAGGAGGTATTTGTGTTTTATAGGTTAAAATATCACAACAAACATCGGGGGATTGGAGACCAACCACATTGGAATTCTAAATGAATTCAACAAAGTCACCATGGTAACTAGTATTTGTTTGTGCGTGTTTGTGTGTGTTAGGGATTCTCATGGGGGGATCACCTTTAATTGTGACCAAGGGGTTCTATGTATTCCTTTTATTTTGGTCCCTTTGTTTATGTTTGCATGTGTTTATTTTATGGTGCTTTTACCCCTTTCATTATTCATTAAATGGTGTGTAATATTGTGAGTAATCATGTTGTTAAGTTAGTTAATTAAAACATGTCATAAGAAAGTAATTAATAGGGTTGTTGGCCATGATTAAAGATGTGCAAGTGATGTGTAAGTTAACTTTTGAGAGTGAAACACTCCACTTTCTTGGAAATTCGAAATTTTCCTAAGAGGCTGATTTTGGCGGCTTGTGGGACAAGTTAAACTTGTCCCATACCTCTTAAATTTAATTACAAACCATACCTACAGTTAGGGAGTTGAGATTATAATATTGTGATGTTTTTTGAGAAGGAAAATTGTAGGTTTTAATTTCACTTTTCTTACATGATTTAATTTCAGTCCTTTGGGGGTGTGGGTTGGATTTGAGTGTGTAAGTAAACTGTCATATTATTCACCCACCTAATTATTGCGCATTGGAGAATGAAGTTGATTTTTGGGTTGGGGTTGAAGATGATGTGATATGGCATCCTACGTGGATCTGCCTCATCCTCTTCCCTTCCCTCTTCTATAAAATTTGAATGGCTTGCCTTGTTTTGGGGTTGCTTCACTTTGGAGACTTCATTTTTTCTTGGGTGAATTATTTTGCTGTTTTGGAGCTCTTGCTTTGAAAAAGTTTTTTTCGAAATATTTTTGCATGCTTGTGCTTGGATGTTTTGGATTGCTTGCATTGGGATAAAGCTTGCTGTTTTGGAACTTGGAAAAACTCCATCATGGAGAGGTAGGAGCTTGACTCTTGAATTGCTCTTATTTTATGAATGTAAGTGTTAATGTATGAATGTTTTGGCATGTTTGTGGGATGTTGGGTAGATGGCCTAGGAATGGTGTAGGAGAAGACTATGGGATTATATTTTGTGGGAGACACAAGTGTGTTTTAGGGAGGTATAAGGCTAGAGGGAGTTGGGATTATGGGGTGCCATAAGAGGTTGGGGAGGAATAAGGAAATGTGAGGAATAAGGGGTACTTGGGGGAGGCATAAGGGCATGTCAGGGATTTGAAATGATATATATAGTATATATATATATATATATATATATATATATATATGTTGGTGGTTTGTTCTCAGGTGGTGATACCCATTTCCCCTTTTGGGAGTCATAAGCAGCATCCCCCATAGTTTCTTGCTCCTTTGGCTTGCTTGAGGAAGCCTTAGTATTATTTTTCATGTTTTAATATAGTTTTATAACTACATTCTGTTTTGGACTGTGTTCTTATTGTGATTATGTTGCTTGTGTGGTTGTGGAAGCTTGTTGTTGCCATGAGTTGGATCACATATTTTATTGCATTGTGGATAGGGCTCAGGGGCCAATGAAGAAGGATGACTTATCCTCTTCATTGGATGTCTTGGTTGGGTGGAGAGAGTTTCCTTTCCCCTACTCTTGTTGTGATCAAATTGGAAGAATGAGAAATCTACATGTTGTTGTTCTGGAGTTGAGATATAGATAGTTTGACAGTCCTTTGTGAAATGAAATATTATTGTAGCCCCTTTACCACTTGAAGTGGATGATCTGTTTATTCATTATCATGGAAAGATACTATGTATTGGCAATGAAAGTGGAAATTTGAAATGTAAAAGAGTTATACTCTGTATTTTGTGTTGGAAAGAATGAGAAAGAATGATATGTGTTTTCTATGTTGTATTTTGAAATAAAATGGAAATGAGGTTATAAAAGTTTCATTTGAATTAATGTAAGTGTTTTCCTTGTTCATATAATATTATTTCCATTGGAAATCTGTACTTAATGAGCTCTATGAAATCCCTATTTGGAAAGTGGAAAAGTGAAACACGTGAAAATAAAATGTATTATTCTATCCTGGATATAATATATGTTTTTGGAAAGAATAAAATAAGGAAGTTGTAAAGTTTTATTTTGGAATAGATAAAGGATTACATAATCTTCCTCAAATTGTATCATTGTGTTGAATTTAATCATTTAGATGCGAGCTGTAATCTCTGTTTGAAAGGAAGTGTAATACTCTGTTTCTTTGAAATATGTGAAAGTTGGAAATCAGAGATGTATCTTAGTTTTGAATAGTTTTATTGAATCAACTAAATGCATTAGATTAGGTTTGGAGCACATTATAGTACTTGGAAAAAGACAATGGCAAATAGACCTTTTTAAAAAAAAATTGAACTCTGACTTGTATTTCCTATTGATAATTATTTAATCCCAAATACTCAGACCAAATCTGCAACAAAGGAATAACAAATGAAACATTAATTTAGGAATAATAAGATCTAATCGAATTCATCTAGATATTAACACTTAAGGAAATTCTTATAAAAAGTTAGCAAAATTGGGCTCGACCGTTTTGCAGTCGTGCTACTGTCAAGAAATGTAAATGTTCAAATTGAAAATCGATCAGACAAATTTAATCTTGAAATCTCTCTTAAATACACCTAAGAACAATTTTCCACATCTATTTGACATGTTGAGAGAGGGAAAAGAACAAATTGAACCAATTAAAATTTACCAGTTTACACTGTAAAATCCTGTAGAACGTTTTCAAAAAATTGACCACTTTAACTTTATAAAAATCAAACTTTTGATGATCTTCGTGTAAAAAGTACATTGAGATCTTTCCAGAAAGTCCTCATTTGCCTAAAATTGAGCCCTCTATAAAAAGTTATGGCATTATGAAGTTTTTCCTTCACTTGGCATCAAAAAAAAAATTTGGGGAAAATTTTCCTTGGCGGGCCCAAATTTTTCCCTTAGAACTTCAGAAAATTTTTGGGAAAATTTTCCTAATTTTCCCCACTGACCCGCAGCCAATCAGAGGCTGCCACGTGGCACCACAAGGTGTCGGCAGAGGAGCGGACCCCTTTTTAAGCTTAGAGCTCCTCAATTTTTTTGGAAAATTTTCTAAATTTTCCCCACCATCCCACTGAGCCGTAACCAATCAGATGATTCCACGTTGTGTCATGAGGCATTGGCAGAGGAGTGGGTCCCTTTTTGTCTTTGTACATTTTCAGAAAATTTTGGGAAAATGTTCCGAATTCTTCCCCGTCAGACGCCAGCCTGCAACCAATTAGGAGCTACCACGTGGCATCGCAAGGTGTAGGCAGAGGCACGGGTCAATGCTACCCTCTTAGCCCTTCGGGGTGTTAAACTAATTTTCTCCCTGCCACCCCACCTTCCCCGCATTGGCTTGGGAGGCACCACGTGTCCCTAGTGGACTTGTGGACCCGTAGGTGTGCGGGCGCAAAGTTTTTTTTCTTACCCCGGGTGGGAAGATTTCCAAAAGTCTCCCTGTGGCCCGCCAACCTACTCTTGGGGCAAATTTTCACCCCTGGGCCCGCAGGCTCGCTTTTGGGGAAAATTTTCACCCCAAGGTCCACCGACCCATAACTTGAAAAATATGAGGAGTTAGGAGGACTTCTTTATGTCACTGGAAAGGTAAGGAAATTTCCTATCCTATGGGAGTAATTTAGGGAAATTTTAAATATATTAATTTTGAGAAAAATAAAGTTGAACCTTTAAGCCGGTTAGAGAGTGGGTATGGTGAGGAATTATCCTTTGAACCTTATTGAACCTTCTAACCCTAAAATTTGGACCTTATGACCTCTAATAATTGTTAATAAAAGAAAAGTATGTTCTAGTGAATTAGAATTGTTCTGGAACTTGTTAGTGACAACTGTTACCTAGTAATCCGGTTGTAGACTCTTTTAAACAAAAAAAATTATTCGATAATTTTGCTAATTAGTCCTAGGTTGTTCTTGGGTCTCAAGTGGGTTGTTTTAGCGGGTGTTACAAAAACTTAGACCCCATTATGTGTTTTGGGAAGAAAAATTGTTAGTATTTATTGCACCTTCTTACATGTAATTAATTTTGGTCCTTAAAGGGTGTGGGCATGGATTGTGTGTGTAAGTAAAATGTCATTTCTTCAACCACTTATTAATTTTGATTTAGAGTTTGAAGTTTGACTTGTGAGGTGGAGTTTAAGATGAGTGATGTGGCATCCTACATGGAGCCATCTCACCCTCCTCCCTCCCTTTTCTATTTATTCAAATTCTTTTTCTTGTTTGGGGGTTACTTCATTCTTTTGTGTTCTTTAATTTCTTGGAGTTAGAGGATTTTGGAGAGCTTGTTGGTAATTTATTGGGTTTGAATGAACTTAGATTTTGACTCTTGGAACAAGCTCTACTATGGAAAGGTAGGAGCTTTACTTTTGCTTATGTTATTCCTTTATTTTATGCTTGTGTGCTTGTTTTTTTGAGTGTTTGGAATGCTTGTTGGATGCTTGGGCAGATTGCCTAAGTGTGGTGTAGAAGGGGACTATGGGGAGAATTAATGTAGGGAGACATAAGAGCTATTTCATGTTTTGAAGGGAGTTCGGGTTAGGTGGCCCACATTGGACAAAGAATGCTTTCATTTCTTACTTGTTATTGTATGAGGGAGGCATAAGAGTATGTAGGGGATTTTAGATTATATTGGAGGATTTTAGGTGGGCACCAATTTCCCATTGAGAGGCATAAGTGGCCTCCCCATATGTTATTGCTCCTTTGGATTTCATTTTTAAGCCTTGTTATTTTGTTGACATTCCTTCTTATGGTTTTAGTTTGAGTTGAATGTGTTTTGGAATGGTTGTAAAATACATGGTTTGTGATGTGGAAGATTTTTGTTGTCATGTGTTGGAATCTCCTCTCATTGTAATGTGGTTGGGGCTCAGGGGCCAATGAGGAGGATGGCTTCTCCCCCCATTGGATATTTTGAATTAAGTGGTTACAGTCCCAAACAGGGCACGACCCTTATTGTGTTTAATTAAGGGATTTGGGGATGGGGAGGGGTCAACAACCCCAACCCCTACCCCATATTATATTAAAATGAGGTGGGGGTTGGGGTCGCCGACCCCTCCCCACCCCCCAAACTTAATACCCCAATGTATTTATGCGGCATGCACTTCCTTTCAAACCTGCGCGTACTTCCCTTTTCAGACTGTGTAGTGGCCATGGATGAGGGTTTTTCTGTTGAAATTAGTATATATAATATTTATTAGTATTTTTTTATCTCCTATAATGGGTGAACCCGAAAACCAAAATATAAGCAAACATATGTGTTGGTAAAGCTAGTTTAGTTGAAATAGAGAATAAATTTTAAAAGCAAATATAAATACACATTTTCTCATACTTCAATGAAACATGAATTCAAATCTTAACCTTGATTAAAATGGGACAAAAACCCATTTACCCATTTGAGCAAATACAAGAAAATGAACTAAATAAAAAGAATAAATACATTTTGAATCCCTAATGAGGGTATAAACCAAATAAGAAGAGAAAAGAAGCATGTTCATTCCTTCAAGAGCTTGCAATGGCCTCCAATGGCCTCCCTTCCACCTCCAAATAACCTGGAAAAACAAAAGAAAGAAAATGAACCAAATGAAATGAGAAAGAAGTTTTCATAAGGATGCTTTAGGGTTAGTTGCCCTTCTTCCACATCAAGGGCCCAAATTTAATCCATCCAAGGAATGAGATTCATCATTATAAAAAGTAGGTGGAGAGTGGGTGAGTGAGAAATTACCTTTTTAATTAAAATGTTTTATTAAAAAAAAGTATGGGTTGAATTTTTAAGGGGTTACTTATGGGGTAAGGAAGCGTTCATTATCATAACCTAACTTTTAATAAGGGACCTTGCTAGTTGTTTCAAGTTTTTAGAAATTAACTAACCTTGGTATTTAATTTTATTGGCCACTTTTACCATTGACACCCCATGGGGGAATAATAAACTTTAGTAGGAATTAATTTGTTATTTAAATAATCCTTAGGGAGATTAAACAGGCTTATTCAAATCAATGTATTAAAGTTTAATGCAGATTTTAAATATTGTGTTATCATGGAATAGTATTTTATTAAATTCACCACCTTAGAGACATTAATGTGGCAACTGTCATTTTCAAAAAAAATTCTGGGCATGCTTTAAAAAAAATAATTATTCCATAATTTTTCTAACTAAACCTAGGTTGTTCTTGGGTCTCGTGCAGGTGTTTTTAGCGGGTGTTACACTTAGTATCAGAGCTATGGGTTCAAATCTTAGACCCTTGGGCACACAGGAAAACGTGAGACATGAACATTAAACCTAGCACAATACTAAACCTAGAAAACAACTTGTCTGAAGAATTGTAGATTTTAGTAAACTTAGAAAAATGGAATAAAACCTAGAATGATGAACGAACTCTCTCCTTGGTCTTTGTAGGAGGCGTATATCAGATGAGGGGTCCTTTCACATAGACCTACATATACCTTCTCCAGAGTATGCCGTAACAACCATTCTACCCCAGATTTTACAGACACTTCAGGACATCAATGCCACTATACGCGGAGTGTCCATAGGAGGATGATCAACCAGAAATGATAGGGAGCCATCTGTTAAGGCTCGTGCATGGAGAACTCCCACATGGAGTCAGCTAGAGTAGAGTCACCATAGAGGGGATAGGAAGACAAGATTTCAGGACACATAGATAGGTTTCAGAGCCCTAAACCTAGAGATGAGCATGTAGAAAGGCCTAGGGGTCGCTAGTCGACAGCTGCATACCATATCAGGTAGATCCTGAAGCTACAACTATCTCACTATTCTGGAGATATGGATGGATTTTAGGAAGAGTCCTGGTTGGTGAGCTTGAGCGGGTGCTTCAAGCTTTGCCCTTGTACTAGTAACACGAAAGCTCATGTTGTGATCCATCTTCTAAGGGATGGAGCAGGTGTCTGGTGGAGGATCGAGGAGCAAAAGCTCCATGTTGATTAAGAGATGGTTAGGTTAACCGGGAGCTATTTGAGGAGTGGTTTAAGAGCAGATACTTATCTTGGAGGTTTATTCAACAACGGATAGACGAGTTCCATGACCTCTGTCAGGCATTTATGCCTGTAACTGAGTATGAGAGTTGATTTCTGAACCTACTCTAGTATGTCGACTATATGTAGGATGAGTTGGTACGGATTCATCAGGTTCATCAGGTATTGAAATGATCAAATAGGGTATGAGATTGAGCAAGAGTGAGAACAATGGAGTCTTCTATCTCAAGAATGCGTAGGACAATGACAATGGCGGCAACATCTAGTTTTGTAATCAATTCTCCATGCACATTAACAACATCCTTGGTGTCCAGATTGAAATGAGACCCGTAGGCAAGCATGGTGTCGGCACACTGCATAGAGATAGGAAAACCAACAACATAAGTGATTCCACTATCATTGATCATTTGGGCCATGGGAGTAGGATTATCACATTCTAATCTGCCCCAGAAATCATCGAAATGTAAGTGTCAAACTTCACTATCTCCAATAATGGGTACAAAAGTATCCAAAGGTGATAGATGCTCGTGCCCTTAAAACTTGATCTTCATTTTCACAGTGCACAGAAAAATGGCCTTCAAAGAACAGATTCGTGATAAAAATGCAAAGGGATACAAGAAGATGAATAGATGACTCAATTGAAAGAGTGCGGGAAAGAGATAACGAGCAAGCAATGTGACAAATGCATAGATGGAAGTCCCTTTAAATAGATGTTTAGGAGAGATAAGATCATAAATGCGCATTAAATACACCTTGCCCTGACTCAAAAAGGTGAAATGTGAGAAAAGTGGAAAAAACTGTCCTGGATGGTTCATGGGATGTTGGGACATGAGGGACGAAAAAATCTGATTTGGCCAATGCTGGCGATGTGGGGAATGCGGGCCAAAGGAGCACGAGCGGTCCAGGGACATAGAAACGCAAAGGACACGAAGACCTGATTTGGCCGATGTGGGGAATCAGTGAACAGGAGACCTAGACATACTTGGGATAGATGGGCCGAAAAAATTTGATAAACCCGACAGACAAGGACTTGTGGGTAAATTGACTGATCGGAAAACAAAAGGCCCACCGGTACTTGGGACATGAGGGAAAAAAATGTTTGACATACCCGCAAGTCACTAAAATGACCCCCAATAAATGCAATTTTTGCCATCTCTTCAAGTTTTTACTTCACTAGAACACTACTGAAGGGTGTCAACTCAAAATTTTAATTTTTTTCAACTTTCAAAAGAGGGGAATTTTGAGAGGACAACATCTGGCTATTTCTGGGGATGAATTGACTAGATCATAAGAACGAGGTAAGACATGAACAAGAGAAAACTCTGGGGAAGAAGACCAGTGCCTTATCCATTTGGAAAATAGAGTCAAAGGAAAATCAATACAAAAGGCAACACATGGGAAAAACAATAAAGAAAAAGTGAGCAAAGGCAAACACACACTATACATAATATACAAAGGACTTCCTATTCACCTAGGAATTGAACAATTTTAGGTACTGCCCACTATAAGGAAGTGGGAGAGAAGATCCATCCATGTAATTAAGATAGAAAGAAATTTCACTAGCAAAATGGTGGATTCTGAAATGACCAAGCTAAAGAGATTCAAACTTACCATGACTTCCTCGAGGTTCATGTCTTTTGTCCCATAGTAGAACAATGTCTCCAAATTTGAAATCTCTAGATCTGGTTTTCTTGTCAAATAAAGATTTCACCTTCTACTGATGGGCAAAGATTTTATCAAAAACTTGTAGCCTATCTTCATTTAGCTTATGGAGATACATGATCCTCTTATCCAAAGAATCACTAAAACTGGTGTCCTCAATAGCTTTCATTAAATGCAAAGCTGGTAGTTCCACTATCACTGGTAGTTGAGCTTCCACACCATACACCACTTGAAAAGGGGACATCCCAATTGCTCTTTTGGCTGTAATCCTATCTTCCCAAAGAGCATCATAAAGATTTTTGTGCTAGTTTCTCTGAGATTCATTGACAAGATTTCTTACAATGGTCACTAAATAATTGTTTGTTAATCCTTGATATCCATTCCCTTAAGGATAATAATCTAAAGAATGAGTGAGGGAAATTCCATACCCATAACAGAAATCCATCATCTCAGCAGAAGAAAAATTTGAAACATTATCGGTCACGATCTTGTTTGGTACTCCAAACCTTATCAAGATGTTTTCTTTGATGAAATTACATACCACTTCTGAAGTAGTACTTTTAACTGGAATGGATTTTACCCACTTAGTGAAATAATCTATGGCAGTCAACACATGAGTATGTCCTACACTTAAAGATGGGTTGGGTGTTCCAATGAAATCTAAACCCCACTATTGAAAGGGATCTTCGATCACAACTAGCTTAAGTGGAAAAGTAGAAAACTTAGGTCTTCCCACAAAGGTTTGACAAGCTTCACACTTGTCGACCCACCTTGATGCATTCTTAAACAAAGTAGGCCAATAGTATCCTGCACGAAGAATTTTGTGAGTAGTAACGGTAGATGAGAAATGACCCCCATAGGCTTGGTCATGGAAGGCTGAGAACAACTTCTTCTGTTGCACTTTGTCCACACACTTCAAGAATCTTCCATCCACTCCTCGTTTGAACAAAGTGTTCTCCCACAACACACACTGTGTTGACCTTAGCTTGATATCTCTCTTCTCCTTAGCAGTTAAGTGAGATTGAAACTCACCATAGGTGAGCAAGTGAGCAATGTTAGCATACCATTCATCTGTTGAGCTAAGGAACATAACAATAGGGATATCAACTTCATCCTTAAACAATGCCTGACAAGCTCCTTCAACAATAAGTTCACACATGCCTTTACCCCGAACTAGATTCATTTTTCTGATGTCGAGATCATACTCCTAAACCTTTGTTGCCGAATTTCCTTTCTTGGTTCCAAACTCCTATTGTGTAAGAATAGATTTGATAGTCGTATCAAGCATAAACATAACAAAGTGAGAGTTAAGAATGTAAAATCGAAACTGCTTACCAACTTTAACCACTGCAAAAGCATGTTTCTACATCATAATGTGCCTTAACTCATGAGTTTTCAGAATATAACTCATGAATGCAATTGGGAGCTCATGATCTTTAGAATCTTTCTGAGTAAGTACTCTCAGTGGCATAGCAATAAATAATAAAATCTTTGCAAAAATCTGGACATGCTAAGATATGAGTCTTAGCAATGACTTTCTTAATGACCTCAAATGCTTCCTTTCCTTCAGAGGATCAACCAAATGTCTTCTTTCCTTTCATCATCTAGGAAATATTCAGAGTCAGCTCTACAAAGTTAGGGATGAATCTTCTTAGGAAGTTGATTTTACCAAAGAAAGAGTACACTCCCTTTTTGCTTGTGGGAAGAGGAATCTACTGAATAGCTTGAACTCATTCAGGATCAATCTTGATTCCTTCTCTAGAGATAACATGTTTTAAAAACTTGCCCTCCATGACACAAAAGACATATTTCTTGGGATTCAGAGAGACTCCATGTTCTCTACATTTCAAGAGAATTGTTTCTAGATGTTGAAAGTGATCTGCTCTAGATTTGGAAAACATAGTTAAATCATCTAGATACACAACAATGCATTTTCCTTTCAAACCCCTGAAGGAAAAATCCATTGCCCTCTAAAAAGTGGCACCAACATTAATGAGGCCAAAGGGAATCCTTTTGTAGGAAAAAGTACCCCAAGGAGTGGTAAAGGCAATCTTGTGCTAGTCTGCAGTATTGACTTCCACTTGGTTATATCTTGAGAAACCATCAAGCATGGACAACATTTCAGAACCTGTGATAGCTTGTAACACTTGGTCTATCATGGGTAGGGGATAATTATCTTTCAAAGAAGCCTGATTTAGATTCCTGAAGTCAACACAAATCCAAATCTCACCATTTTTCTTCCTAACGGGGACAATATTAGCAACCCATGTGGAATGATGAATGGGGAAGATGATCTTGGATTTCAATAACTTCTGTATCTCTTGGAAAATGGTGTCAACAATTTTTGGATTGTATTTCCTTTTCTTCTGCTTGAAAGGTTTTATCCTAGGTTTGAGGGGAATGAAATGTTGTATTTCTTTTAGTTGGAAGGCTTTCATATCATCATAAGAATAATAAAGGACATCAACATACCTCTTCAAAATATTTACTACCTTCTTCTTCTCCTCCTGGGTGTAGCACTTTCCAACGTTCACCATTTTAGGGTCAACAGAGCTCCCAATGTTAATCTTTTCGTATTCAGCAAACTAATGAGCTCCTTTGGAAGCCTTGGACTCAAAATGCCTATCATGTTTATCAAACATTTCCTCCAGACTTACTAGCCCTCTAGGGATCTTGTTACCTTTTAGCCTAATGCATCCATCTTGATCCATATCTTCTTTGACACCTTTCATCATTGGAAGAGACACCCTCTCAAGGCACATTGTCACTTTCTTCAAAATACAATTGATCAAAGTTATCCCTAAGCTCCAAGAAAGAGAGAAAATGCTAATTGTCATTGAAAACTTGCCAATTATTTGCATTATCTGGTACACTTGGTAACTATGGATCATTTAAATGGTGAATTTTTCCTGAGAAAAATCAGGATGGGGTGTCAGCAAAGACCCTGAAATAGATAGGGATTCAGTCCTAGTGTTCTTTTCCCTTAGCACTGCTTCAATGGAGAAGGCATCAAGGAATTCAATAGAATCCCAAACTAGATTTCTATAGTGCTTCAACCTTCTATTCTTTACTTGGAAAAAATCTCTGACTTGTTTGACAACCAATTCCACATCTCCATGAGCTAGAAGATTCTTCATGCCTCTTTCTTTTGTGACATTTAGTCCAAGGATGAGAGCTTCATATTCTGCTATGTTATTTTTATTTTCAAATTACAGCTTGAATGAGAAAGGATGAATCTTTCCCTCTAGAGATATCAATACCACACCAACCCCAACACCAGTTGAGGAGCAACTTCCATCAAATTCCAAATTCCAAACACCATTAGGATCATGGAGCAATTATTTGGGATGTTTTGCCTCATCCTGAGACATGATCATATAGTTGCCATGCCCAATATCTTCATAAAGTATTTGTGCTTTGGGATCATCCATCTTTTGCACAATATATTCAGTTTTCTTCTCAGGCAGGAGCTTCTTCTTCTTTCCATTGACTTGTATAAGGGCATGTGACCAATCCTCCTACATCCTTACAAAAATTCCTACTCAACATCATGCCATATGAAGGAGGAATATCAGCTACCAAAATAGTAACTAAAACCTTTTTCTCTAGTAAGGCAGTAAAAGCTACTTGTGCATCCTTAATCTTCCGTTAAAGGGCACCTCCCTACTCTCCATGGAATAAAAAGAACTAATAGCATGTGTGAGGGTAAGACCCAAAGCATGAGCCACTTTAGCAGGCATAAATTATCTGATGCTCCCAAGTCTATGACACAATTGCTAAGTCTGTGGCTAGCTATGAGGAGGGTCACATAGAATGGTTTGCTTTTCCCATTAGGTGAGGTGACTGCAACCATAAGATTTGGTTGGGGTGCGGAAGATGGAGTGGGAAAAATAACTTTAAAAGTGTGGGATGAAGTTTTGGAATGGGAATTGACAAAGTGGACCATTTTGGCAAAGGATTTTGGATGGGTTTGATAAATCTCAGCCTCAAAAATCTAGATTTTTGTCTTCTTGAGGCGGTCAATGATATCAAAAGATCTAGAGGTGGATGGGGAATCATCACTAGGAATCTTAGGCTTATTAGGCTTTGGAATTAGAGAATAAGAAGTTTTAGAAGTAGGAGTAGAAGAAGAAGAATTTGTAGAACTTACCTTTTGCGTGGATGCAGTGGGAATATGATATCCTCTTCTTGCCACCACTGGAATAGTCATGGGATACTCCTTAGATTTTTTAGTGGGTTACATCACTTTTTATTTCTTGTTGGTCTACTCCTGAGTCATAACAACATATGACTCACTGTTCATCTCTGCTACTACTTCATCACAATCATCTTCTTCATCAATGCCCTCAGTAGTAAGGAAATTAACTTAAGATCCATCAAGTTCTTCCAATTCCTCCTGTTATCCAAAATTCACCCCTCAAGGTAATTTTGATAACATGCATCAAATTATTCAATCCTGAGCAAGTAGATTGATTTAAGACCCGAAATCATGTTTTTGGGGCCCCCTCGGCTTCTCTCTAACTCTCCCATCCAAGAAGAAATCCCAACAAATTGAGAAAATGGAAAAAATGCAAAAAATAATTTGTGCTTTGGGTTGCAGGACTGTTTTAAAGCATTTCGGGTCTGAAGGGTTTGGGTCGTACTGAGACATGATTTAGTTACCATGCCCAATATCTTCATAAATATTTGTGCTTTGGGATCATTTACACTAATATATTTTTGCTTCTCAGGAAGTAACTTCTTCATCTTTCTATTGACTGGTATAAGGGCATGTGACCAATCCATTTGAATTTCTCCTCCTACATCCTTACAAAAATTCCTACTCAACAACATGCCATATAAAGGAGGAATATCAACTATCAGAATAGTAGCTAAAACCTTTTTCTCTGGTAATGCAACAAAAGCTACTTGTGAATCCTTAATTATTCTAAGCAAGGGCACCTCCATGCTCTCCATGGAATAACAAGAACCAATAGTGTGTGTGAGGGTAATACCCAAAGCATGAGCCACTTTTGTAGGCATCACATTGTTTGATTCACCTGAGTCTATGACACAGTTGCTAACTCTATGGCCAACTATTACGAGGGTCACATAAAATGGTTTGATTTTCTCATTAGGTGAGGTGACTGCAGCTCAAATTGGGTTGTCTGGTATATTACGAGGGTCACATAAAATGGTTTGATTTTCTGGGTGAGGATGGCCCCAAGATTTGGGGTGGAAGATGGAGTGGGAAAAATACCTTTAGAAGTGTGGGATGAAGTTTTGGAATGGGAATTGACAAAGTGGACCATTTTCACAAAGGATTTTGGATGGGTTTGATAAAACTTAGCCTCTGAAATCTAGATTTTTGTCTTCTTGAAGTGGTTGATGATATCAAAAGATCCAAAGATGGATGTGGAATCACCACTAGGAATATTAGGCTTATCAGGATTTGGAATTAGAGAATAAGAAGTTTTAGAAGTAGGAATAGAAGAAGAGGAATTAGCAAAACTTACCTTTTGTGTGGATGTAGTGGGAATAAGAGATCCTCTTCTTACCACCACTAGAATAGTTGTGGGATACTCCTTATATTTTTTAGCGGTATGCATCAATTTTTCTTTCTTGTTGGTATGCTCCTGAGTCATAGCAACATATGACTCACTGTTCATCTCTGCTACTACTTCATATGTCTTCACTGTTCATCTCTGCTACTACTTCATCATAATCATCTTTTTCATCAATGCCCTTAGTAGTAAGGAAATTAACTTTAGATCCATCAAGTTCTTCCAATTCTTCCTTAGCCTCTTCTTCAGGTTCCTCAAAGTCTTCATTAACCTCTTCATCATCAGGTTCTTCAACTTCACAAGTTTTATTAATAGGGACCTTGATGGGTAGTCCTTCAATTTCTAGCCTTGTTTAAGAAGAAAGTAAATGGTTTATAGGCTGAATGTTCTTCCTTGGAACGTCTTGATAGGGAGTATGTTGAGCCAATTGTTTCTTGATGGTAATGAGGTTATTGGCAAGCTTCTATACTAATTGATCTACACTAGTTCTGGGAGTAGAGGGAGAAGAAGAAGAAGATTTGGATTTGGAAGAGTCTCTTTTCAATTTATGAGACATGATCAGGTCATCTTCCACACTAATGGCCAATCTTTGATCAACATCCAAAGTTACAAGATTAGCTCTTCTCATTACATATCTTAGGAAGCTTTTTTTTTGAATTTGATCCACAGGCTGGGTGTTTTATGGGATCTTGTTAATAAGTTTAATAAACTTGGCCACAAATTCTCTCATGGGCTCTCGTGGTTCTTTATTGATTTGAGAAATATTGGCTAGCAAAGAATGCACATATTTAGTAGGTTTGAAATGGTTCTCAAATTGTGTTGTCATGGTATTCCAATTGGTAATGGCTGTAGTGAGTAGATGGTAAAAAAAAATTGTTGCATTGTCCTGCAATGTCTCTACAAAAAACCTCACATAGACATCCTCATGTTCAACTCCGAGGAATCCACATGAAACTATGAAGGCTGCAATGTGTTCATTAGGATGTACCTTGTCATCACCTCTGAACTTGGGAAATTTCTTTTTGTTACCCTGGATAACTCATGTAAAGGCTGAGGGAGGACAAGAGGCAAAACTCATTGGCCCCAAGGTAAAGGAGCTTCCATTCTTGGAAAAACTGCTTGAAGTGGAACTGAAACACCATTAAGAACTAAAGCGTGAATATTAGGGCTGAGTTGTTCTTACGGGATGCCACTATCAACAGATCTATCTTCAATATGGGGTGTGCTCGCAGAATGATCTCTTCCATTTCTCCTTGTTGAAGGAAGAGGAAAACCTTATTGCTCCAAGAGTTGACACTGAGAATCTTCAATCCTAAGGGATTTCTTGATTTGAGAAATCTGGGCTAGCAAAGCATGGACATCTTCAACAAGTTTGAAACGGTGCTCAAATTGGGTTGTCATGGTATTCTAATTGGTAATGGCCCATGCAGGGAGATGGTGAAACCAATATTCTACATTTTACTGTAATGCCTCTACAAAAATCCTCACATAGACATCCTCGTGTTCAATTCTGAGGACTCCAAATGTAACTATGAAGGTTGTAATGTGTTCATCAGGATGTACTTTGCCATCACCTCTGAACTTGGGAAAGTTCTTTCTGTTACCCCTGGGTAACTCATACAAAGGCTAAAGGAGGGAAATAGGCTGAAATCATTGGCCCCAAGGTAAAGGATCTTTCATTCTTGGAAAAACTGCTTGAAGTGTAACTGAAACACCAGCAAGAAATAAAGTGCGAAGATTAGGGCTGATTTGCTCTTACAGGATACCACTCTCAACAGATATGTATTCAACATGGGGTGTGGTCACGGAACGAGCTCTTCTATTTCTCCTTGTTGAAGGAAGAGGAAAACCTTGCTGCTCCAGGAGTTGAAACTGAGAATCTTTAATCCCAAGGGGCCTTCTTCCACGAGTAAATATTAGAGTCACCAGATCAGAAATGATCGAGAAGTTTTTCTTTAAAACTAGAATCCATTGAAACAAATCCCCAGCAGAGTCGCCAAAAACTATTGGTTGTCAAAATAGGATTTTAATTCAAGAAAAAATTAGGGGATGAAAGTCCCTCCTTTTTGATGGGAGAGGTGCCCTTATTGAAAGCAAGCAGTAAAACTATTCACAAATGTACAATTTTCTACATCAATGAGGAACTCTGATATCATGAAAGTGTTTTAATGCCAAGATAGATTATCAATACAAAGGAATAGAAGAACTAAGGGGGGGGAAGGAAGAATATAATAGCACTCTTCATGAAGTATAGACAGCAAAATAGTTCCTCATAAATGCTAAGCAAGGACAATATATAGAACATAATCATTCATATTAAAACCACTAGATGTTATTTCACAGATAGAAAGTTCCAAAGATAACATCCACAAGAATACAAAGCTTCTTAATGCAATAAATTAATGATTCAAAAATTTCAGATAGATAAGAGGGAATAAATAGACACAGATAGAAATAGGAAGGGAAATCTTCTGTATTGATAGCTTTTAATTATTTTACACTTTAAAAAATAATCAGAGTTCTAGCCCTTTTGAATGGTGAGGAGAGCTCAATATATAGCTTACAAGTGGTTACATTTGGTAATCATTTCTTTTAACTAAAGGATTAATTAAGGAAATGCACAATACAAAGTCCTTAATTAATTTACAAGGAGATCTAAACTATAGATAGAAAAGGAGAGTCAAGATCTAGAAGTAGAGACATCCGGTTGTGGTGGAGGAGGGCCCACTACTTTGAGAATCCAATGCCTGAATCTCTTCAATGCTTCTGCTATCTCCATGCCTCTTGTAATTTTTGTGTTAGCAGTAGCATGAGTCCATGTGCTGGGGCATTTTTCCATATATTTTTCAAACTTGATATGCTCTAGATACTCCTTATTAGCCTTGGCTATAGCTGAATGGAGAGAACAAATGTCCTTCATTTTCTCTTTTGTGATTGACTCTTATTTGAACAAATCATCCTTGACAAAGGTTTTGAACTAAGCCTTGATTTATTGAAGAGAGAAGGATATACCTGTAGCTTCATCCTGAAGATGGTAGTGGATATCTTTGAAGGTAGATCAAACACAAGTTTTAAAAGACTCCCCTGTTGCCATACATTCCTTAATTCTCCCAGTGCTTCTTCCAAAACCTTTATTTTCCATTCTATGCTAAAGATCCATGTCCTTGATAGGTTATTCTTAACATCATCAAATACATTATTGGCTAATAGGATCCTCTCATTAGTTTGACCCATTAGATGGAGATCTGTAATACACCCACACCAGACCTTCAGCTCCTTGTCCATAACCTTGATTGAGGAAGTGAGTTTCTGTTATAGCTTGATCGCCTTCTCATTGGTTTTGAAGGCTTCCTCAATGAAGTTTAAACTTGTTATGATCATATCATCTACCATGGCCTCAAAAACATTTCCATAAGTATAATACTTATATATTTGATGCTTTTAACCTCATCTTGGCTGAGAACAATGGGAGATGGGAGAGTAGCCAATGAAGTTGGATCCAAAACTTTATCTTTGGCCAATAATGATATGATAAAGTTGGAAAGAAACTGGTTATGTTCTTCCAAGTACTCCATGGTTTGCTTTCCTTTTTCAACCTATTCAATAACCCTAGTGACAGTTTCCTGAAGGTTATGAAATTCACTCTCAGGTGTAGATTCTCTAATTGGAATCCTAGAAAACTCTATGTTAGAGATCAAAAGATATTTTTCCTCTTTGTGCACCTTGGGTTTTGCAACCTCCAGGAATTGTTTTCCTTGAGTATTAGTTACCATCCTCAAAGTGGTCTTTTCTTTCTTTACTGGAGTGGAAGGGGTAGTACCAAGAAGAGCTACCACAACATCAAAATCAGGCCTTGTCAATCTGGAGGAAGATCTCCTTTTCCTGCTATCAACTAGGGGCTGTACCCAAGAAAAGGAAGAAGAAGAAATGAAAGAATCAAGGGACCCAAGTGTAAGTGAACTCATGGCACTTAAAGTATTGACCACTATTATCTCTAGTGGGGAAATGAATGGAACCTTAGGAATTTTCTTTGCAGAGGAGTTTTCTAGACTTTGAGGTTTAGTTCTTGATCCTTCCTTCTCCACCTAAGTAGTGGTTTCAATGGTTTCTTCTGGTTCTTTAATCTCATCATCATCATCATCATTTAGAACAATAATGTTCTCTAGCCTAATAGGTTATTCTGATTTCTCTAGAAAAATTTCTTCCTCGACCGGTTCTTGCTTAACCTCTTTGATTTTCATTTGATATACTCTTGTGGAAGAGGAAGGAGTTGAAAACTCTAGTTCTTTCATGGCAGAATAAGAAGGAGTTTTCTCAAGTACCTCAATACTAGGTGTATGTGCTTCCTTCCAAGGTGTAGAATCCTCTCTTAAAGAGGATCTACCTTGGTTCCTCCTAAACTCACGAAATTTCCTATCAAACCAATCCTTAGTTCTGACGATGACAGGGGAAATTATCTCACTCAAATCATCTCTCTCATTTACATACCAATCCAAGGTTTCTAGAGGAGTGTGCTTGATTAATATTTCATACTCAAAGGATTGAAAGCCCTCATCATCATCCACAATCCCTTCAGGAACCTAATAGAGATTGAGATCTAAGATCTGTTGCAGAGACAATCTACCAAAATTCCTCCTCCTGGTTCAAAATAATCAACACAATCAGCCCAGTAATCCTCAGTATCAAGATGATGATGATAGGTTATCTTGAGATTCTGATCAATGAATTTCTTCAGATCAAAGCAAGTTTTGGGCCTGAAAAAATGAACAGTAAGAGGAGCAATAGCCTTTTCTATATCCTAGGCATCTAGAGCTATCATGCATGTATAATTCCCCAAAGTGATAGGGAAATGAAGACCAATGATATTCTTATCTCGGAAGGTTATATGAAGTTTATCTAGCTACCTGCACACCTCAACCAAAGCCATTTTATCATTGCAGAACATGGGAACCTTGAGAGGCATGCTTTCAAAATAGGCCAGTCTGATGTATGATAACTTTAAGAACTGGATGAAGAAAGCCCCACACTTAGCTATCAAATCCATATCCTCATCAGAGAACATTCTGGCAGTGTCACTCTCCAAGAGCCTTACAATGTACATGGTGAAAGCATCATTTACCCTTCTAAAATTATGATTACTCGCCTTGAGGGTAAACTGAGGGAAATATGTGTATATGGGCTCATCCTTCTTGACCTCAATGTAAGTGAAGCCAAACCACTCTTGAGATGCTACCAGTGTACATGAGATAAGAACTCATGTAGAAATTCTTAGTTTTCTAAACATTTGACAATTGCTTAGTCAATTTCATACATATAATCTCAACCCAATTAATTTTTTTCTTACCCTTGCATATGATGTTTAAAAAAGGGCACATCCAAAAATGGAAGTTATTGGTAGAGGGAATTTCCATAATACAGGCGAGTAAGATGATGAAATCTGATAGTTCTTCATTGAAATCAACCCTAAAAAATGCCATGGAGAGTCGGGATGCTCCCTTCTTAGGACACTTCAACCATGACTTAGCTACTTGTGCCTTGTATTTCTCACTGTCTTGATCAAATAGGGTTTGAACTTGAGTAAGATTGAGAAAAATGGAGTATTCTATATCAAGAATGCATAGGGTAGTGGTGATGGCGGCAGAATCTAGTTTTGCAATCAATTCTCCATGCACATTAACAACCTCCTTGGTATCTGGATTGAAATGAGCCCCGCCGGTGAGCATGGTGTTGGTACACTACACAAAGATAGGAAAACTAGCAGCATAAGTGATTCCACTATCATTGATCATTTGGGCCATGTGAGTAGGATTATCGAATGCTAATTTTCCCCAAAAATCATCGAAATCTAAGTGTCGAACTTCGCTATCTCCAATATTGGGTACAGAAGTCTCCAAAGGTGATAGATGCTTATGCCCTTGAAACCTGATCTTCATTTTTACATTGCACAGAAGAACAGCCTTCAAAGAACAGATTTGTGATAAAAATGTAAAGGTATATAGGATGATGAATAGATGACTCAATTGCAAGAGTGCGGGCAAGAGATATCGAGCAAGCAATGTGACAAATGCATAGATGGAAGTCCCTTTAAATAGCCGTTTAGGAGAGAGAAGATCATAAATGTACATTAAATAGACCTTGCACCGAATCAAAAAAGGTGAAATGTGGGAAAAGTGGAAAAAACTGGCCCAGATGGTCCATGGGACATTGGGACATGAGGGACGCAAAAATCCGATTCGGCCAATGTGGGTGATGTAGGCTAAAGGAGCACAGGCAGTCTAGGGACACAGAAATGTGAAGGACGTGAAGACCTAATTCAGTTGATGTGGATGATGCGGAGAATTGGTGAACAGGAGGCCCAAACATACTTAGGACAGATGGGCCGAAAAATTGAATAAAGCCAACAGAAAAGGACTTGTGGGGAAATCGACCGATCGGCGAACAAAAGGCCCACCGGTACTTGGGACATGAGGGAAAAAAATGTTTGACATACCCGCAAGTCACTAAAATGACCCCAATAAATGCAATTATCACCATCTCTTCAAATTTTTACTTCACTAAAACACTACTGAAGGGTGTCAACTCAAAATTTTCAAATTTTTCAACTTTCAAAAGAGGGGAATTTTGAGAAGACAACAAATATATATATATCTATATATGTTAAATTATTTTGAATTTAATATCTTGTAGTGCATTCCTAGTGTGTAATAGATGATTAAATAATTGATGTGTTGTGTCCTTTACCTTAAAAATGCAATAAAAAATCTAAATGAAATAGTCGACCCTAGAACTCAATTTGTGCATGAGTAACCTTCATGTGTTATTCCTTTTTAGCATAGAAATCTAAGACCTTATAATGAACTTAAATCTTCACACTTGATGACACCTCCTAGCATAAGCAAATGAGATCCCTAGTTTGAGTTTTTTTGTTATAATCTACATGCATAATGGCATCGTCGTGAATCTAACATATAAGCACAATGGTCAAACATTATCTTGAGTCTGTGGCACCCCTCCTGGGATTGGAAATCACGTGTGTAGTAAGGACAATGTGTTTTTCCTTAGGTAGTATTTCATTCATGACCAAACTCCAATAGAGTGTAAAAACCTCTTGGTACGACACACTCGTTGAGTGGTGAAGATCACCAACAAACCTTAGAAGTCACCTTTAGGAGTTGGGTTCATAAAATAACCCGATGCCCAATCTCAATTATCATTGGGCTTAATGGTGCAACACTAAGGGTTAATTGTGAAACTTAGCAACTTATTAAGTTAAGATTAGCTGGTGAAAACTTAACCATAAGATGATGTGCTTAGAGAAAGGTGAAATTTAGATCATTCATATAATGTGTATAAACCATCTCTTATGTTGAGAGACTAAATTCATGACTTGTGATCCCTAAGGTGAACCATAATCCTCTAAGAAAAGGAGTATTCCCTCTCGTTCTCCATTTTTCCTTATGTGTAATGAATATACGTTGTGAAACTAGACGACTAGGTTCTTGAGGCAATTCCCTAGGACGAGAGCTAGTAGACTCATGAGCTTGCAAATGTCCTTATTAACCAATGTGTTTCTCAACAATTTCAACATAGTAATATAATAAAATTAAGTCAAATCATTTTAAGATGAATAAAATTGATTTGAGCGGGTCCTATGTTTTAGATACCTACATGTGAGAACACCAACGTGGATCCCTCTAACCCCTCTCAAACAAGAGTGCTGGTTTGACAAGAAGTGTCGAATGTACCTAGAGTTACAAGATGAATTTGGAGATAAGGGTGTTTAACCACTCTACTTGTGACCTTAGTAAGGCATGTAAAATTTATAATTGAATGTCTTCTAGTAACACAAATCTAATACTTAATTGCCAAGAATCCAAACTTGGTTAAGAAAGAAATCATACTCCTTAAAACCTGGATGAGTAAGCATTTAAATGAAGTCGATAGGATATACGGTTAGTGGTATTTACTTAAAGCAAAAATGGATAACCTTAGTAATTAAATGCTAATATAAAAAGAACATGTATTCTATTTACTTTTGAACTAATAAACCTTTCTTGTTCATGTGAACCTATTGCAAATGAGTTAAATCACAAACCAAACAAACATACAGATTTGAAGACAATCCTTAGGGAAAACAACAATGGCTCATGTGGAAATATATGTCCCTATCAACAATCTGGCTACATCTTTCTATTGTGATAGGGGAAACAAGAAAAATCAGAAGGAGTAACTACAAGTGAAAAGTTAAGTAAAGTAAGGACAACATATTATAGTTTTAAGAAGAATGAAGGACTGTAATTTTCAACAATTAAGTCCAATAACAAAAGATAGAGGTAATGAAATTATAAACTATGAAAGTGTGGTGTCATGGATGGTAGTCTTGTGTGTATGTAAATAGTCTTGTGTGTAACTAATTACCCTTTTTACAAACGAGTAAATTAAATAAGTAATTGAAATAATATAAATGATCCTTATTCAATGAGTTATATTGTAAGCTAAATTGTAAATAGTATAAAAGGAAATATAGCAACATGAGAAGGAATGTAAGATTCACATATTGTTAGCCTTTCTAGAACTTAAGTAGAAGATTGAATCATCATTGTAATAATTGTGAAATTATAAAATTATCATGTTGTGGAAGACCCTATCTATAAGAATATACTATTGTGGAATTGTTATGCTATGCCTTGTCATAAAAAAAGTTGCCTAGATATGCATCATGTGGTTTTATGTCTTTTATATGGGTTAATATTTGTGCAAACAAATTATGTATTGTGCGTTGTCATAAGTGGTCCCTTATAGTGTCATGTGAACTACAATGTGAGTAAAAAAAAATTATTCTATTATTTTTACTATTGTATTTGTGTGTGTAAAATGTGGGCATTACACCATTCCTTGTATTATAAGTTGATGACCTTTCATATTTTGTACCTAATATCACCATTGGTGATACATACCTAGTGGGTAGATATAGACAATACAACACCCTTGTTGTAATGCCTTGTATGTTTTTTTTTTAAAAGCTAAATTGAATTTTTTTTGTTGATTCTTTCCCCCCCATGTATCCAACCTTGGCTAAGTGGGTTGCGTGGAAGGTTTTGCATTTAATGTGGGAGTTAACATTTTTTTTACCTAGCCTGACAGACCTGGTCTTCATGCAGGGTCTTCTACACTGCTAAATTGATGGTGATTTGGACTCCCCCTCCCATTGACCCTGCCATTCCCTTCTATCACTTATTTTTTAAAAATTTTTTGGCAAATTTTTGGGGGATGCTACACTTTGGCTTGTAGCTAGAATCGGGGGTGGATAGAGTTCTGAGGAGAAGGCACAAAAAACTTAAGTTTTTGTAAGTAGTTCGCTTCCTTGTTGTTCTTCCATGTTTGCTTTCTTAGCTTCAAGGGTTTTTGCGACTCCTTCCTTCAAACCATTTACCTTGTGCCTCGTTGGATGTCCAATCCTATTCCAAATATTATATTTTCCTTCTTGGGCCACGTGTATTCTGATTGGAAGATATGAGCAGGTTGCTTTGTTCTGTTTTTTGTTTTTGTTTTTTTTGTTTCCTTTTGTGCTTATCCTGCTATCGTGGTGTCCCTATAGGACCACATAGCTTTGAGGAATTCTTCCAATAGTTACAGGCCTCGTGTATACTGTCATATTTTACTTACCTAGCCCAGAGGCACTTGCAACTACCGTTGTTAAATGTTCTGTCCATTTGTGCTTTGATGGATGTCATTGTTCCTGTTCTAGCATCCCATTTTGGTCTAGTCGTGTGAGGGGGAGAGAACTGCATATGGGGTTGAAGTGAAGAGGATGTCAAAAACACTCTTTGTTGTGCATGTTGTTTGCTGTTTGGGTTCCTGCAACTGTAACATTCGACTAACGCTCCTTCCCTTATGAGAGTGGTTGTCTAATCCCATTTCAAAGATTCTTTTGTCTCTTCTGGCTTGAGCATTTCGAGTTGGTCATGTTTTCTACATGCCCCTCTTGCTCATACCCTGTTATCATGATATCCCCTTGAAACCACATCTCCTTGAGGAATTTTGTCAAGTTATTTTCTTACTTTGTGTTTTCTTGCACTTGTTATGTACATGACCTATTAGACTCTTGTTCCCACGGCTATTTTGGAAAACATGTTCCTTTGTGCTTCGTCGGATTTCCTTACCCTTCTCCATCCGTCCCTTTTGAAATGAAGGTTGTGAGGATGTTGCAAGGTTGTGGAGCCTAGATTTATCCTTATCTTTCTCGTGTTTTCCTGGGCCCTTTCAATAAACCCATTGTGTGCTTGTACTGCTGTCATGGCAGTCCTTGAGATATATGTTCCTTTGGGAAGATGTAGCTCCTAATTTTGGGGAGATCCCTTCCTATCCAATGTGAGAACGAGTGGTGTTTTAGCGCCACCATGTAGGTGGATGAAGATGTGATCTAGGGAATGCTGCTGCAGGCTTGTGAGTGGTTTTGGTGACTTGCAGAAGCTGGAGAAACAGGAAAGATAATCCTACCTTTGTTATAATTGCTAAAATTTAAAAATATCATGAAATATAATTTTTCCTTCCCCGAAATTAGTTTGGCTATGCTGCTTTGTGGTGGGTTTGTTCACCTTGTGAGAATTATCTCCCTTCCCCTTGTAATTTTCTTGTTTTGGTCGTAATCGTTGTCAATGTTAAAGTGGATACCATAGATCTGTTTTCTTTCTTCCTCTTGTGTTGGATATTTAGTTTCCTTACCAAATTAAACAGCCTCCTACTATCATTAACTGCATTTTTGTGTTTGAGTAACAAGGTTAGTCAACCAGTTATAGCTAGTAAATGTTGTGGTGAATGCAAACATGATGTATCCTTAAACCTCTTTCTCTTCATACGAGCTTACTATCTATAGTCATTTTTTTTTCCGGTAGGTTGAGCACTATTCTCACGGGTCATGCCAACCTGACTTTAATGAACAACCACTAGTTTGAACCTGTTTCAGATCGATTTTAGTTTTATGGGCACTTAATCACCATTTCGAGTTATAGAATAAAATTTCATAATGTTAGTTATTTCCTTTGGTGTTTCCCAACCATGGTGAGGTGCAATTTTTGAGGTTTGTTGGACCTCCTTGTTTTCCCTTTTGGGCTAGTAGGTGGCACCTTTGATATCCAATCAATCCCACAGATTTACAAAAATTTATGTGTAGTTGACTGTTGTGGTTGCTATTATGTATGAAGGGGGGGTATCAAGGTTAAGGTACCCGATTACTTTGTCTTGTACACCTTGGGTTTCCAATAGAATTGATTAGAATCCTGGACAATTACCTAACTACTAGATGATCATCGGTGTAGGTCCATATGTTTAAGTTCTTCCTTTAGGGGCACTTTCACCATCCCTTACGAAGCTTAAACCATAAAAAAGGTTGTCGTCACCGAGATTTGTGGTTTCATGTGTGTGTTATTGATAGTATTCCTTCATTGTCAGAACTACTTTGGCATAATTCTACTCGTGATGACTCTTGGTGGAATTTTATAATTTTGCATCTCGCTGATTTTAATTGATGTTTGGGTGGCGTATGTGCGTTGATATCTTGTTGACTTATGATAGAACGACTAAGAGCATTAGGGATAGTTGGGGGTATTCATATATAGATGCATTGTTGATTGATAGTTGAAGTCGATGTTAATTTAATGGCTTTTGGTGATACTTGCAAATGCAATTATTACTTTTGAATGGTTTGAATTTGTCAACGAGGGACACTCTACAAGGACTTGTGATGGAAAGTAGTGATCCACATTGTTTTAAAACAAAACTATATACTTTAGAGAAGGTTTGGAAATCCCTAGCATGGAAAAACTTGGTTTTATGTTTAAGATGTTAACTTGTATATCGGAACTCTTTTTTACTCTCACTTGTCATTACTAGCCTATAAGAGCAGTATCCCCTTCTTGAATGATTGTGAGATTTCTTGGATTCAATGGTCTAAACTAGTATTATTTACCTTCCCTTTTAAATAATGTTAAGTGGTGGTTGTGTATTAGGTTCCATCATATAATCTATATGAACACATGATTAAAATTATAATACACTTGACCTTTCATGTTAACCTTTGGAATCCCGTGTTTCCTCCTAGATTAATTGTTCAATTTTGTCATTTTCAGAAATCTAGTATCGTAGCTTGTGCCCTTGGTACTTTTTGTTTTATGAATTTAGAATTTTGGTTCGAATAACAATTCTCAATCTTATAACCTAATTTTTTATTCAATGGAAATCCCGTTACACTGGACTGTTGCTTCTAACTTAATCAGGCCAATGGTCCCTTCTCGAATGATTGTTAAATTTTTGTTGCTTTGAGTCAATGTTCATAACTAAAGTATAAGGCTTTCTTATTAGATTGTCATGGTGGAAAATTTATTTATCTTAAGGGGTTGTTAGTATATGAGCTTCGAGCCAATTCTTGGAATAGAATATCATCTTTCTTGATATTGTTAGATAGTAGCTTATTGTTGCTTTGTGTAGTCTTATCTTGCTCTGTTCTCACAAACTGACTCAGGTTATCAATTGTTGCAGATGGCTTATGCGAGTAGATGAGGGAACGACTTGTAGGATATTGCATCAAACTTGGTTGTGAAGTTTCTTTGTATGAGTAATTTTTTGATGTAAAACTCTGGAAACCAGTGCCTTACTATCATGTGTTCTAGAGTAATGTTGTCGTAAATTTTGAAACTTTGGTTTGTTTTGTTATCATGGAAAAGATAAAATTTGATTACTGCATGGTTATGGGTGATTCTATGTATTATATAAATCCTAAAAATAATAGCGTGGCATGACCAATGTTATTACTCTCTTGTTCCCTAGTCATGGTTCCATAGAGTTGGTATGTCCCTTTGGGTTGTGCATCATGTTGGAAAGAATTGATGTAACCTTGTTTTGTTTTCACAAACAAGTATTGTAAACTTTGCTCTTGAGTTAAAATGTTGAGTTGTAAATCTTTCTAAGACATAGTAACAATGTGTTTATAAGCATTATAAAATGGGCTGGATAATCCTTATAAAAGTTAAACTAAAATTTATTTATACAAATAAATTAATGTAGATGTGATCTACTTGATAACATTTGAGCCCTTGAACGATCAAAGAGGAAACTATCTTTTGTAATGAAATATAATTACTTGTTTTCCCCCAAACTAAACAAATCAACATTATCCTTTCATGGTGAAGTCTTAAGTGATCTTATAGTGTAATATTTGACTAGTTTTTTCAGAAGATAGTAAGGTTGTATAAGTAGGAGGAAATTTATTAAGAAACCATTCAATCTCTCTCAATTGTTTGAAATGTAAACTTTCCTTCCTTTGTCAAACTTAATCAAGCAATGAGACCCCGAGGTTGAATTCTTCTCGACCTGTTCCGTTAACCCTTGCCTTGATTCATGGTGATCCTTCTTAAGTAACGTCAATTTTGATCCTTAAACAAGGAAGATTATTGTTTTAAACCCTAAACGGTACTTTCCCTCAATCGGGGCTTGTGCTTATCATTTGTGCAATAGAGGTGTGGAACAAGTGTCATTGACCAGAGTAAGATTAATTAACTGTGTGAGAGATGGAAAATGTTCTTAAATCAATGAATTAAACAAGTTATTGACGTATAATTGATGATCCTATTTTAGAAAGCTTGGCCTTAAGCTACTTAGTCAATAGTAGAAAAGAAAGAAGTTCTCCCTTGTGAAAAGAATTGTGCGAATCATTACATGAATTTTTTTAAGAACGTACATTAAGAATTAAGAGATGTTTTAGTAAACAAGAAACTTTCAAAAGACTTTCCTCGTGGGTTTCCCCTAAACATAAGTGTGTTCTGTGGTTGGACTTGTATGTGATGTTCTATCAAAATGGGAAGTGAGCAGTTTCATGTTGACATCGTAGATTTCATTGTACCTTGGTGGTCAATGTTGTGTCAAGCCTATTGAGAGTTGGTGGTAGCCATTGTGATCCACATGTAGTGTCGTTCCATCCTTCTATCAAGTCAAAAAAAATTTATGTTGTATTTTGCTATGTTGTTTTGTGTGTATGTTTTAGTGGGCGTTACACTTGTTGTTAGAGCTCTCATGGAACATGTAGAGATGGAACTTTTAAATGAACTGATTTATGTATATATCTACACCTACAAAATCAATCACACCCATTATCAATATCAACTACAAAAGTAGTAACTATCCCTCTAAATAAAATAACATATACCATTCGACATTCACATTACATTGTACACATGTGATTACTAGTATATAATCATATTTATAATCATTTTTTATTCATATAAATATATGAGGTTTTGAAAGGCTCCCGCAACCTTCTACAATAGACTCATAAAAGATAAACCGTCTCAAATCCAACTCAATCAGTCATACCTATGCTCATTTGGCAAACGTGTACCCATCCCACTAAAACTCAAAAATGCAAGCGCAATGAAAAATTCGCTAGTAGGTAGCAAAAATTCCTTATTTAACTTTGTAATTCTAAATATAACTAACACACAATAACTATTCCTAAAACACAGCACGAAATTCCAATTTTGGAGAGCACTCGAACTGTTTGAATTTTATTTTCCAGGCATTCCCATTTCGAGCATATCTTGGACAAATGTAGTGATGTTTGTAAAAGAAGAACCTCCGGGCATGACTGCTTTGATTGCCGCCTCCTTGAGCTCAAAAGCCCTCTTCCGCAGCTGCTCATTTTGCATCAATTTCGTAACAGCACTCTCAACCTCTTCCCTTGTCACCAATCTTTTTTCATCCACATCCACGTCCTTAAAATCCAAACCCACTTTCCATATTTCTTTTGCGAATCTGCATGTTAGGAACTGATCGCCGAAATAAGGCCAACCCAGTAGTGGAACTCCCATGCTTATACTCTCCAATGTAGAATTCCATCCACTGTGCGTCAGAAATCCTCCCACGGACAGATGTGCAAGCACCTTTAGTTGTGGCGCCCAACTCACAATAAATGCCCGATCCCTGGTTCGCTCTTCGAAACCCTGTGGCAAAACAGCAGTGTGTCCTTCAGCTATATCAGAGCGGAGAACCCACAGAAATGGTAGCCCGCTCTCTTCCAACCCCAATGCCACCTCTTCTAACTGCTGTTGAGATTTCATCGCCACGTTGCCGAAGGAAACATATAACACAGAGCCCGGGCGTTGCTTGTCTAACCATTCAAGGCAGCTTTCGTCTTCGTCCCACATGCTGCCCTGCCTCGACTATTCTCCCTGTAAATATTTGGGGAGAAATACCGGTCCGATTGCCAAAGCTGGACACCCATTAGCAGATAACGCCATTGCGGCATCTCTCCCTTCTAATTCCTCAAATGTGTTCACGACCACGTAGTCTGCTTCATTCGACCATTTCGATTCATGCAACACCGCTTCGTAGACGAGGTCGGATTCATGCTCCTCGCGGTAGAAGGAAATGAGATCGCTGGGCCACAGATCGGGTATATTCCCCGGCAGAGTGCTGATCATTTTCTCCGGACGTTTATCTTTGCTCACTGATACAACAATCGAACTTTTTCAGTATAAAATAATATTGTAATATGCTCCCCACATCAGAGATGTACAAAGTACTGATCCAAGATCAGATTTGTTCGTCTAATTATTGAAAAGCCCTTCTGTTATTCATTAAAATAGGTACAAAAGACAATAAAATGAAGATGAAGAAGTACTTACCTTTGACAGGAATGTGGCCTTGAGAAAGCAGTAAATTAGCGTATTTCTGAGCAATAGAGGCAGCTGCACAAAAAGGCCAGAAAACCACCCTGGGCACTCCCATATTAGCGGCGACCGATGCGGTGCATGACATGCTACAGTCCGCCACCATGCATGTCACCGGAGGAATGCCATTGCCATTGCTGCGGCGAAGTAGTTCCTCCAACACAGGCCCACACTTTACCAAGGTTTTTAACAGCTCGCCGAGTTGAGCGGTGCGGCCGTGCTCCGGTTGTAAGCCGTCCCAAAATGACAAAAAACGGAAGTTGGAGCGATCAGAAAATTGTTTGGAAGATGTCTGTTCTGTATTGACGAAAGTGATGAAAAATCCGCGTGCTCTTAGCAGTTCGGCAAAATGAAGGAGAGGGTTGATGTGACCTTGCGCAGGAAAGGGAACAACCACGGCGTGCAAAGTAAGAGGAATGTTTTCAATATCACTCTTCATCGTTAATGGAAGTGAACTGAAATGAATGTCTCGACTGAACAACTATCAATTATTTATATGGATTCTGAGAAGCAACCTCAGCATTCTAAAACAATTACAGGATGGACTTCTATGGCGGGATAATATGTTTTTTAATAACCAGCCATCACGTAGGCGGGAAACTTTAAATCTTTACCTAATGGGGTCAAAATTATTATCTCTAGTAGTCAAGTTTGATTGCTGGGATGCATGCCTGTGAATTATGGAACTGAAACTGAAAGTATGGATTTCATATATTTGGGTACGAATGAGGAACATTAGAGATCGGGTTTTCTGGGTGATGCAACTTGAATCATTACTGGTTCGGAAGGGATCGGTATTCTTTTTTTTAATAGACAAGAGTCCAGCTTAAGATAAACAAGTATAGTTAATACAATTACTATACTCTCTTTACAATGAGCAGTCAAAATATCAAGTTGCAGTTCTCGTAAATTTTATTGGTGTAAATGTGTGGGCAGTGAACATTACTTTGTCTTTCATGGATCTAGTGCAATTCTGTGTACTACTAAACTAAATTTATACGATATTGGTACACTACTCAATTGTGTTTTGACGATGCGGTGGACCAATCGAGCAGATACAACATCGAAAGTGGAGGCGTTGTGGCAATGATCAAAGTTCTTCCCTTCTTTTTATGCGTTTCCTGTCACTCAATCCTGAAAGCAGGCTTCAAATCAGATATGTGAAACTTTTTTTTTTCATAAATCCTGAAAACATAGCAAGCAAGTATTGTAAATGTTTGCATTTAACATGTGTCATATATGTACGCCAAGTTTTCGTGGGTGAGGAATTTGAACCTTATGTGAGTGACTTTTGTGCATTTAAGCTTTCTCATGTAGCATTTTGACTATGGAGGGAGCAATTAGCTGGTATATTACTTGTATTCTACAAGTTCAAAGAATTTTTTATTGGGTCGGTACCAAAGTGTACATATATGGTGTCCTTATATATTGACAATAGTGGTGTTTTCAAAAAAGGAGTGCATTGTAGTTTTTTATGTTAAAAAATACACTCTTGGTATTAACTTGTGTTATATATATTTTATCTTAGAAATGAACCATTTTGGTTACTTTTTTCCTTGCTTGTATTACACTTCTCACATTTTTGTGAACTTAAAATCGGAGCTCCAATAACTTCTTTTAAAAATTTTCAGATCCTTTTACTTAGCTTTACCCATGTGAAGAGTTTTTCCCTTACTATTTCCGTATTGTGCTTGTCATAGTTGTGGTTACCTTGTCTATCTTCTATATAAATTGGCTTAATTGACACATAATTTGTTTTCTTAGAAATAGCCCTATTCACATCCACTTATTATGTGATAGCCTTGATTAACAAGCGAGAGCTTTTCTTAGATACATAATCAAAGGTGTAAATATAGCTCCCTAAGTCTATCGTGTTCTTGTCCAACGTATGAAGCCAACCAAACATGCTATCAAAATTTATAGAAAATAATTTTTTTTTTGTGAAAAATCCAACCATATAGATCGAGGTCCCACACCAAAATGTCATCTCCATAAAGTTTCAAGTTGTTTATAGAAATAGTTGTAATTAGTTTCAAGCCCCATTTTTATTACTACACTTCCTTCGTAGCGTTTTTTAGGTTAATTTTTGTTTCTTGATTTTTTTAGTGTTGTTTGTATATTTTAAATAGAGGTTTGTGACTCTTTCTAGCTATGCTTTATTATTATTTTTGGTAATCCAAAGGGATCAATGAATATCAAGTGACTCGAAGCTTTGAAGAGAGAAGCTCTAATGTACAACATCACCAATCACCTTCATTTCAGAGAAACATTCACTATAGTGCCCACTCCTCTTCGACACTATTTTCATTATGGTGACATTACTGATAGATTGATACTTAGACATTTTGATTATTATATTTTGAGCAGTAGCTGATAGACTATGTAGATATTTGGACTATCGACATGTTGTGATTCACATTTTGATTATGATACACTAGATGACATTAGTAGACAGTTCGATATATGTTGATTTGCATTATTTGGATTTTATACCAACACGTTATACTATGGATGTTCTGAGTAGAGTTATGATCTCATGGATGTTAGAATCGAATTATTTGATATGTTGATAGATGGTAGAATTACTTAACTTTGGATAACGATTATTGATTGCTATGTATATATTATTTCTCGATGTTATTGATGCCGTTGTGAGGCCAGAGAGGTATTGTGTTTGTGTTACAGGGATATTTTACCACATATATTGAAAGGGGATAGGGGACCAACCACGGAAGGATATCGGGTGTTTTATAACATGCCTAAATTTGACAACTTGTGTCTAATGTTTATGTGGTGTTATTGCATGCCTAGTTAGGAGGCGTCCCATGGGGGGAGACCTCACATGTGTGGCCATGGGGTGTAATGTTTCCCTTTCTTTTAATTTTGTGTGTTTTATTTTGTGTTATATGTATTTATTTATTGGAAATTGTAGTCACTTTATTATCAATTATTAATGTGTCTTAATTAACTAATCCAACTTAATTTGTTAACTAAAATAAAGATGTGACACTTGGATAGTTATAAGAGTATATGGTCCTTGAAATATTGTGGATGTAATTGAGATTTGTGAAAAATTTTGTGTGGTGTACTTTTCCCCAACTTCAAAATTTAGATTTTTGTTGAGATGTGGAGCTCAATTACTTCAGTTTAACATGCTATATCAACTTGCTAGAAAACACAGTAACGGACATCGGTTATGAAGGAATTGACATTAGTCACCTATGACCGACATCGGTCAGGAAAGTAGGAACCATCATTCGTTAGGGCTAACCGACATCGGTTACCTGTGTGTGAGTGTTTTATTTAACTCATGGGAATTAGATCTAATTTTAGTATTAAAATAGATCTATTGATTGTAATTGCATGGCTAAGTGCCCTAAGTTTGTATAAGGTATTTATAAGCTAGAAATCTAGGGTTAAAAGAGAGAGTTAGTGATTATTGTGAAAATAATTGTGAGAGAAAATTCTTGGAGAAGAAGGAGAAACTTGAGAGAAAGAAAGTATTTTACATCGTGAGAGGTGTGGAAGATTGTACAAATATTTATTGTAGATCTTCTAAAAGCTTGGGATAATAGATTGGCTTGTTTCTTGGTGGATGTAGCCCACACTGGGTGAACCACATTAAATCTGGTGTTGATTTATATCTCTTGTTATGTATAGTTCTTCTGGTAGAATATCCACTTTTATTGCATGCATGCTTAGATCTGATATATTATCTGTACAACCTATGTGCTAATCCCAACAACTGGTATTAGAGCTTTGTTTGAGGGTTTTATGTGTTGATAGATTTACTCACAGAGGGTTTTCTGATTGAGTGGGAGCTGCAACAATGGCAAAAAAAATAAATACAAGATAGAGAAGTTTGGTGGCTGAAATGATCAATTATGGAAGATGCAGATTGAGGATTACATGTATCAAAGATATTTGTACTTACCGTTGGATGAAAAGTCTAGACCTATGAAGATGACTAATGAAGAATGGAAGATTCTTGATAGAAAGGCTTTGGGATCTATAAGATTGAGCCTGGAAGCATCTGTGGCTTCTAATATTACTGTAATGCCTCGTTCGATGTTTACTCTAGTTCTTGCATCGTTGACCTTTCTACAAAATGTTGAACATTTGTGTGTGGTCGCGTTGATTGTTAGTTGACTTTGACCTTGTTGTAAAGAAGAATTAGCATCTTTCCTCTCCGTCTTGCCTTCTCATGTCGTTGTCAATGCTTCTAGTGGTGGGCCTTCATAGCATCCTTTACGATTATTCTATTAAAGGCAAATCATGTTCTCGAATTTAAATAGGTTGCTTAAATGACGATTTGGTATTGTAGCTCTATTAGAATAACTAATTTTTTAGGATGTTTAGGGCGTGTTATTTTAAAAGAAATATATATATATATATATATATATATATATATATATAGTATATATATATATATATATATATATATATATATATATATCTATATATATATATATATATATATATATATAATATTATTATTATTATAAATTGTTGATCATTGATTACTACTATTAATTGTCGATCTTAGCTTTCGATCATTATTAATATTGTTAATAATTATTTTTAAGCTATAAACATAATAATAATAATAATAATAATAATATTTTATTTGTCGATCGGTGATTTTTTTTTATTGTCGGTTGTTAGCATTATTATTATTAATTATCTTTAAGCTATTTTATTTAATTATTGATCATTCCCATAGAGTGAGCCTTGATTGACGCAAAAGAAGAGGATACCCTATTAGTGGTGCCATGGTCTATGGGGTTGGTCGTTATCCAATGTTTGCATTAGAAACTTCAACCACCAATTTCCCCCCCTTCGCTAACCAAGCCTCCACGCATGCTTTGAATTTAATAGCAATTTATTGGTAAATTTAGTGGAGACATCCACCCACCTTGTCATTTTTGAAGGCACCCAACCATTTAGTCCTCCATGTTGTTCATATACACTACTTTTATTTTATTTTTATGACCTATTGACCATTAGTGGAAAGTGTACTTCGTACACGAGTTGTTGGGATGGAAATGTTTTTTTTGAAAGTTGGTCACCTACCTTCCTTTTATTTTCTTTATGGCCATTATTCAACATGCTTGGCGTGGGATTGTGGGATTCACTATTTTATTCAGTTGGGGTCTTATTTTGTGAAAGATGAAACTTCTTTCCTGGTGCTAGCCGCATCAACTTGGTGTTAAGCATGCCTATAGGTGGTGAAGCATGCACTTGGCATGTAAAATGATTCGCTAAAAATTCCTGAAAGAAATGGGGTTGCGTGTATGCTTGCAAATACAAGTTGCGCATGTTAGACACCTGATTGGTTGCATATGGTGAAACAGGGCCATGGTAGTAAAACCGTTTTGTGTATATACTATAATCATTAAAGTTGTTATGACCACATTTCTTTTAGGAAGATGCAACTCATGGGTTTTGGAGCTCCCTTCCTGTTCCAATGTGGGAGTGATTCTAGTTTTAGCGCCCATCATGAATGTGGAAAAAGAAATTAAACCTGAGGTTTACTGCTGCAAGTTTATGAGGTGTTTAGGCGACTTGTAGAAGATGGAAATCTAGCAAGATTAACCTACCCATTTCAATGATTGTTAAGTTTTAATAATATTCTTAAATGAAACATTCTCCTTCCTGAAATTGGTATGTATCTGGTGATTTTTGTGGGTTTTACTTTTGTCTTGGATGGCTAGTTAGCTGCCTCGTGATTTTTCTCTGGTTTTGGTCTTTTGGGTTACTGTGAATGCTTCCATTTTGTGAAATATTCCTTCTAAAAATTGTTGCCTTAAAAATCTGTCATGGGTTTAGAGGCCTGATTGTATATTATTTCATTCTCCCTCAAATTTCATCGTATGATAATAAGGGTGGCTCTATGTATAATGGTGGGTGTTTTACTCTTGCTTGTATCTAGTTGAAATGCTAGGAAGTCTGTGTTTGATTTGGCTTAAATTTATAACTCTCTTTACTTGTGACGTATTTCATATGTTATCTGTAAAAATGAGATTTTTCTTATTGTGACAATCGTATGACTGCGTTTATTTTTTTTGTGGTTGGCGTATGTTTTGGATTGATAAAAAGCCATTACAGATTGTACTCATGCCAGAGTTACTGGTTGACCGTCGAATGGAATGATTCTAATTTGGTTTAATACGTTAGGATTGCAACAAAGGTTAAATACTTCGCTAAAATTTTTATACTTTAAATCTATAAAAATATATGCATTTATATTGTTGGCTTTCATTTTTGGATATAGCCTCCTTGACGGAGTATAGGTGGGCCTATGTTTATACAAATTTTTTATCTTTTATTAAACCTATTTTAGGGAGGATATCAATTACGTATATTTGTTTTTATTTCAGATGACTTACACTCAAACCCCACTAATAACCATATACTCCGTGGGAAAGAAGGGTTGTAGGATTGAAGTGATTAATGCTTGGGCTAAGCCGAGTTGGAGTTTTGGTATAAAATTTTTAGAATGTAGAAATTTGAGTGTAATGTATTCAGATCTTGGCTTGCTTGAAATTCCCAATGATCATCAGAATGTTCTCAAGACATTTAAGGCCTTCCTTATGAGGTACCTTGACCTTACTTATAAAGCTTGAACCGTAACTAGTTTTGGATCATTTGAAGATACATTTGTGCATTTCTAGTGCCCAGTTATTACTAGAACTACTTTGGTCTATCTCTCTCTCGGGAAGACTTTTGGAGGCATATACTATTATCTATCTCGCTGTTTTTGTAAAATGTTAATGTTGTTATTGACAATTGGTCGGATTCTAAATATATATAAATACCTTGATGGTTTTCGATGGAATTCATTATGATAGTTAATGAATTTTGGAGTATTTAAATATGTATCAATACTTGTTGATTTATGATGGAAAGTGTTGATTAAGATAATGAAATTTAACAATATATGTAAATGCATATGTAAGAGCAGTTTTGATTATGGTAATGAGGGTTACTTTAAAAGATATTATGTTGAGAAAGTGATAATTTAATTTATTTAAAATAAAACTATCGACTTATTAAGGAGGGTTGTAAATCCATAGTGCTGTAAAACTTGGATGGATGTTTAGAATGCTACTTGCATAATGGAACTCTCTTTTACATTTGTTTTTTGTTATTAACCTATGAGGGCATTCGCCTCTTTTAGAATGATTGTTGTTATTAAACTAGTATATATTTACCTTCTCTTTGAAAATAATTTAGATTGGTGGTCGAGTATTAGATTTCAATAATTTAATCTAGATGATTACATGATTGAAATTTTAATACACTCGAGTCTTCGTGTTTAACTTTTAAACCCGTGGTTCCTCCTGGATTTTCTGTTTAACTTTTTTCATTATAGAAATCTAGTATCGTAGCCAGTGCTTTTGGTATCTCTTTGATAATTTTGAGATTGTTAGTTGTGTATTAGACTTAAATCATATAATATATAGGATTACATGATTGAAATTCCAATATTCTCGTCACTTTTTTCTAACTCCTAAGGCTATGTTCCTACTTGGTTGGGAGTAAATGTAACACCCACTAATTCAGACACACAAAACAACATAGAAAAATATAGGATAGCATTTTTTGAATTGTTCGAAGTATAGAACGACATTACTGGTGGTCACAATGGTTACAACTAACTCTTTAAACATCTTGACACAATGATGACCACATAGACAACTTGGAAACCCCTAACACCCATCAAGGATAGTTCAATTTTCTCTTTGACAAGGCACCACAAAACAACTCAACCAAAGTACACAGTCACAGTTGATTACACTCCATGGTGTATAATTCTTGAAGATTATGCATTTACCAAAAAATATATTTCAAGACCTAACTTTACAATCTAGAAAATATCTGTGTTTGATTCGAGAAATATTCTCACAAAGGTGAACTTATTTATTTTGGTATACTATTGACTAATTAGCCTGAGCACAATTTTTCTAAATGAGGTTCAATCTAAAGATCTAGCAAAAAATAGCTAAATTCGCTTAACCAAAAGGGACACCTTCCATCTCTCACAAGGTTCCATAAACATGCCCGAGCTACTAAAAACTTGATCTCAGAACTCCATTGCACAAGGTGATGAGCATAAACTCTAACTGAAGAGGATCATCATTAAGGTTTGGAACTACAACCTCCTTGAGCAATGATCAATGATAACCACATTTAAGAGAAGATTACGAAGTACTAAGGTGAAGGTTAGAGTGAGAAGGTCAATTTATTTCATCATCATGATCTCTTTAGTTATTAACCTATCTTTTAATGAGACTTGAGAATTTAACTGGATTAGGGTAAAGCTTCATTTAGCAACTCTTGATTAAGTTTGACAAAGGATACACATGGGGTTCCCAAATTATGGAAGCACAAGACTTAACGTGTTCTTAATCAAACTCCCCTACTAACTAAGATCTAACTATATCCCCAAAAGTCCAACAATGAAATTACTTTTAGAAATTAATTAATGTTTCACAACAAAGAGGATAAGGTTTAATTTGTAGCTTAAGGTTAGTAAGGGTGGATTCTTTTACACTGGTATAAAACTTCTTTCTAATTAAAGACTCTTAATTTTATCTAAAAAACACAAGTTCATTATTATCTTATTTATTTACTCATCTAAGTATTCATTTTATTTTATTTTTGATTAACTTCAGGAAAAAGGGATTTCCAACCCACTAAAATATACATAGAATTGAACTAGTGCCAAGACCATGGGGGGTTATCAAACATGAAATTTTTATTACTTGAAAGAAGAAACTACCATTGCTAATCGAGAGAAATAAACATGGTTATAACATTTCTAATCAAAATGGCAAAAAGATTCAAAAGAACTTTGGCTAAGAACAAGAATGTAAAAAAAAAATTCAAGCCATGCTACAAAATTTTCATGACTAATAAATAATAGTACCAAAATAATACTCATAACAAGGTGATGATCGAGTTTTATTCCTCACAAATATAATTCACAAGTTTTTCTACGAAAAAGGATAAGACAACTTTTATTTCACAAATACTAGAAAAATCCAAGGCAAGAGGCCTTCCAAACTCCATTACAAGCACCATAGCATGATTTACAACACAATAGACATTCTTACAAGGGGACTTCATAAACAACCCGATGAAACCTTTATCAATCTTTCCTTTTATCTACTCAAAAAAATCCATCTGCACAAGTATTAACTTGAGTCAGTTCAGGAGAACTGAGCATAGATAAGATCTACACATTACAATAGTAAGCTAGCATTTTACAATAACATGAAAGGAAAGTTATATTTCAAGAATGGTTCAAGGCACAAACCACTAAATCAAAAATTCTTCACACGAGATAAGAATTTTTTTACAAATTTTGTAAACCAGCCATTCAAGAAGGAAGGTCAAAGTATTGGGATTCCAGTAAGGTCAAGAGTATTAGGATTTCAATCATGTAATCCTATAGATTATGTGATTGAAATAAAATACTCGGTCCATCCATCACTATAATCTTTGGGAAGCCTAAAACATAATAGATACAATAATAGATGTGAAACAGAAAAGGTAAATCAGTCCTTCCAGGTGGAAAATTTCACTGGCCTAAATACCTAGAGCAACCAAGAGAGTGTAAGAAGGGTGTGATTCATCAATGTGATCAAAGGAGTTGAAAACTAAAGTTCAACCCCCCAAAATAATTTCTTCCTCATCGAAAAGAGACTTCATAAGGTAATGATAAGAACAAAAAGAAAGCTGACAAACCCCAAGATGGCCATTACTCCGTCAACCAAGTTACTCGAAAAACAAAGTATGGGGAAACAAAAGGCCCTCCTATTTTCAAGTCCATTTAAGATGAGGCATGTAAACATCCTTCCTAACAATAGGGGTTGTAATCCTCCTTAAAAAAAACAATCCCTAGTTTCAGTCTTAAACAAGGAGTTTACCAACTCCTCCTTACAGGATCTTTTAAAAGTAAAACTAGTTAACATAATCAAAAACCACTCTTCAAATGCATTTAAAAGAGTCACAAAAATCCATTATTCTTACCAACAAACCTCATCATAATCATCAACTTATCTAAATAATATAAAGGAAAAGTAACCCCAAATGTCATTAATAATTTTTTTTTTAACAGTTTTACTGACATAGGCCAACAATGTATTTATATAAATAAATTCCATTCATAAACTCATGACTATCCTCATGACGTATCAACAAATGTCATGAGTTAACAAGAGTCTTATTTCAATAATGACTACAGTCATCCCAAACACATTTCGAAATTCTAAAACCAACACAGAGGTTTGGTCATAAACTTATGATCATTAATAATACATTTCACTAATGATTCACAAATTATCAATAGCTTCTTAGCAAGGAATAATTTGACCAAGTTAAGGTAAGAGTAATTATAATAGGGCCAAGATTATGAAGCTCCCCTTCCAAAGACATCAATCCACTCTAACCGAGGAGACCTCTCAAAGAAGAGAAAAAAACCCAAGTAAAATGACACCCTTATTCTAGAGTAAAAATGGCATCAACAATTCTATAACCATTCATAGGGATTAAGGTAAATATCCTTTACCTTATAATAAAAGGTAAAACTGGTAATTATCTGTAATTATCGTAACTACAAAAAACACTTCATATGATGCCCAAGGGAGTAAGCACATCATAGACCGAACACAAGCCTGAAGTTCATCTCTCTATTGGAGCCATTACAATAACTGTTATTGTTTAACATAAAACATGACCGACCTGACAAAATATTAGCTCATTTTTGAATATTAAGGTAATTGATATTTACCTCATCCATAACGAAACCCTATGCCCCTGCAACCATCATACTAAAACATAAAATACAAAAGCGAGATCCAAATCCACTCAAAACCGTAAGATGATCCTTTTTTTTTACAAAACCATGTTCATAGTTTTCAACTTCCACAAACACTAAAACCCAGTGGAATACCCACAACCGAACCCAACCATTTTCATATTTTAATACCCATTAAAACCCAATACAATTTTTTATAAAACTGAGGCCAAATAATAAACCCATTCATTTTTAAAAGATACGACACATACCAATAGAATATTCCCTAATAATATCGATAACTTAGGCTTCAGGTAACAATAGAATATTCTTCATATCGTGAAGTATTATTTTTTTATCAAAATCCACATTTAGATCAAACAAAGTCAAAAATAACAAAAAGCTTTTCAATAACCCACGAAGTGCACATTCCAACACTATATGCATCTTCACTAAACAAGCAATACCCAAAAAATGAAGCACATAGTTCATAACAGAGAAAATATTGCAGAGATTATTTATGCAATTATCAAATAGGAGAAGCTATTAGGAGAGAGAGAGAAGAGAGAGAGAGAGAGAGAGAACCAGTCATGCAAAACCATCAATTCAGAAGGATATACAGATGGACAACTAATATATTCAAGGCAATATAAAAACAACCACAAGATCCCATTTCTAGATGCCATTTCAGGAAGGATAACCATTCGTTTCATGGAATTAAAAAAAATTAGCAAAACATTGCAAGGGTCAGACTTAACATGCATGCTTGGAGCTTCCAAAATTCTCCCAGCCTGCAATTCTTCCCCAAAAGCACACATGGCCAGAAAAGGTGCTTCATCCCCACCAAAAACAAGGGCCAATCAGAGAAAAACAAGGAAATGGATGTAGATTCCAGCCAAAGGGAACACTAGAGCAGGTCACAAATGGGAAAAATCCATATGTATGTGGCCAGCAAAGGAATTAGATTTTTCTTCTCCCAAAATGCATCCCACAAAATGTGCTGGACACCTCCCATCAATATGGATTGAATAATAATAAAGGAAAGACCAGAATTTCTACCAAAATGCCAGCTAATAACCATTTTTTTTTTTACAAAGTGAGGCAAGGAAAAGAAAGCGCCCAACAGAGGTAATCCCATTTAGTGAAGGGCCATGTGACAATGGCCAAGTTGATTCTGAAGTGGTGAGAGGTGGTAGGTGGAGGAGTTAAAATTTGGGCATAAATTAATAGCCCCTTCAAAACTTGCACCACACACAACCTCCCTCCACTTCCACGCATTCACAAGCTAGAAAAAAAGGACGGAAGGAACCCAATTAATCCTACACTAACCAAAAATATTAAATTGCATACATATTGGTAAGTTGGAGGGAGGAAACAAATCATATTTTCCTTTAATTTAAATGATTAAAACAACCATGAATGCAGACCTAATCGACTAAGGGGGAGAAAGCTAGAGGTTTTCATTTTGAAAATGAACAATGGGTAAGCGACCATCCAGATGTCACCATGACAGGGTAACTCCTTCTTCAACGCGGAATGAGGCTCGGTCCACAGGATTGATCAAAACAATACAACAAAATGACATAAAGATAATTAATATTAATATCGATAACAACTGATAATAAAATAAAAATAATTGCCGATTGACAAATAAATTAATAATATCATTATTATCATCCTTATTATTAATTTTACAACTAAAATAATAATAATTATTATTCATATTAACAATGATCGACAATCAAGCTTCAAAATTCGAGAACATGATTTTCCTTTAATAGGAGAATCATAAAGGACGTTGCGGGGGCCAGCAACTAAAAACATTAACGATGACACAAGTAGTCATGGCGAAGAGGAAGGATGCTAATTATTTTCTGTAACAAGGGCGAAGCTAACTAATGGTTAACAAGAGCACAATGAAGTTCAATCCTTAACAACAAGGTCACCAAAGTATGAACATGAGAAATGTCGAATGGGGCATTAAAGTAAAAATTTTGTTGCTTTCGGGACATTGTTGCTATCGACAGATTATGACTTCTTACTTAGATAATATGTTCAATATTTTATTTTTGTTCTTAAAAGTTAAGTGGATTTCAATCATATAATCTACATGATTACATGATTGAAATCCCCATAAACTTGATCTGTTATTTCTAACTCTTAAAGTCTATGGACCTTCTTGATCAATTGTTACACTTTTGTTGAATAGAGACATTATTCTTAATTGAAATATATGTCTTCCTTCTTAGTAGCATGGTAGAAAATTTATTTATTTTGTCTTAAGAAGTATATTAGTGGATAGACCCCCATTTCCTTTTCTTGAAATAGAGTGTTTCCTTTCACGATATTGTTAGATAGTAGCATATTGTTGCTATGTGTAATCTTATCTTGCTCAGTTATCACGCACTGACTCAGGTTAATAAATGTGTAGATGGATTTTGTGGGTAGAAAAAGGAAAGATTTGTAGAAGTGGCTTCGGTTTCACATATGAATTATTTTTTGAAAGCTTAATGTTTTGTAGATCTTGGGATGGTGCTTGTAGAGATGTTTAAAAGGCCACTTACCTTGGGTTTTCTATAATTGTGAAGTAAGGTTGTCTTAACCAGTTGTAAAAAAACTTGTAAATTATTTTGCGAAGAATATAATTTGATCATCATATTGTTATGATTTTTTTTATGAAATTATAGAAATCTTGAAAATAGTGTAGCGTTGCTTGACCTAGTTTGATCTCCTTTTGTTCCTAGTCTAAGTGCTTTCGAATCTCTTGTCACCGTTGTTTGGTGTGCTGATTTGGATGGAAAATGATGTAGCCTTGTTATGTTTTATTAATAAAGGAAATGGTGAATTTTTGAGTTATAGCCTTGTGTATTTAACCCCCTTCTCGGTTAGGGCAATAATGCAATTTTAGGCATAGTAAAAAAATTTTCTCATAAAAATTATGCAAAAAGAAATACAACGTTGAAATGCTAGAGGGAGTCAATAATCTTAAAGTGAAAGGTAAGGAGACTATTAATTGTGTAAAAGAAAGGAAAATAATTTGTTCTTGCTACTCTAAGTTGTAATAATAAACCTATTTCCTTGTTGTGGGGTGTAAAATATAATTTAAATTTAATCAATGTTTGACTTTTGAAAAATGGCAAGGCCGTAGTAAGTAAGAGAGATTGAATAATAAATCATTAAATATATCTTAGCTTCTTGAAAGCTTTCATGAATTCTTTTTTCGAACTTAATCAAGAGGAACCTAAATAAAGATTTTTCCCAATCCTGATAAATTCCTTATTCTCAATAAAATACTGGTTTTTACTAATGGATTCTCGTAGATGAATTCAATATAACCCTCTTTCAATAACTTTTTCCATGGTAAATTGTAATTCTCTCTTTGGTGTTGTTAAACGTTGATCCTTGCTTAAGGAGGTTTTAACTCTGAACCAGAAATGGAACTCCATCTCAATTAGAGCTTATGCTCATCTTTTGGTACAATGGAGTTTCGAAACAAGTTTCTGTAGCATGAGTTTGGACAATAGCCTTGTGGAATTGTATGCCTTCCTATTTTTACTAAACAAATTTAAACAAGTAATTGACATATTAAAGATGATCCTAAGCTACTTTCTCAATGGTATAAAAGGAATAAATTTAGCTTTATAAGAATAATTATGTGAATCATAACATGAATCTTCTAGAACGTAAGTTAAGAATTAAAATACTTAAAAATATTTTCACTGTGGGATGCCCCTAATTGTAAGTGTGTTCTATGGCTAGACTAGTATGTGAGGTCTTTTCGAAATGGGAAGTGAACAGTCTCATGATGGGTGTCGTAGGTTTCCTTGTACCAAGGTGGTAAATGTTGTGTCAAACCTATCTAGAGTTGGTTGTAGCTCATTTTGATCACTTGTGGTGTCGTATAAACTTCAAGCAAGTCAAAAAAATTATTCGTTAATTGTCGTGTTGTTCTAATGTGTGTCCAATCCGGGCATTACAATTACAGAAGCGACATCTACGGTATAGTTAATGAAATATCTTGCTAATTTATATGAAAAATATAGTGCTTCAAATAAAGTTTATTTGATGAAGAAACTATTTAGTTATAAGATGCATGAAGGTGGATATACATCTAGTCATTTGAATGATTTCTGATCTATTGTAAATCAGTTAAAATCGGTTAATATTTTGTTTGATGATGAAGTGAAGGCACTCTTATTCTTATGTTCTTTTCCTGATAGTTAAGATAACTTGGTAATGGTTGTTAGTAATACATCTGCTAATAATATTTTAAAGTTTGATGATGTGGTTAGTATAATATTGAATGAACAAATTCATAGGAAAAGTACAGAGGAATCATCATCTGTGAATGCTTTGAATGTAGAAAGAAGAGGCAGGCAGAAGGAGAGACCAAAGAGTAAGAATAATGGGAAATCAAAGTCAAGGAATGACATATCTTGTAACGCCCACAAATTTGACGTTCTAAAACCACACTAATCCTTAAACAATTATCCAGAAAGTTGCAGCAATGTTTTTTTGTTTTAAACAAGTTACAAGGGTGTCAAATCCTAATATACGCTTAATTAATTCTTACCAGCAATGTTACATTTCATAGGCTAGATCCAATCTATATTATTAATTAAATATTCTTAATCCAGTTCTAAAGTCAATTTAATTATCATCAGTAGATAAGTGTTCAATAATTCTTTTCACTAGGTTAAATAGTTTCCCCCCCTAGGAAATAACATTCAACTCACATGTAATCAAATCTTATCCATAGTTATCTTAGTTCTTGTTATCCAATTTTTCCCCTTAGGAAAAATTGGAAAAACATGACCTTGCACACAGAGAATATGAAGGGATTCATTTGGCCATGGGAGTTTGCATTTTGGGATTGGATAGTCAAGTTGCAGGAAGGCTTGGAAATGGTAATAAAAGGTTAGAAAACAAATGGCCAAGGGAATATCAATGGATATCAGAGCTCGAGTGAAAGAATGGATGCCAAGGCCTGAAGTTTTCAGACTTTAGGCATTTGACATTTCAGAGCAAAGGCAAGGTGAAAAAGAAGCAACAAAGTCTGAAACCTCGAAGTCTAAATTTCAGACTTCGGCATTTCAGAGTTTCAGAGATCTTGGTGAGTGCAGGAAGGTGAATAGTGCTTTAGGCTCGAAAAGGTAAAGGTTTGAAACCTGAAGTCTAAATTTCAGACTTCGAGGTTTCAGAGTTTTGTAACTCTCAAGCACTCAAGTGGATGAATAGTAACCCGAATTCAAAAGTCAAAAGGTTTGAAGTTTCTAATTTCAGGATTTTGGAGGTTTCTTACATTTCATACTATGAAGAAGGAAGATTAGTAGTTCAAAATTTTCGCAACATGACACCCCGACCTTTAGATGGCCATAACTTTTGACTGGGAGCTCAGATTTGTACAAGAGAGGAATTTTTGGAAAGCTCTCATTGTTTGCTACAGTCTGCCATTTTTAGAGGATGTTCCGAGATTCTCACCTACCACAATGATGAATTATGGGCTTCCTTTCTTTCCCAAAAAGGAAAAGTACAAGCAGGTATGGGTTTTGCAGTGATGCCTATCATTCTTGCTAGAGATTTTAATGCATTTTTGGGTGGTTGAAGCAATATTTTGAATTATTCTCTCTCCCTTTATCTCATGCTTCATATGTATTATAAGGAGGAGAATTTTTCTAAGGTTGGATAATTTTTTTTTGCACCCTCCCTTTTTCTCTAGTTTGTAAGTGAATTTGTGGAGTTCAAACCTCCCATATAGACTGAAAATGCAATCTTTCCTTTTGCCCATTGTAATGCACTATATCAAGTCTGTGGAGCAATAATAGAAGTCTATGGATGAATTTCAACCCTCTCTTGTGTTCATTGCATTAATCTAATCTCTCATTGTAATCTTGGTTATATGTGCATGGTTATTGTGCTACATATTTGATGTTCTGTGTTTAATGGTGAATGAATTGGTGACAAGAACTAATCTGTGTTGGTGCTCATCCTCTTCAGTCTTGTTTCACATTCATTTCAATGAAAGGAAAGTTATTCAACATTCCTTTGGTGCATCACCTCTGTTAGTTTAGGTTTAACTTCTTGCAGTCTTTTTAACCCTGTCCCCTTGGCAAGTTAGAGTAGTTTGTAGAGTAGATCCTCTACAATTTGAATGTGTGCCTCAAAATAGAGGAATAGGAACCGACCTTCATCCAGAGAGCTTTCTTGATTGCAAAATCCCACACTTTGGGAAAAGCTCCATGTTATGCAATCACACTGACAATTCCAACCCATCGAGTTGTAAACATTCTAGGGTGCTGTGATTACGCATCAACAATTATCTCAAATCATTTTCCTTTAAGTCCATTTAAATAGTTAATAAAACATACTAGGAGCTAAATAAATGACTTAACATATAAGGGTATTAAATGGCCCCATTCACCCATTTACACATACCTTTAAATCATCTAAAAACCCATAATATTTATTCTTACCTAATAATTATAGGGTTGATTCTCAACCCCTGGATGAAATAAATTGTGGCCACTAGATCTTAGGGTTCAATACTAAACCTAACTATCCTTATGAAATCTTATTAAACATTTTTCTTTGACCTAGCCTCCTCATTTAGTCACTTTTCTTTTGTTTAATTTGCAGGTTGTAGAAATGAAAACCATGGGAGTAAGGAAGGAAGAACCATGGAGGAATTCACAAAATCAAGCTTAGTTTAGTTTGGATTATGGATTTATTATTGCATTGTTTTCTATTAGTGGATTGTAGGGATTCTTCCCTAAATTTGGAATGTTTACTTAGTTATTTCTTTGTTTTTGTATTCTACTTGGGTAAAACCCTTTTCCATTAAATCCAAGAGATTCCATACATTTAAATTCCCATTTCAAGATTTACATGTTTGAAACAATGAATTTATGCCTTTATGGTTTGATGGTGATTTCCTCTTCAAATTTACAGGTTTAAATTTTTAATAAAACAAGTTTAAAATTTCCTAGTCGTGGATTTTTATTTTTCCGCCGTCAGTGATGAAACCTCCTCCCAAAGCAAGTTGGTGGTCCTAGGACCACTGCCATACCTAGGTGATGATTCAAAAATTTCCGCTCTGATCTGACTGACGGTTCAAAGACCGCCGCTTTGAACAGGGCGACAATCATGTTCTTTGAAAACAGAACCATCAATTTCATAATTTTTCCAAAAATAAGTTTTACTAGAGTGATTTTCAGTTTATTCTTAGTTGAATTTATGTGCCTAAAGTCTCTAGTTGAAGGGTTTAACCATTTATTCATTCCATGCCTAAAATCACTAAATTTAAAGATTTTCTATTTCAATAGTAACAAGAAAAAACTATAAGATTATTTTTCCCACAAAATTGTTTTCCACTCAAAGGAAGAAATGAAACTTAATCTATTTCTAATTATCATTTTTTTCCTTTCCACAACAAAATGTAATTTTTCCAACAAAATAACTCATTATAATTTGACACATCCTTCCATTAATACTACCACCATTTACTAAAGGAAAACACCACAACTATTATGCATTTAATATTTTCTAAAGATACTTCATTTGTAGTGCCCACCATATTTAAAAAAAATAATAATAAAAGAATAAGTTGAGGTGAGTTTTTTTGAGTGGTATTAGGTAAGGGGTGGATTTTTTTTATGGAGATGGGAATGGAGTAGGTAACTGCCCCATGTGAAGGCACATGGGCCAGTCAGACATGTCTTTTCATAATAATAATACAATCATTTTACTTGATCCTCAAGGCAAAAACCACACTGAAAAACAAATATAAAAACATGTAACTTTGTAAATTTAGCAGTAATTAGAAAGTTGCAGTGATGGCCAAAAGGAATTTTAAACCTACCACGTCCTTTCCATAATAACGCAAGCACTGTAATTGATAATATACATGCTTTGACCATGCAACACCCACCCCGGAAGCCCAACTTCTTGTTGAAAAATTAAGTACATTTAGATATTACAGCAAGGAAAGAAGAATATGGTGATTTGCGGTGGATGGCATAGGCCTTGGCGCTGTACAACGTTTGAACAATGAAAGAATGATATAGTCATGTTGTTTCACCCACGCAATAAATAGGTATCTAACCTGATCAGTTCACATTTTTTGCACACTCCCAACCTACACCAAAATGTTATCTCTTGAACAAGATGTTGGTCCCCTCGTAGATATGGATGCAAATAAAATGTGCTCCGCTGAATAGAATAGACTACAGGTTATACACAAAATGAGTTTTTTGAAAAGACTTAGAATCTCTCAAGCAAATATGACAGGCAGGTGTAGATATATATTTCTACAAATTTTGCTAGCACCTTCCCAGCCTGCACCAAAATGAGGATTTTCTCTTATGTTTTGTTGCAACTTCTCCAGTAGATATGTATGCAATAGTGGAAGCATGCATTTGGTATGTGAAATGTTTGAATGAATGCCTAAAATAAATGTGGCATCATAGACTGCAAGATAGAAGTTTTTATACAAAACAGGTTTGTTGAAAAGGCTATAGAAACTTCTGAGCAGAAGTAACTAGAAGATTTAAAGCTAGATTCAATAACCTCTACTAGTGTCTACTATTCTGTGCCAAATGCAAGCTGTGGAATAGAGTATGGACATCCATCAAATAATATAAGATAGAGGAATTTTGTTAGATGGAAAGTATAAACGAGCTTCACATTTTTTTTCCAGTGCTCCTACCTGACCTGCAGTTCACCACTGAGGTTCATCCACTCATGCATGAATAAGAATGATTTTTTTCAAAATACAACTCGATCCTGCCCTATTTTTTTTCTAGTGGATTCACAAAGATTTTTCTTAGTGGAGGGTGTCTTGAATAGGAGAAAACAACATCAAAGCTTCTAAATAATTCACTTCCTTTTGGGTGGTCATTATGGGTTTTCTACTATATGTGGATCTCTATTATGCATACGTGCAAAGCAGAATGATGTTCATAATTTAGGGATTATTGTAGCTCTTGGAATGTTATCATGGCTTGGTGCCTGATGTGGACCTAATGTTTGTTTGTATGGATAGGAAGAGGATTGAAAGATAAAAATACAGATGATCCAACCTATAACGCCAGCTAAAAACAACCCACTTGAGACCCAAGAATAACCTAGGATTAGTTAGGAAAATTATGGAATATTTTTTTTGTTTAAAATAGTCTTCAACTAGGTTACAAGAAAATAGTTAACACTAACTGGTTCCAGAACAAATATAATCCACTAGAATATAATTTTCTTTTATTAACAATTATTAGAGGTCAAAAGATCCAAAATTTAAGGTTGGAAGGTTCAATTAGGTTCAGAGGGTAAGTCCTCACCATACCCACTCTCTAATAGGATTAGAGATTCAACTTAATTTTTCTCACACTTAACAGATTCAAAAATTCTCTAAATCATTCATATTGTATAGGAAATTTCCTCACCTTTCCATTGATATAAAGAAGTCCTCCTAACTCATATATTTTGAGTTATGGGCCGGCAGGCCTTGGAGTGAAAATTTTCCGCAAGAGCAGGCCTGCGGGCCTAGGGGTGAGAATTTTCCCCAAGGGAAGGTTGGCGGGCCATGGGGATACGTTTGGAAAATTTCCCATGGGGAGAAAGAAACACAAAATTTGCACCCGCACACCTGCGGGTCTACAAGTCCATAAGGGACACGTGGCACCTCCCAAGTCATTGCGTGGAGAGCGGGGTGACAGGAGACATTTTGAAAATTATCTCACACGGGGTGAAAATCCAAATTCACGCCCATTCTCCCGCGAGTCTATTAGGGACATATGACATCTCATAAGTCGACATGGGGAAGGCAGGGCGGCGGGGAGAAAAAAATTAGGTTAGTCCCCAAAGGGCTAAGAAGGTAGCATTCACCAGCGCCTCCGCCGGCATCACACGATGCCACATGGCAGCTCCTAATTAGCTATGGGCCGGCGGGAGGTGGGGAATATTTGGAAAATTTTCCCAAAATTTTCTGAAACGTTAAAAGGGAAAAAAGGGACCCGCTCCTCCGCCGATGCCATGTGACGCCACGTGGCATCACCCTGATCGGTTGCGGCCCGGCGGCAAAAATTTAGAAAATTTTCCCAAAAATTTTTGGAAGCACTAAGTCAAAAATCCCCTCCGCCAATGCCTTGTGGTGCCACATGGTAGCCTCTAATTGGCTATGGGTAGGTGGGACTTCAGGGAAACTTAGGAAAATTTTCCCCAAAATTTTTCCCTAAGTGCTAAGTCTTAAAAGGGGTCTGCCCTACCACTGAAACCTCGTGGTGCCATGTGGTAGCTTCTAATTGGCTGCATGTCGGTAGAGAAAATTAGGAAAAAATTTTCCCCAAAATTTTTGTGAAGTGCAAGGGAAAAATTCAGGCCCGCGGGCACGCCAAGGAAATTTTTCCCAATTTTTTTTGTTTTGTTTTTTGACGCCAAGTGAAGAGAAAATTCAGAAGGTCATACATTTTGATAGAAAGCTCAATTTTGGGAAAACAAGGACGTTTTAGAAATATCTTGATGCCCTCTTTACTCAAGGATAATTCATTTCAGATTTAGGTGAATTTTAAGACGTCAATTTCAAGGAAACGACCTGTAGGATTTTACATTATAACTGGTAAATTTTAACTTGTGAGATTTTTCTAATTTTATCTTCTTCCTCTCTCAACATGTCAAATGGACATGGAGAATTGTTCTTAGGTAGATTTAAGAAAGATTTAAAGGTTTAATTTGTCTGATTGATTTGCAATTTGGACATTTACATTTCTTGACAACAAAACGACTGCAAAACGGTTTGAGCCTGATTTTGCTAAGTTTTCTAAGAAATTCCTTAAGTGCTAATGTCTAAATGAAGTCGATTAGATCTTATTATGCCCAAATTAATGTTTCATTTTTTATTTATTTGTTACAGATTTGATATGTGCATTTGGGATCAAATAATTGTCAATTTGAAAATGCGAGACAAAGATCCAATTTTTTAAAAGGTTTATTTGCCATTTACTTCTTCCAAGTATTAAAATGTGTTCTAATCCTAATCTAGTACATTCAGTTGATTCAACCAACTATTTTAAAACTAAGATTCATCTCTGATTTCCAATTTTCTGAAATTTCCAAAAGATAGAGTATTACACTTCATTAATATGCATTTCTTCCTTTCAAAGAGAGATTACAACTCACATCTAGATGGTTAAATTCAATCACAATGATACAATTTGAGGAAGGTTATGCAATCCTATACTTATTCCAAAAGACAACCTTACAACTTCATTCTTTTATTCTTTCCAAAATCATATATTATATACAGGGCAGAATAATAATTTTTCTTCTCACATGTTTCACTTTTCCACTTTCAAAACAGGAATTTCGTAGTGCATGCTAAACATAAATTTCCAATGGAATAATATCATATAGACAAGACAAAACCACTTCCATTAATTCAAATGAACTCTTACAACTTCCTTTCCATTTGATTTTAAAATACAACATACAAAATACGTATCATTCTTTCCAAGACAGAATACAGAGTATAACTCTTTTACATTTCAAATTTCCACTTTAATTGCCAATACAAAGTATCTTTCCATTATAATGAATACATAGATCATCCACCTCAAGTGAGAAAGGGCTACAATAAGTTTTTAATTTCACAAGGGATTTTCGATCTATCTTTACTTAGCTCCATAACATTAACATGTAGATTTCTCATTCTTCCAATTTGATCACAACTAGAGTAGGGGAAAGGAAACACTCTCCACCCAACATAGACATCCAATGAATAGGAGAAGCCATCCTTATTCATTGCCCCCCCGAGCCCCAACCATAATGCAATAAAAGATGTGATCCAACTCATTGCAACAACAAGCTTTCACAAACACACAAGCAATATTTTCACAATAAAACATAGTCCAAAATAGAATGTAGTGTTAAACCTACATTAAAACATGAAAACAAATACTAAGGATTCATCAAGCAAGCCAAAGGAGCAAGATGCTATGGGGGATGCTACTTATACCTCCCAATGGGAAATGGGTATCACCACCTGAGAAAAAACCACCCAAATACATGTATATATATCATTTTAAATCCTTGGCATGCCCTTATGCCTCCCCAACCTCTTATGGCACCCCATAATGAGTAAATAAATGCAAGATATTTCTTTGTGAGGTGGAACCTAAATCCCAAATCCCTCTACCCTTATACCTCCCTAAAACACACTTGTTCCTCCGACAAAAATAACCCCATAGTCTTCTCCTACACCATTCCTAGGCCATCTACCCAAATACCCACAAACATGCGAAAACATTCACACATTAACATTTTCATAAACAAAAGAGACACATTTCAAGAGCCAAGATCCTACCTCACCATGATGGAGTTATACCAGGTTCTAAAACAACAAGCTTTATCCCAATGCAAGCAATCCAAAAACAATCAAGCAAAAGTATGCAACAATATTCTAAAAACTTCTCCAAAGCAAGAGCTCCCAAAACAACAAAAGATTTGCCCAAGAATGAATTCTCCCCTGTGAAGCAACCCAAAACAAGGAAATGAGTTCAAATTTTATAGAAGAGGAAAGATGAGAGGATGAGATGGATCCATGTAGGATGCCACATCACGCATCCTCAATCCCAACCCCCAAAGTCAACTTCATTCTCCAAAGCATAATAAATAGGTGGGTGAATAATATGACAGTTTACTTACACGCTCAAATCCAACCCACACCCAAAGGACTAAAATTAAATCATGTAAGAAAGTGCAATTAAAACCTACCATTTGTCTTCTTGAAATGCATTATAAAAGTCTGATTTTAACTCTCCAACCATAGGTATGGTTGGTAAATAAATTTAAGAGGTATGCAGCAAGTTTAACTTGTCCCACAAGCCTCCATAAACAACCTTCAATGAAAAATTCAAATTTCTAAGAAGGTGGAGTGTTTCACACTCAAAAGTTAACTTACACATCACTTACACATCTCTTACGACACTTTAATTCAAGGCCAACAACTCTCATTAATTACCTTCTTATGACATATTTGATTTATTTATTTGAACAATATGATTACTCACAAAATTTACAGACTATTTAATAATGAATAAAAGGGTAAAAGTACCACAAAAAAAATAAACACATGCAAACATAATCAAAGGGACCAAAATAAAAGAAATACATAAAACCACTTGGTCACATTTAAAGGTGATCCCCCCATGGGAATCCCTAACAAAATATAAAAACACACACAAACAATACATGTTTCCATGGTGACCTTGTTGAATTCATCTAGAATTCCAATGTGGTTGGTTTCCAATCCCCCAATGTTTGTTGTGGTATTTTAATCTGCAAAACACAAAAACCTCCTTCAGCCTCGTAACCATATCAGAACGTCCAAAATAATATAAATGCTATTAAAATTCTAAAATCATCTAGATATATGAATCACAACAATATCAAAGCAATCTAACAATATCATTTATAGTTTTATCAACAACTATATCATCATCCAATAATTTTCCATTTCTAGTTCTACTCACAATATCCAAATATCACAAGACTGAACAACATCCATAATATAACCATGTCAAACATTATATCATCATCAACATATAAAATATCTATAATAATCATCACACATCATAACTGAATCAAGTCAACAATAATCCATGATCTAACATATATCATCAAACTATAATTAGGTCCATAATCATGTCCATAATATAATCAATAGTATCATGACTAGTATCACAAAGGTGTCAAAAGAAAGTGGGCACTACATCCCCCTCCCCTTAGACTCAACTTCCTCCTGGAAGTCATTGGAACAGATGTGGAAACTGAAATCATAACAAAGTGGCATCCTCCCATGTAGCTGCAGTCTCATCATATCTATCCCACTACACCCGAAGCTGATCAACCTCTCTGCCTCGAAGGCCTAGGGTCTTGCGATCTATGATGCAAATGGGCTCCACCATCACTTGCCCCTTATTTTGCACCTGCAATGATGTCCAATCTAACACATGAGAAGGATCTTCAACATATCTCCTAAGAACTGAAACATGAAACACATCATGTACGTGAGACAAGCTAGGTGGCAATGCTAGATGGTAGGCCAAAGGGCTGATACGCTCCAAGATCTCAAAAGGACCCACGAATCTAGGAGCTAACTTAGAACCTTTTCCGTAATGGATAGGGATCTTATGTGGCCTGACATGAAGGAACACCTTCATGCCGACATCAAAACTATGGTCAGTCCTATGTTGATTTGCATACTTCTTCTGCCTGTCCTGTGCCTCCTACAGTCTCTGTCTAATCAAAACCACCCACTACTCCATGTCCTACAACAAAGTTGATCCAAGAGAAATGCTGTCCTCTAGCCTATCCCAGCTAAAAGGTGTTATACACTCTCTACCATACAAAGCCTAAAAAGGAGCCATGCCTATAGAACTCTGAAAGCTATTATTGTATGAAAAATCCACCAAGTACAGATACTCCTCCCATCTAGACTGCTGATCCATCACATACATCCTGAGCATGTCCTATAAAATTTGATTCACCAACTCAGTTTGTCCATCTGTCTCAGGGTGATATGTTGTGCTGAAATTGATCTTTGTCTCGAGGGCATGTTGCATGGCAGTCCAAAAATGGGAAGTATACAAAGGATCGAGGTCACTAATGATCTTCTGAGGAATCCCATGCAACTTGACAATCTCATCCAAGTATACCCATGCCACTGCACTAGCGATATAAGTGGTCTTCACCAGAGAAAAGTGAGCCACTTTTTTCAATTTATCAACCATGACCATGATGGCGTCATGGTGATATCTCGGCATCAGTAGCCCAAAAATGAAATCCATGGAAATGGTGTGCCATTTCCACTCTAGTATAATATGAGGAAAAAGAAGGCTAGTTGGATGTTGATGCTCATCCTTTAATTTCTGGCACTCTAAACATCATGACATGAACTGGGCCATGTCTCTATGAAGTCCTCTTCAATGATACAACTGTCTCAAGGTGGCGTGCATCTTCTTCACCCCAAGATGGGATGAATAGGGTGCACGACGTGCCTCTGCCAAGATTTCCTACCTCAAGGTTCCATCTCTGGGAACATAAATCTGGCCTCTGTGCCTGAGAAGACCATCTACCTCTAAAGAAAAACCATCAAATTTCCCTTCAAGGGATCTCTGAGACTCGAAGCTGCTAGAGAATCCTGCTCCACAAATTTGTACTCACTAAGGTGGTCATAGCCATATGTCTCCGTCTACTAAGAGCATCTGTCACCACACTCTTCTCCCCCTTCACATACTCAATATCCATATCATACTCACAAAGCAACTCCATCCAACGCTGCTGACGAGTGTTGAGATTGGGCTATGTGAAGAGGTGGAAAAGATTCAGGTGATCTGTCCTAAGTGTGAATCTTCAACAAAGCAGAAAGTGCCTCCATCGAACCAAAGCATGCACAAATACCGCAAGCTCAAGATCATGAGTCAGATAATTAAGCTCGTAATATTTGAGTTTGTGAGACTCAAAAGCCACTACTTTTCCCTCCTTCATCAACACACCTCCAAGTCGTGCTAAAGAAGCATGCGTGCAAATGAAAAACTCACCTCATGGGTCCGGAACTACAAGAATAGGTGTTGTAGTGAGACATTCCTTTAGTGTACTGAAGGCCTTCTCGCACCTGTCCAACTAAACAAACTTCTTCCCTTTCCTTTGAAGGGAAGTGATGAGGTGTGCAATCCGAGAGAAGTCCTGAACAAATCTCCGGTAGTAACCTGCTAATCCCATGAAGTTGCGCACCTCAGTCACAATAGTGGGTGCTGGCCATTCCATAATAGCTCTAATCTTGGAAGGATTGATAGTGATACCTTCCCCATAAATTATATGACCCAAATACTGCTCCAAGTTCCCATAAAGTTTCTACTCTTAGAGACACTGAAGAATCTGGGGAAGGTGTCCCTTGTGCTCCTCACGCATATGTGAGTAAATCAAAATGTCATCAAGGAAGATGAGCATGAAGTGATCTAAGAAGGTCCTAAATACCCCATTCATCAAACTCATAAATAATGCAGGGGCATTAGTCAAACCAAAAGGCACCACTGTGAACTCATAGTTTCCATATCTCGTATGGAAGGTAGTTTTATGAATGTCCACCTCCGAAATCCTTAGCTGATGATAGCCTGACTTAAGGTCAATCTTAGAGAAAACCGTGGCTCCCTTCATCTGATCAAACAAATCATCAATACGTGGAAGGGGATAATGATTCTTGATCATTACCTTATTCAACTGGTGGTAATCAATACACAACCGCAAGGATCCATCCTTCTTCTTCACAAAAATCACCAGTGCACCCCAAGGGGATACACTAGGATGGATAAGGCCTTTCTCCAAGAGGCCCTCCAGCTGTAGCTTGAGCTCACAGAGCTCTGGTGTGGTCATCTGATAAGGTGCTTGTGAGATAGGATCTGATCCTGGAACTAGGTCTATATGAAAATCAATCTCACATGGGGGTGGTAACCCCGGTAGCTCCCCATGAAAGACATCTAAAAACTCCCTCAAAATGGGATGATCATCTAGCAATGTCCCACTAGACCCATCCTCTGATCTGTCACTAACTGTAAAAATATACATCTGATAACCTTGTCGCACACACCACTTAAGCTGCATAAAAGAGATGGTGTGAATAGAAATGGGTCTCCTGACCCCTAAAATCATCGACTCAACTCCCAAATCATCTACACAAGATATAATCTTGTGGTAACAATCCACTCTAGCCCAGTGTGTAGAAAACTAATCCATAAATGAGATGACTCCATATGAGCCCAAAGGAAGGATATAGAGATCTGAGGTAGTGGTGAAAGGTCCCAAATCCACTACAAACTCCTTGAATAGGGAATCTATAGAGATCTTGGCTCTAGAAGCCATCTCAACATCCCAACAATGACCCTGCCTAACTACCACCAACCTACATCACTCTACTAAATATGGTGCAATGAAAGAATCAGAAGAACCAGAATCAAACAAAATGGAGGTAGGAAAACCACCAATGCTACCTGCAGTCTCAATAACTGTACTCTGATGCTCTGCCTGGCGGTTCTCGACCACTATGTACATCATGTGATTACACCCCATGTCACCAAAAGTAGGCTCTGAGATCTGTGTCTTACCTTTGTTATTAGGTTTATGTGGGTAGTCTCTCCAAAAATGTCCAGTAATACCATAACCAAAACAACTACCTAATCCTCTCCCCTATGTAGCAGGACCAGTCGGTACTTTGGAGGTCTTTGGTGTGGATCTTGATGATCTGGATATGGTATGCTGAGGACTCTACTGGCGAGCTCCTGTTGAGTGAACTCTCTAGGCACCCTGTGTCCTAATGGGACCCCTAGGAGGAGGCCCCATACTCTAACCTCTTTGTGCATCAAACCTCTGTGGAGGTCTATAAGGTGGACGGGACTGCTGCTGCTGCTACTATGGTTTAAAAGATTACTATGTTGAACCCTTTCCACCATGAGGAAGAGGTAATGACCCCCTTGATCTGTTATCCTGCAATTGCTATATGCGGCTCTGGACTTAGTCTCTAGCCTATTGGGTCTTTCCCTGAGTCTCCTCTGCTATATAGGCCTTCTCGACAGCCTCAGCTAATGTTTGTGGACAATGGATCTACACTGCACCTCTAATGTCTAGATTCAGGCCCTAGATGAACCTATGGATCCACACCTACTCATCCTACATGTAACAAACATACTGGAGTAGATCCATAAATCTACTCTCATGCTTAGCCACTGTATGAACCTCATCTATTCGCTGCTGTATGAACCTCCATGACAAATATCTACTCCTAAAACACTCCTCAAAGAGCTCCCAGGTAATTTTCTCTGAATCAACATGGAGCTTCTACTCCTCTGTCCTCCACCAGACACCAGCTCCATCCCTTAGTATATGGATTACAACACAAGCTTTCGTGTTGCTAGAACAAGGGCATAGCTTGAAGAACCCACTCAAGCTCACTAACTAGGCCTCTTCCTAAAATCCAACTATGTCACTAGAATAATGTGATGACTGAAGCTTCAGGATCTCCCTGATGTGATCTGCAACTATGGTTTGATGGCCTCTAGGCCTCTCTATATGCTCATCCCTAAGCCTAGGGTTCCAAGACTTATCTCTGTGTCCTAAAACTCGGTCACCATGTCCCCTCTATGGTGACTTATCTCTAGCTGACTCAGCATGGAATTTCTCTCCTCTATGCTCCTCGTTGGGTTAAGGAGATACATGACCCTCAATGGAATTGACTCTATCATGTCTAGTTGCATGTCCTCCTACTGATCCTCCACATAGAGTGACATTAACATCCTGAAGAGTCTACAAAATCTGGGGTAGGATGGCTGCTACAACATGATCTAGTGGTGGTAAGTCTAGGTCTATGTGAAAATACCCCTCGTCCTGTTTACGCCTCATGCACATACCAAGGCAAGAGTTAGTTCATCTTTCTAAGTTTTATTCAGTTTCCATGTTTACTAAAATATGTAATTTCTAAACTTAGTTGTTTTCTAGATTTAAAAGTGTGCTAGGTTTAAGGTTCATGTCTCAAGTTTTCTAGTGTGCCCAATGGCCCAAGCTTTTGAACCACTTCTCTGATACCAAGTGTAATGCCAACTAAAAACAACCCACTTGAGACCTAAGAACAACCTTGGATTAGTTAGGAAAATTATGGAATCATTTTTTTTTGTTTAAAAGAGTCTTCAACCAGGTTACAAGACAAAATTTGAGGCTAACCAGTTCCAGAAAAAATCTAATCCACTAGAATATACTTTTCTTTTATTAACAATTATTAGAGGTCAAAAGATCCAAAATTTAGGGTTGGAAGGTTTAATTAGGTTCATAGGGTAAGTCCTCACCATACCCACTCTCTAAAAGGCTTAGAGATTCAACTTGATTTTTCTCACACTTAAGGATTCAAAATTCCCTAAATCATTCCTATTGGATAGGAAATTTCCTCACCTTTCCATTGATATAAATAAGTCCTCCTAACTCATATTTTTCGAGTTATGGGCTGGTGGTCCTTGGAGTGAAAATTTTCCCCAAGAGCAGACTTGCAGGCCTAGGGGTGAGAATCTGCCCCAAGGGTGGGTTGTTGGGCCGCAGGGAGACTTTTGGAAAGTTTCCCACGTGGAGCAAAAAAAAAAAACTTTGCGCCCACGCACCCGCGGGTCCACAAGTCCACAAGGGACACATGGCGCCTCCCAAGTCATTGTGTGGAGAGCCAGGTGGAGGCAAATATTTTGAAAATTCTCCCACACTGGGTGAAAATCCAACTTCGCGCCTGCACTCCCTTGAGTCCGTTAGGGATATGTGGCATCTCCTAAGTTGACGTGGGGAAGGTTGGGTGGTGGGAAGAAAAAAATTAGGTTAGCACCCCAAAGGGTGGGAAGAAAAAAATTAGGAATATTTGGAAAATTTTCCCAAAATTTTCTGAAATGCTAAAAGGGAAAAAATGGACCCACTCCTCCGCCGATGCCATGTAACGCCGTGTGGCATCACCTGATTGGTTGCGTCCCAGTGGGACGGCGGGAACAATTTAGAAATTTTTTTGAAAAAATTTCAGAAGCACTAAGTCAAAAATCTCCTCTGCCAATTCCTTGTGGTGCCATGTGGCAGCCTCTGATTGGCTGTAGGCCGGGGGGCGTCGGGGAAACTTAGGAAAATTTTCCCTAAGCGCCAAGTCTAAAAGGGGTCCGCCCTTCTGTCAACACCTCGTGGTGCCACATGGTAGCTTCTGATTGGCTTTGGGTTGGAAAAGAAAATTAGGAAAAAAATTCTACCAAAATTTTTGTGAAGTGTAAGGGGAAAAATTTGGGCCCACCAGTCCGCCAAGGAAATTTTTCCCAATTTTTTTTGACTCCAAGTGAAGAGAAACTTCAGAAGGTCATAAATTTTGATAGAGAGCTCAATTTTGGGTGAATGAGAACTTTCTGGAAAGATCTCGATGCTCTCTTTACTCAAGGGTCATTAATTTTAGATTTTTGTGAAGTTTAAGGGGTCAAATTCAAGGAAACAACCTGCAGGATGTTTACAGTGCAACTGGTAAATTTTAACTTGTGAGATTTGTCCAATTTGATCTTCTTCCTCTCTCAACATATCAAATGGACATGGAGAATTGTTATTAGGTAGATTTAATAAATATTTCAAGGTTCAATTTGTCTGATTGATTTGCAATTTGGACATTTACATTTCTTGACAACAAAATGACTGCAAAACGGTTTAAGCACGATTTTGCTAAGTTTTCTAAGAAATTCCTTAAGTGTTAATGTATAAATGAACTCGATTAGATATTATTATTCCCAAATTAATGTTTCATTTGTTATTTCTTTGTTACAGATTTGTTCTATGTATTTGGGATCAAATAATTGTCAATTTGAAAATCTGAGACAAAGATCCAATTTTTTAAAAGGTCTATTTGCCATTTTCCTCTTCCAAGTATTAAAATGTGTTCCAATCCTAATCTAGTACATTTAGTTGATTCAACCAACTATTTTAAAACTAAGATACATCTTTGATTTCTAATTTTCACAAATTTCCAAAAGACAGAGTATTACACTTCATTAATACGCATTTCTTCCTTATAAACAAAGATTACAACTCACATCTATATGGTTAAATTCAATCACAATGATGCAATTTGAGGAAGGTTATACAATCCTATATTTATTCCAAAATACAACCTTACAACTTCCTTCTTTTATTCTTTCCAAAATCATATATTATATACAAGGCAGAATAATACATTTTCCTCTCACGTGTTTCACTTTTCAACTTTCTAAACATGGATTTCGTATTGCATGCTAAACAAAAATTTCCAATGGAATAATATCATATGGACAATACAAAACCACTTCCATTAATTCAAATGAACTCTTACAACTTCCTTTCAATTTGATTTCAAAATACAACATAAAAAATACGTATCATTCTTTCCAAGACAGAATACAGAGTGTAACTCTTTTACAATTCAAATTTCCACTTTCATTGTCAATACAAAGTATCTTTCCATTATAATGAATACACAGATCATCCACCTCAAGTGAGAAAGGGCTACAATAATATTTCATTTCACAAGGGACTGTTGATCTGTCTTTACTCAGCTCCAGAACAATAACATGCAGATTTCTCATTCTTCCAATTTGATCAAAACCAGAGTATGGGAAAGGCAATGATCTCCACCCAACATAGACATCCAATGAAGATTAGAAGCCATCCTTCTTCATTGGCCCCTCAAGCCCTAACCACAATGCAATAAAATATGTGATCCAACCCATGGCAACAATAGGCTTCCACAAACACACATTCACAATAAAACACAGTCCAAAACAGAATGCAGTTTTACAAATACATTAAAACATGACAAAAAATACTAAGGCTTCATAAAGCAAACCAAATGAGAAAGATGCTATGGGGGATGTTTCTTATGCCTCCCAAGAGGAAATGGGTATCACCACCTGAGAATAAACCACCCAAATACATGTATATATATATATATATCATTTTAAATCCCTGACATGCCCTTATGCCTCCCCCAAGTACCCCTTATTCCTCACATTTCCTTATGCCTCCCCAACCTCTTATGACACCCCATAACGAGTAAATAAATGCAAGCTATTTCTTTGTAAGGCAGAACCCAAATCCCAACTCCCTCCGACCTTATACCTCCCTAAAACACACTTGTGCCTCCCACAAAAATAACCCCATAGTCTTCTCCTACATCATTCCTAGGCCATCTACCCAACATCCCACAAACATGCCAAAACATTCACACATTAAAATTTTCATAAAAAAAAGAGAAACATTTCAAGAGCCAAGTGCCTACCTCTCAATGATGGAGTTGTCCCAGGTTCCAAAACAATAAGCTTTATCCCAATCCAAGAAATCGAAAATAGCCAAGCACAAGCATGTAACAATCTTCCAAAAACTTCTCCGAAGAAAGAGCTCCCAAAACAACAAAAGAATTCACCCAAGAAAGAAGTCTCCCTCGTGAAGCAACCCAAAACAAGGCAAGGAGTTTGAATTTTATAGAGGAGGGAAGAGGATAGGATGAGGTGGATCCATGTAGGATGCCACATCACACATCCTCAATCCCAACCCCTAAAGTCAACTTCATTCTCCAAAGCATAATAAATAGGTGGGTGAATGATATGACATTTTACTTACACACTTAAATCCAACCCACACCCAAAGTACTGAAATTAAATCATGTAAGAAAGTGCAATTAAAACCTACCATTTGTCTTCCTAAAATGTATTATAAAAGTATTATTTTAACTCCAACCATAAGTATGGTTGGTAAATAAATTTAAGAGGAATGGGACAAATTTAACTTGTCCCAAAAGCCTCCATAAATAACCTCCAAGGAAAAATTCAAATTTCTAAGAAGGTGGAGTGTTTCCCACTCAAAAGTTAACTTACACATTACTTACACATCTCTTACAACACTTTAATTCAAGGCCAACAACTCTCATTAATTACCTTCTTATGACATATTTGATTTATTTATTTTAACAATATGATTACTCACAAAATTTACACACTATTTAATAATCAATGAAAGGGTAAAATCACCACAAAAAAATAAACACATGCAAACATAATCAAAGGGACCAAAATAAAAGAAATACATAAAACCCCTTGGTCACATTTAAAGGTGATCCCCCCCATGGTAATCCCTAACAAAATACGAACACACACAAACAATACATGTTTCCATGGTGACCTTGTTGAATTCATCTAGAATTCCAATGTGGTTGGTCTCCAATCCCCTGATGTTTGTTGTGATATTTTAACCTACAAAACACAAGTACCTCCTTCAGCCTCGTGGCCATATTAGAACGTCCAAAATAATATAAATGTAATTAAAATTCTATAATCATTTAGATATATGAATCAAAACAATGTCAAAGCAATATAATAATATCATTTATAGTTTTATCAACAACTATATCATCATCCAATAATTTTCCATTTCTAGTTCTACTCACAATATCTAAATATCACAAGTCTAAACAACACCCATAATATAACCATGTCAAACAATATATCATCATCAACATATAAAATGTCTCTAATAATCATCATGCATCATAACTGAATCAAGTCAACAATAATCCATGATCTAACATCTATCATCATACTATAATTAGGTCCTTAATCATGTCCATAATATAATTAGCAGTATCATGACTAGTATCAAAAAGGTGTCAAAGGGAAGTGGGCACTACACAACCTATCACCACCTCCTCTTTTTTGATATTGTAGCAAAAGAGATCATCTTGACATTCCTTTTTCCAGTTTGGTCCTTCTAGGGATGGATTACAAAAGATATACAAGCCAAGCCTTGTTAAAAAGGCTTGAAACCCCCTCTAGCATCTTCAATCGGTTCTTGGAACACCAAAACCACGTGGATTACCTCTTACCCACTTTGCTTGTCGTGTCCAGGCATGGTTCATCCCTCCTTATCTTGCATAATTCTCAAACTTTAGTTTTTCTTTTGCAACGAAATATAATTTTAAAAGCTTAGGATTATCATACATTTAATTTTTTTATAATAACTTCTTGTAAAATAATGAAATGTCACATCGTAACTCACGCAATCAAAACAACCATTTTGTAGTCAACCTTGAGCTTCAACCCTCATTTTGAGGTGATTCAAAAAAATACCTGACCAAAATAGATCACTGCAATATTGTTTTATCGACACGTTGAGGTTGACTTCCCAGTAAATATGTTTACCATCTCCTGGTTTAATTAGATAAATTGCAATTTCTGGGGACTCATAAAATAACCTTCATAACTCTAGAAAGGGAGGTTAAGCTTCCTTCGCATACCTTGTTATGTCAGGTGTCATTTCAATCCTTTGATCAACCTTAAATGAACATTTGTGACCTTTTTGAAGCCCTTATAAGAGCCATGTTACACTATTTTATAGTGGTAGGAAGTTGCTAACTCTAAAATGTTGGCTTTTGTTTTGAACCGCCATTTGAAACCTGGATAGAGAAATATTATCCCCTTTGGAAACCTCTAGTAATTTTACTAAACAATTACCTGAAACCTTTGGTTCGGAAAAATTAAATTTCAGGTTGGTTTGGAAAAGGAATTTTGCACCTCCAGTCGCAGTTTGACGAGGTCAAACTAAACCAATTACGACTTGTCACAACAAAATACATGTCGTCGTTCAAAAACTATTTTCTAGTTCTCAGTCCTGTTGACTTTGATGAATTCTCAATATATAGGGGAACTTGTAGGAATTTTGTCGTTGCACGTTCATCCATTGAACGTCAGTTTTGGACGTGGTTTTTTAAGCCCGTGATCTCATTCTTGATAATTAATAACTAGCTCATTTATGACCGATGGCCCCAGAAAATTATCCGCTAATCGTAAAGTGTTCTCCAGTTCTGAATTCTGTCAGTTCCTATGAAATCTTGGTATATAAGTGGACATGTATAAATTTAACCATGGTGTGTTTTCTCATCGGAAGACAACTTCTGAAATTGGTTTTTTAGCCTTTGAGCTTGATTTGAATACTTTTTTTAGCTAGCAGGAAAATGTAAAAAAAGAATGGTGCGAACCCTGTCGGGATGCCAAACCACCATGGAAACTTTTGACACATGGAAATAACTATTTGAAACATCTATAATGTAACTTGTGTGAAAGATAACTTTTTGAAAAAATGGTGTTTCTCTCTCTTCCTTTCTCTTTCTCTCTCCTTGGTTACAAAATGAAGTGAAATAAATACATGTTTCTAAACCTTTTTATTTTGAATGCAAATTATAATTATAATTATATGTAAATGGGAAACTAAAGACATTAATTATGTTAGATTAGGCTAGGTTCCATGCCAACTATTTATCATTGATGTCATGCTTACATGGTTTTTGCAAGATGCAAGAACGATGGCGAAAAGGTGATGTGTAATTCATTTTTATTATTGAAATTTTTATAGATCGTTGTAAAATGAATATATGTATAATATACTTTCATATTACAAAAAAAATGTTATATTTGAAATTTGCTAATATGTAGGAGATGCTAGTTTTAGGGATATCTTAGGAAATGTGTATTTAATTCACAGGTTCAATTTGATTCATAGTTGTGTATGGAAAAAATGTTTGATATATATATATATATATATATATATATATAGTAAATGAATTCTTGTAGTGCATTTTTAGTGTCCAATAAACGATTAATTAATTACTGGGTGGTATCCTTAACTTGTAAATGTAATAAAGATTTTCAATCGAAACACTCAACCCTTGTATAAGATCTGTGCGTAACATGTCTTCATGTGTGATCCTATTTATCATAGAAGAAATTGAAAACTGTAGAATGAGCTTAAAATTTGCACTCTATGGAACCTCCTAGTTTAGGTAAATAAGATCCCAAGAATGGGGTTATCATCTTAGTCAGTATGTTTAGTGACATCATCATAAACCCAACAAATAGGAGCAACATAATCAAACTTTATCTAGCCTAGGTAGAGCTAAATCTTCCTTCGTATCCTAGTGGTTTACCTTATCTTCTAAAGATAAAATTAGAATTAATTTTCTTCATCAAATGAATTGCTTGTGGGATACAGATGACATCATGGAGCTCATGAAATAGTTGTACTATCACTTAAAATTTTGTTAATGAACTCTTTAGATCCTCTCATCTAAATGTCATATCTTTGGCTAGCAACAATATAGTGCCTTGATCTTTTATGGAGGGTGTATAGGATAAATATGTTTTTGAACCTTAATCTAATCTTTAATAGGGTATAAATCCCTAAGTGAAAATTGGAATTAAACTAAACATTAGTTGATTAGGAGGTTAACTTTTGGGTAGAAAATTATAAGTAACTCTTTGCAAACGAAATTGATTTGTAATATGTTGAATTTAGAGAACCCAGGAAACCAAAATCTTGTCCCGTAATCCCTTGTTATGCCCTTTTATGACATTAAGAGTAAAAGAAATTTTACATGCGGAATCGTGAAATGCAGGAGTATGGGATCTCAACTTAAACACAAATCACTTGTGGTTCATGTGTAGTTTATAATGCTTCCAACTATGTACTTCTGTAAGATGTCAGGCAAGTACTTTTGTAACTCTTTTGTTGTAAAGAGATGGTAATAATGAGACCATAATGCGATGTAAAAGTAAATCATATAAGAGTAAACACAATATTTGGGGTCAGGAATAATGCCACTCTTAGAGTCCTTATAACTCAATTAAACATTTTCACGTGTTACAAAGAATAAGAATTTCCCCTTGGTGAGATCAAACTTCGAGTAGAACTATATATATATATATATATATATATATAATACAATTTCTTGTTGTGGGAATGTTGAATCGGGAAATAAGGATACCGTGATTGAATAATGTTAATGGGAAAAAGGTATCCTGAATCTAAACCACCCCCCTTAAATCCTAATATTGCTTTCTGGACATCAAGTCAGATTCACTTGAGTTGCAAGGGTAAAATGTAGACTTTAAACAAATGTTTGAGAAGCATATTATTAACATAAGAACAAGATAATTAAGTACTTTATATGTAATTTTAATTATGCCAAATAAATATGTAAGTTATGGAATTTTCTGTAAAGGATAAAAAATCCAACTTAAAATGGTCAAACTGTAAATTAAATGTGGAATGAACTTAAGAATCTGTAGGTGGAAAAACAAGAAAATTATCCTTGCACAATAATGTTCTTAGAAAGTTAATCATAACTAAGATGCAATTAAATAAATGATGTGTTGTGGATTTTCCAATCCTTTGGTCCTTTTCTTGTGCCCGAGTCATTGCTAGTATTCATTCATTGGGAAAAGTGTGGCATCGACATGTCTATGGTGTTGTCATGTGTCTATGTGAGTCAATGACTTGTAAGTGTTGTATGAATCTTTGATTTTCTTTACATGGAGCCCTTGTGGTGTTGTGAAGTGAGCAATGTAAGTCAAAAAAAAATTATCCTGGTATTTTTACTGTTGTTTTTGTGTGTGTAAATTTTGGGCGTTACATCATTAATGTTTACAACTTCTATGTTCGTCCTTCATTCATACAATGATACAACTTCAACAAATAATAATGAACTTATTCTTATTGAGCATAGCTCATTTCTTACAATGTAAAGAGATTTATTTGTACAATAATATTACAACTTAATAAACCAAAATATACAATGCAAATTTTCTTTCAAATACAATACTACTAGTCTTCAACCTTAAGTGGGAATTACAAGTGTAGTGTACTACATAAAATATAGATTAATAATAATAAAAATATAATGAAATGAATGCATTTGGTTTTAGAAGTAATGGGAAGTGATGTGGAGTCTAGGTGACGTGTGGTAGTAAGGGGAAAACACATGGGCTTTTGAAACAACCTTTCAGACCTGTCTTTTCTCTATATGAAAAATACAAGCACTTAATTTGAGATCCACAGGATTTAACCATGCTGAAACCCGTGGTCAAAATTGTAGGAATTAGCAGTAATTAGATAGCTACATCATTGACCAATGAAAGAAGGAGGCAGTCACATGTTTCACCCAGGCAAAAAATAGGTCTCCAACTTGATCTCTTACATTTTCCATGCACTCTCAAGCTATGCCAAAATTCAAGCCTGGAATAGGGTACATTTGTCCTTCAAAGCGTAAAAGATAGAGGAATTTTTTTCAGATGTTGTAGTTGCAAGTGCTCTGGTAGGTATGTATGCAAAATGTGGAAGCATGTGTTTGGCATGTGGATTGTTCCAGTAGTGCTTGAAATGTGACTTCATGGATGACAATGATAGCATGATATGTATAAAATGGGTTTGTTGAAAAGGCTTAGAAACTTCCAAGAAAATACAATTGCAGATATAAAGAAAAAATACACAACCATAGCCAACGTCCTCCTTTCGTGTTAAAATGGGGATCTTCCAGTGGATCTTTTTGGGGTTGTGTCTAAAGGACTATGCCATGTTGCATTAGTTTACATGAGTTCAGATCCGAAGCTAAATACCTTAGTTTGGTGGCTCACCCATTCATTGATCGGTGGATTACAATATTAGACCAGCTTGTGGTTCTGATGTTTTGCATTCGGGAGTTTCCTTCACATGACTTGGCCTGTGGATTTTCCAACTCAGCGGTATGGTTTATTTAGTAGCTCAAGATGACTGTGCCATGAAAATCTCACCCCACTCATAATGTAGTGCCCACTTCCCTTCGACACCATGTGATATTGATCCTGATGCTACTGACTATATTATGGACATTGTTATAGTTTGATTTAGTATGATGCAAGATGTTAGATCATGGTTTATTATGGACTTTGATTCATATATTGTGCATGATGATTATTGGAAAATTTTTATATATTGATGTTGATATTGTTTGACATGGTTATATTATAGATGTGGTTTGGACATGTGATATTTGGATATTTTGAGTAGACCTAGAAAGTGGAAATTAATTTGATGATCATATAATTGTTGATAAAACTAAAAATGATATTGTTGTTTTCCGTGATGATGTTGTGATTCATATGTATATATGGTTTTGGAATTATAATTATATTCATTTTGGATGTTCTGATGTGGCCACAAGGCCGAATGAGGTATTTGTATTTTTACATGTTAAAAATATCACAACAAACATTGGGGGATTGGAGACCAACCAAATTGGAATTCTAGATGAATTCAACAAGGTCACCAAGGCAACTTGTATTTATTTGTGTGTGTTTGATTTTTGTTAGGGATTCCCATGGGGGGGATCACCTTCAAATGTGACTAAGGGACTTTATGTTTTTTCTTTTATTTGGTCCTTTGTTAATGTTGTATGTATTTTATAAGTAATGTGCTTTCTCTTTTCATTATTTAATTAAATTGTGGTATATAATGTGAGTAATCATATTGTTAAAATATATTAATCAATTGGGTCATACGAAAGTAATTAATGGAGTTGTTGACTCTTGTATTAAGTGTTGTAAGATATGTGTAAGTAGTGTGTAAGTCATGTGTAAGAGATATATACGTAAATTTTGGATTATGAAACACTCCACCTTCTTTTGAAATTCGACTTTGTCCTTGGAGGATGTTTTTGGAAGCTTGTGGGACAAGTTAAACTTGTCCCACACCTCTTAAATTTTCATACCAACCTTACCTATGGTTGGAGAGTTAAAATATAGCCTTCATTATGCATTTTTGTAAGTCAAGTTGTAAGTTGTAATTGCACTTTCTTACATATTTTTAATTTCAGTCCTTATGGAGTGTGGGCTTATTTTGGAGTGTGTAAGTAATTTGTCATATTATTCACCCACCTATTTACTATGCATTAGAGAATGAAGTTGACTTGGGTGCTGGTTTGAGGATGTGTGAAGTGGCATCCTACATAGATCCACCTCATCCTCTTCTCTTCCCTCTTCTATAAATTCAAATTTCCTTGGCTTGTTTTTGAGTTGCCTCACTTTGCATACTTCATTTGGGGTAAATTCTTTTGCTATTTTAAGCTCTTGCTTTCAGAGAAGATTGGAGACTGTTGCATACTTGTAGATTGTTGATCTTGGACTGTGTTTTGCATTAGAAATATTGTTGTTTTGGAACCTTGGAACAAAAATCCATCATGGAGAGGTAGGAGCTTGGCTCTTGAAATGATCTCCTTTCATTTTTCTTATGCACTTAGGAATGGCTGAATGTTTGAATGTGTTGTTTTATTGTTGGATGGATGGGTAGAATGCCTAGGGATGGTTTAGGAGAAGACTATGGGGTATTTTGTGGGTGGCATAAGTGGTTTGTGGATGTAGAAGTGTGGATGGAGTTGGGATTTGGGTTCCACCTTACAAAGAAATAGCTTGCATTTATTTGCTCGTTATGGGATGCCATAAGAGGTTATGGAGGCATAAGGAAATGTGAGGAATAAGGGGTACCTGGGGGAGGCATAAGGGCATGTTAGGGTTTTGATATACTATATTTTTGGTTGTTTGAAATCAGGTCGTGATACCCATTTCTTCTTTGGGAGGCATAACTAGCATTCCCCATAGTTCTTGCTCCTTTGGCTTGCACGAGGAATCCTGAGTGTTGCTTTTTGTCTTTCATCTATGGTTGCAAACTACAGTTTTGTTATGGATTGTGTTTTAAATGTGAAATTGCATGTGTGTTGTGGAAGCCTATTGTTTCCATGAGTTGAAACACATTTATTATTGCATTGTGGTTAGGGATTGGGGGCCAATGAAGAAGGATGGCTTCTCCTTTTCATTGGATGTCTTAGTTGGGTGGAGAGCATTTCCTTTCCCCTGCCTTTGTTGTGATCAAACTAGAAAATGGAGGATCTTCATGTTGTTGTACTAGAGCAAAGGAAAAAGGACAAATTTAATAGTCCTTGTTGAGATTATTTCTTATTGTAACCTTTTCCCACTTTGAAGTGGATGGCATTGTACATTAATTGTGATGGAAAGGCTACTCTATTTTAACAATGAAAGTTGTATTTGCTTATGGAAGAGTGTATCTTGTATTCAGTTATGTGAACAAAACAAAAGAGAAATATATGTATTTTGTATGTTGTATTTTGAAAATAAATGGGAAAGAAGTTGTACAATATTCATTTGAATTAATGGAAGTTGTCTACATTGGAAATATAGTGTTTGAAATACAAGTATGAAACCTTTTTTTTTAACATTGAAAAGTGAATGCGTATGAACAGATGTTAGATTGCTCTGTTCTCTCGAAATGCATGATTTGAGAAATCAAGAACTACATTTTAGATTTTGAATAATTTGATTTGAATCATACTTAATATGTTATATTAGGTTTGAAATGAGTTCATATTTAAAAGTTGGTAAATATAAATGGATCAATTCAAGTGCAAGCTATAGAGATCTATTAAATAATTTTCATACTGGTAAATATTAATTAGTAAATGAACAGAACGACCCTTAAAACTATAGAAGGCAAATGAAATATAAATTTGAATCTAATATGATCAAGATGTTCCTAAACAAGCTAAAATACTTAAGAAATTTCCTTAGAAACTTTCAAAATCGGGCTCAGATAAAAAAAACTCAGACTTTTACTGTATAAAAATTGGTAAATTTTAATTACAAATCAATCAAATGATTTAACCCTTATAATCCATCAAAAATTATTCCAAGTGAAGCCCTCCATGTATGTTTGGAATGTTGAGAAGGAATTCATGGTGGATTTGAATGAAATTTAAAATTTTAAAAAGACCAGTTTACATTTTAAGTGACAGGAAAATATTTTCTCAAAACTTACCCTCCAAAACTTATCAAAATTAAAATCTTGAGTTTCTTGTGCAAATAGGACTTCGAGAGCTTTCCAAAAAGTCCTTATTTTCTAAAAAATGAGTTCCCAATCAAATGTTATGGCCTTCTGAAGTTTTCACTTCTTGTTGGCTTCAAAAATATTCTAAATGTAAAATTTAATGAATAATATATTGCTAGGCGGACCTGCGGGCTGAAACTTACCTTTTTCATTTTTATTTTTATTTTGTCAAAAACATAAAAATCACAAAGTTTCCTGTCATCCCACTGGCCTGAAACCTTTTTTCAGGCAGAAAAATAATCCAAGTTAAAAAAAAAAAATTGGGAAAAATTTCTAAGTTTTCTCCAGCTGTCCCCGCTAGCCCACAGCCAATCATTGAACTAACACATGGCTTAGAGAGGCATTCACGGAGGCGCGGATCATTTTTTTCCTTAGCACATGAAAAGAAAATTTTGGCAAATTTTCCTAACTTCTCCCACAGGCTTGCCGACCCACAGCCAATCGATGGCTAACACATGTCTCCACGATGCATGTCAGCGGAGGCGTGGAGTGTCCCAGAAGTTTTATGCTTCAAAAGTCAACTTTTCCCAAATCTCCCCGCCAACCCACCAATCCGTAGTCAATGAATGTATGACACATGGCATCATGAGGCACCAGATGGAGGCATGCGGGTGGTTTTTAATCCCATGCACATTTTTAACCCTTAAAGCAAAAATGTCAGTTTTTGTCCCTGCTAACCCTCCTCCCCACATTGGCTTAGAACATGCCACATGTCCCTTGTGGCCTGGGGTATAATATCATTTTTAGGAGCAGAGTCCCACCATGGACTCACGGATGTGTGGGGGTAAAGTGTCACTTTTCACCCCAAGTGCTAAGAATCAAACTTTCCTCCCCAGCTCCACCGATCTTGAATGTTTTTGGAGAAATTTTTCTTCACAAGGCCCACAGGCCAGCCTTTGGGGAAAATTTTCCTCCAAAAGCCCACCAGCCCATAACTTGAGTTTTATAGGGAGTTAGAATTACTTCTTTATATCAACGGAAGAGGTGAGGAAATTTCCTACCTAATGGGAATGTTTTAGATAAGTTTTAGTTCCATGTTAATAATAGAAAAAAAATTCAAATTTAATCCTTAACTGGGTTCTGGGAGTGGGTAAGTAAGAATTTACTCTGATAATTTTAATTATGTATTTTTCTACCCTATAATTAAACCTTGATCTTATCTTGCATCTTGTGGAATTAAATACCTTGGGTGTTTAATTTTTTTGGTCCCTTAACCCTAAATTTTTAATCAAGGAATTTTTAGCTATAATGTCAATATAATTAGCAATTAAATTAATCTTTAAGGAGATTTGAGCTACGTGTGGATTTATTACACTTATTTCTTTATAATGTGGATTTAGTAATTTTTATAATGGGAAAATTTATTAGTTGAATTCAACTATCCTTAAGACTTTGGTTGTTAACACTTAAGAAAAAAATTATTCCATAATTTTTTTCTAACTAAACCTAGGTTGTTCTTTGGTCTCAAGTGGGGAGATTTAGATGGGTGTTAAACTTGGTATCAGAGCATGGGTTCAAAATCTTGGACCTTTGGGCACAATAGAAAAATTGAGATATGAACATTTAAACCTAGTAAAATATTAACCTATCACACTTTTGAATATAGATAGCAACCTGTGGGAAATTGCATACTTAGTGGACATGGAAAAACTCAATAAAACCTAGAATAGTGAACTAACTCTTGCCTTGGTCTATGTAGGAGGTGTGGACAAGATGAGGGGTCTTTTCACATAGACATAGACATTAGCACCACTAGATCATGTTGTAACAGCTATCATACCATATATTTTACAGATGCTTTAGGATGTTAATGCCGCTCTACGTTGAGGGACCGTAGGAGCACTTTCAATCGGACATGATAGGGTGACATCTATTGAGGCTCATGCATCTCCTCAGAAAAGAGAGGAGCATAGAGGAGAGAACTCCCATGAGGATTCAGCCAGAGTAGATTCACCACAGGGGGGATAGGGAAATTGAGTTTCAGGACACAGAGATAGGTCTCAGAAGCCCTAAGCTTAGAGATGAGCCTGTAGAGAGGCCTACGGGACTATCAGACTATAGCTAAAGATCACATCAGGGAGATCCTGAAGCTATCAGACATCATATTATTCAAGTGATATAGGTAGTTTTCAGGAAAAGGTCTGGTTAGTGAGCTTGAGCAGTTGATTCAAACTCTTACCCTTGTTCTAGCAACACAAAAGCTTGTGTTGCAATCCATCTTCTTAGGGATGGAACTGGTGTTTGGTGGAGGACTCACAGGAGTAGAAGCTCTACATTGATTCAGAGTCAGTCACCTAGGAGCTCTTTAAGGAGTGGTTCAAGAGCATAGATATTTATCTCAGAGCTTCATATAGCAGAGGATTGATGAGTTTCATGACCTCTGGCAGGCATCTCTTACAGTAGCTGAGTATGAGAGCAGATTTCTAGAGCTACTCCAGTATGTTGAGTACATGTAGGATGAGCAGGTGTGGTTCCATAGATTCATCTGGGGCCTAAATCTTGACATTGGAGGTGTAGTTTGGATCCACTGTCCACACACTCTAGCTGAGGCTCGTTGAAAAGGCCTACATAGCAGAAGAGACTCGGGGAAGGACCCAACAGGCTAGAGACCAAGTCTGAGAGCTCACAAACAATAGATGTAAGATAGACAGGGCAAGGGGGTCAATACCTCCTCCTCATGGTGGGTAGGGTTTAACACAATCATCTTTTAGACAACAATAGACAGTAACAAACCCACCCACCTTATAGACCTGCATAGAGATTTGATGCACTAGACGGGTCAGAGTATGGAACCTCCTCCTAGGGGTCCCATTAGGACACAGGGAGCACCTACATCCCAATCAACAGGAGCTCGCCATTAGATACCTTAGCAGTCCACACCCGAGGTCATTGGGATACACATACATAGCCCTCTAGAGTACCAATTAGAGCTGCTACTCAGGGGAGAGGTTCGGGTGGTTGTTTCTGGATGTGGTATTACTGGACACTTTTGCAGAGACTGCCCACAGAACCCTAATAACAAGGGTAAGACACAAATCTTAGAGCCTAATTTTGGTTACATGGGGTGCACAGTCATAGGATGTACAGAGTGGTCGACAACTACTAGGTAGAGCATCAGAGTACAGTTATCGAGGCTACATGTAGCATTGGTGATATTCCTACAACCATTTTGTCTGATTCTGGTTCTTTCTGATTCCTTTATTACACCATCATTAGTAGAGTGATGCAAGGCTAGTGGTAGTTAGGTAGGGTCATAGTTGGGATGTTGATATGGGTTCTGGAGCCAAGATATCTGTAAACTTCTTAGTTAAGGAGTGTGTAGTGGATTTGGGTCCTTTTACCACGACCTCGGATCTTCGTATCCTTCCGTTCAGATCTTATGGAGTCATCTTGGGCATGGACTAGTTATCTGCACACTAGAGCCAGAGTGGATTGTTACCAAAAGATCATAACTTGTACATATGATATATGAGTTAAGATAGTGATAGTGGGGGTCAGGAGACCCATTTCTATTCGCACCATCTCCGATATGCAGCTTAAGCGGTGTGTGTGACTGGGTTATCATATGTTTGTACTGTCACAGTTAGTGAACTGATCAGAGGATGGGTCTAGTGGACCATCACTAGGTGACTATCCCATTTTGAGAGATTTTTTTGATGTCTTTTTAGGGAAGCTACCGTGGGTTACTGCCCCCACTGTGAGATAGATTTTCATATATATCTGATTCCAGGAGAAGAGTCTATCTCACGAGCACCTTATTGAGATGACTACCTCTTGAGCTCTGCAAGCTCAAACTGTAGCTTGAGGGCTTTCTGGAGAAAGGCCTAATTTTCCCTAGTGTATCCCCTTGGGGTGTACCGGTGATCTTTGTAAAGAAGAAGGATGGATCCTTGCGGTTGTGCATTTATTTTACGCCAGTTGAACAAAGTAACGATCAAGAATCACTATCCCCTTCTGTGCATTGATGATTTGTTTTATCAGATGAAGGGAGCCACAATTTTCTCTAAGATAGACCTTAAGTCAGGCTACCATCAGCTGAGGATTTCAGAGGTGAAAATTCATAAGACCTCCTTCCGTACTAGATATGGCCACTATGAGTTCACAGTGGTAACTTTTGGCTTGACGAATGCCCCTGCGGTGTTTATGAGTTTGATGAATGGGGTATTTAGGACCTTCTTAGATCACTTCATGCTTATCTTCCTTGATGACATTTTTATTTACTCACGTACGTAAGAGGAGCATGAGGGGCACCTTTTCTAGGTTCTTCAGTGTCTTCGTGAGCAACAACTTTATGGGAACTTGGAGAAGTGTGCATTCTTTCAGATAGAGGTGCATTATTTGGGTCATATCATTTCTAGGGAAGGTATCACAGTCGATCCTTCCAAGATTAGAGCTATTATGGAATGGCCAACACCCACTACTATGACTGAGGTGTGTAGCTTCATGAGTTTGGTAGGTTACTATAGGAGATTTGTTCAGGACTTCTCTTAGATTTCACACACCATCACTTCCCTTTAGCTGAAAGGGAAGAAGTTTGTTTGGTTAGTTGGCTGTGAGAAGGCCTTCAAGACACTAAAGGAGTGCCTCATGGCAACACCTATTCTTGCAGTACCAGATCCTCATGGTGAGTTGATGTAGGAGGGAAGAGTAGTTGCTTTTGAGTCTTGCAAAATCAAAGATTATGAGCTCAATTATGTGACTCATTATCTTGAGCTTGCGGCAGTGGTTCACACATTGGTTCGATGGAGACATTTTCTTATTGGTTGAAGATTCACTCTTAGGATAGAGCACTTGAGTCTTCGCCACCTCTTCACACAGCCCAATCTCAACGCTCACTAATGACGTTGGATGGAGTTACTTTGTGAGTATGATATAGAGATAGAGCATGTGAAAGGGAAGGAGAACATGTTTTTAGATGCTCTTAGTAGATAGAGACATGTGGCTATGGCCACCTCATTGAACATAGGTTTTCAGAGCAGGATTCTACAGTAGCTTCCTGACAACAACTTCTACATTGTAGCCAGAGTAGAGATTAAGTCTCAGAGACCCCTTGAAGAAAAGTTTGATTGTTTTTTCTTAGAGGAATATGGACTTCTTAGGCACAAAGGTAAGATTTAGGTTCCCAGAGATGGAGGCTTAATGCTGAACATCTTGGCAAAGGCACATCGTGCACCATATTCAGCCCATCCCGGGGTGAAGAAGATGCATGCCACCTTGAGAGAGTTGTTTATCTGGAGGGGACTTCGTAGAGACATAGTGCAGTTTGTGTCACACTACTTAGAGTGCCAAAAAGTGAAGGCCGAGCATCATCATCCAGATGGCATTCTTTATCCTCATGCTATAATGGAATGGAAGTGGGACACCATTTCCATGGACTTTATTGTTGGGCTACTGATGTGGAGATACTACCACGACGCCATCATGGTCACAGTGGATAAATTGACAAAAGTCACTCATTTTTCTCTGTAAATACCACTTATACAACTAGTGTTGTGGCATGGTTATATCTTGATGAGATTGTCAGGTTGCATTGGATTCCATGGAAGATCATTTATGACCGCGATCCTTTGTATACTTCCCATTTGTCGACCACCATGCAGTATGCCCTTGGGACGAGGATCAACTTCAACACAACATATCACCCTGAGACAAATGGCTAGACCAAGTGGGTGAATCAGATCTTGGAGGACATGCTTAGGATGTACTTTATAGACTAGCAATCCAAATGGGAGGATTACATGTACTTGGTGGAGTTTTCCTACAATAATAGTTTTCAGAGTTCTATAGGCATGGATCCTTTTTAGGATTTGTATGGTAGAGATTTTAGGACACCCCTTAGTTGGGACAAGCTAGAGGACAGGGTTTCTCTAGGACCAAATTTATTGTAGGACATGGAGCAACAGGTGGTTATGATCAGATAGAGGTTGTAGAAGGCACAAGACAGACAAAAGAAATACGTGGATCAACATAGGACTAACCTTAGTTTTGATTTGGGCATGAAGGTTTTCCTTCGTGTCAGGCCACACAAGAGCCCTATCTGTTATGGAAAGGTTTCTAAGTTAGCTCCTAGGTTCGTTGGTCCTTTGAATATCTTGGAGCATATCATCCCTTTGGCCTACCATCTAGCATTGCCACCTAGCTTGTCTTGTGTTTATGATGTGTTTCATGTTTCAATTCTTAGAAGATATGTTGCATATCCTTCTCATGTGTTGGATTACACCTCTTTGTAGGTGCAGGATCAGGGGAAGGTGATGGTGGATCCTGTTCATATTATAGATCGCAAGAACCTAGGCCTTTGAGGCAGAGAGATTGATCAGGTCTGAGTGCAGTGGGATAGATATGATGAGACTGTAGTTACATGGGAGGATGCTACATTTCTACGAGTTTAGTTCCCACATTTGTTCCAATGACTTCCAGGAGGAAGTCAAGTCTAAGGGGAGGGGGATGTAGTGCCCGCTTCCCTTCGACACCTTGTGGTATTGATTCTGATACTACTGACTATATTATGACATTGTTATAGTTTAATTTAGTATAATGCTAGATGTTAGATCATGGTTTATTATGGAATTTGATTCATATATGGTGCATGATGTTTATTGGAAAATTTTTATATATTGACATTGATATACTGTTTGACATGGTTATATTATAGATGTGGTTTGGACATGTGATATTTGGATATTTTGAGTAGACCTAGAAAGTGGAAATTAATTTGATGATCATATAGTTGTTGATAAAAATACAAATGATATTATTGTTTGCCTTGATGATGTTGTGATTCATATGTAGATATGGTTTTGGAATTATACTTATATTCATTTGGGATGTTCTAATGCAGCCACAAGGCCGAAGGAGGTATTGTATTTTTGCAGGTTAAAAATATCACAACAAACATCGGGGGATTGGATACCAACCACATTTGAATTCTAGATAAATTCAACAAGGTCACCATGACAACTTTTATTTATTTGTGTGTGTTTAATTGTTGTTAGGGATTCCCATTGGGGGGGGTCACCTTCGAATGTGACCAAGGGAATTTATGTTTTTTCTTTTATTTGGTCCTTTGTTAATGTTGTATGTGTTTTATAAGTAATGTGCTTTCCCTTTTCATTATTTAATTAAATTGTGGTATTAATGTGAGTAATCATATTGTTAAAATATATTAATCAATTGGGTCATAAGAAAGTAATTAATTGATTTGTTGACTCTTGTATTAAATGTTGTAAGATATGTGTAAGTAGTGTGTACGTGATGTGTAAGATATATGTAAGTAAATTTTTGAGTATGAAACACTCCACCTTTTGAAATTCGAATTTGTCCTTGGAGGCTATTTTTGGAAGCTTATGGGATAAGTTAAACTTGTCTCACACCTCTTAAATTTTCATACCAACCTTACCTATGGTTGGAGAGTTAAAATCTAACCTTTATTATGTATTTTTGTAAGTCAAATTATAAGTTGTAATTGCACTTTCTTACATATTTTTAATTTCAGTCCTTATGGAGTGTGGGCTTGTTTTGGAGTGTGTAAGTAAACTGTCATATTATTCACCCACCTATTTACTATGCATTAGAGAATGAAGTTGACTTGGGTGCTGGTTTGAGGATGTGTGAAGTGGCATCCTACATAGATCCACCTCATCCTCTTCTCTTCCCTCTTCTATAAATTTGAATTTCCTTGGCTTGTTTTTCAGTTGCCCCACTTTGCATACTTCATTTGGGGTGAATTCTTTTGCTATTTTGAGCTGTTGCTTTTGGAGAAGATTGGAGATGATTGCATACTTGTAGATTGTTGATCTTGGAATGTGTTTTACATTAGAAATCTTGTTGTTTTGGAACTTTGGAAATAAACTCCATCATGGAGAGGCAGGAGCTTGGCTCTTGAAATGATCTCCTTTCATTTTTCTTATGCACTTAGGAATGGTTGAATGTTTGAATGTGTTGTTTTATTGTTGGCTTGATGGGTAGATTACCTAGGGATGGTGTAGGATAAGACTATGGGGTATTTTCTGGGAGGCATAAGTGTTTTGGGGAGGTATAAGTGTGGAGGGAGTTTGGATTTGGGTTCCACCTTACAAATAAATAGCTTGCATTTCTTTACTCATTATGGGGTGCCATAAGAGATTGGGGAGGCATAAGGAATGTGAGGAATAAGGGGTACTTGGGGGAGGTATAAGGGCATGTCAGGGTTTTGATATGCTATATTTTTGGCAGTTTGAAATCAGGTGGTGATACCTATTTCCCCTTTTGGAGGTATAAGCAGCATCCCCCATATTTCTTGCTCCTTTGGCTTACATGAGGAAGCATGAGTGTTGTTTTTTGTCTTTTATCTATGGTTGCAAACTACAGTTTTGTTCTGGACTGTGTTTTAAATGTGAAATTACATGTGTGTTGTGGAAGCCTATTGTTTCCATGAGTTGAAACACATTTTTTATTGCATTGTGGTTGGGGCTTGGAGGAAAATGAAGAAGGATGGCTTCTCCTTTTCATTGGATGCCTTTGTTGGGTGGAGAGCATTTCCTTTCGCCTACCTTTGTTGTGATCAAACTGGAAAATGGAGGATGTTCATGTTGTGTATTGGAGAAAAGGAAAAAGACAAATTTGACAGTCGTTGTTGAGATTGTTTCTTATTGTAACCTTTTACCACTTTTAAGTGGATGGCATTGTATATTAATTGTGATGGAAAGGCTACTTTGTTTTAGCTATGAAAGTTTTATTTGTTTATGTAAGAGTGTATCTTGTATTCAGTTCCCTGAACAGAAAAAAAAAGAGAAATATATGTATTTTGTATGTTGTATTTTGAAAATAAATGGGAAAGAAGTTGTACAATATTGATTTGAATTAATGGAAGTTGTCTAAATTGGAAAACTGTGTTTGAAATACAGTATGAAACCTTTGTTTTGAACATTGAAAAGTGAATATGTATGAAGAGATGTTATATTGCTCTCTTTTTTCGAAATGCATGATATGGAAATCAGAACTATATTTTGGCTTTTGAATACTTTGATTTGAATCAATTTAATATGATAGATTGGGTTTGAAATGAATTCATATTTAAAAGTTGGTAAATGTAAATGGATCAATTCAAGTGGAAGCTGTAGAGCTCTATTAAATAATTTTCATACTTGCAAATATTAATCTGTAAATGAATAGAACGACCCTGGAAACTATAGAAGGAAAATGAAATATAAATTTGAATCTAATATGATCAAGATGTTCCTAAACAAGCTAAAATACTTAAGAAATTTCTTTAGAACCTTTCAAAATTAGGCTCAGACAAAAAAAACTCATACTTTTACAGTATAAAAATTGATCAATTTGAATTACAAATCAATCAAACAATTTAATCCTTGCAATCCATCCCAAATTCTTCCAAGTGAAACCCTCCATGTCTGTTTGGCATGTTGAGAAATAATTCATGGTGGATTTGAACGAAATTTATAAGTTTAAAAAGACTAGTTTACATTTTAAGTGACAGGAAAATGTTTTCTCAAAAATTTCCCTTTAGAACTTATCAAAATTAAAATCTTGATTTTTTTTTCAAAGAGGACTTTTAGAGATTTCCAAAATGTCCTCGTTTGCCAAAAACTAAGTTCCCAATCAAAATTTATGGCCTTCTGAAATTTTCATTTAATTTTGGCTTCAAAAATATTCTAAATGTCAAATTTAATTAACAAAATATTGCTAGGCAGACCCACGGGCTGAAACTTACCTTTTTCACTTTTTTTTTGGTCAAAAACGTAAAAATCACAAAGTTTTCCACCACCTTGCTTGCCTCAAACCTTCCTTCAGGTGAAAAAATAATCTAAGTTCAAAGAAAAATTTGGGAAAAATTTCTAAGTTTTCCCCGCGTCCCCGCCAGCCCGCAGCCAATCATTGACTAACATGTAGCTTAGAGAGGCGTTGTCGGAGGCGAGGATCCTTTTTTGCCTTAGTGCTTCAAAAGAAAATTTTGAATTTTTTTCTTAACTTCTCCTGCAGGCCTGCTGACCCGCAGCCAATGGCTGGCTGACATGTGTCTCCATGACACATCGACAGAGGTGCATAGTGTCCCGAAGCTTTATGCTTTAAAGGTCAAATTTTCCCAAATATCCCCATCGAACTGCCGATCCGTAGTCAATGAAGATCTAACACATGGCATCGTGAGGCACTGGCGGAGGTGTGGGTGGTTTTTAATCCCATGCATCTTTTTAACCCTTAAGGAAAAAATGCATGTTTGTCCCCGCTAACCCGCTTCCCCACGTTGGCTTAGAACATGCGACGTGTCCCTTGTGGCCTGGGGTATAATTTTGTTTTCAAGCATGAAGTCCCACCGCATACTGGCAGGTGTGTGGGGGTAAATTCCACTTTTTGCCCCAAGCACCAAGCATCCAACTTTCCTCCCTAGTTCCACCGACCTGAACGTCTTTGGGGAAATTTTCCTCCCAAGGCCCGCCGGCCCATAACTTGAGTTTTATAGGGAGTTAGAAGGACTTATTTATATGACCAAAGAGGTGAGGAAATTTCCTATCTAATGGGAATGTTTTAAAGAAGTTTTAATTACGTTAATAATGGAAAAAAATCAAACTGAATCCTTAACTGAGTTCTAGGAGTGGGTAAGTAAGAATTTACTATGAAAAATTTCAATTATGTATTTTCCCCCTATAGTTAAACCTTGCTCTTGTCTTAGATCTTGTGGAATTAAATACCTTGGGTATTTAATTATTTTGGTCCCTTAACCCTAAACTTTTACTCTAGCAATTTTTAGCTATAATGTCAATGTAATTAGCAATTAAATTAATCCCTAAGGACATTTGAGCTAGGTGTGGATTTACTACACTTATTGCTTTATAATGTGGATTTAGTAATTGTTATAATGGGAAAATTTATTAGTTGAATTCAATTGTCCTTGAGACTTTGGTTGTTAACACTTAAGAAAAAATTATTCCATAATTTTTTTTCTAACTAAACCTAGGTTTTTCTTGGGTCTCAAGTGGGGAGTTTTGGATGGGCGTTACACATGACCACAAGCTCTATCTTCAATATATATGTTTGAGTTAGTTCCCGGAGTTGGCACTAGATCAGTTTTGGGCTCAAAACAGTTTCGTTTGCATTAACTAACCATATTGGAATCTAGCTCGATGTGCTGCTTGCTTGGAGCTCGTTTGTTTGAGCTTAGTTACCATATTTATTATGCACTCTCTCTACCTTGTTATCCGAGCTCATTGTGATGATTCAAGATCTTTTTGAAAATGTACACGGAGCATCTATAAATGAAGAAGGATAAATTTTTTGAATGCGTGCTACCGTTCGACGAAATGCTTAATTGAGATGCAGAACTGAATCCCTTAGTTTCGGTCGAATTCGCTCCATATGCATGGTTCTTCTATCCTTATCTTTCATAATTCTTATCATTTAGTTTTTCATTTGCAATAAGATAAAACTTTAAACCGTATGAATTTTCATAGATCAATTTGTTTAAATAATCGTGTTTTCAAAACAATAAGACGTTATAACATAACTTAAAGGATTCCTTGGTAAATAATGGAATTAAAAACTCACTTCGTGATGATCTAGAAAACGTCACTACAACAAACAAGTTCTTTTTACCACAATTATTCTACAATATTTCAACAATTTAAGAGAATTGTAGAATATTTGTAATATCTCTATAATATTTTCATAAATTTTTTTTGCAACTTATGTAAATATTCCACAATTTGAATATGCTTCAAAAAATTTATAGAAAACCCAAATTTCTAAACATCCATTATGGAAAATCCACATTTTTTTATTTCTCAAAAAATATAATTTAAATAATATCTAGCTCAATTATATTATTTATATAATAAATTAAATTGAATTAATAAAATATAATAACAATATGTGGGGATGCCACATTAAATAGTGTCTGAATGTTATCTAAAACAATTGTGGACATGTCACATTAAATAATGTTTGAATGTTATATAAAATAATTGTGTAAATTCCACATAACTCAATATTTAGACTTTTAGTACATTTTTTGTTTGTAAATTCAGCATTACACAAAATGTACGTTTATTCTTTTTCAAAATCCTTCATGTGTTATATCACTACATGTTTGAGTCATGCCATGAACTAAGATCTTTAATAATTCAACATGTCACTTATCGACATAAATTTCTTAGGAATAATTTTCAAAAATTAGGGCAGTCTCCACTTTAAAGGGACCAGATTATTGGTTTGATTCTTGATTTATCCACAATATGTTGAGTTGGGAATTTGCATAAGATGTTGTACAATAGTGATCACGTTGTGTTAGATCCTTTCTCTTCAAAGGAATAATGGGGTTAACCAAAATAAACAAATAAAAAATCATAAACATTTATAAAATTAATATAAATTACATGGATGCTCCCCAATTTAATTAGGCTTATAATAAATGTAGAAAACATATATCTCCAAATATTTTAAAAGAAAATCTATATTTAAAAATAAATTTAAAAAAATCAATAATTATTACCATTTAATGTATTTTATTGTAAACTTATTACTTTATAAAATAATATCATATATTAATGAGTTCAAACTCTATATATAGACACTGCATTGTTCAAAATATATGTTTATTAAATTTTGCTATAAATTCCTACATATCATATATTATATATTAAACTTTTTTTTTGGCATTTTTTATATATATATGTTTAAAATATATTTTTGATTTAATATACTACTATCTAGAACTTTTAATTATATTTATTTTTAATATTTATTAATATTAACATATATAATTTGTAATTTGTTAATACATATTTCTAGTATTGTTAATGTTAAAATATATTATATTTAAAATAGTTTAAATAATACCTAAAATTTAAAATTTAAATCTTATTTAATTTTTTTTTCTAAATAATAGTGAAATATTTATATAACACATTTTTTTACATTTTCAATATATGAAATATCTATTTTATAATAATGACATCACTATAAATTTGTAATTCTAAATAACATCAAATAAATAAATAAATGAATAACAAATACCACGAGAAAAAGGAAAATATTAAAGTATTATGAAGTAGCTTTATAGAATAACTTTTATTAATTTTTATATTGAAGATAATTATGTTATCAGAAGAACTTATCCAATTCATTTATATTTATGTTAAAACGACTGGTGTGTCTTAGAATATTTAAGTTATGGGGAATAAGTCAATAATGGTTAGATTTGGGTAACAATATTACCAAAAAAATGTGGAAGCCTCTTGAATTTCTACAACGCTTGCTAAAACGCCCACACGAGACCCAAGAACAACCTAGGGTTAGCTAGAAAAATTATGGATTTTTTTTAAAAGCGTGCCCACAAAAGGTTTTGAAAACAACGATTGCTTCATTGACGTTTCTAGTCAATTATATTTAATAGATAAAATTTTCCCGTTATAATAAATATTAATCCCACATTAAAATTTAATGAATTTAATCTGACTAAGCATGGAAGATTCTCTAAGTGTTATTTAAATAAACAAATTAATTCCTATTATAGTTGAATATCCCCCATGGGATGTCAAGGTTAAAAAGAGGCCAAAATAATTAAATACCAAGGTTATTTAATTTCTACAAGGTTGAACCAATTAGCAAGGTCCCTCATTTAATATTGGGTTAGAATAATAAACACTTCCTTACCCCAAAAGTGACCCCTTAAAAGTCAACCCATGTTTTTGAAATTAAAACATTTAAATTAAAAGGTAATTTCCACTCACCCACTCTCCACCTACTTTTTGTAGGGATGAATCTCATCCCTTGGATGAATTCAAATAGGACCCTTGATGAGGAAAAATGAAAACTAACCCTAAAGCATGCTTAAGAAAACTACCTTCTCTCTTTCTTTTGGCTCATTATTTCTCTTTTGTTCTGCAGGTTGTTGGAGGAGGATGGGAAGCCATTGGAGGCCATTCCAAGATTTTGGGGAGGCATATAAGCTCCAATATTTTCCTTATTTACTTATACCCTCATTAGGGTTTTAAATGTATTTATCTATTTTATTTAGCTCTTTTTTCTTGGATTTTCCCAAAGGGGTTTGTGGGCTTTGCCCCATTTAGGTTGAATAACTATATTTGATAAATGCTTTCATTTTGATAGGAATATATACATATATACATACATACACACATAATATATATATCTGTGTGTGTATAGGTATATGTATATATGTGTGTGTGTGTGTGTATATGTGTATGTTTACATTTTGAATTCTCAGGTTTTTTAACCCATTATTTAAAAAAATTAAAATAAATGATAACATAAATATAAACAATATATAAAAATCTGAGAATTCAAAATGTAAACAATATATATATATATATATGGTTCGACTACGACACAGTGTACAGGCCGCAAAAACTAAAGAAAAATCTTTAGGTTATAAGGAGGTGTGTACTCCCATGGAATGGTAAAAAGTTTGTTTATATATTAAAATCCATAGTTTTTGGGTTGGTAGGAGGGTCCCCCCAACCCCTTACCTAATTCCTTCCCATGCCACAGTGTAAAAAGGCTTTAAAATTTCAAACAAACTTTTGAATACATACTTCTCATGTAATATAAAGGTATACTTTTACTTATTTAATATAAAGGTATAATTTTAATATTTTATTTATATATAATTACTAAACTTTTATTTTTTATATCATTATAATATTACATAATATATATAATATATATATTAATATATATATATTGTATATAATAATATATATATTATATATATATGTAATGTAATGTATATATAAATAATGTATGTATTATATATATTAATAGTATACATCTTACACTTAATTTTTTTTTTCTTTTTGTATTTTAATAAGGGTCTTAAAAAGGTAAGCAAATTTTACTTGTTATAATGTTGGCTTACATGGGGTTTAAATATATAATTTTTTTTTTGCAATGACTTAACTATAAGTTTATATACTTCTAGTAAGTCTAAGGCCTAATTGGTAATGAGCAATTTCTTTTACTCCACTAAATTTAGGAATTTAGTCTATTTTGTTGAAATGTAAATGACAATTACAATTTAAATTATTTCCATCTTAAACATACATAGTTTTCCTTTCTTTCAACAATGCAAGTAAATGAAAAACTAGGTTAACTTTTCTTTTACATGCTTTCAAGTATTAAATTAAACTTTACTATTTCTTGACTTTTCACAACATACAAGATTACAACCATTTCACAAATTTTTTTATAAAGTTTCCAATAAGTTTTAAAATTGAGGAACTACTAACTTTTCAATCAAATCTATACACTTACATGAGGCTACAATACAAGTGAAAAACTTCAATGAATAAGTTATTTCTTTCTTTACAACTTCATTTCCATCTACAACAAGAACTAACTTTACAAAAAAAATCTTTCCTTCCTTTTTAACATACGATAAAACTTTAATATACAACAATCAAAACAAATTTTCACCACAAATACTAATACAATGTCTTCCACTTTAAGTGGGAAAAATAATACAAGAATGAAGGCTAAAAGGAAATATAACTGGTCTTACAAGTATTCCACCCTAAAGGAATCAACTCTTCGAAAGATTTCAAGCTCCAAAAAAATCATTCTCATCAACAACAAGAGACATCCACCATGCTTCATTTGATCACAACAAAAAAGGGGGAGAAGAAACACTCTCCACCCAACCAAGAATTCCAATGAGGAGGAGAATCCATCCTCCTCATTGGCCCCCGAGCCCCAACCACATTGCAATGAAAAATGGATTCAACTCATGGCAAAAAAAACAAGATTCCACATCACAATACAAGATTTTACAAACATACCAAAATACAACAATACCACTACAATCACAAGAAGGAAGCAACAAATACACAAGGCTTCAACATGCAAAAGCCAAAGGAGTAAGATCTATGGGGAGGTCACTTATGCCTCCCAATGGGAAATGGGTGCCCACCTAAAAACCCTCCAATAAACACCTCAAACCCCTACACACTCTTATGCCTCCCTCAAGTACCTCTTATGCCTCCCACATTCTCTTATGCCTCCCTACAAATCTCTTATGGCTCCCTCATAAAAATAGACCAAGTAAGAAATGCAAGCAATTTCTTGTCCAAGGTGGGGCACCCAACCCAACTCCCTCCAAAACATGAAATGAGCTCGTATGCATCCCCACATGTAAGATCCCCATAGTCCCCTCCTACACCACACTTAAGCAATCTACCCAAGCACCCAACAAGCATACCAAAACACTAAAAAAAACTTACACATATACACAATATAAAAGGAAAATATTTTACAAGAGTTTAGCTCCTACCTTTCCATGGTAGAGCTTGATCCAAGAGTACCACACCAAGATTCTTCAAGCCCCAAATAATCACCAAGAATCTCCAACAAATCCACAAACACTCCAAAATCTTCTAACTCCCAAAAATGCAAGAGCACAAGGAATGAAGTAACCCCCAAACAAGCAAAAGAACTTGAATAAATAGAAAAGGGAGAGAGGAGGGTGAGGTGGCTCCATGTAGGATGCCACATCACTCATCCTCAACTCCACCTCACAAGTCAAACCTCAACCCCAATGCACCATAAATTGGTGGGTGAGAGGAATGACAAGTTACTTACACACACAATCCAAGCCCACACCCCCTAAGGAAAAACTTTAATTTCAAGAAGGAAAGTGCAATAAAAACTTACAATTTGTCTTCCCAAAACACATAATGGGGTCTATTTTTGACCCCTCAACCCATAGGTAGGGTTGGTATAGTAATTTAAGAGGTGTGGGACAAGTTTAACTTGTCCCACAAGCCTCCAAAATTGGCCCTTAAGGACAAATCTGAATTTTCATGAAGGGGTAGAGTGTACAACACTCAAGGTCACAAGACACTCAACTTACAACACATAAACCAAGAGCCATCAATTCTAATAAATGAATTCTTTTGACCCATTCTTAATTAATTTAGTAAACTAATTAATTTACTAATCTAGACATAAATCAAGTAATTAACAAAAGGAGAATACATCACTATAATTTCACATACTAAAATTAAATAAAGGAAACTAAATGAAAGAAAACACATAACCCCTTGGTCACAATTGGAGGTGATTCCCCCCATGGGAACCCCCTAACAACAATTCAAACACATACACATAACAAAATACATGTTTCCATGGTGACCCTTGTTGAATTCATCTAGAATTCTAATGTGGTTGGTCTCCAATCCCCTTGATGTTTGTTGTGACATGTTTACTTGCAAAACACATAACACCTCCTTCGGCCTCATGGCCGCATCAAAACATCCAAAATAAATATACAATATAACTCCACAATCATCTATATATGAATCAAAACATCATCTAGGCAAGTAACGATATCATTTACAATTTCTAACAACATCTTGATTTTACATTTCATCAATATCCATATGATCATAAGATTAGTTCAATTGTCTAGGTCTACTCAATATGACGAAATATCGCATGTCCAAAATATATAAATATAACCATGTCAACAACATATCAACATCAATATAAAATGTCTCTAATAATCCACACGCATCATGTATGAATCGAAATCAACAACAAGTCCAGTATCTCTAACATCTAACATCATGCTAAATCAAAAGCTACAATAATATCCATAAGTATAGTCGACAGTATGAAATTAATAACAGGTGTCAAAGGGAAGTGGGCACTACATCCCCCTCCCTTAGACTTGACTTCCTCCTAGAAGTCACTGGAATAGGTGTGGAAACTGAACTCGTAGCAAAGTAGCATCCTCCCATGTAGCTGCAGTCTCATCATATCTATCCCACTGGACTCAAACCTGGTCAATCTCTCTGCCTCGAAGGCCCAGGGTCCTGTGCTCTAAAATGTAGATGGGCTCCACCATCACCTTCCCTTGATCCTACACCTACAAGGAGGTGTAATCTAGTACATGAGAAGGGTCTACAATATATCTCCTAAGTACAGAAACATGAAACACATCGTGGATGCGAGACAAGCTAGGTGGCAATGCTAGATGATAAGCCAAAGGACCGATATGCTCCAAGATCTCAAAGGGACCCAAAAATCTAGGAGCAATCTTAGAACCTTTTCTGTAATGGATAGGGCTCTTATGTGGTCTGACACAAAGAAACACCTTCATTCCCACCTCAAAACTACGATCTGTCCTATGTTGATTTGCATACTTCTTCTGCCTGTCATGTGCCTCCTGCAATCTCTGCCTGATCATAACAACCTATTGCTCCATGTCCTATAGTAAAGCTGGCCCAAGAGAGACCCTATCCTCTAACCTGTCCCAACTAAGAGGTGTCATGCACTCTCTGCCATACAGTTCCTGAAAAGGAGCCATGCCTATCGAACTCTGAAAACTATTATTGTAGGAAAACTCCACCAAGTACAAATACTCCTCCCATCTCAACTGATGATCCATGATGTACATCCTAAGCATGTCCTCCAAGATCTAATTCACCCACTCAGTCTATCCATCCATCTCAGGGTGATAAGTTGTGCTGAAATTGATCTTCATCCCGAGGGCATACTGCATGGTAGTCCAGAAGTGGGAAGTGTACAAAGGATCGTGGTCACAAATGATCTTCCACAGAATCCCATGCAATCTAAAAATCTCATCTAGATATACCCATGCCACTGCACTAGCTGTGTAGGTAGTCTTCACCAGAGAAAAATGAGCCACTTTCGTCAATTTATCCACTGTGACCATGATGGCATTGTGGTGGTATCTCGACGTCAGTAGCCCAACAATGAAGTCCATGGAAATGGTGTCCCATTCCACTCTGGTATAGCATGAGGAAAGAGAAGGCTAGCTAGATGTTGATGCTCAGCCTTCACCTTCTGACACTCTAAACAACATGACACAAACTGAGCCATGTCTCTCTAAAGTCCCCTCTAATGGTACAACTGTCTCAAGGTGGCGTGCATCTTCTTCACTCCGAGATGGGCTGAATAGGGTGCACGATGAGCCTCTGTCAAAATGTCCTGTCTCAAGCCTCCATCTCTAGGGACATAAATCTGACCTCTGTGCCTGAGAAGGCCATCTACCTCTAATGAAAAACCATCAAACTTCCCCTCAAGGGGTCTCTGAGACTCAATCTCTGCTCTGGCTACAAGGTAGAAGCTGTCGTGAGGAAGTTGCTGTAAAATCCTGCTCCACAAATATGTACCCACTGAAGTGGCCATAACCACATGTCTCCATCTACTAAGGGCATCTTCAACCACATTCTCCTTCCCCTTCACATGCTCTATCTCCATGTCATACTCACAAAGAAACTCCATCCAATGCCGCTGACGAGCGTTGAGATTGGGTTGCGTGAAGAGGTGGCGAAGACTCAAGTGATTAGTCCTGAGTGTGAATCTCTGGCCAAGAAGGAAGTGTCTCCACCAAACCAAGGCATGCACAACTACTGCAAGCTCAAGATCATGAGTCAGATAATTGAGCTCATAATCTTTGAGTTTGCGAGACTCAAAAGCAACTACTCTTCCTTCCTGCATCAACACACCTCCAAGTCCTGCCAAAGAAGCATCTGTGCATACGAAGAACTCACCCTGAGGATCTGGATACTGCAAGAATAGGTGCTATCGTGAGGCATTCCTTCAGTGTCCTGAAGGCTTGCTCACATCTTTCTGACCATACAAACTTCTTCCCTTTCCACTGAAGGGAAGTGATGGGGTGTGCAACCTGAGAGAAGTCCTGAACAAATCTCCTGTAATATCCTACTAAACCCATGAAGTTGCGCACCTCTATCACACTAGTGGGTGCTGGCCAATCCATAATAGCTCAAATCTTGGAAGGATCGACTGCGATACCTTCCCTAGAAATGATGTGGCCCAAATATTGCACCTTTGTCTGAAAGAACACACACTTCTCCAGGTTCCCATAAAGATGTTACCCACGAAGACACTGAAGAACCTAGTTATGGTGCTCCTTGTGATCCTCATGTGTACGTGAGTAAATCAGAATGTCGTCAAGGAAAATGAGCATGAAGCAATCCAAGAATGTCCTAAACACCCCATTCATCAAGCTCATGAACACTGTGGGGGCATTCGTCAAACCAAAAGGCACTACAGTGAACTCGTAGTGGCCATATCATATGGAAGGTGGTCTTATGAATATCTGCCTCTATGATCCTCAGCTGATGATAACTTGACTTAAGATCTATCTTGGAGAAAAATGTGGCCCCCTTCATCTGATCAAATAAATCATCAATGCGTGGAAGGGGGTAACGATTCTTGATCGTTACTTTGTTCAGCTGGTGGTAATCAATACACAACCACAGAGATCTATCTTTCTTCTTTACAAAAATCACCAGTGCACCCCAAGGGGATACACTAGGATGGATTAGGCCTTTCTCCAGAAGGCCCTCAAGCTACAACTTGAGCTCGCAAGAGCTCAAGGGTAGTCATCCGATAAGGTGCTCATGAGATAGGCTCTGCTCTCGGAACCAAATCTATGTGAAAATCTATCTCATGTGGGGGAGGTAACCCTGGTAGCTCCCCTAGAAAGACATCAGAAAACTCTCTCAAGATGGGATGGTCATCAAGGGATGGCCCACTAGACTCATCCTCTGATCTGTCACTAACCGTAACAACATACATCTGAAAACCTCTGTCGTACACACCACTTAAGCTACATAGCGGAGATGGTGTGAATAGAAATGGGCCTCCTAACTCCCTGCTATCACTGACTCAACTCCTAGATCATCTGTACATGATATAGTCTTATGGTAACAATCCACTCTGGATCTGTGTGTAGATAACCAGTCCATGCCCAAGATGACTCCATACGAACCCAATGGAAGGATACAAAGATCCGAGGTAGTGGTGAAGGGTCCCAAATCCACTACACACTCCTTAACTAAGGAGTCTATAGAAATTTTGGCTCCAGAAGCCATTTCAACATCCCAACTAAGGCCCTACCTAACTACCACCAGCCTATAATGCTCTACTAAGGATGGTGCAATAAAATAAATATGATGAACCAAGAATCAAAAAAATGGAGGTAGGAATACCACCAATGCTACCTGTCATCTCTATGACGATACTCTGGTGCTCAGCCTGGTGGTTTTTCGACCACTACATAGATTTGATGGTGCGCCCCATGTCACCAACAGTAGGCTCTAATGTCTGTGCCTTACCCTTGTTACTAGGGTTTTGTCAGAACTCTCTCCAATGATGTCCAACAATGCCACAACCATAACAGCTGCCTAGTCCTCTCCAATGAGATGTAGCTCTAGCCGGTACTCTAGAGGTCTGTGATGTGGATCCTGATGATCTGGTAATGGACTGCTGAGGTCTCTGCTGAAGAACTCCTACTGACTGAGCTCTCGTTGTACCCTATGTCCTAATGGGACCCCTAGGAGGAGGCCCCATACTCCATCCTCTTTGTGCGTCAAACCTTTGAGTAGGTCTGAATGGTGAAAGAGTCTACTGCTACTGAGATGGCTACTGTGGTAGCCTAAAAGAAGACTGTACTGAATCCTATCCACCAAAAGGAGGAGGAGCTGACCCCCTTGATCTACTATCATACATCTGCTGGATGCGGCTCTGAACTCTGTCCCTAGCCTGTTGTGTCTTTCCTCATGTCTCCTCTGCAATATAAGCCTTCTCCATAGCCTCTGCTAAGGTCTGTGGGTAGTGAATGTGCACCGCACCACCCAAATCTAAATTCAGGCCCCTGATGAACCTGTGAATCTGTACCTTCTCATCCTGCATATAGTCGACATACTAGAGTAGGTCCAGAAATTGACTCTCATACTCAGCTACAGTCATAGATGCCTGACGGAGGTCGTGGAACTTGTCTATCCGCTGCTGAATAAACCTCCAGGATAAGTACCTACTCCTGAACCACTCCTCAAAGAGCTCCCAGGTAACCATCTCTGAATCAACGTGGAGCTTCTACTCCTTGGTCCTCCACCAAACACCTGCTCCATCCCTCAGAAGATGGATCGCAACATGATCTTTTGTGTTACTAGTACAAGGGAAGAGCTTGAAGCACCCACTCAAGCTCACCAACCAGGCCTCTACCTGAAATCCACCTGTATCTCTAGAATAGTGAGATGGTCGTAGCTTTAGGATCTCCTTGATATGGTCTGCAGCTGTCGACTGGTGACCCCTAGGCCTCTCTGCATGCTCCTCTCTAGGTCTAGGGCTCCGAGACCTATCCCTGTGTCCTGAAATCTGGTCTCCATGTCCCCTCTGTGGTGACTCTACTCTGGCTGACTCCACATGGGAGTTCTCTACCCTATGCTCCTCGTTGTGTCGAGGAGATGCATGAGCCTCAATGGATGGCTCCCTATCATGTCTGGTTGATCATCCTCCTAAGGACCCTCCGTGTATAGTGGCATTGATGTCCTGAAGCATCTATAAAATCTGGGTAGAATGGCTACTACAGCCTGCTCTGGAGGTGACAAGTCTAGGTCTATGTGAAAGGACCCCTCGTCTGGTCCGTGCCTCCTACACAAACCAAGGCGAGATTTAGTTCATTACTCTAGGTTTTAATCAGTTTCTATGTTTACTAAAATATACAATTTTTCAGACAAGTTATTTTCTAGGTTTAAAATTGTGCTAGGTTTAATATTGTATTAGTTCTAATGTTCATGTCTCAAGTTTTTTTTTTCTTAGTGTGTCCAAGTGTGCAAGATTTTGAACCCATGGCTTTGATACCAAGTGTAACGCCCACTAAAAATTCCCGCACGAGACCTAAGAACATCCTAGGTTTAACTAGAGAAATTATGGAATTTTTTTTTTAAAAACATGCCCACAAAAGTTTCAAAAACAATAGTTACTTCATTAATGTTTTTCAATGATATTTAATAATAAATTTTTTTTCCCATTATAACACAAAATGTTAAAAACCCACATTAATTTTTAATTAATTTAATCTGACTAAGCATGGTAAATTTCCCTAAGTGTTATTTAAATAAACAAATTAATTCCTACTATAGTTAAATATCCCCCAATGGGATGTCAAGGGTAAAAGGGGCCAATATAATTAAATACCAAGGTTATTTAATTTTTACAATTGAAAGAACTAGCAAGGTCCCTCATTTAATATTGGGTTAAGATAATAAACACTTCCTTACCCCATAAAGTAACCCCTTAAAAAGTCAACCCATATTTTTGAAAATAAAACATTTAAATTAAAAGGTAATTTCCACTCACCCACTCTCCACCTACTTTTTATACAGGATGAATCTCATCCCTTGGATGGATTCAATTAGGACCCTTGATGAGGAAAAAGGGCAACTAACCCTAAAGCATGCTTATGAAGGCTTCTTTCTCTTTTCATTTGGCTCATTATTTTCTCTTTTGTTTTGCAGGTTGTTGGAGGAGGAAGAGAAACCATTGGAGGCCATTTCAAGCTCTTGGAAGAGTCTTACAAGTTTCATTTATTTTACTTATTTTTGTTTACACCCTCTCCTAGGGTTTCAATGCATTTGTATATTTTATTTAGCTTAGTTTTCTTGGGTTTGCCCAAATGGGATTGTGGGTCCTTGCCCATTTTGATAAGGTTAAGATTTGGATTCATATTTATTTTCCATTTGGGCAAGAGATATATATATATATATATATATATATATATGCGTGGATTAACGAGCAGGTCGCGGGTTACACACACACACACACACACACACACACACACACATCACACATAATATACATTCATCTTAAGGTAAATTGGGGGGTGAAATTACCCTTTTAAGTATAAATTGGTATAATGGGGTCGCCGAACTCTCCCCACCCTATATATACCATTTATATATATATATATATATATAGGGTTTAAAATTAATTCATATAATAAATTCCTTATCTAATGCATATACATAGTATATATACATGACCGATTCATACAATGATAGTCACGCATATTATGCATTGAAAATATGCGCAGGTTTAAGTATGCTGTATGTATGTATGCATGTGCAATGCATGACATTGGATTTAAAGTTTAGGGGTTTAAAAGCACAGGTGCGTGGGGGGTTTACCCTAACCCCAACCCTATTCATGGGGTTAAAGTATTATGGGGGTGGGTAGGAGGTCGTCGATCCCCCACCCCCCACCCTTTCTTATTATTCCTAAATCGGGATGGGGGGTGGAGGGTGGGGTCGAACCTCCTTCCCACCCCAAATCCATTTACTTACCACAAAGTGACCGCAGTTAAAAAAGGGTTTAAAATTAATTCAAACAACTTTTAAATTAAAGTTCTCACATAATGCAAATTTTTTATTTATTACCACTATTAATATTATATCTTAGTAATAATATTATAACATTAGTAATATATATACGTGTAATGTGTATTATTATTATATTGTTATAATAATAATGCTTAGGTAATTATGTAATATAAAAACTAGTAAAAATAATGGATAATATTGGCACTTTAATGTTAACAATACATTAGTTTTAACATTATTATCAATCGAAGTGGTAAGATTGATATAGTTATTAGGGTCATCAAGTTTTAGTTCTAAATTTAAAATGTCCTCTATAAAACCTGGGTAGTTTATTTTTTTGAAATGTAAGAGGTATGAGAAGAATAGCAACTCAAATTTTACTTATTACTATATCAAGATTATAATTTCTATAAGAAAATTTACAATATCTTACTATTGATTTTACATAATCCAAGAGGCTAAAGCCTAAGTTGTAAATGGGTAGTTTCTTCTCTCCACTAGATTTAGGAACTTAGCTATTTGATTGACCAATGTAAAGACAATTTAACATTTAAGCTCTTCCATCCACTTGGATAAAATTTAAGATTTCTTTCAACTACTATAAGAGAATGAACAAATGTAACTTTTTACTACTTTATAAATTTCATGGAATACAAAGAAGTAACCATCCTTTTTCTTTTCAAACTTCTAATTTCCAACTATTCACACTCACAATTATAACAAAGTTTTTTTTCAATAAATCATAAGATGAGAGCTACTAAATTTTCAATAGTTGTTTTTCTTGAACAAGAACAACATATTTTTGTGGAAATTAAATCAACTTCAAAGGAATAAATTATTTCCTCTTTAAATAACTTCTTTTCTATCTCAACAACTAGCTTTACTAACACAATTCTTTCTTTCTTTCCTTATCAATATACAATCTCAAATTTGAAATCTAATAATCAAAACAACTTTTTTTTTCTTCACAAATACACATACAATGTCTTCCACTTAAAGTGGGAAAAAACTTACAAGAATGAAAGCTAAAAGGAATACAATATTACAAGTCTTCCACCCTAAGTGGGAATAATAAAAAGGTTTTCTCACAGGGAAAGATTTCTCGAGGACACCAACAAAGCTCCATGCTTCACATCACCAACAAGAGAGGTCCACCATGCTTCATTTGATCACAACAAAAAAGGGGGGGAGAGGCAACACTCTCCACCCAACCAAGAATTCCAATGAGGAGGAGAAGCCATCCTCCTCATTGGCCCCCGAGCCCCAACCACATTGCAATGAAAAATGGATTCAACTCATGGCAACAAAACAAGCTTCCACATCACAATACAAGATTATACAACCATACCAAAATCCAAACCAATAGAACTACAATCACAAGAAGGAAAGCAACAAAATACACAAGGCTTCATCATGCAAAAGCCAAAGAAGTAATATCTATGGGGAGGTCACTTATGCCTCCCAATGGGAAATGGGTGCCCACCTACAAAACCCTCCAATAAACACGTCAAACCCCTACACACTCTTATGCCTCCCTCAAGTACCTCTTATGCCTCCCACATTCTCTTACGCCTCCCTACAAATCTCTTATGGCTCCCTCATAAAAATATACCAAGTAAGAAATGCAAGCAATTTCTTGTCCAAGGTGGGGCACCCAACCCAACTCCCTCCAAAACATGAAATGAACTCTTATGCCTCCCCACATGTAAGATCCCCATAGTCCCCTCCTACACCACACTTAGGCAATCTACCCAAGCACCCAACAAGCATACCAAAACACTCAAAAAAACATGCACATATACACAATACAAAAGGAAAAATATTTTACAAGAGTATAACTCCTACCTTTCCATGGTAGAGCTTGATCCAAGAGTTCCACACCAAGCTTCTTCAAGCCCAAAAAATCACCAAAATCTCTCCAAAAAATCTACAAGCATTCCAAAATATCTAACTCCCAAAAATGTAAGAGCACAAGAAATGAAGTAACCCCCAAACATAGAAAAAGAACTTGAATAAATAGAAAAGGGAGAGAGGAGGGTGAGGTGGCTCCATGTAGGATGCCACATCACTCATCCTCAACTCCACCTCACAAGTCAAACTTCAACCCCAATGCACCATAAATTGGTGGGTGAGAGGAATGACAATTTACTTACACACACAATCCAAGCCCACACCCCCTAAGGACAAAATTTAATTTCAAGAAAGGAAAGTGTAATAATATTTTACCTTTTTTTCTTCCCAAAACACATAATAGGGTCTATTTTTGAACCCCCCAACCAATAGGTAGGGTTGGTATAAGCAATTTAAGAGGTGTGGGAAAAGTTTAACTTGTCCCATAAGCCTCCAAAATTGGGCTTTAAGGCCAAATCTGAATTTTCATGAAGGGGTAGAGTGTACAACACTCAAGGTCATAAGCACTCAACTTACAACACATAAACCAAGAGCCATCAATTCTAATAAATGAATTATTTAGACCCATTCTTAATTAATTTAGTAAACTAATTAATTTACTAATATAGACATAAATCAAGTGATTAACAGAAGGGGAATACATCACTATAATAACACATACTAAAATTAAATAAAGAAAACTAAATGAAAGAAAACACATAACCCCTTGGTCACAATTAGAGGTGATTCCCCCCATGGGGACCCCCTAACAACAATTCAAACAAATACATGTTGTCATGGTGACCCTTGTTGAATTCATCTAGAATTCCAATGTGGTTGGTCTCCAATCCCCCCCACTATTTGTTGTGACATGTTTACCTGCAAAACACATAACACCTCCTTCGGCCTTGTGGCCACATCAAAACATCCAAAATAAATATACAATATAACTCCACAATCATCTATATATGAATCAAAACATCATCTAGGCAA